>JADMLD010000286.1:0-600000 GCA_017589585.1 Phylloscopus whistleri
GGAAATGGAGCTCTCCAGGCCCTCGGCCCAGCCGCCCTGTAAGCAGGGCAGGGCTTTTCCCAGGGCCAGAGCTCTCTGCCTGCGCCTGGCCCCTGGCCAGCGTGAGAGCCCTGTACTCGGGGCCGCGTCACAGCCCCTGTCCCTTGTGCCCTCGGCGCAGTGCAGCGCTGGTGCCTGGAGCGGCCACCTAGAGCTGAGACTAGGCAGGGTTAATAAAAGAATAAAGTCAGTATTGCTTAGAAAGGGTTGGAAAGGATTTCCCCTGGGGGCGGTAGTAGAGCCCGGCTGTGCCTCCGCGCCTAAGATGGACTCGGGAGTCAGGTGGTACAAGTAAGTTTGTATCCATTTACAAAGTCCTGGCCTTGTCTCATGGCAGCTTCAGGTTGTGAAGTCCCGTCCTCCCAGACGGCTGTCCTCAAGTTGCTGTTGTTTGTACTTTTGGGGCCCGAAGCCGCAAGGGGCTTTTCAGGCTGGCAAAGGACAGTTTTGTCTAAGGAAGCTGGGAGGCGAACTCGCCAACGCTTTAGCCGAAGTTGCGAGTTCTGTCCTAATGCACTAGAGAATCTGGCCGATGGGGCAGCTAAAACTTCAGGCATCAGCGCAGGGGCAGGTCGGATGCTTTGCCACTTGAGCGGTAGGTAGGTAGGAACGGCTCCCTAGAGCGGGTTGGCTGCACGGAACTCGCTCCCTCTTCTGGGACTGTCTTCCCTGCCTCCCTCTCCCCTGTGTTCCCCTGCCTCCCTCCCTCAGCTGGTGCGAGTGAGCGAGTGCGTTGGTGCTGTGGCCCCCCTTTAGACAGAGAGCAGCGTAGCTCAGACTTCCCAGGAGGGAAAGAGGAGCTCTGTGCAGCCACAGGCAGGGCCCCCAAATGCCCGGGTGGAGAAAGCGTCCGGCCTGGCCCCTGCTTTCTGAGGAGGAGGAGGAGGGCGCGAAGCCGCGTAGCTGCGGCAGCGTGAGCCCCGTGACCCGCCTGTAGCCAGGGCCTGGGTCTGCCGGGCGTGCTGGTGAGCTGCCAGCGTGCGGGCCCTGTACTCGGGGCACCGAGGGGTCAGGACCTTTGTCCCCAGGAGCAGCCCCGGTCCCTGTAAGCAGGGCTGGGGAGGCTGCTTTAGCCAGGTGACAGGAACCGTGGCTCCCGGCCCTTGCCAGGGTGCAGGCTGAAGAAGCGCCGTGCAGGCGGCAGGTCCGTGGTGCTTGCTGGGGGTGCCGGGCTGCGGGGCGGCCCCGTAAGTGGGGTTGTGTGCGTCCCCATGCCTCGGCGGGCGGTTGGAGGGACCCCCTGTAATCAGGCGGGTATCCCTGGCCCCGGCCTTTCAGAGGCGTGGGTGCCAGGAGTCACGGGGCCGGGCGTGTGCCCTCCCCGTCCTCGGGGCTGGGCTCCCGGCCCCTCGGGCCCCTCGGCTTTAGGCCGTGAAGCTCTGACTGCCTGACTGTAGAGTGCGGTTCCTGTTGCCGTGGGGGAAGGCCGAGCTCTGTGGCCCTGGGTGTGGACCGGCCTGTAAGCAGGCTGCGGTCTGGGAGCCTTGGTGCTCCCTTCAGCTGGCAGCCCGTGTGGGGCGCACGCCCCGTTAGCGGGGAGCGCCCCGGAATCGGAGAGAAGGAGCCTCCGTAGGCCTCGGGGACCAGGGCCGCCCTGTAAGTCGGGGCCGGTGCTCTGGAGTCCCGGGCACTTTGCAGTCCAGGCAGCGGCTGGAGCCCCCTGTAAAAGCAGGGCTGCAGCCTCTTGGCCGCTGCTTTGCACGCCCAGCTTCATTTGCCCAGAGGGCCTGGCTCCCAGCACGGCGTGGGACTGCGCCGGACGTCGCGATGGTGAGTCGAGCTGAAGTTGGAGGCTTTTGGGCAGCTGGGGGGGGGGGCGGTCTGTGGGTGGCTGCTTGAGGGTCTCCGTGTGGGGCTGGTGAGCGGCGCTTCCCTTCGGGCACGGGAGCTTCTCAGGCCTGAGCGTGTCGTCGTCCATTGGCAGAAGCCGTGGGACGCCGAGGCGAGAGCGGCAGCGGCTTCGAGCTCAAGAGTGGAACGGCGAGGCAAGAGCGAGCTGGAGCGGCAGCGGCTTCGAGCACAAGAGTGGAACGGCGAGGCAAGAGCGAGCTGGAGCGGCAGCGGCTTCGAGCACAAGAGTGGAACGGCGAGGCAAGAGCGAGCTGGAGCGGCAGCGGCTTCGAGCACAAGAGTGGAACGGCGAGGCAAGAAGGAGCTCGGAGCTGAAGAGGGGCCACGAGAGGCCCTCTGGGCAAAGGGCTTCCTGCCTTGGCCAGGGCACCTTCAGGGTGCCGCGGCCGGCTTTGCGCTGGGCGCCCTCCCTGCGTGCAGGGCTGGGCCTTTGCTGTGCTTGGCCTTTTGCCGTTGTGCTCCTTGGGCTGCCCGGAGCCAGGGGCCACCCTGTAAGGAGGGTGAGAGCCCCTGTCTCCGCACCTGAGGGGGGAAATGGAGCTCTCCCGGCCCTCGGCCCAGCCGCCCTGTAAGCAGGGCAGGGCTTTTCCCCAGCGCCAGCAGCTCTCTGCCTGCGCCTGGCCCCTGGCCAGCGTGAGCCCCTGTACTCGGGGCGCGTCACAGCCCCTGTCCCTGTGCCTCGGCGCAGTGCAGCGCTGGTGCCTGGAGCGGCCACCTAGAGCTGAGACTAGGCAGGGTTAATAAAAAAGAATAAAGTCAGTATTGCTTAGAAAGGGTTGGAAAGGATTTCCCCTGGGGGCGGTAGTAGAGCCCGGCTGTGCCTCCGCGCCTAAGATGGACTCGGGAGTCAGGTGGTACAAGTAAGTTTGTATCCATTTACAAAGTCCTGGCCTTGTCTCATGGCAGCTTCAGGTTGTGAAGTCCCGTCCTCCCAGACGGCTGTCCTCAAGTTGCTGTTGTTTGTACTTTTGGGGCCCGAAGCCGCAAGGGGCTTTTCAGGCTGGCAAAGGACAGTTTTGTCTAAGGAAGCTGGGAGGCGAACTCGCCAACGCTTTAGCCGAAGTTGCGAGTTCTGTCCTAATGCACTAGAGAATCTGGCCGATGGGGCAGCTAAAACTTCAGGCATCAGCGCAGGGGCAGGTCGGATGCTTTGCCACTTGAGCGGTAGGTAGGTAGGAACGGCTCCCTAGAGCGGGTTGGCTGCACGGAACTCGCTCCCTCTTCTGGGACTGTCTTCCCCTGCCTCCCTCTCCCCTGTGTTCCCCTGCCTCCCTCCCTCAGCTGGTGCGAGTGAGCGAGTGCGTTGGTGCTGTGGCCCCCCTTTAGACAGAGAGCAGCGTAGCTCAGACTTCCCAGGAGGGAAAGAGGAGCTCTGTGCAGCCACAGGCAGGGCCCCCAAATGCCCGGGTGGAGAAAGCGTCCGGCCTGGCCCCTGCTTTCTGAGGAGGAGGAGAGGAGGAGGGCGCGAAGCCGCGTAGCTGCGGCAGCGTGAGCCCCGTGACCCGCCTGTAGCCAGGGCCTGGGTCTGCCGGGCGTGCTGGTGAGCTGCCAGCGTGCGGGCCCTGTACTCGGGGCACCGAGGGGTCAGGACCTTTGTCCCCAGGAGCAGCCCCCGGTCCCTGTAAGCAGGGCTGGGGAGGCTGCTTTAGCCAGGTGACAGGAACCGTGGCTCCCGGCCCTTGCCAGGGTGCAGGCTGAAGAAGCGCCGTGCAGGCGGCAGGTCCGTGGTGCTTGCTGGGGGTGCCGGGCTGCGGGGCGGCCCCGTAAGTGGGGTTGTGTGCGTCCCCATGCCTCGGCGGGCGGTTGGAGGGACCCCCTGTAATCAGGCGGGTATCCCTGGCCCGGCCTTTCAGAGGCGTGGGTGCCAGGAGTCACGGGGCCGGGCGTGTGCCCTCCCCGTCCTCGGGGCTGGGCTCCCGGCCCCTCGGGCCCCTCGGCTTTAGGCCGTGTGAAGCTCTGACTGCCTGACTGTAGAGTGCGGTTCCTGTTGCCGTGGGGGAAGGCCGAGCTCTGTGGCCCCCTGGGTGTGGACCGGCCTGTAAGCAGGCTGCGGTCTGGGAGCCTTGGTGCTCCCTTCAGCTGGCAGCCCGTGTGGGGCGCACGCCCGTTAGCGGGGAGCGCCCCGGAATCGGAGAGAAGGAGCCTCCGTAGGCCTCGGGGACCAGGGCCGCCCTGTAAGTCGGGGCCGGTGCTCTGGAGTCCCGGGCACTTTGCAGTCCAGGCAGCGGCTGGAGCCCCCTGTAAAAGCAGGGCTGCAGCCTCTTGGCCGCTGCTTTGCACGCCCAGCTTCATTTGCCCAGAGGGCCTGGCTCCCAGCACGGCGTGGGACTGCGCCGGACGTCGCGATGGTGAGTCGAGCTGAAGTTGGAGGCTTTTGGGCAGCTGGGGGAGGGGGGCGGTCTGTGGGTGGCTGCTTGAGGGTCTCCGTGTGGGGCTGGTGAGCGGCGCTTCCCTTCGGGCACGGGAGCTTCTCAGGCCTGAGCGTGTCGTCGTCCATTGGCAGAAGCCGTGGGACGCCGAGGCGAGAGCGGCAGCGGCTTCGAGCTCAAAGAGTGGAACGGCGAGGCAAGGAGCGAGCTGGAGCGGCAGCGGCTTCGAGCACAAGAGTGGAACGGCGAGGCAAGAAGGAGCTCGGAGCTGAAGAGGGGCCACGAGAGGCCCTCTGGGCAAAGGGCCTTCCTGCCTTGGCCAGGGCACCTTCAGGGTGCCGCGGCCGGCTTTGCGCTGGGCGCCCTCCCTGCGTGCAGGGCTGGGCCTTTGCTGTGCTTGGCCTTTTGCCGTTGTGCTCCTTGGGCTGCCCGGAGCCAGGGGCCACCCTGTAAGGAGGGTGAGAGCCCCTGTCTCCGCACCTGAGGGGGGAAATGGAGCTCTCCCGGCCCTCGGCCCAGCCGCCCTGTAAGCAGGGCAGGGCTTTTCCCCAGCGCCAGCAGCTCTCTGCCTGCGCCTGGCCCCTGGCCAGCGTGAGCCCCTGTACTCGGGGCGCGTCACAGCCCCTGTCCCTGTGCCCTCGGCGCAGTGCAGCGCTGGTGCCTGGAGCGGCCACCTAGAGCTGAGACTAGGCAGGGTTAATAAAAAAGAATAAAGTCAGTATTGCTTAGAAAGGGTTGGAAAGGATTTCCCCTGGGGGCGGTAGTAGAGCCGGCTGTGCCTCCGCGCCTAAGATGGACTCGGGAGTCAGGTGGTACAAGTAAGTTTGTATCCATTTACAAAGTCCTGGCCTTGTCTCATGGCAGCTTCAGGTTGTGAAGTCCCGTCCTCCCAGACGGCTGTCCTCAAGTTGCTGTTGTTTGTACTTTTGGGGCCCGAAGCCGCAAGGGGCTTTTCAGGCTGGCAAAGGACAGTTTTGTCTAAGGAAGCTGGGAGGCGAACTCGCCAACGCTTTAGCCGAAGTTGCGAGTTCTGTCCTAATGCACTAGAGAATCTGGCCGATGGGGCAGCTAAAACTTCAGGCATCAGCGCAGGGGCAGGTCGGATGCTTTGCCACTTGAGCGGTAGGTAGGTAGGAACGGCTCCCTAGAGCGGGTTGGCTGCACGGAACTCGCTCCCTCTTCTGGGACTGTCTTCCCCTGCCTCCCTCTCCCCTGTGTTCCCCTGCCTCCCTCCCTCAGCTGGTGCGAGTGAGCGAGTGCGTTGGTGCTGTGGCCCCCCTTTAGACAGAGAGCAGCGTAGCTCAGACTTCCCAGGAGGGAAAGAGGAGCTCTGTGCAGCCACAGGCAGGGCCCCAAATGCCCGGGTGGAGAAAGCGTCCGGCCTGGCCCCTGCTTTCTGAGGAGGAGGAGGAGGAGGGCGCGAAGCCGCGTAGCTGCGGCAGCGTGAGCCCCGTGACCCGCCTGTAGCCAGGGCCTGGGTCTGCCGGGCGTGCTGGTGAGCTGCCAGCGTGCGGGCCCTGTACTCGGGGCACCGAGGGGTCAGGACCTTTGTCCCAGGAGCAGCCCCCGGTCCCTGTAAGCAGGGGCTGGGGAGGCTGCTTTAGCCAGGTGACAGGAACCGTGGCTCCCGGCCCTTGCCAGGGTGCAGGCTGAAGAAGCGCCGTGCAGGCGGCAGGTCCGTGGTGCTTGCTGGGGGTGCCGGGCTGCGGGGCGGCCCCGTAAGTGGGGTTGTGTGCGTCCCCATGCCTCGGCGGGCGGTTGGAGGGACCCCCTGTAATCAGGCGGGTATCCCTGGCCCCGGCCTTTCAGAGGCGTGGGTGCCAGGAGTCACGGGGCCGGGCGTGTGCCCTCCCCGTCCTCGGGGCTGGGCTCCCGGCCCCTCGGGCCCCTCGGCTTTAGGCCGTGAAGCTCTGACTGCCTGACTGTAGAGTGCGGTTCCTGTTGCCGTGGGGGAAGGCCGAGCTCTGTGGCCCTGGGTGTGGACCGGCCTGTAAGCAGGCTGCGGTCTGGGAGCCTTGGTGCTCCCTTCAGCTGGCAGCCCGTGTGGGGCGCACGCCCCGTTAGCGGGGAGCGCCCCGGAATCGGAGAGAAGGAGCCTCCGTAGGCCTCGGGGACCAGGGCCGCCCTGTAAGTCGGGGCCGGTGCTCTGGAGTCCCGGGCACTTTGCAGTCCAGGCAGCGGCTGGAGCCCCCTGTAAAAGCAGGGCTGCAGCCTCTTGGCCGCTGCTTTGCACGCCCAGCTTCATTTGCCCAGAGGGCCTGGCTCCCAGCACGGCGTGGGACTGCGCCGGACGTCGCGATGGTGAGTCGAGCTGAAGTTGGAGGCTTTTGGGCAGCTGGGGAGGGGGGCGGTCTGTGGGTGGCTGCTTGAGGGTCTCCGTGTGGGGCTGGTGAGCGGCGCTTCCCTTCGGGCACGGGAGCTTCTCAGGCCTGAGCGTGTCGTCGTCCATTGGCAGAAGCCGTGGGACGCCGAGGCGAGAGCGGCAGCGGCTTTGAGCTCAAGAGTGGAAGGGCGAGGCAAGAGCGAGCTGGAGCGGCAGCGGCTTCGAGCACAAGAGTGGAACGGCGAGGCAAGAGCGAGCTGGAGCGGCAGCGGCTTCGAGCACAAGAGTGGAACGGCGAGGCAAGAGCGAGCTGGAGCGGCAGCAGCTTCGAGCACAAGAGTGGAACGGCGAGGCAAGAAGGAGCTCGGAGCTGAAGAGGGGCCACGAGAGGCCCTCTGGGCAAAGGGCCTTCCTGCCTTGGCCAGGGCACCTTCAGGGTGCCGCGGCCGGCTTTGCGCTGGGCGCCCTCCCTGCGTGCAGGGCTGGGCCTTTGCTGTGCTTGGCCTTTTGCCGTTGTGCTCCTTGGGCTGCCCGGAGCCAGGGGCCACCCTGTAAGGAGGGTGAGAGCCCCTGTCTCCGCACCTGAGGGGGGAAATGGAGCTCTCCCGGCCCTCGGCCCAGCCGCCCTGTAAGCAGGGCAGGGCTTTTCCCCAGCGCCAGCAGCTCTCTGCCTGCGCCTGGCCCCTGGCCAGCGTGAGCCCCTGTACTCGGGGCGCGTCACAGCCCCTGTCCCTGTGCCCTCGGCGCAGTGCAGCGCTGGTGCCTGGAGCGGCCACCTAGAGCTGAGACTAGGCAGGGTTAATAAAAAGAATAAAGTCAGTATTGCTTAGAAAGGGTTGGAAAGGATTTCCCCTGGGGGCGGTAGTAGAGCCCGGCTGTGCCTCCGCGCCTAAGATGGACTCGGGAGTCAGGTGGTACAAGTAAGTTTGTATCCATTTACAAAGTCCTGGCCTTGTCTCATGGCAGCTTCAGGTTGTGAAGTCCCGTCCTCCCAGACGGCTGTCCTCAAGTTGCTGTTGTTTGTACTTTTGGGGCCCGAAGCCGCAAGGGGCTTTTCAGGCTGGCAAAGGACAGTTTTGTCTAAGGAAGCTGGGAGGCGAACTCGCCAACGCTTTAGCCGAAGTTGCGAGTTCTGTCCTAATGCACTAGAGAATCTGGCCGATGGGGCAGCTAAAACTTCAGGCATCAGCGCAGGGGCAGGTCGGATGCTTTGCCACTTGAGCGGTAGGTAGGTAGGAACGGCTCCCTAGAGCGGGTTGGCTGCACGGAACTCGCTCCCTCTTCTGGGACTGTCTTCCCCTGCCTCCCTCTCCCCTGTGTTCCCCTGCCTCCCTCCCTCAGCTGGTGCGAGTGAGCGAGTGCGTTGGTGCTGTGGCCCCCCTTTAGACAGAGAGCAGCGTAGCTCAGACTTCCCAGGAGGGAAAGAGGAGCTCTGTGCAGCCACAGGCAGGGCCCCCAAATGCCCGGGTGGAGAAAGCGTCCGGCCTGGCCCCTGCTTTCTGAGGAGGAGGAGGAGGGCGCGAAGCCGCGTAGCTGCGGCAGCGTGAGCCCCGTGACCCGCCTGTAGCCAGGGCCTGGGTCTGCCGGGCGTGCTGGTGAGCTGCCAGCGTGCGGGCCCTGTACTCGGGGCACCGAGGGGTCAGGACCTTTGTCCCCAGGAGCAGCCCCCGGTCCCTGTAAGCAGGGCTGGGGAGGCTGCTTTAGCCAGGTGACAGGAACCGTGGCTCCCGGCCCTTGCCAGGGTGCAGGCTGAAGAAGCGCCGTGCAGGCGGCAGGTCCGTGGTGCTTGCTGGGGGTGCCGGGCTGCGGGGCGGCCCCGTAAGTGGGGTTGTGTGCGTCCCCATGCCTCGGCGGGCGGTTGGAGGGACCCCCTGTAATCAGGCGGGTATCCCTGGCCCCGGCCTTTCAGAGGCGTGGGTGCCAGGAGTCACGGGGCCGGGCGTGTGCCCTCCCCGTCCTCGGGGCTGGGCTCCCGGCCCCTCGGGCCCCTCGGCTTTAGGCCGTGAAGCTCTGACTGCCTGACTGTAGAGTGCGGTTCCTGTTGCCGTGGGGGAAGGCCGAGCTCTGTAGCCCCCTGGGTGTGGACCGGCCTGTAAGCAGGCTGCGGTCTGGGAGCCTTGGTGCTCCCTTCAGCTGGCAGCCCGTGTGGGGCGCACGCCCCGTTAGCGGGGAGCGCCCCGGAATCGGAGAGAAGGAGCCTCCGTAGGCCTCGGGGACCAGGGCCGCCCTGTAAGTCGGGCCGGTGCTCTGGAGTCCCGGGCACTTTGCAGTCCAGGCAGCGGCTGGAGCCCCCTGTAAAAGCAGGGCTGCAGCCTCTTGGCCGCTGCTTTGCACGCCCAGCTTCATTTGCCCAGAGGGCCTGGCTCCCAGCACGGCGTGGGACTGCGCCGGACGTCGCGATGGTGAGTCGAGCTGAAGTTGGAGGCTTTTGGGCAGCTGGGGGAGGGGGGCGGTCTGTGGGTGGCTGCTTGAGGGTCTCCGTGTGGGGCTGGTGAGCGGCGCTTCCCTTCGGGCACGGGAGCTTCTCAGGCCTGAGCGTGTCGTCGTCCATTGGCAGAAGCCGTGGGACGCCGAGGCGAGAGCGGCAGCGGCTTCGAGCTCAAGAGTGGAACGGCGAGGCAAGAGCGAGCTGGAGCGGCAGCGGCTTCGAGCACAAGAGTGGAACGGCGAGGCAAGAGCGAGCTGGAGCGGCAGCGGCTTCGAGCACAAGAGTGGAACGGCGAGGCAAGAGCGAGCTGGAGCGGCAGCAGCTTCGAGCACAAGAGTGGAACGGCGAGGCAAGAAGGAGCTCGGAGCTGAAGAGGGGCCACGAGAGGCCCTCTGGGCAAAGGGCCTTCCTGCCTTGGCCAGGGCACCTTCAGGGTGCCGCGGCCGGCTTTGCGCTGGGCGCCCTCCCTGCGTGCAGGGCTGGGCCTTTGCTGTGCTTGGCCTTTTGCCGTTGTGCTCCTTGGGCTGCCCGGAGCCAGGGGCCACCCTGTAAGGAGGGTGAGAGCCCCTGTCTCCGCACCTGAGGGGGGAAATGGAGCTCTCCCGGCCCTCGGCCCAGCCGCCCTGTAAGCAGGGCAGGGCTTTTCCCCAGCGCCAGCAGCTCTCTGCCTGCGCCTGGCCCCTGGCCAGCGTGAGCCCCTGTACTCGGGGCGCGTCACAGCCCCTGTCCCTGTGCCCTCGGCGCAGTGCAGCGCTGGTGCCTGGAGCGGCCACCTAGAGCTGAGACTAGGCAGGGTTAATAAAAAGAATAAAGTCAGTATTGCTTAGAAAGGGTTGGAAAGGATTTCCCCTGGGGGCGGTAGTAGAGCCCGGCTGTGCCTCCGCGCCTAAGATGGACTCGGGAGTCAGGTGGTACAAGTAAGTTTGTATCCATTTACAAAGTCCTGGCCTTGTCTCATGGCAGCTTCAGGTTGTGAAGTCCCGTCCTCCCAGACGGCTGTCCTCAAGTTGCTGTTGTTTGTACTTTTGGGGCCCGAAGCCGCAAGGGGCTTTTCAGGCTGGCAAAGGACAGTTTTGTCTAAGGAAGCTGGGAGGCGAACTCGCCAACGCTTTAGCCGAAGTTGCGAGTTCTGTCCTAATGCACTAGAGAATCTGGCCGATGGGGCAGCTAAAACTTCAGGCATCAGCGCAGGGGCAGGTCGGATGCTTTGCCACTTGAGCGGTAGGTAGGTAGGAACGGCTCCCTAGAGCGGGTTGGCTGCACGGAACTCGCTCCCTCTTCTGGGACTGTCTTCCCCTGCCTCCCTCTCCCCTGTGTTCCCCTGCCTCCCTCCCTCAGCTGGTGCGAGTGAGCGAGTGCGTTGGTGCTGTGGCCCCCCTTTAGACAGAGAGCAGCGTAGCTCAGACTTCCCAGGAGGGAAAGAGGAGCTCTGTGCAGCCACAGGCAGGGCCCCCAAATGCCCGGGTGGAGAAAGCGTCCGGCCTGGCCCCTGCTTTCTGAGGAGGAGGAGGAGGAGGGCGCGAAGCCGCGTAGCTGCGGCAGCGTGAGCCCCGTGACCCGCCTGTAGCCAGGGCCTGGGTCTGCCGGGCGTGCTGGTGAGCTGCCAGCGTGCGGGCCCTGTACTCGGGGCACCGAGGGGTCAGGACCTTTGTCCCCAGGAGCAGCCCCCGGTCCCTGTAAGCAGGGCTGGGGAGGCTGCTTTAGCCAGGTGACAGGAACCGTGGCTCCCGGCCCTTGCCAGGGTGCAGGCTGAAGAAGCGCCGTGCAGGCGGCAGGTCCGTGGTGCTTGCTGGGGGTGCCGGGCTGCGGGGCGGCCCCGTAAGTGGGGTTGTGTGCGTCCCCATGCCTCGGCGGGCGGTTGGAGGGACCCCCTGTAATCAGGCGGGTATCCCTGGCCCCGGCCTTTCAGAGGCGTGGGTGCCAGGAGTCACGGGGCCGGGCGTGTGCCCTCCCCGTCCTCGGGGCTGGGCTCCCGGCCCCTCGGGCCCCTCGGCTTTAGGCCGTGAAGCTCTGACTGCCTGACTGTAGAGTGCGGTTCCTGTTGCCGTGGGGGAAGGCCGAGCTCTGTGGCCCCCTGGGTGTGGACCGGCCTGTAAGCAGGCTGCGGTCTGGGAGCCTTGGTGCTCCCTTCAGCTGGCAGCCCGCGTGGGGCGCCCGCCCCGTTAGCGGGGAGCGCCCCGGAATCGGAGAGAAGGAGCCTCCGTAGGCCTCGGGGACCAGGGCCGCCCTGTAAGTCGGGGCCGGTGCTCTGGAGTCCCGGGCACTTTGCAGTCCAGGCAGCGGCTGGAGCCCCCTGTAAAAGCAGGGCTGCAGCCTCTTGGCCGCTGCTTTGCACGCCCAGCTTCATTTGCCCAGAGGGCCTGGCTCCCAGCACGGCGTGGGACTGCGCCGGACGTCGCGATGGTGAGTCGAGCTGAAGTTGGAGGCTTTTGGGCAGCTGGGGGAGGGGGGCGGTCTGTGGGTGGCTGCTTGAGGGTCTCCGTGTGGGGCTGGTGAGCGGCGCTTCCCTTCGGGCACGGGAGCTTCTCAGGCCTGAGCGTGTCGTCGTCCATTGGCAGAAGCCGTGGGACGCCGAGGCGAGAGCGGCAGCGGCTTCGAGCTCAAGAGTGGAACGGCGAGGCAAGAGCGAGCTGGAGCGGCAGCGGCTTCGAGCACAAGAGTGGAACGGCGAGGCAAGAAGGAGCTCGGAGCTGAAGAGGGGCCACGAGAGGCCCTCTGGGCAAAGGGCCTTCCTGCCTTGGCCAGGGCACCTTCAGGGTGCCGCGGCCGGCTTTGCGCTGGGCGCCCTCCCTGCGTGCAGGGCTGGGCCTTTGCTGTGCTTGGCCTTTTGCCGTTGTGCTCCTTGGGCTGCCCGGAGCCAGGGGCCACCCTGTAAGGAGGGTGAGAGCCCCTGTCTCCGCACCTGAGGGGGGAAATGGAGCTCTCCCGGCCCTCGGCCCAGCCGCCCTGTAAGCAGGGCAGGGCTTTTCCCCAGCGCCAGCAGCTCTCTGCCTGCGCCTGGCCCCTGGCCAGCGTGAGCCCCTGTACTCGGGGCGCGTCACAGCCCCTGTCCCTGTGTCCTCGGCGCAGTGCAGCGCTGGTGCCTGGAGCGGCCACCTAGAGCTGATAGTAGGCAGGGTTAATAAAAAAGAATAAAGTCAGTATTGCTTAGAAAGGGTTGGAAAGGATTTCCCCTGGGGGCGGTAGTAGAGCCCGGCTGTGCCTCCGCGCCTAAGATGGACTCGGGAGTCAGGTGGTACAAGTAAGTTTGTATCCATTTACAAAGTCCTGGGCTTGTCTAATGGCAGCTTCAGGTTGTGAAGTCCCGTCCTCCCAGACGGCTGTCCTCAAGTTGCTGTTGTTTTTACTTTTGGGGCCCGAAGCCGCAAGGGGCTTTTCAGGCTGGCAAAGGACAGTTTTGTCTAAGGAAGCTGGGAGGCGAACTCGCCAACGCTTTAGCCGAAGTTGCGAGTTCTGTCCTAATGCACTAGAGAATCTGGCCGATGGGGCAGCTAAAACTTCAGGCATCAGCGCAGGGGCAGGTCGGATGCTTTGCCACTTGAGCGGTAGGTAGGTAGGAACGGCTCCCTAGAGCGGGTTGGCTGCACGGAACTCGCTCCCTCTTCTGGGACTGTCTTCCCCTGCCTCCCTCTCCCCTGTGTTCCCCTGCCTCCCTCCCTCAGCTGGTGTGAGTGAGCGAGTGCGTTGGTGCTGTGGCCCCCCTTTAGACAGAGAGCAGCGTAGCTCAGACTTCCCAGGAGGGAAAGAGGAGCTCTGTGCAGCCACAGGCAGGGCCCCCAAATGCCCGGGTGGAGAAAGCGTCCGGCCTGGCCCCTGCTTTCTGAGGAGGAGGAGGAGGAGGGCGCGAAGCCGCGTAGCTGCGGCAGCGTGAGCCCCGTGACCCGCCTGTAGCCAGGGCCTGGGTCTGCCGGGCGTGCTGGTGAGCTGCCAGCGTGCGGGCCCTGTACTCGGGGCACCGAGGGGTCAGGACCTTTGTCCCCAGGAGCAGCCCCAGGTCCCTGTAAGCAGGGCTGGGGAGGCTGCTTTAGCCAGGTGACAGGAACCGTGGCTCCCGGCCCTTGCCAGGGTGCAGGCTGAAGAAGCGCCGTGCAGGCGGCAGGTCCGTGGTGCTTGCTGGGGGTGCCGGGCTGCGGGGCGGCCCCGTAAGTGGGGTTGTGTGCATCCCCATGCCTCGGCGGGCGGTTGGAGGGACCCCCTGTAATCAGGCGGGTATCCCTGGCCCCGGCCTTTCAGAGGCGTGGGTGCCAGGAGTCACGGGGCCGGGCGTGTGCCCTCCCCGTCCTCGGGGCTGGGCTCCCGGCCCCTCGGGCCCCTCGGCTTTAGGCCGTGAAGCTCGGACTGCCTGACTGTAGAGTGCGGTTCCTGTTGCCGTGGGGGAAGGCCGAGCTCTGTGGCCCCCTGGGTGTGGACCGGCCTGTAAGCAGGCTGCGGTCTGGGAGCCTTGGTGCTCCCTTCAGCTGGCAGCCCGCGTGGGGCGCCCGCCCCGTTAGCGGGGAGCGCCCCGGAATCGGAGAGAAGGAGCCTCCGTAGGCCTCGGGGACCAGGGCCACCCTGTAAGTCAGGGCCGGTGCTCTGGAGTCCCGGGCACTTTGCAGTCCAGGCAGCGGCTGGAGCCCCCTGTAAAAGCAGGGCTGCAGCCTCTTGGCCGCTGCTTTGCACGCCCAGCTTCATTTGCCCAGAGGGCCTGGCTCCCAGCACGGCGTGGGACTGCGCCGGACGTCGCGATGGTGAGTCGAGCTGAAGTTGGAGGCTTTTGGGCAGCTGGGGGAGGGGGGCGGTCTGTGGGTGGCTGCTTGAGGGTCTCCGTGTGGGGCTGGTGAGCGGCGCTTCCCTTCGGGCACGGGAGCTTCTCAGGCCTGAGCGTGTCGTCGTCCATTGGCAGAAGCCGTGGGACGCCGAGGCGAGAGCGGCAGCGGCTTCGAGCTCAAGAGTGGAACGGCGAGGCAAGAGCGAGCTGGAGCGGCAGCGGCTTCGAGCACAAGAGTGGAACGGCGAGGCAAGAGCGAGCTGGAGCGGCAGCGGCTTCGAGCACAAGAGTGGAACGGCGAGGCAAGAGCGAGCTGGAGCGGCAGCGGCTTCGAGCACAAGAGTGGAACGGCGAGGCAAGAAGGAGCTCGGAGCTGAAGAGGGGCCACGAGAGGCCCTCTGGGCAAAGGGCCTTCCTGCCTTGGCCAGGGCACCTTCAGGGTGCCGCGGCCGGCTTTGCGCTGGGCGCCCTCCCTGCGTGCAGGGCTGGGCCTTTGCTGTGCTTGGCCTTTTGCCGTTGTGCTCCTTGGGCTGCCCGGAGCCAGGGGCCACCCTGTAAGGAGGGTGAGAGCCCCTGTCTCCGCACCTGAGGGGGGAAATGGAGCTCTCCCGGCCCTCGGCCCAGCCGCCCTGTAAGCAGGGCAGGGCTTTTCCCCAGCGCCAGCAGCTCTCTGCCTGCGCCTGGCCCCTGGCCAGCGTGAGCCCCTGTACTCGGGGCGCGTCACAGCCCCTGTCCCTGTGTCCTCGGCGCAGTGCAGCGCTGGTGCCTGGAGCGGCCACCTAGAGCTGAGACTAGGCAGGGTTAATAAAAAGAATAAAGTCAGTATTGCTTAGAAAGGGTTGGAAAGGATTTCCCCTGGGGGCGGTAGTAGAGCCCGGCTGTGCCTCCGCGCCTAAGATGGACTCGGGAGTCAGGTGGTACAAGTAAGTTTGTATCCATTTACAAAGTCCTGGCCTTGTCTCATGGCAGCTTCAGGTTGTGAAGTCCCGTCCTCCCAGACGGCTGTCCTCAAGTTGCTGTTGTTTGTACTTTTGGGGCCTGAAGCCGCAAGGGGCTTTTCAGGCTGGCAAAGGACAGTTTTGTCTAAGGAAGCTGGGAGGCGAACTCGCCAACGCTTTAGCCGAAGTTGCGAGTTCTGTCCTAATGCACTAGAGAATCTGGCCGATGGGGCAGCTAAAACTTCAGGCATCAGCGCAGGGGCAGGTCGGATGCTTTGCCACTTGAGCGGTAGGTAGGTAGGAACGGCTCCCTAGAGCGGGTTGGCTGCACGGAACTCGCTCCCTCTTCTGGGACTGTCTTCCCCTGCCTCCCTCTCCCCTGTGTTCCCCTGCCTCCCTCCCTCAGCTGGTGTGAGTGAGCGAGTGCGTTGGTGCTGTGGCCCCCCTTTAGACAGAGAGCAGCGTAGCTCAGACTTCCCAGGAGGGAAAGAGGAGCTCTGTGCAGCCACAGGCAGGGCCCCCAAATGCCCGGGTGGAGAAAGCGTCCGGCCTGGCCCCTGCTTTCTGAGGAGGAGGAGGAGGAGGGCGCGAAGCCGCGTAGCTGCGGCAGCGTGAGCCCCGTGACCCGCCTGTAGCCAGGGCCTGGGTCTGCCGGGCGTGCTGGTGAGCTGCCAGCGTGCGGGCCCTGTACTCGGGGCACCGAGGGGTCAGGACCTTTGTCCCCAGGAGCAGCCCCCGGTCCCTGTAAGCAGGGCTGGGGAGGCTGCTTTAGCCAGGTGACAGGAACCGTGGCTCCCGGCCCTTGCCAGGGTGCAGGCTGAAGAAGCGCCGTGCGGGCGGCAGGTCCGTGGTGCTTGCTGGGGGTGCCGGGCTGCGGGGCGGCCCCGTAAGTGGGGTTGTGTGCGTCCCCATGCCTCGGCGGGCGGTTGGAGGGACCCCCTGTAATCAGGCGGGTATCCCTGGCCCCGGCCTTTCAGAGGCGTGGGTGCCAGGAGTCACGGGGCCGGGCGTGTGCCCTCCCCGTCCTCGGGGCTGGGCTCCCGGCCCCTCGGGCCCCTCGGCTTTAGGCCGTGAAGCTCTGACTGCCTGACTGTAGAGTGCGGTTCCTGTTGCCGTGGGGGAAGGCCGAGCTCTGTGGCCCCCTGGGTGTGGACCGGCCTGTAAGCAGGCTGCGGTCTGGGAGCCTTGGTGCTCCCTTCAGCTGGCAGCCCGCGTGGGGCGCCCGCCCCGTTAGCGGGGAGCGCCCCGGAATCGGAGAGAAGGAGCCTCCGTAGGCCTCGGGGACCAGGGCCACCCTGTAAGTCAGGGGCCGGTGCTCTGGAGTCCCGGGCACTTTGCAGTCCAGGCAGCGGCTGGAGCCCCCTGTAAAAGCAGGGCTGCAGCCTCTTGGCCGCTGCTTTGCACGCCCAGCTTCATTTGCCCAGAGGGCCTGGCTCCCAGCACGGCGTGGGACTGCGCCGGACGTCGCGATGGTGAGTCGAGCTGAAGTTGGAGGCTTTTGGGCAGCTGGGGGAGGGGGGCGGTCTGTGGGTGGCTGCTTGAGGGTCTCCGTGTGGGGCTGGTGAGCGGCGCTTCCCTTCGGGCACGGGAGCTTCTCAGGCCTGAGCGTGTCGTCGTCCATTGGCAGAAGCCGTGGGACGCCGAGGCGAGAGCGGCAGCGGCTTTGAGCTCAAGAGTGGAAGGGCGAGGCAAGAGCGAGCTGGAGCGGCAGCGGCTTCGAGCACAAGAGTGGAACGGCGAGGCAAGAGCGAGCTGGAGCGGCAGCGGCTTCGAGCACAAGAGTGGAACGGCGAGGCAAGAAGGAGCTCGGAGCTGAAGAGGGGCCACGAGAGGCCCTCTGGGCAAAGGGCCTTCCTGCCTTGGCCAGGGCACCTTCAGGGTGCCGCGGCCGGCTTTGCGCTGGGCGCCCTCCCTGCGTGCAGGGCTGGGCCTTTGCTGTGCTTGGCCTTTTGCCGTTGTGCTCCTTGGGCTGCCCGGAGCCAGGGGCCACCCTGTAAGGAGGGTGAGAGCCCCTGTCTCCGCACCTGAGGGGGGAAATGGAGCTCTCCCGGCCCTCGGCCCAGCCGCCCTGTAAGCAGGGCAGGGCTTTTCCCCAGCGCCAGCAGCTCTCTGCCTGCGCCTGGCCCCTGGCCAGCGTGAGCCCCTGTACTCAGGGCGCGTCACAGCCCCGTCCCTGTGCCTCGGCGCAGTGCAGCGCTGGTGCCTGGAGCGGCCACCTAGAGCTGATAGTAGGCAGGGTTAATAAAAGAATAAAGTCAGTATTGCTTAGAAAGGGTTGGAAAGGATTTCCCCTGGGGGCGGTAGTAGAGCCCGGCTGTGCCTCCGCGCCTAAGATGGACTCTGGAGTCAGGTGGTACAAGTAAGTTTGTATCCATTTACAAAGTCCTGGGCTTGTCTAATGGCAGCTTCAGGTTGTGAAGTCCCGTCCTCCCAGACGGCTGTCCTCAAGTTGCTGTTGTTTGTACTTTTGGGGCCCGAAGCCGCAAGGGGCTTTTCAGGCTGGCAAAGGACAGTTTTGTCTAAGGAAGCTGGGAGGCGAACTCGCCAACGCTTTAGCCGAAGTTGCGAGTTCTGTCCTAATGCACTAGAGAATCTGGCCGATGGGGCAGCTAAAACTTCAGGCATCAGCGCAGGGGCAGGTCGGATGCTTTGCCACTTGAGCGGTAGGTAGGTAGGAACGGCTCCCTAGAGCGGGTTGGCTGCACGGAACTCGCTCCCTCTTCTGGGACTGTCTTCCCCTGCCTCCCTCTCCCCTGTGTTCCCCTGCCTCCCTCCCTCAGCTGGTGTGAGTGAGCGAGTGCGTTGGTGCTGTGGCCCCCCTTTAGACAGAGAGCAGCGTAGCTCAGACTTCCCAGGAGGGAAAGAGGAGCTCTGTGCAGCCACAGGCAGGGCCCCCAAATGCCCGGGTGGAGAAAGCGTCCGGCCTGGCCCCTGCTTTCTGAGGAGGAGGAGGAGGAGGGCGCGAAGCCGCGTAGCTGCGGCAGCGTGAGCCCCGTGACCCGCCTGTAGCCAGGGCCTGGGTCTGCCGGGCGTGCTGGTGAGCTGCCAGCGTGCGGGCCCTGTACTCGGGGCACCGAGGGGTCAGGACCTTTGTCCCCAGGAGCAGCCCCCGGTCCCTGTAAGCAGGGCTGGGGAGGCTGCTTTAGCCAGGTGACAGGAACCGTGGCTCCCGGCCCTTGCCAGGGTGCAGGCTGAAGAAGCGCCGTGCAGGCGGCAGGTCCGTGGTGCTTGCTGGGGGTGCCGGGCTGCGGGGCGGCCCCGTAAGTGGGGTTGTGTGCGTCCCCATGCCTCGGCGGGCGGTTGGAGGGACCCCCTGTAATCAGGCGGGTATCCCTGGCCCTGGCCTTTCAGAGGCGTGGGTGCCAGGAGTCACGGGGCCGGGCGTGTGCCCTCCCCGTCCTCGGGGCTGGGCTCCTGGCCCCTCGGGCCCCTCGGCTTTAGGCCGTGAAGCTCGGACTGCCTGACTGTAGAGTGCGGTTCCTGTTGCCGTGGGGGAAGGCCGAGCTCTGTGGCCCCCTGGGTGTGGACCGGCCTGTAAGCAGGCTGCGGTCTGGGAGCCTTGGTGCTCCCTTCAGCTGGCAGCCCGCGTGGGGCGCCCGCCCCGTTAGCGGGGAGCGCCCCGGAATCGGAGAGAAGGAGCCTCCGTAGGCCTCGGGGACCAGGGCCGCCCTGTAAGTCGGGGCCGGTGCTCTGGAGTCCCGGGCACTTTGCAGTCCAGGCAGCGGCTGGAGCCCCCTGTAAAAGCAGGGCTGCAGCCTCTTGGCCGCTGCTTTGCACGCCCAGCTTCATTTGCCCAGAGGGCCTGGCTCCCAGCATGGCGTGGGACTGCGCCGGACATCGCGATGGTGAGTCGAGCTGAAGTTGGAGGCTTTTGGGCAGCTGGGGGAGGGGGGCGGTCTGTGGGTGGCTGCTTGAGGGTCTCCGTGTGGGGCTGGTGAGCGGCGCTTCCCTTCGGGCACGGGAGCTTCTCAGGCCTGAGCGTGTCGTCGTCCATTGGCAGAAGCCGTGGGACGCCGAGGCGAGAGCGGCAGCGGCTTCGAGCTCAAGAGTGGAACGGCGAGGCAAGAGCGAGCTGGAGCGGCAGCGGCTTTGAGCACAAGAGTGGAACGGCGAGGCAAGAAGGAGCTCGGAGCTGAAGAGGGGCCACGAGAGGCCCTCTGGGCAAAGGGCCTTCCTGCCTTGGCCAGGGCACCTTCAGGGTGCCGCGGCCGGCTTTGCGCTGGGCGCCCTCCCTGCGTGCAGGGCTGGGCCTTTGCTGTGCTTGGCCTTTTGCCGTTGTGCTCCTTGGGCTGCCCGGAGCCAGGGGCCACCCTGTAAGGAGGGTGAGAGCCCCTGTCTCCGCACCTGAGGGGGGAAATGGAGCTCTCCCGGCCCTCGGCCCAGCCGCCCTGTAAACAGGGCAGGGCTTTTCCCCAGCGCCAGCAGCTCTCTGCCTGCGCCTGGCCCCTGGCCAGCGTGAGCCCCTGTACTCGGGGCGCGTCACAGCCCCTGTCCCTGTGCCCTCGGCGCAGTGCAGCGCTGGTGCCTGGAGCGGCCACCTAGAGCTGAGACTAGGCAGGGTTAATAAAAAGAATAAAGTCAGTATTGCTTAGAAAGGGTTGGAAAGGATTTCCCCTGGGGGCGGTAGTAGAGCCCGGCTGTGCCTCCGCGCCTAAGATGGACTCGGGAGTCAGGTGGTACAAGTAAGTTTGTATCCATTTACAAAGTCCTGGCCTTGTCTCATGGCAGCTTCAGGTTGTGAAGTCCCGTCCTCCCAGACGGCTGTCCTCAAGTTGCTGTTGTTTGTACTTTTGGGGCCCGAAGCCGCAAGGGGCTTTTCAGGCTGGCAAAGGACAGTTTTGTCTAAGGAAGCTGGGAGGCGAACTCGCCAACGCTTTAGCCGAAGTTGCGAGTTCTGTCCTAATGCACTAGAGAATCTGGCCGATGGGGCAGCTAAAACTTCAGGCATCAGCGCAGGGGCAGGTCGGATGCTTTGCCACTTGAGCGGTAGGTAGGTAGGAACGGCTCCCTAGAGCGGGTTGGCTGCACGGAACTCGCTCCCTCTTCTGGGACTGTCTTCCCCTGCCTCCCTCTCCCCTGTGTTCCCCTGCCTCCCTCCCTCAGCTGGTGCGAGTGAGCGAGTGCGTTGGTGCTGTGGCCCCCCTTTAGACAGAGAGCAGCGTAGCTCAGACTTCCCAGGAGGGAAAGAGGAGCTCTGTGCAGCCACAGGCAGGGCCCCCAAATGCCCGGGTGGAGAAAGCGTCCGGCCTGGCCCCTGCTTTCTGAGGAGGAGGAGGAGGAGGAGGGCGCGAAGCCGCGTAGCTGCGGCAGCGTGAGCCCCGTGACCCGCCTGTAGCCAGGGCATGGGTCTGCCGGGCGTGCTGGTGAGCTGCCAGCGTGCGGGCCCTGTACTCGGGGCACCGAGGGGTCAGGACCTTTGTCCCCAGGAGCAGCCCCCGGTCCCTGTAAGCAGGGCTGGGGAGGCTGCTTTAGCCAGGTGACAGGAACCGTGGCTCCCGGCCCTTGCCAGGGTGCAGGCTGAAGAAGCGCCGTGCAGGCGGCAGGTCCGTGGTGCTTGCTGGGGGTGCCGGGCTGCGGAGCGGCCCCGTAAGTGGGGTTGTGTGCGTCCCCATGCCTCGGCGGGCGGTTGGAGGGACCCCCTGTAATCAGGCGGGTATCCCTGGCCCTGGCCTTTCAGAGGCGTGGGTGCCAGGAGTCACGGGGCCGGGCGTGTGCCCTCCCCGTCCTCGGGGCTGGGCTCCTGGCCCCTCGGGCCCCTCGGCTTTAGGCCGTGAAGCTCTGACTGCCTGACTGTAGAGTGCGGTTCCTGTTGCCGTGGGGGAAGGCCGAGCTCTGTGGCCCCCTGGGTGTGGACCGGCCTGTAAGCAGGCTGCGGTCTGGGAGCCTTGGTGCTCCCTTCAGCTGGCAGCCCGCGTGGGGCGCCCGCCCCGTTAGCGGGGAGCGCCCCGGAATCGGAGAGAAGGAGCCTCCGTAGGCCTCGGGGACCAGGGCCGCCCTGTAAGTCGGGGCCGGTGCTCTGGAGTCCCGGGCACTTTGCAGTCCAGGCAGCGGCTGGAGCCCCCTGTAAAAGCAGGGCTGCAGCCTCTTGGCCGCTGCTTTGCACGCCCAGCTTCATTTGCCCAGAGGGCCTGGCTCCCAGCATGGCGTGGGACTGCGCCGGACATCGCGATGGTGAGTCGAGCTGAAGTTGGAGGCTTTTGGGCAGCTGGGGGAGGGGGGCGGTCTGTGGGTGGCTGCTTGAGGGTCTCCGTGTGGGGCTGGTGAGCGGCGCTTCCCTTCGGGCACGGGAGCTTCTCAGGCCTGAGCGTGTCGTCGTCCATTGGCAGAAGCCGTGGGACGCCGAGGCGAGAGCGGCAGCGGCTTCGAGCTCAAGAGTGGAACGGCGAGGCAAGAGCGAGCTGGAGCGGCAGCGGCTTCGAGCACAAGAGTGGAACGGCGAGGCAAGAAGGAGCTCGGAGCTGAAGAGGGGCCACGAGAGGCCCTCTGGGCAAAGGGCCTTCCTGCCTTGGCCAGGGCACCTTCAGGGTGCCGCGGCCGGCTTTGCGCTGGGCGCCCTCCCTGCGTGCAGGGCTGGGCCTTTGCTGTGCTTGGCCTTTTGCCGTTGTGCTCCTTGGGCTGCCCGGAGCCAGGGGCCACCCTGTAAGGAGGGTGAGAGCCCCTGTCTCCGCACCTGAGGGGGGAAATGGAGCTCTCCCGGCCCTCGGTCCAGCCGCCCTGTAAGCAGGGCAGGGCTTTTCCCCAGCGCCAGCAGCTCTCTGCCTGCGCCTGGCCCCTGGCCAGCGTGAGCCCCTGTACTCGGGGCGCGTCACAGCCCCTGTCCCTGTGCCCTCGGCGCAGTGCAGCGCTGGTGCCTGGAGCGGCCACCTAGAGCTGAGACTAGGCAGGGTTAATAAAAAAGAATAAAGTCAGTATTGCTTAGAAAGGGTTGGAAAGGATTTCCCCTGGGGGCGGTAGTAGAGCCCGGCTGTGCCTCCGCGCCTAAGATGGACTCGGGAGTCAGGTGGTACAAGTAAGTTTGTATCCATTTACGAAGTCCTGGGCTTGTCTCATGGCAGCTTCAGGTTGTGAAGTCCCGTCCTCCCAGACGGCTGTCCTCAAGTTGCTGTTGTTTGTACTTTTGGGGCCCGAAGCCGCAAGGGGCTTTTCAGGCTGGCAAAGGACAGTTTTGTCTAAGGAAGCTGGGAAGTGAACTCGCCAACGCTTTAGCCGAAGTTGCGAGTTCTGTCCTAATGCACTAGAGAATCTGGCCGATGGGGCAGCTAAAACTTCAGGCATCAGCGCAGGGGCAGGTCGGATGCTTTGCCACTTGAGCGGTAGGTAGGTAGGAACGGCTCCCTAGAGCGGGTTGGCTGCACGGAACTCGCTCCCTCTTCTGGGACTGTCTTCCCCTGCCTCCCTCTCCCCTGTGTTCCCCTGCCTCCCTCCCTCAGCTGGTGTGAGTGAGCGAGTGCGTTGGTGCTGTGGCCCCCCTTTAGACAGAGAGCAGCGTAGCTCAGACTTCCCAGGAGGGAAAGAGGAGCTCTGTGCAGCCACAGGCAGGGCCCCCAAATGCCCGGGTGGAGAAAGCGTCCGGCCTGGCCCCTGCTTTCTGAGGAGGAGGAGGAGGAGGAGGGCGCGAAGCCGCGTAGCTGCGGCAGCGTGAGCCCCGTGACCCGCCTGTAGCCAGGGCCTGGGTCTGCCGGGCGTGCTGGTGAGCTGCCAGCGTGCGGGCCCTGTACTCGGGGCACCGAGGGGTCAGGACCTTTGTCCCCAGGAGCAGCCCCCGGTCCCTGTAAGCAGGGCTGGGGAGGCTGCTTTAGCCAGGTGACAGGAACCGTGGCTCCCGGCCCTTGCCAGGGTGCAGGCTGAAGAAGCGCCGTGCAGGCGGCAGGTCCGTGGTGCTTGCTGGGGGTGCCGGGCTGCGGGGCGGCCCCGTAAGTGGGGTTGTGTGCGTCCCCATGCCTCGGCGGGCGGTTGGAGGGACCCCCTGTAATCAGGCGGGTATCCCTGGCCCCGGCCTTTCAGAGGCGTGGGTGCCAGGAGTCACGGGGCCGGGCGTGTGCCCTCCCCGTCCTCGGGGCTGGGCTCCCGGCCCCTCGGGCCCCTCGGCTTTAGGCCGTGAAGCTCTGACTGCCTGACTGTAGAGTGCGGTTCCTGTTGCCGTGGGGGAAGGCCGAGCTCTGTGGCCCCCTGGGTGTGGACCGGCCTGTAAGCAGGCTGCGGTCTGGGAGCCTTGGTGCTCCCTTCAGCTGGCAGCCCGCGTGGGGCGCCCGCCCCGTTAGCGGGGAGCGCCCCGGAATCGGAGAGAAGGAGCCTCTGTAGGCCTCGGGGACCAGGGCCGCCCTGTAAGTCGGGGCCGGTGCTCTGGAGTCCCGGGCACTTTGCAGTCCAGGCAGCGGCTGGAGCCCCCTGTAAAAGCAGGGCTGCAGCCTCTTGGCCGCTGCTTTGCACGCCCAGCTTCATTTGCCTAGAGGGCCTGGCTCCCAGCACGGCGTGGGACTGCGCCGGACGTCGCGATGGTGAGTCGAGCTGAAGTTGTTGGCTTTTCAATATCTCTCTGGAGGGCTGACTTGGAATTGACACTGGACAGAGCTGTTGAATAAAATAGAAGCTCTTAAATGCTTCTGTGCTTATGTCTTAGGCTGTGGAAGAGCCTGAGTGAGCTACACCCAAGTTCCAGTTAAAATGGTCGTGAAATGTACAATCATGTAGTGGTGTGTTAAAGTTTTAAGTTCGTGATGTTGGTTTATTCCATGGACCCCTTTGTTTGATTACTGTTGGTTTAACCCTAATTGTCAATGTCCTGCTCCCTACCCCCGAGGACCTGTCTGTCTACTCGGGGCCTCTCCCAGAATCTGGAAAGTTCTGGGAGAGGCGTCGAGTGATAGGACAGGATCCGAGGAAGTCCGCCCCTCCCGACTGAGATTGGTTTTCGGAGTAATCCGTCAACCTGTTAACCACTCCCTGTTCGTTCCCCATTGGTTCCTTCCCGGTTGCCTCCCTTGTCTCCTCCCCTGGATAAAACCAGCCTGCACAGGGTAGACTGCGCTCTGCTAAGGCAGCTCTCCCTGGAGTGAGGCAGTTCCCTGCTGATCCTCAATAAAGCTCCTGTGGAACCCCTCGACAGAGTCCTCTTTCTTCCCTCGCTGCGGTCGTGATCTCCATCAGGCGGCTGGGCTGACAAGAGCCCACAGGATCAGCTCGGTTGGCCAGCCTACTGAGCTGTACCTTCTGCTTGAAACTGTCGCCAGGGCTAGCCGAGGACAGGCAGAGGCTCTAGCCCCAAGGCTGAGAGCTGAGGCCATCAGGCGCAGCTTCACAATCAGTCACAAGGTGTTTAGGCTTTTCATATATTTTGGGGCATTTGCATAATAGAGTTTAAGTGTCCAATTCCAGTTTTAGGTTGTGAAGTTTCATCCTTGTTGTTTTGTCTCTTAGTTCTCTGTTCCATTGTTTATATTTTGGGGCCTGAAACTTGTCTTTGTTTTTCAGTAGGAAAATGGTTTGTTTTGTCTGCTCGATTTGTGAAAACGACTTCGTAATACTTAATATGAGGCTAAGAACTACACCCCTATGCAGCACAGAATCTGAAACACTCAAAAGGCTAAAACTTAAGGCATCATTTAGCTGGTGGGGGGCTCAAGAGTTGCTGGTTTGATGATCCTGCTGTTGGGCTGGGGTTCCATTCAGGAGCTGGAGCTTCTGAGGCCTGATTGTGTTGTTGTCCATAGGAAGAAGCTGTTGAACAAGGCAGTAAGGTAGCAACAGTTATCTGATTTTCATTTTTGGCTTAACAAAATCCTGTGCGATGATGACTGGCTATTTGTAATAAAAACTGATGAGGAATTATTTACACAGAAAAGGGATTTTTGGCTTTGCTTGTTTTCTTTTGATGGGGGTCCTTTAGCTGGTCTGAGAATTAAACACTCTAGGAAAAACACAAACTGATTGTTTGACATGATCATATTTCCTCCCATTAATAGTCAAGGGTCACACTGTGCTTTCTAGTCACCATGTCCAGATTTGGAGGGACATGTTCAAGAGGAGAGAGAAGATTTCATTGCTGACAGGATATGTACAGGGTTTCCCAGTTTCTAAACATATAGTTGGAGCAGAAAAGTCCAGCTTCCAAATGCAGAGGAAGGAAGTTTCATTTCAGGCAGTTCAAACTTAGTGCAAGCAGAAAAGTACTCATATTTTTGTTCCTTCTAGCTTACATCAAGAAAACTGCTCCTTCTTTCACATGAGATAGTCTAAGTGGTATTACATTGTAGTACTTTTTGTGTCTCATTAATTTCTCTTATCTTGTTGGATCAAATTCCTGTGTTTCCTTTATGCAGAAGGGACTCCTTCTCCTGGTCTGTGTGTTTGGTTTTCTTGTCCTGTTACAAATGCTCAGCTCAAAATACAGTAGGTTTTTCTTCCAGAAGGTCAAAGGCTCAGATATGAAGGTCTGAGTTCTCAAGTTCAGACACTGAGACTGTGCTGAGCTCTCCTCCTCTTGCTTGCAAGGTGCCCTGAACTGCTAGACAGATGTTAAAATGGGAACTAGAGCCACTGGAAAAGTAAATGCAGTGGGGTTTAAGGTTGGATCCAAGTTAAGCTGTTTCAAGGCAGGCACAAGTGCACTCTGCTCCTCACAAAAGAAGTCCTTCCCCTTCCTTTTTCCCTTTTAAGATAAATTTCCTTTCTTTTTGGAAAACTTGTTTGGAAGTGTACAGGACTATGTGAACACATTTTCTTTTTTAACACAGAAGTTCTCTGAAACCATTTCATTCCTGGATCAGTAAGTCAGAAATAAGATAAGCCCAGTTCCTTAAAATAATGGAAGTCCTGTTGCATAACTTAAAAGGGCTAAACTCAAATCCCTATGATTTTTTTGTCATCTTTTGTATGGTATCTTCAGTTTGCTGCACACAGCATCAGTGCTGCATTATTTCAAGAAGTGCTGTTTTGCACATATATCAGTGTATGGAAAGTTTTTCACTTAGAGTAAAACACAATGGAAAAGCAACACAGCTTTTTAACATTCTATGTGCCAGGGACTTGGAAGATGTCACCTGAAATAGCTACAGCTCTTTTTCACCCTGATCTTGGACATAAGAGTTGAATCTCCAGGCCACTAACTTTTTTTGCATTACTCTTGCAAATTAACAAATTACTTGGCAAATTAATTATTAGAGACCTTTAGCGTACAATTAGATCTCAGTGGGATTTATTAAGAACTGCCCATTAACTTTCTCAAGATAAGGATCAGTTTGGAAAGCTCTCAAAATAGAGAGATGGAGATATTTACTCTCCTCATGTGTGTTGTCTGAAATAGCACAGCAGATATAAATAAAAGCCTCTCAGGACAGTGAACACAGGAGCATAATTCAAAAGTAGCACAGCACCAAACATTTGCATATGCTGAACGTCAGTTTGAAACATGGAGTGTGCATGGGAATGATTTGTGGGTGCAGCATGAAAGCAATGACTTTATTGCTTCAGAAAATTGTATCGGCTTCAGAAACTGCTTTATTTTCACAACGTTTCAGTGAATGTAACCCAAACAGCAAAAAGCACCAGGGCAGCTAGTGCTACAAGAATGAAAAACGAGTGTTCCCGAGTTTAAGTGCATTCCATAACACAGCAAGACTATTTTTAGTAAAACTACATCTTCATCCTAGAGGCCACTTGTAGGAGGGTATGAGCAAAATAAAACACAAAAAAAACCCCCACACCTGTGACCTCTCTGTGCTGATGTGTTTGCAGTTGGCGTTCGTGCCCTATCGAGGGTTTAGTGCCCTCTGGCAGCGCTGGTACGAAACTGTGACAGCGCCTGCGCTGCCGCTGGGTCCTACAGAGCCACTCGCGTCCGTGAGCCCGGGAGCGCGGGGCTGTCAGGGCACTGACTGCACCGGCACTAACCAGGCGGCCAAGATTCTCCTTTGGGTATCCCAAGACTTTATTCAGGGATACACACAGCAATAGCGAAGGCGTCCAGAGACGCAGAATAGAGGTTCAGGGACGGGAACCAGGATCGGGCTGAGGGCGCAGGGTGATAAACGGGAAAAATGGGGCGGATCTGAGGGTCAAGGGCCAATAGGGATAAAGGGAAGTGGTGCAGAGAGGTGAATGGGATCCAGGGGGAACCAGTAGGGTAACGGGGGTGGAGTACTGCGGCAAAGTTAAGCCAATGGGGGTTAAAGGAGCGAGGAACAATCTGGAAAGGGTAGCTCCAAGGTGAATAGGGGTAACATCAGCTAACTTATGTAAGGGAACTTTAGAAAATATTATTCTGTGGGGGCAAAGGCCCATGGGAAGGAGGCTTTTCTCACCATAAACTACAGGGATGTTTCTTCCTGTTTGCATTGGCTCCTCCAGGGTTCAGGTGTAGCTGCCCTGCTGGCAGGCCCTTGGAGCTCCACGAAATCAAACCTGTTTCAGTATCGTGGTTGGTTGGAATTTGTCTGGAGGAACAATGGGCTGCAACCACCTGATAAACTTGTTTGGGTTGATCCAGTCAAATTCCATGTGGCACAAAATGTGAGGTGGGAGGACAGTACTGTGCACTACCTTCAGCATCCTGGCATCCTCTACCCCTAGGTACTTAGGCAAAGGTTCTGGCCTGCTCTAGTTTGCATCCAGCTGCCAGAGCCCTCCTTCCTCCTCCTTGTTTTTCACCTTAAAACCAGCTGGCAAAGTGCAAACATGGTAATTGCAGGGGTAAAGCTGGAGAAATGCTTCTTAACAGAGCTCTAATAGCTAGAGACTCTCTGAAAATGAGGGACGTTTCAGGCACTACCCAAGCCATAGCTGCTGGAGTGTCTTTGTGCTCCCAGCTTGGCACAGAGCAGCATCCCTGAAGGATGCCAGGACTGGAGCCTTTCCCTGGCTTGCCTGTGCACTGCAAACAAGAGCACAGTGTTTACTTCACTCACTGCTGGCCCCCGCGGGGAGAGTTAAACACAGAAAGTGCCAGATCTGCTGGGTTCCACATAAAACAGCAGAGAAAGGATGGGAGGCTGCAGGGGAAGCAGCAGTCGGAAGTGGGATGGCCCCAAGCAGCCCAGATAAAGCTTCCTGAGGTGGAGTCAGCAGTGATACCCAAGGGCAGCAGCACCCCACCTCTGATTTCCTTCACAAGAAGTTTTTTTTTTGCACTGATGGGCTGATAAATCCCATTAACTCTTTCAGGCTTAGGAATTTTTCTTACTTCTAAGCTTTCTAAAATCTTTGACACATTTCCTACTTTAAAGGATTTATATATATGAATTCATTAATTAATGAATCTTTATGAGCACTATTGGGGGCTGAGCTTACAATACAGAAATCCAAGTAGGTTCTGGTTTGCATTGAGAAAATCTGCATGCTCCAGACTTCTGTTCTCTTCTTTGTTTAAATTATAAATCTGGCAGAAGAGACAAGGAAAGTTTTTTCTGAACTGCATGAGTATTTTGAAGTGGATTCTGTTCTGGTTTATGATCATTTTAATGTTATTTGGGAACTGAATTGGATTTTAGGTCAAACCTTTGTGTCAGATTTTTGCCAGGGTATCTATGAACAGTTTGTTCACACCCATTAAAAATATTAGCTTTGCAATGCAAAGGGAAGCAGAGAGAGCAAAATTAATTAGTTGCACTTCAGACTCTTGCATTTCCTGGCGTGATTTACAAAGTTAAGGTACTGAATGGGTCTGCCCACCCCAGTTCTTTCTCACTTCAGTGGTAGCAAAAGAAAAACTGGTTTAGGCAAGAAAATAAGAAAATGTTTTGGTGCCTGAATTCTCCAAGGGGATTTTCAAAATTACTTAAAATTATTTCTCCTTGATCAAGCATAGTTACAGAATTATCTCCTTCAAAGGGAGCTTCATTTTAATTTTTTTTACGATTTTTTTCAAGTTATTCTCTTTCTCTCTCCCCCTTATAACAAGGGGTTTGATCACTTGCTTAGCTGGAAACATGAGCTACAATTTTGATTTCTCGGACTGATGCTTTCCAGGGATCTGTGTCAACCTTCTTGTCCATTATTTCAGAGGAGTTCAGAGAGAATTCCATGAACAAAAATATCAGCATTATTAAGAGCTTTTATTCTAGACAGCTGCTTAGCCTTCCACCATGGGATGAGGTCAGAATTTCCCCTTTTATCACTCATGGATAAATTCCTGCCAAATGAATGCTCCTAGATCTGGCTAAGTGCTCAGGGCCAGCACAGCAATGCAAGGTGCCTCTAATTTTCCTTGTAAACACCTCATCAGAGGTTCCAGCAGCTGTCCTGAAATGCCCTGACCATGGAGATAATAATTTTATCAGAGGGAGGACATGGTTCCATCTGCTTCTCTCAGGCTGATTTACAGAACTGGAAATGCTTCTGTGCTTCCATTTTTCCTCTCAGTGACCACCACACCTATTAATGAAATGTACATTTCTGGGCAGTTTTCCCCCATTGTTCAGGGGTAATGAAACAGCAGGAAATCAAAGTTACTCTGTTGTATGTCCTACTCTGTGCCTGTCCTAAGTTGTGATGGTAAAATACTGTTAAAAATTGTGCAACACTGGGCAATGAGAATTTAAAATTTTGTATAGAAAAAAATAGGTTGGCCACGCAAACCCACCTGTAAAACACCAGATAAGGTACCTGTCAAATTCAGAATTCTCTCTTGTCATGTGGTTTTCATGTTCTGTTAAATCTCTTCTGACATTTGTGAATGCAATCTTTGAATACAAGATACCCTCAAGCAGGTTCACTTTGGACATGAGGGAGATTTTCTACACAGAAAGGATGGTGAAGCATTGGAAGGGGCTGCCCAGGGAAGTGGTGGAATCACATTTCTGTGTAAGAAATCACTGGATGTGGCACTCAATGCTGTGGTTTAGTGGATGTGGTGTTGTCTGGTCAAAGGTTGGACTTGAAGGTCTTAGAGGTCTTTTTCTACCTTAATTATTCTGTGGTAGGTGGTTTTCCTGCTGTCAGTGTTAATTACTCTTTATTAGTGTCCTTTGTGGAATATTGCTGGTTTTTGAAACCAAAATAAACCACTTATTCTATTAAGACTTAAGGTAATAAGGTAGACCCAGACCCTTGCTTAGAAAAAGTGTCTTTGGCTGTGGCTGATGTCATCAGTTCTCCCCAAAGTACTGTGATTTCAGTGAAAATATGGCTCTCTAGATTTCTGTGAATTTTTTGTTCTACATACAGATGTTTTTTCACCAGTTATTCACCAAACTTAATGGTCACAGTAAAATATTTACACATTTGTCGTCAATCAAGTTAAGATTCCAACAACACTGTATTTACTACTGGTATTTACCAGAATTTACTTCTGATGTGACATCTGGTCACACCTTTATCACTGCCTGTCCAACTGTTATCCCCTGGGAATGTCTTTAGGAGAATGGGCTGACAAACCCTTAATGAAGTTTGTCTTTGTGGGCATAGGATACACATAGATGGAGAAAGAATGCTGCACACAGAGAGGTGTTACAGTCATGTTAAGACAAAATTAAACATTTTTAACATTATTTTCTATTTTCTTCAATATTGCTCTGAAGAGACCATTTTCCAAGGCAGGAAACTACTACAGAGAATGGATTTTGGTGTGAAAAATTGGGCAGGTGCATAATATATATTTCATCTACTATTTCCTATTTTCTGGTAATGTCCTGAAGCATTTCTCTGATTGGTCACTTTCTTCTCCCTTTCTGTGAAGCATCCAGAGAGTTGTGATATTGGAAAAATAATGTAGATGTGAAGGGCCACAATTATGCCCCATTGTGGGCTGTGCTGCATAATGGAGATTAAGCTGCAGTGGGGAGATGCCTGGTGTGAACTCATTAGATTCTCTCTGCTAGCTGGGAATGGAATTCAAATAAAAATAACAATAACTCTCGTTTCCATCCTCCCCCAGTCCATTTCAGTGCTCATTGAGTAGCTCTCTAGGGATATCTGCATTTCTCTGGGTTTCACTGTGTTAAGAAGCATTAAATCAGGTTTTGTTTTTTTTTTTTTTTTTTTTTGTGATAGCTTATGGAATGGGAGTGACAGAAAAAACAGGTAAAACACAAGAAAAGAATTACGACTATGAGAACAACTCTCACAGTTCCACATTTGCTTTGCTTTTGCTTGATTACCTGTTCTGTCAAAGGTGGATTTGATGCAAAATGGAACTGGGGGGAGGTGAATCCAACTTTTCAAATGTGTTGAGGTAAAAAAAATCACATTTCCAGCATTAGCAAGCAGGACTTGGTTAGTCATGCCTTGTGCTGTACACACTGAAATATTCTTTGCTTCAGTCTGTGAAAAGTGTAGATAAAGTACCCTTCAACACCCAGAAATCCCAGTAAGTCTTCAGCTGATGTCATCCTTTTACAAACTAAGTAAGGGAATCTGAAAATCTGGTATCAGCAGTATTATTTTGGATATAAACTTTCAGTTGGGTACATTCCACTTAACTGCCCTGAAATAATTCAGGCTGCTTTCAAACCTATTTATAAGGCAACTGTTTCAGCTATTAAGTGAAACAGTTTTTCGTTGCTTATTTCATCTGGAAATATTGGGTTTTATTTAAAAAAAAAGACCTAAAAATCCACCAAATCATCCCCTTGAAGCACTGCTCTTCTGCTTTCTTTGGTTTTATAAAAGATTTCTGTTGTAAGAGACACCAAGTTCAAAAAGGCAAAGAGATTGTTTTTCATCAGCATCGTGACAGTTGTTGAGAAAAAGAAAAAAAATCCAGAGGGAAGATTTATGGAAAAGAAGAAAAGGCCAATTTTATCAGTGAATTTTGTTTACAGGCTGATAAACAGAGCTGCTATCTGGCCACTGGAATCTCTGCCTGGGTTTGGGGGAGATTGAGCACATTTGCAGTGCCTGCTGCAAATCCTGGAGGGCTGCACGTCAGCGGGGTCACGTACACAGCGAACACTCCTGCTTTTCCCTCAGCCACGGGGCCTGAGGCTGGCACAGAAGTAGGAAGGCAAACTCCAAGGCTGCAAACTGCATCAGCCCTGGCTCTTTCAACACACCTCATCTGAAACTGTAACATAATTCCTCTTCCATTGTGGAGTACCACACAGCTTTTAAAAATATTAAGAAAATTATTCAGATGACTTGGAAAAAAATCCACTCCCTGTGTGTAGCATTGAGCTCCTTTTTGATTTTGGTTCTCTTAGGGTTTTTGTGCTTCCCAGCAATTGTCTCTTTTCCAGTTTCAATTAAAAGTTGCACTCAAGTGTGTATTGTAGGTGCTAAGTGCCCTGCACAGCAGCAGGAAAGGCAGCAGTGAGTGATACATTCCAGGTGTGCTCTCTGGATAAGAATAAATGGACATCTGCTCAGTGTAGAGGAACTGTTCCCTTTCCAGGTTTTAATTGAAGCATGTCAAATAAGCACAAAATTAACTGGGGAAAAAGGAATTTGGGGATATACTTTTTTAGGTGCTTTCTGAGATTTTTAATAGAATGTGGCTGGATGGAAGTATTTCAAAGTGTTTTGCACTTGGAAAGCCTTTGCATCATCAGGCATGGGGAGATAAAGCAGCAGCAGCAGGAAAATTTAGTGTCAACAGCAGCCACTTGTAACATTTTCACTCACTTAGGATTGTACTGAGTGCATACTTGGTGTCACTGGTTAAAATCACTCTGTGCTTTATGGGGTATATTTTTTCTTTCTTTATTATCTTGTGTTTTGCTGGGACTAATGAGAGCCACGTCTTTCAAGTTAGTGTGCAAGCAGTGTTTACCACCATGCAAGAAATCCTTAATTCTTATTTTTTTCCAAGTTCCTTTTTAACTCTGTTTACAAAGATGCCTTCCTGATCCTTTCAAATAAAGCTTTTCCTCCACCTTTTTTCTTCTTCCCCTCCCATGTAGCAAGTCTTGCATATCCACATTCAAAAACACGTAAATAAGTACATATATGGATACAAAAATTCTCCAAAAGCAGCTGTGGAAGAGCCATGGCTGTGGTTGATTCATCACCAAAACTGAGCTCTTGAAGCTGGTGCAGCTTTCTTTGCTGGATACAAAAGTCAGGACACCCAATACTACTGTAATTCCCTGTAATTAACAGAAGGTGATGGCTGCTGTGGTTGGAGGAGGGTGGGAGTGAACCAGCACCTCATCCTTTGGAGACTCTCTGTGCAGCACTAATCTGGGGAGTAATTCCTGAATATATTTTAGATTCAGCCTCTTGTCCTTTATGAAACACTCAGCACCCGTAAATCCCATTATTTTTTCTCTGGTTACCTCAGGGAACTCTAGTAACTCAAGACAAAATGCACTAAACCTCAGTAAGCTTAGAAAATGTGTTATCTTCTATGGAATAACATCCTATCACCAATTACCACTTCCATGGTATTCCTTTCTAATCCTGCACCTGAGCATGAAAGCATCACTGAAGAAGCAAGGGAATCAAGAGCTCTCACATCCATATGTGCTTTGTATGAGGTATATAAAAAAATAATCAAAAACTTTTAAATTCATGTGGTAATTATCTTTCTCCTTCTAAGTTCAGTTCCTTTTCTAATGGGGTTAACTCATAGTGATGCTTAAGCTTGAGCTCATATTTGAATTCCAGGATATTCCTAAGTACTGAGAAAAGTCTGTATTTACTAAATTGAAGCTTGAATGACAAGAATTTTATGATGTTGTCCTAAAATGCATCAACAGCAACATGCACTGAGCATTAAAAACCTGCAGAGAATTAGGATGTGTGAACTTTCTATGAAATAATCAGCAACTAAATAATGTGCTTTGTGTGCCACATTATTGGTTTTGACAGTGGAACTCTTACTGATTTTTTTGTTGTTTAAGAACAAGTGGTCAAAGGTTGGAAATGATTTTCCCTTTGATGTGCACACACCTTGAGACTGTTCTTCACTCTCCACATCTCCCCCTGCTTTTATTTCCCCTAAAATTCATTTCCCACTGTGTAAGGAATAGTAATCATTTCTGCTTGTATCTAGAAGTGGAGCTAAATGCAAAAGCAAGGTTTTAGGTGTTAGTCTTACAGAAAACAAGTTAGTGTGGTGTTTAGGAAGTGCCTTTTTTGGGACTTGAAACAAGAATGCTTCACCTAAGGTACTAAGAAGTTCCCCAATAAACAGAATCCAAATCAGAGCACTTTGCAGTAGAACTAGTAGAATAACCTTGCAGATGTAAATGTTGAGTGTAAAAAGCATTTGCTGCAGGGATTAAGGTATTATATGTGTTAGGTTGCTGCAGCTGCAATCAACAACTTACAGAAACCACCAGTGATTATTTTTGTCCTTGATTTTCATTTTCAGCAGGTGCCTCCTTCAGGTAATGGTGAGAGGCTCCTAAAGGACAGAGTGGAAAGAGGGAGGTTATAAAAGACCCCCAGATCTCTTAAAATATCCTTGAAGTGTGCATTTACAATTTTATTTAAAAGCAGAGGCTTCTCATGAGGGTCTCTTGGTACAATTAAATGGCCAAGCTAATACTGCTAATTACTGACGGTTCCAGACCTGATTAAGAGATTGGCTTTTGGGTCATAAAACCAATAGATTTTTGTTAAATATCTGTTTGGTAGCCCACACAACATATGATGGGTGTGTATTTTCCACACCTTAAGATGTACTTTCCCTAGGAGGGCACAGAGGCAAAATATCTGATTAAAAAGCAAGTAAAGAAAATAACAAACATCATCCTCCCAAGAAATCCCTCAGCCATGAAAACTTGAAGCCTGGTGTGACAAGTGCCAAGTCCAGGGCAAGCATATGGAAGAAAACCCAAAAATTTCAGGGCAGGTCATGGGAAATGCCACCTATCTTGACCTTGATTATAATCATTAATTATTGGTACAAGGCTCATGTTGTTTTTAAGGAATGCAGTAATAAAATTTCAGCTCCCTGGAACTGGAACCAAATACTGCATTTAATGTGAGAAGGCTCTTTCCTTGGAGACTGTGCTGCTTGCATAGTAAATAGGACTTGTCATCTTTGGTTTCTGCTCTAAATGTGAGTGGAATGTTTAATATTGTTACTAAATAGAACATAAAAGTAACTTTCTTCTTAGGAAACAAAAAAAGGAACTTGATTATATAATAGGTTTCCAATTTTTTTTAAGGAAGTAGTTTTCTTTTTTCTTGTTACTTTATGTATTCATTATTCTGAATATTGTTGATTTTTACAAGTTGAAGCACCCAAAATGCATTTGAATGGTTGCAGCTTACAGCTGAGAACAGTACTATGGTATATGACAGCTAAACACACTGTCCTTGCTATACCAGGCCAAATCTAAACTCCAGGAAATTCCTTTGAGACCTCCAAAATGCCCATGAATGCTCTTTTACTGAACTAGGATCTTACAGTTTCTTGTCAAAGCCCACCCGTATTGGGTAGGTAGGGTGGTAGATGGGTTTGCAGAATCCTATATAATGAGGGTTCAGAAAATCTGTATATTCTTTAAGTCCTCCTAGAAATAAAAAGCTTATACCAAATGATGCATTTCTACTATAGAATTTATGACTGGACTTGAAAAACTCTAGAAGGGTGATCAGTCCCTTAGAGCTGCTACATATGCTTTTTTCACCAGGAGGTGTAGATGGGACTGTGTTTCTGTGGGCAAAATGCACCTGGGCATTTTTCTGTTCCTCATTGTCACATCCCAGACCAGAAGTGATTGTCTGACTTGTGTAATTCTCCAGCTTTTAAGCTGGGTCTTAACTTCCAGTCCCATCTTGAGTTCCAGTTTCCCATGCCATGTGCTCACATCCTACAACTCTCTTCCCCAACAGAGTGGAAGACTGGTGATTAGAGGTCAAAATTCTCTTTATAACAAAGCATAGGGTTGCTTTTGATTTTAGAGGCCTTTCCCAACCATATTCTGTGATTTTTCCAATCTGATGCTATGATTCTATAACTCATTCAAAAAATGGTTTATGAGTAACAGTAAAGAGCAAATCAGACTTGTCCAAGGCTGATCCCTCCTGGATCCAAGGAGGCCTATGGAGACAGGCCACACTTCCAAAATACATGCACCTCTTCTTGTCTCTGTCTCACACTTCATAATCTGCCTTAGTTTCTGAAGGAGGATTCTCTTCTGCTTTTGAGAAATTTCTGGCAGGTCATTACTGAACACACTTCTTTTTTTGAAACTGGGATTCCTGCTTCCTAAAGCCCATGGATCTGTTCCATACTTCCTGTGCAATTTGCTATCCTGTTCAGGGACCTTTTTGTGTGTGTGTCTGTCTGTGTCATGTTTTTGTTTGGTTGTTTGCTTTGGTTTGTGGCTTTTGGTTTGTTTTTTCCATGCCATAGTAAGGCAGCACTGTCATTTTTGTAACCTTTATAAATGTTTCCCTATTATGAATGTTTCCCTTTATAAATACCATCTCTGTTGTAGCATAGAGATGTGATTTCAAATGAATCCAAGTCACTGCATGGTCTCCAGACACATTAGAGATAAACACCAGGCCCTGGGAACTTCTGTTGCAACTCAAAAGTAGCAGAGCTGAGTATCAGCACGATCTGAGTGTTGACACAAGGTGCTTTTTTTTTTTTCTTTAAATGCCCTGGAATTTACTTCCTGAGGGTTTCTGCAACTGAATTACATTAGAGCCTCCCACCTCCACTTTTACTGACTGATAAAAATTGGCTGTTGAGCATTTCTGGGGGGAGATGAAATGGAAATGTTGTTATTGATTTATGTGCACTGTCTTCATTTAGTTGGCTGTGTTAGATTGAAGAGTTGTTTATTGGTCCCTGGGTTCCATTAATCAGCATTCCTCCTTCTCACACCCGTGGAGGGCCCTGTGCTCACAAAGCCCTTGTTTTAAATTTGTGCAACTCAGGGGGCCTCAGGAGAATCATAAAACCATCTTGGTTTGTGATTCTCTCCAGGAGGAAGGCCAAAGTACAACTGTCATTTGTGTCTGGGTCATCAAAAACCAAATAGTGGCATTTTCTGGATTTTTGTGGTGGTACCCATCTGTATTTATTTGTCAGTACAGACTTTTAGGAGTAGTATTTGCAAATTCAAGGATTCTCTAGGAAACAATAGCACTGACAACAGTTTACCTATTCCAAATGTCCTGCACAAGGGGAATCTGTCAAGGAAAAACTGTCCTTCAGCTGCAAAGCCATGAGCTTATGACATCAATTTTCAATTACCAATACATAGATTGGCATGAAAATCATCATCCCACCTAATTTTTTTCCCAGTTTTCCCCTTACCCAGGTTGAGTTGCTCTTGCACAGTGTGGGGGCTCAAGATGCCCATGGCAGAGGGACCTCCTGAGCCTGGTTTGTTCCTGCTTTCAAGCAGCCTGTTCAAATCAGCTCAGACAAGTGGCAATCAGGCTGAGAGATGCAGAGGAGTCATTGCTGCTGCCAAAAGATTTGCAAGGAGCCAGGAGGAAAACTTGGCTGGCAAACTTTGGTGGCAAAGGGCTTCTCAAGCTGGAGAAAGATGATTTTAACCTCAGATATATTTGTCATGGCCCATAAAAGTGGGATCAGTGTTGAGAATCTGCTACTGGCAAGGAGAAGGCAAAGGGATGAGATTTTAATTACAAACATATTTATTAATGGGTGCAGGGACATGATAGGGAGAAAAAGAGTTTTCATTTCTTACACATGTGCATTATTAATCATGAATGATCCAAGGATTACAAATGGGACTCTGCCTGCAGGAAGAGGGCAAAAGAGATGGTTTTTATTAAATATATTGAGCCAGTTTCTGTCCTCTGACATAAGCACACAGATTCCCTGGAACTCCATGGGAGGCCTACACTTGCATTGCAAGGCATAATTTTAATCCATACTCATTAATCATAAATAAAATTTCAGTTCAAGGATGGGCTGAGGAGTATGTGGCTGAGATGGGATTAGGGCCAAGGTAGTCTTTATCAATATGCATTTCCTAGGGTACCTCATAAGCTGCCTCCTAATAAGAAATTAGAGTGCTCAATTTGGTTATTTTCAGTCCTGGAAAGATAATTATGAATAGGCTCAACCTAAATTCCAAAGTGTTCAACATTTGCAATTTAAATACACTTAGAAACCTTAAATATGTGTATTTTAAACATTACACAGATACAATGGTTTCATCATTTCAAGTGAAAGCATTTTTGATGACAAAGGTGCAACATATCTGAGTCATCTATGAGATTTCAGACATAATAGAAACTCTTCATAAAAGTTTCACTAATGAAATCTCAGGAGATGATTGTGCTAATATCTACATATATTTTAAATATGTTGCTGCTTATGCTCTTTATTACCTTCACAGACTCACACATTTAAGACAGAATTATTTAGGATAATTTGTTTTTAAAACTGAAATAATTTTGAAAGGTTGGACATCAGGAAGAATGTCTTTATTGCAAGGGGAGGGTTAAGCATTGGAAGGGGCTGCCCAGGAAGTTTGGAGTCCCCATCCCTGGGGGTGTCCAAGGAAAGACTGGATTTGGCATTTAGTGGCATGTCATTTAGTGACAAGATGGGGAACAGTCACAGGTTTGGTTTTGGAAATCTTTTCCAAGTTGGATGATTCTGTGAAGACCTGGAAAGGAGCTCCTAACCATTAAAAAAAGATGAATTCATGACTTGCCACATAGAAATTCAACTGGAATTATTGGATCTAAATTCTCTTTAAGGCAAAGGTTTAGATGAGATTGCAATAAACAGTTAATAATGGTGGAAGCTTAACTTAATAAACAGTATTTTTATTAACAATTATTATTGAAGAATATTGCACGTTGCCACCAAGGCACACATCTCCAACCTACCCTGACTCAAATCTGACTGCGTGTCTGATACATAATCAACACCTAAAGAATCATTCCAGAAAGTTTTCCTTTGGAAGCAGAAGGATATACAAGGACACTTCTTGATGTATTTGAATATCAAAAAAGATAGGTTCTGATGCTGTAAATATTTATTGTTTAACTTCTCTGGTGTTATGCTCAGCAAACCTGGGTGTTTGTAGCTTGGCAAACTCGTCCCTGTGTGGTGAGCATGGTCCAAGCAATGCAAAGGCAAAAGCAGAAATACATAAAAATGAAAATGGAAATGAAAATGTGCTATGGGAACTACTAATGGCTAAATGAAGCAAGAGGAGACTTTTTAAAGAAGGTAGTGATAAAAAAGAGAAATGTGTGGAGGAAAGAAGCGTTTACTGGGTAAGCACAGAGAGGTCCCTGGCCATAACATTAAAAATCACAAAGCTCATCCTTATATCCAGCAGGAAGGTAAAACAAGATCCCATAAATTTTTTAATCTTGCCCCTTCTTCAGGTTTTCGTGCTCATACTTTTACCATTCTATCTAAAAATCATGGTCACACCTTTTCCATGCCACTAACAAATTATTGCATTCAATTCAAGGGACTGGATATGACCAGGAAAAAAAGGTGACTGGGCCAGTTTATTTTTCAGGTAGTTCACTGCAATGTGAGTGTTGCTGTGGCAGAGAGAAGCAGGAAATTTTCTCAGCTGAAATCTTTTTAGGAATCCAACCCCATCAGTGCTTCTATTAAAGAAATTAAAAAACAGATTAAAAAAATTAAATAGGGGTGATAGTTAATTGTGTGTAAGCCTCACAGCTGGTATAATGTGGCAGAGTCATTTTTCTGTGCTGTCCCAGAAAATGATGGGATCCAGGCTGAAATCTTGGCTTCCCTAAAATCAGTTCCAAAGCTCACACTGCCATTCCTGTGTTGTGGAGAGCAACAATAAGATCCAGCATTTCCTCAGTGACTAAAAGCCTTAATTTGGGCTATTTTGTAAGAATATGAAACAGCACAGGAGAAATCATTGCCATTCTTGCAACTCTTCAAAGCTAAGGTGGCAGCTTTTATTTTCAACTTTTTCATGCCTGCATTTTTTATTACCACATTTGGAGATGGAATCTTTAATCTATTAGAATTTTTCTTTCCATCAAAATAAACTGATCTTTTTTCATGGTTTTCTTATATTCCTGTGACATGTGTTTTCACTTCCTCTTTGAATTTTGACTTCACCCTTCTGAGCAGGATGAATGATCAGCCTGGAGATCCTGATTGTATGAAACTATTCCCTAATGCAGATGGGAAGCATGTAAGTGGGTCTTACATGACCTACTCTCAAACCTACTAATCTTTAAAACCCAAGTCAGTGACTTTATCTAAATAATTTATATTGATGGGGCAGTGCAAAAGATTAAAACCTCCTCTATTTGCACTAATTTGTCCCAATATACAGAATAGACAGAGCACTTAAAAGTATAATTTAAAAGTATAATCTGTATATATGTTATGCTGGAAGATAATTCTATAAGAGAGTTACCATGAATTTTCTGTCATCCTGTGTGAATATAGTTTTTGGACACATCACAGAATAATCTGATATTTAGAAAAGAACTTGAATTAGGACAGCATCACATGCACAGCACCAGCTCCTTTTAGAGCCAGTTCAAGTGCAGTTTTTCCTTCTTCCACCTCTCTGCAGTGTAAAAAGGTAAAATACATCTTCAATTTTGTGACTAGAGGCTGTGAATGAGAATGTAGCTGGTCTGCCTTAAAATAAGTATTTTCCAAATTTTCTGTCAAAAATAAGGATCCTTAAGAAATCTCTCTCTTTTTTTTTTCTTTTTTTTTTTCCCTGAGCCTTCTATTTAGCTTTCAGCTGTTGCATATAATTAAAAATCTACTCCCCTCAGATTATTTCTGTGTTCAGAATAAACATGAAAGGCAGAATATGAGTAGTAATTAGTAATCTTAATGGGGTTTATTACTGCATTGTTCTGCATAACAGTTGTTGGACTGTATTCCACTGGAAATGGAATGAATTTATTTTCTTTTAAGATTAGATAATTTTTTTGTTTTTATTGTTATGATAAATAAAGCAAGCAAAATTGCATTAAAATGTTTATGTTTTGCTCAGAGCGCAATGTGCAGGCAAGATAAAATCAGTGGCCACAGCAAATCTACAATCTTCAATTGTAGATAATCTGTAAGGTCAATGTAAATTACTGGATGTAAGAGGACTTAGCACATGAAACAGAAAGGGTAAACATCCACAGTTACAATAAAAATACCCAAGGATTTTTTTAAAAAATAATGTTATTTCCTACAAATTACACGTTACTGACTTGTAGTTCAAAAGTGAAAGGAGTTTTGTTTACTTTTTAAGCTGTTAATTGATTAAATATCCTTCTATTTCCAAGCTAGTTGGGGAGAAAGAAATAAGAAAAAAAGCTTTTTTTTTTTTTTTCTGTGGGAACTGAGAATATTAAATTCCAAAAGAAGAAAGGTGAAAGATTAAGAAAGCCAGAACTGAGGGCACTGATTTGCTATGCTTTGCTGGTGTCTGGGAAACCTGATTTTTGCCCTCCAAGCATCTTGAAAGCAGGTGCTGACTCACCACCCTGATATTTGTTAATCACAGCATCCATCACCAAATATTAGGGACCTTATTACAGGCTGACACTGGGAGACAATGTTTGCTTTGTTAACTTTGGGGTTTGAAACTTGGCTTTGTATTGCATCTAAAAAAGCCCCAAACCAACAACTGGGGGTTTGTTAATTTTTTTTTTTTCATATCCTTGTCTGCCTTAATTGCAGTTTCAGCCAGAAATTTTGCATGTCCAAAGTACTTTTCATGCTGCCAGTGTAGAGCAACTTCACCTTCCAGAGATGCCAATAATGGGCTTTTCCTCTCATACTGATAATTAAATTTTAATGAAGTAGTAGCAGTCAATTTGCACAAAGTAAAATGCATTAATTTTGTCAATTTTTACAATTGTTGCTTGGTTATCTGGAGAAAATTTTATGATTATATTTTCATATATATCTTATATGGGGGGGAGGACTGAGGTTGTTAGGCCACTCCTAAGAATTACATTAAAGTACCCAGAGCTGTAAAATACAACCTTGAAAAAATAGCTCTTTATACCATAAAGTTTTAAATCACAAGTGATTTGTTATTTATACAAACTTCACTTTTATATACAATAAGTTTTATAATATATACAACCCCCAACAGAGTTTTCTTTTCAGCTTATATATGTATTAAGAGGGCAAAAATCCAAGGAGCAAGACATTTTCCTTCTTCAGTGGCATTCCACTTCTTTCCTTCTGTGAGGTTGTAACACTCCTAAACTACTCATCAGCTTTAAAAACAAAGAGTCAGATGTGGGACTTCTGCCAAACTCCTCAAAATTTATTAGTTTGCTTTCTCCCCTGTATATTTACTTTTTTTTGGTGAAAAACAGACCTGTGGGTGGCTGAATATGTGCAATATTACGCGTTATAAACAATCAACTTTTGGACAAAACTAGGGTAATTTTGAAATTATTTTTTTTAGAATAAAGTGGATTTCACACTAGGAAGACTCAATAAACTGTAGGTTTTGAATTTGGGTTGGTTTTTTTTTTTTTTTTTTTCCTGGCCTAGTTTCAATAGGTAAAGGGTGTGGTGCTCTCACTTAAAGTTTCCATTGAGTGTGTCCAGTTCTCTCTGGGATCATAAACTGCAAGTTAAAACTGGATTTATTTGTACTTAGGAATATAAATTTTGTATCTATAGCTGCCTGTATTTTCTGTCTCTTTTTTTTTCCTGAATCTTCACCTGAACCCTTAAAAAAGTCCGGTTTATCCAGTACTTTAAATGTATTGTTCTTTTGAACTCCTTTATTTTCATTAATGAACCCTTACTCAATAATCCTTCCTCAGTATCTTTTACTTATAGTAATTTTAGGAGGTTTTCTAAATCATAACAAAAATTTCATACAAAAGTAACAAAAGCAATCTCTGTGGGATCGAAGGGGTTTTTTTGTTACAGTAAAAAGTATTTTTTTAATTTGAATTTTGAAACCTAATGCATAAACAGGGGTAGTTCTCTTTTAAATTTGCACTTGAGTTCCCTTGCTTTTAAATAGATACTTTTTTTTCTTATAGTTACAGAATGTTTGAATTCTAAATTTTTTCTGAATAGACTTCATATTAAGCCCTCTCTGTGCAAACCCACATTCTTTGTGTTTGTTAAGATGTCATGTAACCAGCTCATAAATTAAATTTACCTACAACAACAAAAAAACAATCTCAAACCCCAGTCTTTTGGGTCTCAGTAACAATAAGGACTTTCTGATGAGGAGGCACTGAGAGAGGCATCAATAATTTATAAAAGCCATTTTTAAATCAATGAGAAGTGGTAACAATCAGTGAAGAGCAGAAAGCTGATATTGGTATTAAAGAAACCTCACCTACATGAGAGAGTCAGGAAGCAGCACAGTCACAGGAGGAGGACATGGTAGGTGTTGATATGAATGCAGTGTAGTGTTAATTATTCATTTGGGAAACAAAGCAGTGCTGTGAGACTCTACAAGTACCATTGAATTTGTTATAAACATTTTAAATTAATGAGTGCTTTTGAGTCTTCCTACTCCTCAGTCATCACAGTCAGCCTGGCACTGTCACAGATAGAAATTTCTGATGGCTTCCCTCCACAGAAAAACTCCTCCCCAACGATCCACAGTTCTCATTCCCACTCAAAATCCAGTGAAAATTCATCTTTCACTGGGGGTGTATTAGTGCAAATGGCAGCCACCTTGCTCTGAATTTTTTGTTTTCTAGCAATTAATTAAAGAAACTAATTAATAAAACCTCCCTTAAATATTCCAAGTCTAAAAGGTGGCTTAGAATGGTTTGTGATCCTGTGTTTTGGAAGCACAGGGCCTCTCTCCCTGACCACGCTCTCTAAGAACTCTCTGTTCCAGGTCAAACAGGAGCTTTTTTCCATTCCTTCAGCATCAATTCCTCCACAGCAACAGCAGCTTCTTCTCTTGCCTTCTCTTTTTAAAGAGAAGCAACTCCAACTGAGTTGTGTCCTGAATCCTGAGGGCCTGACTTAGACACGTTCTAGAAACATCTAGGAGGGAGAAGCCTTTGCAGGAGAAATCCCTGGGCTCTGTAGTTCAGGTTTAGACACAATGGGTTGTTCACAAGAAGATTTCCAGCAAGTGAGCATAAAAGAAATTCTCCTCCCTGTCAAACCAATGTGGAGTTTTGACCCTGTAAACTTTGACTTAAACTCTGACAGGCCCCAGGTATCACGACAATAAAGTCCATTGGTAAAGGGTGTTTCTAGGAGCTTTTAAGGAACAATTAAGGTGTTCATATTTTTAAAATAAAATATACATCAAACACCCTGTCATTTGAGATGGGGATGAAAAATCAACTTTTCCATAAGATAATAGATATATACTAACATTTTCTAGAAGCTTACTACTAGTTCATCACAAAAGCATGTCGAAATTGTGGAAATTAAAACCTTAAATTCTTCTTTCTTTCCCTATTGTGGCAAGATACAAACTGTCATTCCATTATATACAGATTTTTCTCCTGCAAGGGAAAATAATTGATTGCTTCTCTTACTACTGCTGGTGGAATTTCCTCAGTGTTTTATTTATGGTCAGGAAGACTCTGAAATACTGTGATGACCTGAACATACAGAGGCAGGCTCTCTGCTTTTAATATTTATATTTTTCTTGCTACTATATTTTTCATATGTTAAATATGCATGAATGGCAAATTCCAAATTTCCTTCCTCATGTTCCTATGACAAGGAGTAAGGAAAAAAAAAAATCCATGAGAAACTACCAGTGTTCAAAGAGAGCTCTAAGCAGCTTGTGGGGCCCATGCTGATTTTGAAAGCACCTCTGATTTTTGTTGGTTTTCTTAGCCTGATTTGGTTGTAAAATTATTTTATATAATAATGCAAAGAGAAATTATAAATATGTGTTTTTAAAATGGGCAAAATCTGCTGAGTTCAGAGCAAAGCAGCACTGCTTGGTTTCCTGTCATGCAGTTACTTCCATTCATCAGAACTGAAACATCAGTCTAGACAAAACTCCATTTAATTTTAGAGTATTACTGATTTTCTGCTTGGGTCAGAGAGTACACACTGAATTTTGGGACACACTTGTCACATTTGAAGAGAACCTGGCCAATCTATTGTTTTAGGTGGTGATAGCAGGATTCCTGAGTGGTCTTGATTTACAGCTGCATGAAATTTTGGCAGTCTTAGCTACGCTTCACTGCGAGTCTTGGGATTTATTCAAGCCAGAACTCAAATTTAAATGCAGAACTTATGAATTTTTATGAAAACAAACTGAGAAAACATCAGAGACGATCCCAGTGTGTTGGGATGGCACGTCACAGACAGCAAGTCTCATTATTCATTTCCTCTTTTCTCCGTTCCACACTCAGTACCAACACACCAGGAGACAGCTGCAGTAACTCAAGTTTTGCATAATGAAGACAGTTGAGTCAAACTTTTATGTTGGTTGAGATAGTTGATCTAAAAAAACCCCAACAAGGTTACTAAGAACATTACTATTTCCAGGCCCTAGATATTTCTCCTTTCTCATTTCCACCCCATTTTTCTTTTTTATCTCTTCTTTCCTTTTCTTTGTGACTTCTGAAGTAACAGAAGGAAAGAGGAAAAGAGGAAGATACTCAAATCTAGAAAATAGTAGTTATAAAGTATTTTTCAACTGTTTCAGTCAGCTTGAATTTTCACTTGTCAAATAATTGTCAAATCTCTTGAAGGGCTGGCAAGTATAAGGTAATAGAACTTTCAGGATAAGGATATTTTGAAAAGGATAATGTAAGGAAAGAATTTATAGTGAACCTGCAGCATGATGGAGGCATGGGGACAGAAATTTTGAGCCAAATAAAAGAGAATGAAATATATATTACAGGTTTCCAAGGCATAATAGAAATGTTCCTCTGTTTCATGCAAGTTGTGGATAGATGGCCTTAAAGAATAGAGCAACTTGAAATACAGCAGTTGAAAATGTGAGTGTTTCTCAGTGTTTTTCTTGGTGGCAGTTAGAAAAGGTGTTAAATTTACTGACATTGAGTGGATTTCTCTTCTCAACAGCTTCCTTTGGTTTCTGGGTGTTGAAATAAAATGGCATGAGGGTAAGATTAGGATCGGTCAGAGAACTTTGTTTTGTTTTTGCAGGCTTTCAACCAGGGAATTTTGTGAGTCTCAGCTTCCTTGGAGAGGTGTATGGATGGCCCACGCTGTGGCACCTGCTCCTTGGGAAGCAGCTGTGGGCTGAAAGCCAGTCTCAGCTAAGAGGGGAGAGTCCATGAGCTGAAATGATTCATTGGGGCTGATACCCCTCTGACATCACAGCCCAGGCCTGATGGCCCTGGTTTTCCAACAGTTCCAGCTGAAATCCTGCCCTGCAAAGCCCACTGGGGCCTCCTGCTCTGAACACCCTTTTCAGAGCACATTTTGCAGCCAGCAGGTCTTTGTCCCAGGGAGAACTGCCAGTCCAAACACTCCCACACCTTTGCTCACCAGGGAGAAGGCCTTCCCAAGTGCTCTGAAAAGAAGTTATTATGGAGAGGCAGCACTCTGGGCAGTTTTACAGGGTTCTGCTGGGAATCCCTGCTCAATACCTGGCTGGGAGCTGACACCTGAACTGGGCAGACTGCACACAAATCACTTTGCTGGTGAACTGGGAGCCTGAATTACTGAAATAAAACAGTAGAGAAGTGAAGAGCTGAACTGTCTCAGGAATGACACAACCTTCCCAGTGTGCACTGTAAGGAACATTCTCATCTCTCTCTGTGAGTGGCCTTTTCAGATGCCAGCAGGCCAAGGTGTGCATCAAAGAAGATGCACATCCAAGCATCAGTGCAGTGCTATAAGGAGCTGGTTACTTTTTGGGTGCTATTTTACATGTGAAAAAGCTCACATGGCCACGGGTTTGTCAGGAGAAACAGCACCTGGTTAAGGCTGAAAATGATCCTTTACCACTGCCTTACAACTTTAGGTAATCACTTGGCTTTCACTGATTTCCTCATGTCTGTGACAACTGTGTGTAGTTAGAGAGGAATTACAACAAAAGATGTCGTAGTGTTCTTGGTATTACAACAGAGAAGGTGATGAAAAATCTGATCTAAATTAAAAAAAGAATGCACATACCTGCTTAATAACAGGAAATAAACCCTACATCTTTGATTTTTTTATCCAGTTACTAATACAATCAGTATCTATGGTGGTCATATCCTTGGTACTTGGATGTCATTATGACAGATATATTGGCATAGGTGGAGGTGGTAGAAGGAAAGCAGAGTCAAGGCTGTAATCTGTAAAAATCTGTACTATCCAGCTGCTTGATCAATATTCACTTGGTCTTAACCCAAAGCTGGGAGAATTGATCAGGTACATCCATTGGCACTTTATAACTTGAACCTTCACAAGTGCTCCTTTCCCTTTTGTTTCCTTCCATCCAATTTTTTTTATCCTTTCCCAGGTGAAGAGTCTACCCACATAAGGTGTAATAATTATAACGACACTAAAAGTTACTTGGTAAAATTAATGAAAAGAGAAATCTTTTACAAACTTTTCCAGTATGTATTCAAACCTTGGATGAAAAGGCACAAGAAAATGTTGACAGAGATCTACCTGTTCTAGGAGTCGCAGCAAGGTTTTTATTTAACCTTGCTTTAATTTATGGGAAAGGGAGGGAGGGCAGGAAAAGGAAGAGAGCAGACTTGACACCTCGGGTCAATTTTGGTTTCTTCAGGGCTGGCCCAACAAAGCAATAATTGTTGACATTTTCAGTGGGGAAAAAATAGTCTTCTGTGTAAGTGGAGGACAAGTGGGAGGAAATGAAAGCTAAAAAATAATAATAAAAAAAGTCCTTGGAATACTCTCATGGGACTTAAGGACTTGAAAGAAGCTGTTCAGGTGGCTGAGGATGTGGATTTAGAGGAGCTCCCTTCTGTTTGTGAACTCTTACCTGGCTACAAACCTGGTAAAGAAAACAAAATAGAAATTAATATTGAATAAAAATTTGAGTTGCCACATAATAGGCACATCCACAAGCAATGTCAGCTTTTACAGACCAAAAAGAGTTCCATCTGTGGGAAATGACAGATCATCTGAGAGGGATGAGCCTGTTCAGCCCTTAAATGGAGGAACACCCATTAAATTTTCAGAAATATTTTGCATTTATAAAATTGCATTCAACACCTGCTTATCCCTAGATTTTCAGTTATATCAAAGATTCACTTTCAAAGCTCATTGGCAGCAAATAGCACACAGTCATTTGTGTCTCTGGGAGTGTCTCCCAGCAGCAGCCTCAGTTTGGGCTTCTCAGAACTGCTCTGCCACCCTCTCCTCACACCACTGAAATGGCACTGCTGGTTCCATGTCACCACCCAGCTGAAATCTTTGATCAGGAAGCTCTTGCAGCTAACAGAGGTTCAAGCAGGTGCTTGCATCTCTTATTTACTTGCTAATGAAATGGGAGCTGACAGCAATAACCTGACAAGAGACATGGCATTAAGCACTCTCCCACCTCCTGAAGAGAAGAATGACAGGGCTGAAGTTATATAAGAAATATCAGGCTCCAGAGACAAATTATAAAACCTACTCCTACAGAAGTAGGTTTTCATAGATATTTCAAATATATTTCATATATTTCCATGAAGACGTTTTTTAATATATTTACTGTAGTGCTGGAAGGCACAAGACCAGATGAGGTTTGGGGTGAAGAGAAGGGAGGTTTGAAGCTTAATCTGACTTTTGGAATTGATGGTTGATGTTGGGAGAGGCGTCCTTGTGCTGTACTGCATTTCATGACTCAGGTGCCATTTGTAATTTCAATTGTTAGCTATTTGTGTCCATGCAGCCTTCCTGCCAAACTCCATTCTGGGATTGCCCTCTTCTTTAGGGGAAGAATCTACCAGGCATCCCAGTCACTGGTTCTCCAAAGCACAGGAGTCAAATTGCATCACCTGAGTTTGGGTGGTTTGAATCAACCTTGTCTTCAGTCAGCAGAAGAATGTCACTGATTTTAATATTCACTGGAACTGTTCCTTCTCCCACAGTTTGGGCTTCGAAACAAATAAATGCAGTTGGAGCACTGGATTTAATTTAAGCTGTAAAATTGGCATTAAATACATTTGAGGTTAACCATCTGTTAATGACATTAAATGAAAGATTGAGCAAGTCAAATAAATGTAAGTGATAGCTCTTGGAAGCCTTTCACCTGCCTGTAACCATGACAAGAAAGTGAAAATTCTCAAGACCATTTTTTTGTTTCTGCATATGAATTAGTTGGCTTTAATTGAAATCCTTCAGAACCTGATTTTAGCATAGCTCCCTGCTTTTACCTTGAGTTTATTAAATTTTTATGTGTCCCATATTCTATGCATTTAGTTTTCCAGTAAATGGCCACAGTGCAGTGGTTTCCCAGCAGTGAGGTAATACTACAGAAATAGTCCAAGCTGAGTATGCTTCAAAGTGTTACATTTTTGCCTTTGTTTCTTGCTTTTTTTTTTTTTTTTTTTTTTTATTTTTTTTTTATTTCTGCAGAGAATGGTTCCAGACTGTTTAAAGTTTTTATAACAGGAAATGTATACAGAGCTTTGCTGTTTATAAACAGCACTAGCTGTGCCACTGATCCAGTGCCTTACTCACTGGGTGCACAACCACTCTGCAGGTTTTTAATATAATCAGCCTGTTTGACTAAGATTTTTTTTTCTGGTCTTCATTTTAAAGTGAAGACCTAGATGAAAGCTAATTGCTTGAAACTCCCTTATAAGACAAAAGCCAGTGTACTGATACCTTTCTGATCAAAAAAAGAATCCACTGAGAAGGCTCAAGGCTTTCTGTTTATTTGGAAAGTGGCAGGAAAACACTTGTGGTGATGCTTAGTGTAGTACTCTGCATAAATTAAGTTGGAGGAATAACACATCTTTATTTTTAACCATTCTGGTTCACTTTATGCTGGAATCTGACTAAAGGACAGCAGTTATCAGCTCTATACAATCAACAAAATAGAATTATCTCAGTATTCTAAGGAAAAATGAGATTTGCTGCCTGTGTTCATCCATGACCCCTCCTTCTCTAATCGCCACCTGGCTTCTCTACCTCTTCTATCAGACTCCTTTTCCTTTTGCAAAGGGTTGGGTAAATAGTTAATTCATTTATGGTATAAAACTGTAAACTGAGTGCTGTTTATGGTCCCATTCTCTGGGATGGGCGGGGACAGTCCCACCTAATGCCAAGAAAATGCCTTCTTTGGCTCCAGGCTTTATTGGGAGCCATTCTGGAGCCAAGGACATTTTGAGGCCTAGATCCAAGTCTGTATGGAGATGGCAGTGCATAATATTTTGTGAAAGATGGAAACTTAACAGTTGAATTCATTCAATAATTATTCAGTGCATACACCTTGTCAATGTATTAGACCTCATTTTCAATTTAAAATTATCCCAACAGAAGACAGAGGCAAGCATTGGAAATATTGCAAATTATTAAATTCAGTTCCTGAAAAAAAATATTAGTGATGCCAGTTACCAGCTTTTGCCCTTTTTATTGTAATTCTGCTTTGCCCAGCCCTTCTCTCATTTTCCAAATATGTTTGAATCCAAAAAAAATGCCAAATTTCACCAAAAAAAGAAAGAAGTAAAGGATTTCTTTGCTGACTCTGCTGGTAATGATACATCATGCTGTAAAACAACTTTCCTGTTGTTTTATTTTTTAATTTTTTCTTGAAATAATGTATTTAGAATAGAAATGGACTTGTTTCATTTATATATATATATTTTTTTAATAGGGAAGCCAAATATATGTAATAAGAAAAGAGCTGACAGGCAAATCTCAGTATTAGGTGAGTCTCTGTGATAAGTAAAAAGATTTTAATATTTGCTTTTCTGCAGTACTATGTTTTCTGTAATATTGTGAGTTTAAATTTAGGGTAAATTTTGAGCATTGTACCATGAAATGGGATGAAAATCTGTCTGTGTTTCTCCCTGGGAGTCAAGCAGCCTTGGTTTTGGTGTGCCTAATCCAAAGCAGAAGTAACAAAAAGAACTTCTGGATTGAGTTTATTTGCTAAACTTCCTTATTTGTAACTGACAATAATTCAGATCTGGAAATCTGATCCTGACTCACCCATCTGGCTTCTTATTTGTAGAAATATAGGTCAGTACAGTTCTAACACAGTGAATCATGCAAGTATTTTTATCTGCAAGAATGAACCATCTATGCATTGCATGTTATTCCCAGGGCTCCTTTCCTGCCTTCTGAGATTTTGTGTGGGGGAATGTTGTGTGTTTGCATTCCTGTGTTTGAATCTTGTCATCTCCCAACCTGGACTTTTCTGCAAGTGTTGCAGTAGATTTTGTTAATCAGGTGCACCTGGAAGTGCATCCACCCACCTTGTAGGAGTGACCCTGAAGGAGCAAAAACATCCATTACAAAAAAAAAAACAACCATTACAAAATTCTAAAATATTTCCTGTCTTTGAGATAAACACCACGTTTATTTCAAAAATCTGTTGATGGAATGAAAGTAATAGCACCTCATGCTGAACCCTACTCTCTTTCCCATTGTATATTTAGTTTCTCTTAGGAAGTTTCTGACCATTTCAGCAACATTATGTCCCTTAGTGAGGTACCCTGACATCTGCCCTAAAGGCTGGTTGAAAACCTCAGTGTAGAAGGGACACCACTGATGTGAAGCCAATGTTAACCCAGCAGAAGAAGTCATGGTTTTCATCTTCTGTTTGCATTTCTTTTCCCTCTCCTTTCTAGCTGGAAAGAAAGTTAATACAGTAGGTCGTGCTCAGTCTGCTTTATTTCCTTTTGTGCCCAATGAGGTTGGAATGTTACTTTTTACTATCCAAATCAATATGGTCTAAAATAACCTTGTTTTTATTTGGATTTCCCTAATATGTACACGGTACATATTGGGTCATAGGAAATGGTGCAATTTTTCTTATATATTAAGATGAAAAATAATATAAATATTATACGAGGATTTTCAGTTCAGCTCCCTTCATCTAAAATTGGTTTGCACAATTTTTCAATTGAAAGCAAATTTTGAAGAAAAAGAAACATTTTGGAATACAAGAACTCACGAACCATTTCATTTGTAATTTGGTTCTTTTCTGCAGAGTATTTATATGAGTTTTTTGCTTAATTAGTAGAGAGAGAGTATTTGTGTTTCATGACATCTAGAGAGCTCATCTAGAAGTTTATTTTAACCTTGTTACAGTTTATACTTTATTAGGGCAAGCAGAGTATTTGTCCTCAGAAGCAGCAATGCAACTCTACTTTTAGGACACAATAAAAATATCTTTATCCTCAGCTCCAAAGGTTACCTCCCTGTGAATGGGAGCATTTCTTACTCCAGTGTTGGTGATGAGCAGGAACCACAAAAGGAAGAGACAAATCTCCAGCAAATCCACAGGACACCCTCTCATGCAAACAGCAGCAACCACAATTAGAGGGGTAAATAACACATATTAGACAGTGCACAGTGGTGTGATTTCAACACCCATCTCTGTGTTTAATGTCTTGCTGTGACATATGTTCCTGTTTCTAAACAACAAGAACACACTCTAATGCCATATAGAAAAAGGACAGAGTGGGTTCTTCACTATGAAGATGCCAGATAAAAGCAATTATGAATAAATCACCTGAGGAAAAAAAATCCTGGAGTGAACTCTTAGCCCTGGCCTCAGCCAGTGGCAGGACTCCCATTGACGTCAGCAGAGAGTTATTTTACCTCTGGTTTTTGGCCTGCCTGATGGGAGGAGCATCCCCAGATGCAGCTTTCAGTTGTCATTTCAGATGTCCCTTAAAAGCTCTGCAAGGAGCACTGGGTTCTATGGGGAGCATTCCACAGGAGATCCCATGGGCATGTGGAGCACTCGGAGTTCTCCTGCCCAGCAAGGGTTTCCCTTGGCTGAGAGATTTCTTTGCTCCACGTTTTCTAGAAGAAATACCTGCCTCCAAATTCTTTTGTTCACATTCCAGCCCTTTTGCCAAACTCCTGGTTTGTTTGGGATTTCTGGGGGTAGGAATCCTGGAGGATCTGGGAGCTGCTGCCTCCCACTGCAAGCTCCTGCTCCCCTTGCTGAGCTCAGGCACCCATAGCCTGTTCAGTCACACAATGCTCTGCCTCTTCCCAGACTTCTGGAAGTGCAGGAAGCCAGGGAAAGGGAACTGCCAGCCACAAAAGCAGGCTTTTAAAGGAGTTGTCAAGACAGTTTATGTAAAAGACTTTGGGAAGATCTTTTGCATGTTTCCTCTTCACTAATCTCTCCTATTTTTCCCTTTTGATTCTCAAAGTTTTCATTTATAGACCTTCTTTTTATGAGCTCCATTTTTGTTGCTACTTATTGTATATTTTTGTTTTTATCTTTATGTCTTTAATATAGTTATTTAATTTCTCTTTTTTTTTTTGGTTTCTGGTTGACCTCTCTTAGCCCAGTGACATATTCAAAGCCTAGGAAAGCTTCAAATAAGGAAACTGACTGGAATAAGTCAGATATAAAGCATTTCTATTTTCCTTTGATGCCCAGCTCCTTTAACCTGTCAACTCTAAGAAGAGGAATTTTATCTAAAAAGCAGAAAGAATTCTTTTTATAGCTACAAGCAAAAATAAAATATTTCCTTACGGAAGTAGGATATGCACATTGGGACAATGCCTGATTTTAATAAGGACTTCAAAAGGCAATGTGATTATTTTAAATTATGATTTATGCCTTTGATGTCAAAATGAAAGACAATTACATTTTATTTGGCAAAAGCAAACTTTGCAAAGATTTATTTTTACTTTCATTTTATGCCTGTGATAATGCTGTGTGTCTTCACTGTGCTGTTTTGGCACGTGGAGGATTTGTTCACACTCTGAGTTGATCTCAATTCCTCATCAATTTTATCATTGCATATTGCAAGTTGTTATATCCTGGTGTCTTCTACAAAAAACAATGAAGCCCCACCAAATTATTTTGTTGGTCCAGTGAGCTCACTTGGCTTGCTTCTCCTTGATCACTAATTTCTGTTAGTTTTGAGGATGATTTTTATATTAAAGTGTTGAAAGATAAAACCCCTGGACCAAGAACACCAGTTATTTGGAATAAGACATTTTCTGTTTCCCAGCTCTTGAACCAGGGGCTACATGATGCATGTAAATCTCCCACACAGGCAATGAATGACCCAGAAGAACAGGGTCAAAGCACAGCATTGCTTTAATCAAAAATGTTTGCTAAATAAGGATCAAAACATACCAAAAATACTTTCTCTTTATTTCAACAAGCAATCAACAAACAAACCACTGGAAATTTTGTAACAGAAAACATCTTTTCCTACTTTCCTTCTGGTTTATTTTGAAATTATAGCTTCACCTTCAGCACTTTCATTTGTTGGCAGTCACAGCTCGAAGGGAATCTCCCTCCAATGGATTCCCATTTCAGGACTGAAGACAAAACCATGGATTTTTAGTAGGAAGGCAAGGGTGACCCAGTTAATGTAGATCCCTGGGGCAGATTAGAGTGAAACAATCCTGAATGGTTTGTTTATATATATATATATATATTTCAGTTTCTCACAGTTTCACCTCTCTCCTCTTTGGAGTCTCACCTTATGTAGAGAATTTGAAACTTTTTTATTTTATTTTTAAAATTTGGTGGGTTTTTTTGTTTGTTTTAATAAGGAATTGGATTTTTGTTGGTTTTGTTTGTTTGTTTTTGCAGAAAAGAATTCACATCAGTAAATGTGCTTCCATTGGTTTGTATCCAGGCTATCTAAGCTTCAAATCCATGTCCATGAGCATAAAACATAGGCATAGTGTTATTGTTTAAATCCTGTTATTTTATTCAGTAAAAAAAATATTTCTAGGAAAAACTTAACATAAAAAGAACTGTGTTCCTGTACACCAGGAAAATAACTGGCAAGGAGAAAACTGCAGGCTGACATTTAAAGAATCTGTGTGAGTTCATAAAAAAAAAATAAGAAAACTGATTTTTATAAAGATGCCAAATTGTCAAAAAAAGAAGTAGTTCTACTCAAATACTGTCATGTCAGCATTTCCATTTTGTCCTTCTGAGTTTTGTAGGTCATATGTAAAAGCTCACTCACCACTAAACTGAGTTTAGGCTCTTTATCCCATGTAATGAAAAGGAATTGTCTTTGGTTCAGACAGTTTTAAGGCATCCTACCCTAAATATCACACCAAGTTCAAAATGAATCCCAAGGGAAATCCGTTCTTTGGAGCTGCAAAACAGGAGTTTATTGGTATTTAATTTTTTAATAGGGATTTAATCTCTTAAACTGTCAAAGCAGACCTAAATACATCCAGGATTGAAAAGTTTCATCCATGGGCTTCTCAAAAGCATTTGAAAGCTTGAGTTTTGGATCTGCTTCTTCCCTTGGAATTAATTTTCTGATGTACATTCTGAGGGGTTTTCCCTTGGCCAGAGTTCCATCTGATTACTGGCAGCTAAGGGATTGACAGAGATGGGTCTTCTTTTGTTGGACTTGTGAGCGTTTCTGCTTCTTGGAAAATCCAGCATGCTGCCAGATGGAGAACATTTGTTGAGTATAATCAGTCAAAGAGGTAGATCTGGAGAATTCAAGTCTTCTAGGAATGGAAATTTTTTTTTTTTTTTGTATAACACAAACCTGGAAATTTGAACGTAGTGGCTCCCAGCTCCTCATCATTCTGTGTGACACAGACACAAGAACCTAGATATTGCAAAATTCCAGTTGAGGCAGGAGCTTTGGAGCTCCAGACTGGGAGACCTATCAACTGCAAACTTGGGAATGTTGGGAAAATATCAGCTTCTGAGTAAGTTCCTAAGTGTTGGTCTCCAAACAAGAAAGTCTTCTGAGCTCACAGGGACATTCTCATCCTACTCCCTGGGTGACTCAAATCCAAACTCTAGAGAATGTGTTCTTCTTTATCCTAAAAGTTCCCAAAGTCTTTTCCAGGACTATCTCTCATTTCTACAAAATAAAAGGAATTTTACCTACATTCAGTAGTATTGGATAAGGCTGCAAGAAATGGGATTGAAGCTGATGGAAATATCTGTGCTGGGAATTCCAGTAAGTCTGAGCAGTATTATTAGGCTAATGGCAGTATTTCATTTTTTTGGAAAAAAGGTAATTTTTAAAGAAATACTTAAACAGTTTTTCCACCTTCAGCTAGGTTTAATATCCTAAGATAATGAAAGTTCATTTAAAATAATCTCTAAAGCAGATTGGTCAGCTTATATACATTCCACATCATACAGCTCCTCTGACAGTGACACAGTAGCTTCAGTTTTGCACTCAGGTAAACTTAAATCTGGATGATGATGATTATTATTATTTATTATTATTATCATTATTATTATCGTTATTATTGAAAAAGTCTCTAATCCACAGCACTAGAGAAAAAAAAAAAGCACAAGGACTGGGCATTTTTGTCACTATACTTTTGGTATCTTAGGCAAGTAAAACAGGGATTTTTTTTCACATTATTTTTAGATATTACCTTTATCTCTAGTGTCTAAATTTCTATGGCCAGCAGACCTCAAATGTGGAAAAAAACCCCAAAAAACCCCAACTCTTTTCTTGTCTGTCAGGAAGACAGAAACCCCAGAAAAATCTCACATTCTTAGAATCACAGTGTTTGTCCCAAAGGCAGCAAACACCTGTGACACCTCCTTCCAGTCCGGTTGCCAGGCGAGCCCTGGAGAGCCAGGGAAGATGGGACTGACAGAGCCCCAGCTATTTTCTGCACACAGTAGTTTGGTCCTTTAAGACCTGAGTTATGGACAGCAGTTCTTTCTCCTGGAAAATCTCTCAGGGAAAGGGGAAGTGTTCCAACAGCAACAGGAGTGTGAATTTATGTGGGGGATAAGAGGACCGAGAAGGATTCGTTTTGGTTTTATTATCAGAAGTGTCTGTGGGGAGGGAACCACCTCATCAGAGCACTCCTGAATCTTGGCACAGGGCTGGGAAGTTCCATTCTTTATCCTCCTCTGGATGCCACGTTTCTGATGTGTCTCCCCTCTCCTGTCACTGCTCAGTTCAGGTTTAGCTCCTCCCAAACAGATCCCAAGCAGTGGCTTAGTGTGAGTAATACCTTACTCTGCAGTAGTATCCCACTAAAATACACCAGCTAGGGAGGAAAAAAATACCTAGGGAGATTAATGCCAGGGTTTGTCCAAGAAAATGTCTAAACCACGGAGGAAGAATTAATGCAGCACTATTTCCATTAATATTGAGGTCAATGTGCCAATTCCACCGTCTACTCAGCATTTGCTCTCATTCTCTCCTAGACTTTACTTGCCCCAGCAAACTCTTCTAGAGTGCCAAACCAAGGAAGGTTGCTGGTCATTTTCTCATCTGCTCCTGTTCAGAGGCTGGAGGGCTTTTTTGGAATTATCCCATCCTGTATTCCTCTTCCAGAGGTAGCTGAGAGTGTTGCCTATGCAAATCTGAGATAAAGCCTGGGACAGAAGAGCACAGTGCTCCAATTCCTGGTAGAGATGCAAGGGAGGAACTGAATAATTGGTTAAAAAGTAATTTGCTAGCTTCAGAATCATCAAAGAATTCTGACTGCAGTGGTGAGGAGAGCAACCAAGTCCATCTGGCTTTCAGAAGAGTGGAAAGTGTCCTTTTATGCCAAAGCTAGTCCATAAATGTCTGGCTCAGATCCCAACGTTGTTGGCTCATTATAAGCACTTTTATTTGACCTTTTTATTAATGTCAGTGTTCCAAGCACACACATGTCTTAGATTCTCAAACAGCAAGAAAATTACGAGAGATGGTTTCGAAAAAATTAAATATACAGCAGGTATCACTGTCCTAAAGTCCTTGTCAGAAGCCAGTGAGAAGAGAGGTCACTTTGTGTGTCATCTGTGGATTTTTTTACGTGGGTGCCAAACAGAAAATTAATAGATTAAAAAAGGGTCTTGGCCTGTTTAAAGTATTATAAGAAATCCCACCATATGATGTAAATGTAAAATCATACTTTGAGATTATTTATGCCTGTGTAATAGCTTGTTTAAACAGGAAGTTTTGTTGTTTCTGGTAGTGCAATGTCTGCCTTATGGTCTCTTGCTTGACAATAACAAACCTATTGTGCTTCTTGGAAATTATTGTACATAAGGTTCTCTGTCATAAAACCAGGAAAATTAATTTAGTTTAAAAAATTGGACCTTCTAGGAAGTTTTTTTATGTTCATGAAGAGAAATTGAACATTCAGCTTTTTCTTATGAAGAGAAAGCTAGAAATGTGGGTTTAAATTTATTTAGATGAGCAGATAAATTGTCTGAAATTTCTTGATACCTGTAGGAGCCAAAATGAAATTCATCATGAAGTTGTCATGGTTTAATCCCAGCCAGCAGCCCAGCCCCACACAGCCCCTCACTCACTCCCCCATCAGTGGGATCAGGGAGACAATTGGAAGGACAAATGCTGGAAAACTCATGGGTTAAGACAGTTCAATGGGGAAAGCAAAAGCTGCACACAAGCAAAGCAAAATAAGGAATGAATTCACTTTCTCCCATGGCCAGGTGCTCAGCATCCCCAGGAGAGCAGGGATCCCCATCACACCTAACAGTGATTTGAGAACACAAACCCCATCACTCCAAATGTCCCCTCTTCCTCCTTCTTGCACCCACTTTATATCCTGAGCAGGATGTCACTGGGATGTCCCTTTGGTCACTTGGGGTCACCTGTCCTGGCTGTGTCCCCCTGCAGCCCCAACCTCCTCCCCAGGAGCACAAAAAGCAGGAAAGGCCTTGGCTCTGTGTGAGCCCTGCTCTGCAATAACAAAACCATCTCAGTATTATCAGACCCAAAACACAGCCCCACACCAGCCACTGGGAATTAAAATAAGTCTCCCCCAGCTGAAACCAGCACAAGTGTGCGTGGCTTAAAAGAACATTGTGACACATAAAACATTCTGTTTGTTTAATTCCTCATCTATAGGTCCAAGTCTAAAATACATGGGCAAACAAGAACTGGACCTCCAGCTTGGAAATTTTTTTTTTTATTGCAGAACAGGGTGACTCAGGAATTTGTAGTGGATGGAGTTCAAGCCATTTAGCCAAGTCTGGCCCAAGCTGGTAGCGATTGCAAGGCAGTGGTGGCTGCTGTGTGTGTTGGAGGGGCTGGGGGGGCACATGGGGCTGGGCAGGGAGATGGGAGCACCAAACCACACACACTTGATGTAGAGTAACCTCACACAACCCACTCCTGGCACTGTCAGCCCAAAGGCCAAACATAGAACGGGCACTGAGACAGAGCTGAACTTTCCAGCCTGTGTAGCAGCGGCTTCAAGCACTTTTCAGCTGGGCGGGTAGGGAGAGCATGGCTTTACTGCTGCTGGCCTGTGGAAAAACTGAAGAGTGGAGCTTCCAGCAGTGCCAGCTGGGTACTCCTTAGAAACCCTGTCACATTCCACCATTGTGCTTGCACTCTGCTGGAAAATGTGAGTCACCCCTGTGGGTCTGCCCCTCCACCATGGCTGACAGGGGTTCTGAAGTCTGAGCACGGCTTTGCAATGCATTTCCCCGAGTTCGAGCTGAATGCTGCTCAGGGTGAGGTGGCACTGTTAGGGGAGGGATTAAATCACTGTTCAGGGGAGGGATTAAATCAACACTGTTTTATTCAGTGCCTTTAAACTGATCTGATAAATGCCCAGAGAAAGGGGGTTGTCATGGACAACCCAGGAGAGAGGCCAGGCTGAAAGGGCCTAGGGCAGCAACAAGAGCTGGTCACAGACCCCAGGCCTGGTGAGGAAGCCCCTGGAGCAAGGACAGGGTCAGGTACACAGACACTGCTGCATTAAGAGTACAGAAGCTTGGCAGAAAAAAATCCTCTTGATTTCCACCTCAGAAATTAAAGGGCTGGGTGCATCTGGGCTGAATTTCAGATCATAACCAACTTGGTTATGGATGCAATATGGTCCCAGAAGCACCAACAGTGTGGGTTACACCCTAATTTAAGTCTCATCCACAATCACTGTCACCAACACTGTGTTGTACTAACCCAACTCCATAAGTCTGGTTGAATTCAGTAATTTTTACCAGCAGATTCACCAAGAGTACAACAGGTTTAGATTTATTTAGATTTGTTTTGCATTCATTGAAGCAACTGGGTTTAGATTCTGTTAGATTGCCACTGATAACTGGACTAGCTCTAAAAAATCTGCATGTAGCACTGGGTACAAGTGTTCCTGGGTACTCCAACAGGGTTGGAGGCATAAATTGTACCGAAGAGGTATTCCTGATTTGTGAGGGAGAGAGGACCAAGCCTGTCAAGTTGTCTGCAAGATGGTCAAATTATCATCCTCTAACACTGAGGATTTCAAATGCCAGTTTGTACTTTGGAGGGAAGTGGAAGTGAGACATGAGTGAAATACTCTGATATTGATGTCATGGTGGGGGCAGCCATTTTATATATGGTGAGGGGTGTCTGAGTTAGAAAGGGAGAGATTACAGAGGATGTGGGACTTGTGCAGGGATGTAACAGAAACATGAGGCTTTAACATCTCTCTCACTTCTACCTGGCTGAGGCAGCAATAAGAGTCATCCAGCCTGCCCTTGCTAACCTCTCACCCCTTGGCATGTCACCATGCCCACACATGTCATGGCACATCCCACAGGAATCCCTTCACCACATCCCACCTTGCATCTCATGCCTTCAGATCTCATTCCTACAGACAGTCACCAACATCACCCAGACTCACAGGGAAAGGCTGCTTCCAAACTGACCCTGAGCTCAGGAAACCAAAACCTGGAGGCAGCCAGGGGCCTGTCAGAGCTGCAGGACTCTTAGTGAAACAAACAACTTGGAGCACTCAAACAAGTTTTCTTCTGGCCTTTTGTGTTTCATGGATGCAAATTGTTACAAGCAGTGAGATCATCTTAAAAGGACTTTAACTTTGTCAGATGTTCCCAGAAGGGACCTCTGCTCCACAAACAACGCTGCTATACATGTCAGATCAGGATGCAGAATGTAAAAAAGCAGTTGTAATTCCTCATTTTGCTTTGGTCCTGGCCAGCATAACCCATAGCATTTTGTGGTAAACAGCAACCTATGATTTACACCTTCAGTAACACAATTCTTGGGACATCTTAATGACGCAAATTCCCTTGGCCCAGAGATTCTGGGATATATAATGCTCTGGTCAAAATCAGGATCCAAATGGGAAGAGCCTTGTTATGTAGTTCAGAACTCAGTGATCCAGATGGAGATAGTTAGGAAGCAACATTACTTAGAGTTTGGTCTGCATAATATATGCAGCTCAATGGCAGCTTTTCAGGCAGACTGGCATAGATTTCCTCTTTTATTTTTTTTCCCCTGTAATTTAAGGGTCTCTGGCCCAACACAGAGGACAGAGATTGGTCAATCATGCCTCCAGCAAAATTTTTGGTTTTCTACTGACCATGACTTTTAACTTCAAAATGGATATTTTTCTTTTTAACAGAAGTGTCTCCAAGTTTGCCACAGACTACTGCAAATTAAGGCTGAAAGCCAGCTGACCTTATCTTCAGATACCAGCACCATGCTCTTTCTTCTATGGCCCCCTTGAACTCCCCATCTAAAGCTTTCCTCTCTTTCCATAGATTTCAGACAGAAGATTCTTTTTTCCTGAATGAATCCTGTAAGAATAAGAAACTATTTCATTTAAATGTGTTACAGTGTAAGTTCTGTCTAACATAGAGATCTGCTTCTTTTTTCTAACATTATGCATTGGTTTTTCATAAAAAATACAAAGGAGACATTACATGACAAACAAGAAGTAATGAAAGAGTTACACAATATGGTAATGATAGTTAAGCCTCAAAGTACACAAAGTTTAATTTGGCTTGGATTAGCACCCCAAAGCTCTGGTCCCTATTAAAATCTGCATTTTAGACAAGAAATTGGACCATGTATCTTTCAATAACAGAGTGTCTGGTTAGAATTACAGCCTGTCCTGGTTCTTGTCACACTGAAAATGTCACAGGATTAGTTTTCCACATGGAGAATTCTTCCTTCCAGCCCCAGTGTGATCTGTGTAGGATAACAGGATGCTGACTGAGGTCACATGGCAGTGGCTCTGTGTGCACGAGACAGGCAAGTGTACAGCCCATGAGCAAATGGCATTGGACAACTGAAAAGTAAATTAAATGTCATGAATTTGTGTCATTGCACACCCTGAGAGCAGAGCTCATCTCACCATTTCAGGGCAAAGGTGAAGTAGTGGTCCAGGAGAGGTAAAACTGATGAAATCTCAAAGTTTAGGATTCCATAAAAATGTTTTGAGAGACAGTGTAGGATTTAAATGTCATATGTGCCACACACATCACAGTGTAACCAGAACAGCTTTTAGAGACCAAATGTAGCAAGTAGCACCTACTCCTCATGAGGCACCAGAAACACCAAGCTACTCAGATTTAGAATCACAGAATATCCTGAAGTAGAAGGAATCCACAAGGAGTCCAGTTCCTGGCTCTGCACAGGACAGCACCAAAAATACATTCACTTTGCCTTCTGAGGAAAATACCTGTCTCTGAGCACATCAGACCTCATGGCCATGCCACTTCATTTTCCCTTTTCATTTCCACATTTTCCCAGGTTCCTCTCCCATCTGGGGTAAACATGGGAAAGAAAGGTATCTTCTTTCTCCTTTCCCTCATCCCTGGAGGATTCACAGGGAAGATGTGGTGTTGAGTAATGAACACTGACAGATTTGTGACTTGGCTGAACAAATTTTTCAGGGCTGGAGGGGGACTTGCCTCCTTCTCCTGCACCTTTTTCCTGCCCATTCCCTACTGCCTCAGTGGGTACTGGAGAGGAAAAGAGGCAGGTGATTCCTGCCAAAAACTCCCTCTTGCCACTGTACTGGCTGCTGAAACAGGAAATGCCAAACTAATCTCCAGGTCTGAGGCTGGAAGAGGAAAAGTGGTTTTTATCAGTGGCCCAGGGCAGTAGGCCATGCCCTTCTCTGAGCTGCAACCCCACTTCACCACAGCAAATATCCTCCTCACCATCAGGGAAAATATGGAAAAGAGCCCCTCTGCATTGCCAGACAGCTGCATCACCTGGGACAGCTCACCCCTATTTCAAGTGAGACCAATAATCCTGAGCTTCATGTCTTTTTGGGACACAGCCACCGAATTCAACAGCTGGAACTGGAATTTCCCTGGCAGGATAAACAGAAGTGCCAGAAGTCCCTGGCAGGACACTGAGAGGATGAGCCAAGGCAAGTGGAAGCACAGCTGAGCCATCCAAAAAGCTGGCATGAGCCTGCTGTGGTGCATGAGGGGTTAGGATGAACCTCACTCCTGCCAGGGAAGGATCCTTGAGATAACCGGTGGCCTTCTTTGGCTTCTTTTCCAAGTAAATGTTTCCTTGATGCACCCGAGTACAATCTCAAATCATATTTTTAACCCAGTAGAATTTATGCTGCAGCAGGCATGAGTTGATCTTAGCCATAATGCACTTCTTCCATTAAAACTGTAAAAGTATTGTGAGGCTTCTAGACTTTTCAATACTTGTTAGTGTTTTCTTTCCTCACACACATAGTTTTGCTCAGGGTCTTTACTCATCTCAGGTAGCACAGTGATAGTTACAGAGAGCTGTCAAATGTTTCCTGCTTTTGCTGCAATAATTTAGACTCCAACCCTACATAATTTTCTGGAATGTCTAGAAATTGAATGTCTAGAAAACTGCAATCATAACAGGACTCAGGCTCCCAAATGACATTAGGCTGTTAGGGAGTTTCCATTTTATTTCTAATAGTTGCATCATGTTAATTTGTTTTGATAGGTGAATTCTTTAATGGAATTCTTCAACAGGGTAAATTTTTCTAGTCTCAGCTCATGGAAATGGCACGAGATTTTAACACAGGACTCTCCAAATCTGAATGGGGTTATAGTTCATATTATTTGTGTATTAATTTAGACCAGCAGGTATCAAGCTGTACACACTACTGAGTGCACAAAAAAAATGAAATTTCCTTCAATTACTTGTACCTGCAAAGACTGAGAAAACAGGCCAAAGTTTTCATTCTTTAATAAACAGTGAGAAATGGAAGCTTCTGATGCATTAAATGAAGGAGAAAATGTGGCACATGTATGTAAAATTTAAGGGAAGGAAAAAGGAGTAGCCAAAACCCAGATGAAATTCCTGTGGGGCTCTTTTCTTGGTTTGGATTTTTAAATTTATATAGGTTTTCTTAAAAATTAATTGCATGTCATATTATCAAGGTTATCCCTGAAAAGTGAGTCATACAATAACATCTGATTTGTCTTGGGAAGGTGGGGCCTTCCTGTTGGAGCTGTGAACTTCCTACTGCTCAAACAAAAGGGAGTGGAGCATCCTGAGCCAAAAAGTGAGACAGGAAGGGTCTGCTGAGATAGGATGAAACCATAAATGGAAGATAACCTAGACCCTGAAAGATGGGGTGGTATGATTATGTAGGCTTTTACAAAGAAATGTAAAGATTTTAGTAAACTTCAGATCTCTTCAATGGATTTTTATATAAACATTCACTCTTAAATTGTTTGATGCACTTTATTCTAGTTGTAAATGATAACTGGTGCCATATTTCTTTTTCTTAAATGTGCATCAGACCAAAATATATCTCCTACAGTTGAAATTCAGCTGTGAGTTTCTCCAGGGAGATATAAATCCATTATTTCACTCATATAATGAGTACTTCATACATGATTTAAGGGTTGGGTGAAGTAACCAAAACTAATTTGTTTTACACAAAGTCAACAGTCTTTTTTTTAAAGCCTGCCTTTGTTTTTAGAGCTCTTCATAACCTGTTTTTCAAGCCTTTCTATTTTATAGCAAAAAAAGGGAAACTATTCTACACTCTTTTGTTAAAGAACATTTCACTGCTGTAAAGCAAACAAAAAGCAACTCCAAACCATGACATCATTTTTTTTTGCTGTATCTAAGAGTAATCAGTAAATAGTGTTCAGCCAATATTTGAAATAACACAGTCTGGCTGTCCTGTAGTAAAAATTGCAGGTTTCGTAAGACATGAAAGTGTTCATTTCCCACCTTATCTGTGGCCACACATTTCAGTCCAAGAGCTCCTTCCTTGCCAGGTAAACTTCAAACGTGTCACTGCTTAGGGCCCTTTCTCCTTGCAGAAGAATGTGGATTGGGAAACGCTGAGAGGGAAAGATTAGTCAAGCAGAAAGTTCTGGGTTGATTAAATGAATCCTCTTTCCCAGAACAAATTAAGAATATGGAATAGATAAGTCTCCCTTTCCATATTTTCAGTGATAACAGACGTGTTCTTACATAACCTTGGAAGCACGTGCACTGATCCATGCCCTTACACATTTACAGAGGGAACAACTTGGAAGGTGTATCCTGAACCATAAAAAAAAGAGAAGGGAAGTGTTTAAGAGTGAATTTGTCCATTTTGACAGTAAAATCCAAGGCTGTCCAGCTTGTAGTGCACAGGACCTAACCACTGGTACTCAGTGAATCATAAACTCCTCTGGCTTCAGAACTGGGGAAGAGGCAGCCCTGGAGCTGCATATAGACTTGAACTGGGAGGTGATTCGGGCAGTGCCCACAGCAAACACTGCTGCTGGGTAAAAGCTGAACACAAAAAAGGTTGTGTCCCAGCAGGACACAAATGTGTGCTTTGGGTTTGAGTCCCCCTCGGAGCTGGCTGGAGGCTGCTGAGGTAAGGGCAAGGTCAGGAAGGGAGGATAACTCTTGGTGAACCTGGGAGGAAGGATTAAAACAGTGCTGTAGAAAGGAAAGGGCTTGAAGATCAGGTGGTTTTTGCCCCTAACTCCTTTTCTTGCTAATTGCTGCCACAGGACTTCCCTGCTAATTTCCTTTTACCTCATCTCTGGGCAGTGCAGCTCTGTCTGGCCAACACGTCTTTGGGAGAGAAGGAAACAAGAAATGATGATGTTATCTTTAGGGGCTGGTTGGATCCCAGAAGATCTCTTTTTCTGTCCCCTGCTTCCTCTTTTTTTTACAATGGGCTTTGTGAGTAAAAAGCAGGAGCCTTTGGTGGCCCAAGCTCCTCTCCCCTGGGCACAGGGGCTATGCCAGCCAGGGAATGGAATCCAAGAAACTTCACCAAGTGTCCTAAGTCCTATTTATGATCTGCTCTGGAATATTTAACTGTTAAACCCTAAATGATTGTGTTATTACCTGTTTGTCCAGCACAAGTTGTGTTTGCCATATTGTGGAGTGAGAGGTGTTCATATCATAGGGGCAATTAGAAATCCAGCTCTCCAACTCAACAGGAGTTGAGTTTGCCTAATTGTGCTTCAGGCCACTGAACAAATCCCTCTAAATATTTGTTAATTACTAAATTGTTCTGCTCTTTGAGACAGTAGAAGCAGAGACACAACAAAAGCTCTCTTGTTGCCGTACAGAAATTTCTATGGTTTCTACAGCACCTCCCTTCAAAGTGATGGAGGAGGATGGAAAAATGTTTACTAAGGAGCTGTACAATCCATTCTGTGCAAATCCTTCTGAAGTGCCAAATATGCCAGCACAGAAATAACATTTTTATTCTGAAGAATGGAGGTCTGCAGGTGAGGAAATTAGTTTGGAAGATATGGATGAACAGTTTGATTGTTTTTCCTTGGTTGTTGCAAAGCTCAGCCTGGCACAGGAACTTGTACAGACAGTTGGAAGCTGTTCCTGTTATTACCCTGAGCTGTGAAGTGAGAGATGGCTGAAGAGCAAGTTTATATCTCCCTTTGCTCCAGGATGACAGTGACCTCTGGCAGAAATGTGAGAGAGATGCATTAATCACTTCATCAAGAAGTGCCAAAGTTCATTTGCTCGTGCCTGAGGGCCTGTCTTCAGTTTGGGTATCATCTGTCACATAATTTACAAACACAGAAAACCAGACAGCCTCTGTCTTGAATAGATTATGATTTTAAATAGATGGGACAAAAAGCAAGAAGAAATATTACATGTGGGCACAACAATAGTAATTTTATTTTGGTCTTTCCTGGGGTGAGGGGGAATGAATAAATTGAGGGATGTGTGGGAGGGGTTAGAGCAAGTAATCAAACAGCATGAGGGAGATAACATCTAACAAAACCTGTACAAAATGCTGATGAAAACATTCTCCACATGTCTCTGCTTTGGCTGCTCCAACTTGAAACCCTGTCTGGCTCCACTGCAAAATTACTGAACATGGTTCTTTGAAGAGTGTGAAGGAAAATCTGAATTTCAAAATATTTCCTCCAGATAAGACTTCTGCAAACTCCATTTCAAAACTCTGAGGGCAGCCAGGGCCCAGCAAATCTCATAATGTAAAGGCCCTAAAAATGGTGATCATAGCTGACTTCTCTGACATCAGCTCTGTTACATCACGAGACAGGGAAACACAAAATGTGGAAGACACTTCTCAAACTGACTCTTTCATGGTCACTTGGCTTTTTGAGGTGTGATCATTTATTGAAGTATCAATAAATCTTCTCCTTAAGGTATTGAGCTAATCCTTTACTTCCAGCAGTGCAGCTCCCAGAGTGCATGTTTAAAGCTGATGAAGTCAGCTTGTGAGCACATAGATAGAAAAAGAAAAAAAAAAAAAAAAAAAAAAAAAGGAAAAACTAGTTTTATGAAGTCAGTGAAAAATATTAAAGATTTCACATGCAGAGTTTGCAAGATTGCTGTGTGGAGAGGCAGAAATCATTGGCAGACACTTAATGCTCAGGTGGTTTGCTGCTACAATATCATTATTTCCAGTTCTGTCAGCAAATTGTGATGGAGAGTCACTGCAACACTGCAACACTTTTGCTGGAGTCAGAGCCTGTTAGGAGTTTGAAAATAGAGGAAAAGGATTCTGAAATGCCTAGCTCTTGATAAACACAGATCCTGTGTCATTTTTTTAGTTAAAAATCTACCAATTATACTGGAATTTTATATAGAAAAAAATTGAGCTACAATACTTGTGACCCTAGCTGTGAACTTTGTTGTCACAAAAATCCCACTTGTGTAAATAAAGGTTGTGATTTTTCTCTGATGGCAGGTCAATCTGTTTAGACATCTTGCTGTATCTGCATGTCTTCAGTAAGTTCATGTTTCTTTGGATTGACCATCCCAGCTTTTCCTGCTCCCTTTCCTGTAGGTAAAGTGTTTATCATGAGCAGATTGTTAGTGAAGGATGGTCTGGAGGCCGTGGTGGAGGAGGGTGTTTGCAGGGTGTTACAGGTGGAGATCAGAGCCCACCCACCTTCAAGGGTACCTGTACTAAATACCTGAAGCCTTGGAGATGGAAAATGTAGGATTGTAATGCTGTGGTGTCCTTACATAGGTTTGGTACCAGAAAAGCAGTGGCAAAGACTTTAGAAAAAGCAGCTAAATAGCAGCTACAAGAATCAGATGTGCTTGCATTGCCTTTCTTCCCTACAAATAAGAAGGCTGTAGAGGAGCAGGTTTCCCTTCTCCTCCCCCTGCCTGCTGAGCTGCAGCATCAGGCTTTCTCTCCCCACCAAAAGCACCATGTGGTAAAGAGCTTGTGCAGAGACACTGCCCTTTTCTTCTTGTGGAAAAAAGGAGCTCCTGTTTTATGGTGGCCTGGAGGCTGCCAGGGCTGCTCCTGCAGTGCTTGCAGCAATCAGCCTGGCTCCAGGGAGAGGCACGGTGGCTGAGCCCTGCTTCCCCTCTGCTTAACTCTGCAGCTCCTTTCCCCCTCTCTTCACTAACCTGAGCACAGCACCAGCACTAAAATCTCTGGACAGAACCACCTGCCCTGGCTCAGCTTTGCTCTTGAGGACTGAGCCTTTGCTTCACTTTTCCTCTCAGCTGCTGGGAAAATGTCAAGAGTGGATGAGTCACATGGCAGATCAGATCAGGCTTTTTTCACTTGGTGTATGAACAAGTTTAGTGCTGACCCCAGTGCTTAATCAAAAAGGGGTTTTAATATTTCCACAGATTTTGGAGCATTGTCAGCAGTTGCCGACATAAAAATTATCATCACAGAATATCACAGATACTGTTAGTGAAACCTTTTCTTAAAATTTATTTTCTGTATCAACACCAAAGAAACCAAATTAAAACTGCCACAAGGAGGACTGGGATTCTTGGCTATTTCAGTTCTTAGTTTAATTTTTTAACCTTTTTTTTTGTGCAATCAGGCACTAATGCACTTGAAAAAATATTTGACAAGATGAGACTTGCAGGCTATTTCAGGAAGTTCCAGGTAGGCCTTGGGGAGCTGCAGATTAGATTTTATCAGCAACTGTTACTTATGCCTTGGCCACATCTCCTTGCACGTTCACTTTTATGCCAGCTCCTGCTGAAAGAGGGTTCCATGTCAGGGCCAAATGTTCAAACACAAGGGATGAACACTGATACCCTGACCCTGGTTTGCTCCTCTCTGATCAGCAGCTGATACTCACCTCTCATTGGAGTTTCCACACTGTTGTAGATTTTCATACTGTGTCTCTTTGCAAGCCAGGTAAAACTGTGGCAAGTCCTGGCTGTTGTATTTAAGGATCGTGGCCTCTGCATTTGGAATGAGATATTAACAGTTATTATGACATATTAACATGTAATAATCATAAAGGTGGCACTTGCAAAAAGATTGTAAAACTCTCTTTCCATTTCCATCCAAAAATTCCTGCTTAATAGCGACATGAACACATTTAGAAATCTCCTCTAGCTACCTAAGCCCAAAAATCCAACCAGGCAGCTGTTTCTGAAATGTATAGAACATTCTGTCTTGACAATTTTCTTCTGTGAGTGGACTGAGAGCTATTTTGTGTCTGTCACTTGTTGAGCTGGAAGTGCCATGCTGGCAGACCTGAACTGCTCCACTGTGAGGAGTGAGAAAGGTTTTTAAGTAGATGCATGTGTTATTTTTTGTATACACTGAAGGCCTTTTTACTTTCCAGGCCTCCCCAGAATTAAATCCCATTCAATTCCCTATTCAAGCTTCCATGTAGTACTTGAAGACTAATTATTGAGCAGGCTCCATTTATGCAGGTTGGGTTTTTAGCTGTTTTCTGGCTTCAGGAGTTCATCTCATTTGCAAGAAAATATCCTGAGGAAGCAACAACGAGAGGTGTAACTCTAAAAGATACTTCAGATATGGAAAGATATCAACAACATCAAACTTATCATTTCTGTCTGAAGCACAAAACTCTGACCCAAAGAATCATGCTGGAGAAGGGATTTTAGCACAATATTTTGGCTAGTTAGAAAATGTGATAGGTTTTCTCCATCCTTTTCTTGTCTTCTTGTTGTAATGTGGAACACTGGCACAGCCTAAATCCCCAAGGATAGAGTCAGTTCTGCAAGTTATTACCTGGGTGTACTAAATTCTGATGGCCCTGAGTCACTGATAGAGCTGTGATCAAAAACTAAATCTCCCATTTTTACTTCCCTTATTATCCTTGTTATCCTCATTTCTCCCTCTCTCCTCAATGTCAATGTGAAAAAGGTGGGGCAGACATCAGACCTCATACAAAGTAGGTGCTTTTCAGAAGCTCTAAACCTGGAGATGCGTTTCTCATGAATATTAAGAAGTGAAAGGGTTCATATTTTGAACTGAACTTTCTTCAATACATTTTTTTTTTCTGAAAACATCATAAAACAAATTAGCTGGTTTTCAACTATCTATTATATTTATGGTCTATTCAATAAAGGCAGAGAGCAGAAATAACTTTTATCCTCCTCTCCTCCTCTCTAAAAGGGAGGATTAAGTTGTCAGGTTTCTTTACAAATAAGAGTACTTTTCTTCTCCAGTGTTTCTTATTTGGACACTTATAATTCAGATATGACTGTGTTTATTTCCCTGCTTCCTTCTGTACCAGATTCTGTCACCTGTCCTGAGTTTCTGTCCTGAAACCTCTGTACATTCATGCCTGTGCCTCTGTTATGTGATGAAGTCTGGACACTGGCTTGTTTAATACCATGTAAACCTGGAGGAACTGACTGGAATTCATGGCCTGGGGTTAATCCCCCTGCTTTTCACCTTCCTTTTTGGATAACATTCATTGCATCATGTGGCACACATGCCTGATCCCTTGGTGGTTGGGTTAACAACGGTGGGATCCTGCTTGGAGACAGGGCTGGGGCTGTAATGTCCTTGCAGCCTCAGCTGTTTTGCTCTGGTAATTGTGCCTACACTTTCTGCCTGCTGTTTTGATCCCGCTGTTGCTATTGTTTGTTGGAGACCCACGCTGCCTCCGTGCCCAGCCTAAATTCCATTGTACCCACCCCACGGGCCTTTTGTGCAATGCCAAGCCAGCAAAAATCCTGGCATTCAGCTCCTTTGTTGCCTGAGGGAGGTATGTGGGAAAGGCAGCTCAGCACTCACTGGGGACAGGGACTTGGCACAGGCTGCCCAGCAGTTTCCACTACACGTCCCTTGGGCTGAGACAGTTTTGCTTCAGGTGCTCCTACATTCATTTTCTGTGTTTGCCATCGAGTTCTGCTTGCCAGAACAGCAGAGGAATGCAGCTGCTGGGATTTTCTACCCTGGTTTTCACACTTCCAGCAGCATGTCCTACTAATGTGTTATTTGTATTACAGGAGTCCCCACAGGCCTTGCTCCACATCTGAATCCCATTGTTCTGGCGGTGTAAAAACAGAGGCAGAAGCAGTCCCCAGCACAGAAAAACTTACAGCTTTTTACTGTGACTAAAGGAGGATTTAGGACTGAAGGAAGATTTAGGAGGACCTCAGCGTCCAAGTCTCTGAGAATGTCTGAGATCTTTCAATTCTGAAGCACCACCATAGTCTTGAAAAAGGACAGGCACCAGGCAGAGGTCACAAAGGGGGATCTAAAATGAACAGAAACCACCCTGTGCTCCTCCACAGACTCAGAAATACCCTGCCTGAACAAGCAGGAGAAAGCCAGACTAGTCCAGGAGGATGAGAGGAGAGGTAGGGTTAGTTTTGCTGGGACATGTTGGGGGAAGCCCCCAGAAGAAGCAGAGATGGCAGCTCAAAAAGGGCAGCAGCTCCTGGCACACGCAGGGACCATCAATTTCAAGTGTCTGCACTGGGAATGTTTTGTGTTACTCTGCTCTTGACTATTAATATCAATGACATTTCTCTGTGTGACGGTTTCTCTTCCTGACTCACACAAAAGAAGACAGGCCACACAGGATGTCTTCAGCTGGGGATTTGGCTGTTTGGTAGCTTTCTTTCCCTTACTTCTGTTTTCTCTCCCAGTTTTTATCGTTGGCTTTAGCAGGCCATTAAAGCGTGGTGATTTTTTTCTAGAGAACAGGTATTAAATAACCAAAGGCTTCCTAAGGGCAGGACCAGGTCCTTCAGATGACAGCTGCTGTGCTGGTAGTCTTGGTCCCTGCTTTTCCTGACTCATGCCTCTGTTAGCAAATCTCTGTGGGGCTCCAGGACTTTCCATTTTACACTTAGAATGCTGTCATGCTGTTGTCAAACAGAGAAAGAAAACCCTATTTCCCCACTTTGATTTAGGGGTAGTAACAATGGGGCACAGCTCTATTCAGAGTTCATTTTCTTTCCTATCCATGGATTTTAAGCTCCTTGGTCTGGCCAGTGTGAAACCAAGCCTGTCACATAGCTGGAAGGCAAAGATGTGCTCCCTCCACTTCGAAAAAATACTCTTGGTTTGCTTTTCTGTAATGTTATTTTTTCTGTAAGTTTCTCTCCAGTCAATATTTACTGCTGGGCGATGTTGTCCATTAAATCCTGATGGGGGGAGGGCTGGAGCCTGGAGCCTGCTGACAAGATCCTCATCTCAGGAACATTCTGTTGGCACCGGGGACGCTCCAGCGCTGCCAGAACGAAACGCAAGGCGACTCTATCGGAGATAGGTCACACAGTGTGTTTTGGATTCGACTCCCTCCATCTGTTTGCCATAACTATCCCCTCCTGCTCCAGGAAAAAGCTTTTTCTGGAGCGTGTCATCCTGCTGTACTCTCCCAGCCGAGTGCTTGGATCACCCTGCGCCGCTCCTCGGCCGGCAGCAGCAGTTGCTAAGGGTCCGGTGATGAGCTCACCGCTGGGGAAGGGGAGGAACGGGTTCCAAAACAAAGCACAGCGCTGAAGACGTGTAAAATGTTCACATGCAGCTGCCTGTGTTGAGGCTTGGAGCTTTGAGGTGTTCTTTTTTCTTTTTGTTTTGGTTGTTTGGTTTTTTTTTTTAAGGTGTTCTAGAGCTGAATGGTCTTAATGTTAGGAAAAGGAATATTGCAGAATATCTTCATCCTTTCATCTCAATGGCCTATTTGACCCCCATCCTGTTGGATTGTTGTTTGTTTGTTTGTTTGTTTGTTTTCCCCTCCCATCAAGAGGTCATTTAATCTTTCGGCCTTCCATGTGAAGTTACTGACCCAACCAGGTTTTTTTCAGGTACCCTCATGTATTTGCAAGACCAGCAAAAATATAAAATTACTCGCAGTGGAGAATGTGTCAGTCCTACACACCACAATAAAGATGTGGCAAAGGCATTTGGTTAAACAAAGTATTTAAGAGAAGTTTGCAGTTACAGCCTTGTCTGCAAGGAAGGCTCAGCTAGATAAAAGGTGAATTTGTTTGCTGGGGTTTTTTCATCCATCTCACCATTATATGAATTGATTAAGCTCAATAAGAAAATGAAACAGTTCAAAGAAATCTGTCATGGAAAATTCTGTGGAAGCTTGGTCTTGTGCTGCAAGATGCACTTGAGGATAGATGACACTGGAATGATACTATTGAGGAGAAAGTCTAGAAAAAACATAGAAAATCACATGGGTTGATCCTCTGTGTAATTTTATTCTGATTTCAGATGTGAGTCCCCTCTGAGAAATGAAGGTCTGCATGTGATCTATGTCCCATACTCCTCCTGAAGATTTGTAATGCTCTGCAGGGCAGTGAATGCTCCTTAAACTCTATAAAAACCTGCTCCCTGGCAGAATCCAGGGCAACAGTCATAGGGACTGTTTGTTTTTTGTTTTATTCTAAGGCATAGTAATTGTTTGGCTTCCTGTTGCAAGACACCTGCATGCATTGTGCTGCCCTACTGATTCAAGGCTGTGCTCTGAAGAGGCTGTTCCTGCCTGCTTATGTTTCCAGTTCCCTGGGCATGTGTCTAAGTTGTTATATCTTCCTCCCTATTGATTTTTTTCCACTAATTTCTCTGCTTTTGTTTTTCCAGAGCTGAATCACCAAAGTTTACATAGCCTAGAAAAATAGATTTCTAACTCAGACCTTCCTGCCTAATAGTTTGCTGTCTTGTGTTTCTTTTTTTTTTTTTTTTTCTTTCTCTCCCCACATTTGGCAATGCCTCAAAATCCATGTGCCAAGCATTGTATAAATAGGAGTAGTCATGGTGGTGCCCTGAGCAACTCACAGTTTAATTAAAGACAGGAAAACAAGAACTAAGTGTAAAACAATAGCAAAGAGACTGAGGGCAACAGTAAATATGTCATGGATTTAAAATAGGCTCGATGTGCACAGTTGGTGCAAAGCTCCAAATCAGAATTGCAATGGCTTTGGCACTTTCCATGGAACCAAGTGACCCCTCAGCATTTCCTCTGCCTTCCCTTCTTCCCTTGGCCACTCATGGAGAGGCTGCTCTGCTGCCTGCCCTCACGGTGCTCTGCCCCGTGCAGATGAGGGGACATGAATGAATTACAGCAGCTGCAGGCAGGAGGGCATTTCCTCAGGTATTGGCCCTGCTTTAAGCTTTGGGGTTTTTTTGAGTAAAGAGTACTTTCTGCTCTTGCACTCCCTGCTATGCAGCTCAATCTCACCTACTGTGAATGGCTCGTATGGAACAATCACAACCAAAATCTACTTGGGTTCCTTTTGTTTTTTGCAGATGAATGGGCAGAAGCTGGAGATGTCCTGGCGTGGCCTCTCCTCACAGCCACACTGCAATGGCTCAGCAACTTTCTGACAAGTTAAAGGTGCTGTCCTTGGAGGGGCTACAGGGAGATGTCAACATTTCCCAGCACAGCTCAACTGCTGATGTGCCATTACCTGTCCTATTCCAGCCAGACGGAGGCAAACACAGGGTTCACTTTCAGCAAGGGATCAGTGTCTGCACAGGGAGTGCAGGGCTTGGAGGGGACAAAGAGGGGAGGGCAAGACAGAGGAAATACTGAACCCCTGAGCCTCTTTTATTCCAGGCTGAGCCTCCCAGCTCCCTCAGCCTCTCCTCCCCTTTCTCAACTCTGTTCCCTTCCCTGGACATGCTCCAGTCCCTCAATGTCCTTCTTGTCATCAGGGGCCAAGAACAGACCCCAGGTTTAAAGGTGTGGCCTCACCAGTGCCCAGCACAGGGGACAGTCACAGCCCTGGTCCTGCTGCCACACCATTCCTGCCACAGCCCAGGTGCCCTTGGCTTCCTTGCCCACCTGGGCACACTTGGGCTCATGTTCAGAAACTATTTCCAATACTGGGGAAAAATAAATTTTAAAAAATCACTTATGCTAGTCTCTTCAGAATGGATTTTTCAAGCCTCAGTCTTACTTTTGACATCGGACAGGTTTGCTGCCTCAACATCAATATCCTAAAGAAAGCAAGTGTAACAATCTTCTATCCAAAATACAAAATCTTGCATGGTATCTTATTTCACCTAAATTAAACAGCACACTATTTAGATGCATTAAAAGTTTCCATGTTAAAAAGTTGGCATTAATTATTGCAATGCCTTGTCAGATCCTGAGTCCTAGTTTCATCTGACATAGAGTCCATTTTCTTCCTGGTAGCTGACACAGTGCTGTGTTTTGGATTTGACATGAGAATAATGCTGATACCACACTGGTGGTTTAGTTATTGCTAAATAGTTCTCACCCTAAACAGCAAAGTCAGTGATCCAGATGGAAATTCTACTCTGCTTATCTGACACGTGGAGAACAAATGATGACATAATCTAAAATACACAAGAAACTTGCAGTAAAATAAATCCAAAGCCAGCTAAAGTCTGTTCTCTGTGAAGCAGCTACTCTGCTGTGGGCAGTTGATTTCCATTGGGATACATTTGGGATATTTGCAATATTAGAACTAGAATTCGAATTAATTAGAATTAGAATTAATTCTGCTTTGTATTGGCTACTATCACGGAACAATAAATGCTGGAGATTTTACAGCACTGTTCCACAGGTGCAGGTTGCTAAACTGCTGGAAAATGGAACCATTTAAAAATTTGAAGCAAAGCTAAAAAAGACAATAACTTAGTGCCCCTGAGACATTTCTCCACTTTATTACATTTGAGGGTTTTTACTGTAGTTGTCTTAGTCAAAGATCTGATTTGTTTTTGAAAGTTGTGCTGAAATTGCTATTTATGTTTGTGTTCATAAATCCGTTTCCTTGAAGTAGTAATATGTGGTGTTTGATGATGTTTTGAGGACTGAGGAACTAAATTGTTTTGGTTTTTTTATCAGGGAGGACAAAAAAAAGCCATCTCTGTATGACAAATGAACTGCATAATCTGTGCTTGCCTCAAGTAGATTTTAGGCTATTATTTATATTTTATTCCATGGAGGGTTTTTTTTTAATTTCTTCTTTTCTTTCTGTCTGCAGAAACACTGGTGTACATAGCTTACATCTGGATTTAAAAAAAAAGAAAAAAGTTTTGAAGGCCAACACATTGACTCGTAAGTCTTTGCTTCCATTCTTAATATGATTAATATTTTCATTTTGTAAAGCTAAAGAAATAAGGCTCAACTCATAGAACAGATTAAATTTCCTGAAAGGACATAGAGATATCAAAAAGTGAAAAATAAAAGAGTGTACACTGAGGGGATCTTAAAGAATAGATATCAATGAAATGTTCACAATAAATAAATTACAATCTGGCTCAATAATTATTAGAATATTTTTTTTTTGTGATGAAAAGATGGGTGAAGAGAGAGGACAATTCAAGTGACAATATTTGTTTAAAGCAATCAAGAAGTAGATCAATTACTCAGTGTTGTAAACAAACTTTGTGTTTGATTTGGATTTTTCTGGCTGGAGATGGGAGAAAAAGCCAATTCCTGGATTAGGAAAGGGAGTTTTCTTATAATATTATTTCACAGCTTTTTCAGCAGTGAAAAAAGGCAATACAATAAATAATTTAAAGTCTGAAAGGTTTTGACATAGGAACCAGTTGACTTCATAATACACTTGTACAACTCAGAGCAAATGGTAATTATACAGATATGCAAATCAGAATTGAGAATTAGAATTCCAAATTCACAGCTACTTGTCTCAGATTTTACTAATGATTTAGAATGAATAGATTACATTTGAAATTATGAAATTACTAATGACCTGGAGAAAGTTTCAGGATTTAATGGAATTTATTTATTACATCCAAACTATAGTTGTTGTTACCATTATAATTTTTACCTAATATTGATGCCTACTTGTAGGTAGTATATAGAACCACTTGCATAGAAATTGTACTTTGTATTATCTAGAAATATCTAGAAATAAAATATTTGATGTCTGATATAAAATGCACTAAACCAAGCAACTCTTTCTGATGAACACCTGATTAGCTTTTGGATTGAAATCTCAGTAATGAGGGAAGGAAACAAAGCATTAAAATAAATCACAGAATCCCAGAATACCAGGTTGGAAGAGATCTCAAGGATCACCTGGTCCAACCTTTTCTGGCAACAGCACAGTCTGGACAAGACAGCCCAGCACCCTGTCCTGCTGAATCTTAAATTTGCCCAGTGCTGGAGAATCCAGCACTTCCCTGGGGAGATTATTCCAGGGACTGACTGTTATTGTGCAAAATTATCCCCTGGTCACCAACTGGAATCTCCCCAGGAGTAACTTGTGTGCATTACCCCTCATCTTTTCCAAGTGACTCCTTTTAAAAAGGGAAGCTCCAGTGTCTTTGCAGCCACCCTTTAAATACTGGAATGAGGGATTAAGTCCAGGTCACTCACTTTGGTAATTTCACTGCAGAAAAACCAAACAACTGTGAGGAAAATCTCTTCATCAATGTACAGAATTGGCTGACCATTAAAAAAAAAATAAATATTAAAATTTAAATCTGCTTATAATCTTGTTTATTTGTCTTCCAGAGCAGAGAACAGTTGGAACTCAATAAAATGCACGCCAACTGGCCTTAAAAACATCTCACATGGAGAAATGACTTTCTCTGTTCTCTTGGCTTTCTCTCTCTGAATGTAACCAACTGCCCTGTAAACAGCTTTTTCCTTGTCTGCTCTTACTACCAAGGTTTATTGCAGAGATAAAGCAGGGGTCCAGACACCAAAATCTGACTTTTGTTCCCAGATCAACCACGGCCTTTTATGTGACCTTGGACCACTCATTTATCTCAACTTCAAAGGCAATAGGGAGGATAAAATTAATCATTGTGGTGCCCTCAGATGCTATAATGGAAGGGTCACTCTGTGCTACCAACTACAGCTTTTAGGGGGAAAAGCAGACATAAATTAAAAATTTAGTATCCCTTCCTTTGTCCTGCCCTTGCCATCTGTAGGGTTGCCACCCAAAGCACAGAAAAAAAAAAAATTGATTTATATAGCCTTTTCCATTGAAGATGATACTAGATATTAGTGACCTAGAAGGATGACCTCTTCCTGGAAATCCTAATGGCAGAGGCTCTTAGATATTGTAGAAAACTAAAGTTTTCCATGAAACTGTGCCCGTGTTCCATCTGTTTGTTCTGTGTTCGTTTTTACCTGGCTGTGTCCCTGTGCAAGCTCCAGCTCACAGGATGGAAAAGGAATCTCAGAATCTCACCTCAGCTTTTCACTGGCAGCTTTTCCTCAGGCACAAGAAGTGCACCTTTATTTCAGTAAATATTTCAGTATTTACAAAAGCAAGACATTCTTGTGCAAGGCATTTGGGCAGCTCCTTGTCTGGAATACAGCCTTTGAGTGGAAAAATAAAAGCATAGAGGTGTTTTCAATGGATCTTGAAGACAATCTTGATTTAAACCCAGACCTGTTCTAAAGAGAGCAGCTTCCAAGGTGATTTTTGGCTTTGCTGCATAATCATGATAACAGAATTTCTTTTAAGCAACTTTTTTAGCTGAGAAGAAAATGAATACTTTTCTTTTTTTCTGTTGTGTACCATCTTGACTTACCTAAATATCTTTTAAAGAATACACAGTTCAATGCTCTCAGCATTAAAAACTGCTGAGCTTCTGTGGGCTGCATTTTGCAAGAAAGGCTTGCTAAATCAAGGACCCCGTGACCTTCAAATCACTAAGGCTGTGTTGCAGTCTTATGAAATCTGAAGCCTTTTATGGTTTGTTCTGAACAGAATGGGAGGCAGAAAATGTGTTTTGTGGTGTGCCACAAGTGAAGTGTCGTGGAGCGAGAGGGGAGCAGAAATTGAGCCTGTAATTGCTGACCTCTGGGATTTGTTCTGAGATGTAGGAAAGGAGCCCTTGGAGGGCTCTGAACTGAGTTCATGTAATGGTCACCACAGAATTATCACAGAATGGTTTGGGGTTGAAGGGACATTAAAGAGCAGGTGGTTCCAACTCCCTGCCATGGGCAGGGACACCTTCCACTATCCCAGCTTGCTCCAAGCCCTGTCCAAGCTCCCTTGGACACTTCCAGGAATCCAGGGGCAGCCACAGCTTCTCTGGGAACCTGTGCCAGGGCCTCCCCACCCTCACAGGCAAGAATTCCTTCCCAATATCCAAACCTCCTCTCTGTCAGTTTGAAGCCCTTCCCCCTTGTCCTGTCACTCCATGCTCCTGTAAATTGTCTCTCTCCACCTTTCCTGTCTGCTCCCTTTTTTGTAAAACTTCTGGTTGTGCATCAGCAGGGATGCTTGTCCACTGGCTTTGATTATTAAGATGTCTTTTGTGAGTGCAAAGCCACCACCCATCTCTGTGCTGCACTCAGCTGAGGAACTGTCCCTTCACAGAGGTGACACCCAGTTTTCCTGTCCTTTCCTGGCTCCCTGGAATGAAGGGGAGCAGCAAGGAGGGAGCAGTGATGAGGTGACTACATTGTCCATCATCACAGGAGAAGTTATTGCAGACAGAAAATGATTTGCTGATTGGTGTGAGAGGAATTTTGGAGCTCAGAGAGCAGAAGTCTCTGTGCCAGGGCTAACCAGGGCTATTTCACGCTCCCCTGCCTCTACACTGATTTTGATGACTCAGAAACTGCTGAAATTTTCCATTGAAAAGGGATGACTGATTTTTTAATACTCTGATGAAATTGTGTGAAAGTACACCAAGACTACTTGATTGATTAGATGGCTTCTTTCTTGAGACTTTACATTTTGGTGGAGATTTCAGTCCATGTCCAAAGAGAGATCAGTTGTTGCCTGACCCTTGCTGCTCATTTCTCCCACCTGTCATTGTTGCTGCCAGCACAAAACCTTTTGCTTTTACCTTATTGAGACTTTTCCCCCCAAATCAGATATATCAGGCATGTTCTGTTAATATAATTACAGTGCTCTTTGGTGAACAAGAGCTCCTAAAATTCAGCTATTATGGCAAGATTCACAATGCCATCTCTTGCCAATAACTTTGTTGTTCATTCCTAGATTTCTGATCCATGAAGAGACTTATTTTGAGCATTTTTTCTTGGATTCAAGGATGTAAAATTTTTTTAATAAATAATGACTAGACTTGTATCTACACTGATCAGAGGTGTAAAATGCTGCCCTAACTTTTGTTGGAGCTTCTGCAGACTGAATATAACGGGGGACAAAGCTATTAAACACCACCTTTAAATGTATAAACAAAGATATAAATATTCAGCAGAGTTCCATCACAATGCCAATTGTTAAGCTCTTTGTAACGTCTGTAGATAATGTATAAAATAATTAAGAATCTCAATTAAGGAGTGAGAGACACTCAAAGGATCTGTACCAATGAAAGTGCCTATGAAAGCTCCTTTTCACTTTGGAGAGGACCTAACAAGGGAGCTGATGTCGTGTTTGGTTAGGTTAGCTCCTAGAAATTAAATTAAAAAGAAATTACAGAAATTGGTTGTCTGAAGAGATGTCAGCATTTGCCAGACACCAGTGTGACACCATCTTGATTAAATTGCAGCTACACAGTTCTTTAATTCACTATTTTCTCTAAACCTTTTTTTCCACATTACTTTAAACTCCAGTGTCTGATATCCATCTAATGCTTGCACGCATGAAGAGTCTGAAATCTTTATTTTAATCCCTTACAGGACACCACATTTCTAAAAGCTATTTATGCAGCTCCTTCAGTGCTCTGTGGGGCCATCACCCTGACTTTTCAAGCCATGAAAAATGCTCCAAACTAAGATTTAAAGCAAGGCAGTTGTCTTTTAATAGTATAGCAGGGAATGTGTTAACTCCAGACTGTGCAACAGACCCAGTAACCCCACGGTCTGTGTGTTTATAGGCATCAGCTTTAATGGCCCGTTGTGATAGATGAGAGATATTAAACTCTTACAGTCACTGCCCGGTCATTTACAGTCAACAGAGGGCTACAAGGGAAAGGTCAGGCCTAGAAGAGTTGGAAAATCTGCTCAGCAAACTCTGGAGCAGGGAATGGGCTGCTCCAGGGACTGGAGGCCACGGCTGGTTTTTCTGCTGTTGTTGTTGTTCCTGGCCCGGGGTGAGTTTCTGCACAGCCCAAAGCATTCAGGGTGAAATATTCCCCTTTCTTCATGTCAAAATAAATGTGGACATGATCCACTAGAGGGTTTCTTTAGTTGAATACATTTACCTGGTGTGTTTACTAGAGAAAGAGACTTGTTTTGTTTGATAAGCCCTTGCCAGGCGGGCTGTTCAACGTGAGAGAACAATTTCCAAACTGGTTACTTCCCAAGGTGCTGAAGCTCCTGTTACCCTAAAATACATTTTAGCCTCTGGGTCCTGACACTGCCAAGCACGTGCTGCTGCCCTTGGGGATCAGCTCAGGTGCTGGCTCTGGAAACTGGAGCATATCAAAAACAAGGCTACAGAAAGAGCACAGTCAGCAGGGCCAGCAGCAGAATCACTGATGAGCAAATATTTATGCTGCACAGAAGTGTCCATTATGTCTTTTAGTTCCCTGAATAAGGCTGTGTCTCCAAACCAAATCTGTTTATTTAAATAGTGAAAGTCCAGGAGCAGCTTGAAGCATGAGGAAGACCCCAGCTCCCCTTTCCCAGCACCCTGATGTCAAGGTGAAAATGATGGAGCTAAATTCAGGTTGCTTTAAGCCACTTTTCCCAACTTTGTTGTGGGATCTGGCTCAGTCTCAACCAACTCCCCTGGTGTGTCAGCAGAGTGGGACCTCCTGTGACATAACTGATGCTTTCTGTATCTCTCTGCCCCTCATTCTCATTGGCCTTTGGTGGCTGGAAATGTGGGAACAGCACAACTTTTCCTGGTTACAGAGCTGATAGTGATTCCTGTGAGAGCTGGGGAACACTGCTGAGACATCCCTTTCCATGAGTTGTATCTGTTTCAGAGAGGCCTGGGAGCTGATTACATCCTTTTAAGGTCTCTTTACTCTCGTGGGATGGCACGTAGAAACCCTGGAATAACTGGGAAGAGAGCAGGATGCCACAGGAAGAACTACTGACTGAACTTTTGGTTGTGCCTTCAAAGATACTGTTTTGAGTGTATCCTTTGTGTCTGAGGGACAGAAATGTTCCCTAACTGTACTGGAATGTTTAGATCAGTACAAAACTGGGGTGCTGGGGATATGTTTGCCCCTGTTCATTCATGCACAAGCTGGTTCCTGCTTTTTTTGTGGAGCAGCAAGGCATTTTCAGCACCAGGCTCTGTGTTGGTTGTGAAACTCAAAGTGCAGCAGCCCCAGCCACTGCCTTACATAAACCCTGTGCCTGTGCAATGGACTGCTGCCACTGTCCTGTTTGGAGCAGCAAGATTTCCTTTCTGACCTACTTTTCTGGTCAATGCCTCGAGCCAGGCCATCAGGAGCATTATTAGAACATTTTTTATCCTTCCTGTGCCACAAAGCTGCCCTGAGCAGCCAAGCAACGATCCCATCAGCCCAGAGGGATCCACGAGCTATTGAACAGCTCCCTTGTCTTCTTTTCCTGCAGTAGCCAGCCCAGCAGATGGATTTAGTGTGCTCTAGAGCAGGCAGGAGCTCCTCAGGTGCACAGGAATGACCAGGAATGGTGCTCAAGGATTTGCAGGTTCATGCTGAGCATATCCTGGCCATAATTGCCTGGGATAAATGGATATCAAGGGGAGTGACAGCAGTGGAGACAGTGTGGGCAGACAGGGTTATTGAATTGTTTAGGTTGGAAAAGGCCTTCAAGATCACTGAATCAAATCTGTGAGTGATCCCCTCCTTGCCCCCAGTCCAGAGCACTGAGTGCCACATCCAGGCCTTCCTTGGACACCTCCAGGGATGGGCACTCCAAACCTCCCTGGGCAGCCCCTGCCAAAGCCTGAGCACCCTTTCCATGGGGAAATTCCTCCTGATGGCCAACCTGAGCCTCCCCTGGTGCAGCTTGAGGCCCTTCCCTTTCATCCTGTGCCTTGTCACCTGGGAACAGAGGCCACTCCCCCACCTCACTACAACCTCTTTTCCTGGGGAAATCGAAGGGATATTGAAGGAATAACGTGGGAGATAATGAAACAAACTGGAATTTCATAAACTTTCCAATAATTGTAGAATATGAAACGTGCAGCCTTTGATTACACAAAACTCTTTGTAAGAGCTGGATAGAGAGCTGTTATAAACAAATGTGCATCTGTGAAGATTTTCATGGAGTAGAAAGGGCAAGGATGGGAAAGGCCCAGTTGTAGGTCTGTATATCAGTCTAGGTATGTATCAAGGATGGCAAAGGGCTGAGATCAATCCTTCCCCCTCCGAGAGCTGTGAAGTGAGTGCCTCTTTCTGTCCCCCTCTCAGAGCTGTTCCAGAGAGCACAGGTACCCAAACCTGAGTCATCCTAATGGTATTTAACAGAAAACATCAATTCTGTGCCCTAATTTCCCATAGCTTCTGCTCTGTAATTTTACCTTTTTACAGCCATCAGGTTAAATTACCTTATATTTACTGGAGGCTAAATTTCCTGCTCTGTTCTGCTCAATTCCTTGCAGGATGGCTGACAGTGGGAGGGAAAAGCAGTTTCAGCAGGCTCCTCTGCACAGGAGGAGAGAGCAGAGGATGGGAACTGTCCCAGCAGAGAATCACAGGGACGTGCTTTCCTAGCTGAGGGAGTCCTGTTAGGCTGGGAGGAAGCAAACAACAGCAGGGGAGGGGCTCTCAGCCAAAGGCACACTTGAGGGCAGCTGAGCACATCCTGCAGTGACGAAAGAAGCGTGGCAAGGAAAGCATGCAGGTGATCCATCATGTTTGGCCTACAGCTCCTTCACGAGTTCTATTCAGCTCAAAGAGTGCCTGGGTTAAGAAAACCTCCCCTAACACTCACCATATGTGCTTTTGCATGTCCTGAGCTGCTGAGAAGTGTCCAGAAAGCTGGAATTTGGCAAAAAGAGGCAGTCTCCTCGGGTGGCTGAGCAGGGTTGCACCGCCCTGAGTGATCTGTTATCCCTTTCCTGACAAATGCCCTCAAGAGTCTGTGCCTCAGGGATCAAAGATGAGACCATTTTGCAGTAGAGGTTTTAAGAGGTCACAGCCCCACTGTGGTATGATCTAAACCTGAGGCCTCCCAGCTCACCATGCTGTTATCCTGGCCATGGAAGCAATGTGGCCTGGCTGTTTTTATCCTAGGCGAGTTAGGATCTGACCTAGGTGTTATGATCAGACAGACTTAATGCAGAAAGAAAAGTTAAGGAGTTAAAATCAGACCTGCAAGGCTCTGGTGAAAAAAGTTGACAAGAAGTTTGATGCACCTGGAAGCTGGAAAACTTTGGCATTTCTGACAAAATTCTATCTTTCTTTCTGGGACTTTGTAGCTGCTCAGATCTCTGAGGGATATTTTATTTTGCTTATGTGACATTTTTGAATAGTTTATATCTCAGTACATCATTCCTTCCACATCCAAGGCTGTCATCATAATTCCTGGTCATGATATTGACACTGCTAATTTGAAAAGCCAGATAGATTCTGCTTTTGTCATCCTAAGTGTCCAAAATTTTTCTGTAACAGCTTCCTGTGCCTTCCTGAGAGCCCTGCTGAAGGTAATCCCAAAGATCCCCAAATCCCTGGGATTTGTCCCACAGACAGGTGTGTGCTGCTCCTAGAAATGTTCCTGTTGCCTGAGAAAACATGGGATGTGATTCCAGGGACCTTTTCCCAGCTGCCTGCTTGCTTGTGACATATCCTGCAGCACAGTTTACCACTCACACGTGTTTGTGGGGGCTCAGTGCAAATTCAGCAGAATAATCAGCACTGGAAGAAAGCAAGCACCCACTCCCTGTTTCCCAGTTATTGTTTATTCTGAATTAGGTGTGTATGCACCTGTGGGTTTTTTCCTTCCCATCAAAACTGGAGTATTTTAGCAATCTGGGTGACAGCCTGAGCTCAGATGTTAGGAGGGGCTGTTAAAGGTCAGGAGGGCGGGAATGAGCAGATGCTGGAAGGGAGGGGATAGGAAACTTCACTGCTTTTGTCACGAGAGTGACTCTCATGTGACAGCTTTTCCATGAGTTCTCTGAAGTGTCTGCTAACAGGGGGTGCCTTGTTCAGGAGGGAGAAGACAACCATGACTGGCGATGACCATTAGCTCCTGAACCTTGAAATCTCTTTTCCCTCCAGCAGCTGGTAGTGCCTCTGGAACTTCGTGGTGCCAGAAATCAACCCCACCTTGTGCTGCTTGTCAGGCAAGCTGCTGTCACTGTTCAAAGCAGCAAAGGAGGGCATTGTTTGGGAGGAGGGCAAGCTCTGTGCCCCTGCCTGGGGCTGGGTGATCATTACACTGAGCCTTAATTGCCTCAATACAAAAGGCTTTGAGAACTATTCAAGGGCACCAAGTACTCTGTTTCCTAACTCCTTTCGAGCTGTCCTGTAAAGACAACATTGCCCATCCACTTCTAACCTGGAGCTATGCTCAATCTCAAACCCTACCCAAAGGAAAGGACTTGAGGGAGTAAAGTTGACAAGATTTGCCCATAAATATTGGTGGTTTTGACAGCTGAATGGAGTTCACGTGGTTGGTTGTGTTTGCCAAAGAATATGTATGAACTTGAATCTTGGAGAGTGAATGCAAAGTGATGTTTTTATACAAAAGTAACTTCAGTCACTGTTACATATTTAAACATGTGGTGTCAGTCTGATACCAGCTGTAATGGAGACAGTTTAAATACTGCCTAGGACAAGTTTAGGTAATCTGAAAGAAGTTTCATAATTCTTCATCTTTTTCCTTTTTTCTCTTTTCCTGAGGTAAACCCTGTGGTTGTTTCTTACACCACTTCACTTATTTCCGTGTTTCTCTGATTGGGAACTGTTGTGGTTTGACACTGCCCAATGCCTGGCACCCACCAGAGCTGCTCATTCACCCTCACCCTCCCCTGCCACAGCTGAGCAGAGGAGAGAAAAAAAATTAACAAGTTCTTCACGAGGGTGTTTATCACAGCCTGCAGAGGAATCTCAGCTCGGGCACCTGGAGCACCTCATGGGCCTCCTTCTCCACCGACTTTGGTGTTTCCAGGTTGTTTTCCCTCACCTCCTCCTCTTCTCTGACTAGAAGCAAAACTGTGTGAGTTTGTTTTGGTTTAATTCTCAAATACATCATCCCAGAGGTGGCACCAGCCTCTCTCATAGGCCCAGCATTGGCCAGCAGCCTGTCCATCTCCAGAGCCAGCAGGGATGGGCTCTGCTGCACCTGCAGGAAGCTTCCAGCAGCTCCTCACAGGAGGCATCTTTCTGGCCCTCCTGCTACCAAAAACCAGGCCTTGCAAAAGCAGGAACCCTTCCTGGTCAGATTTCATGAGCTCATGGAACACTCCAGAAGGGTCAGGATTAGTAATTCAGAAGAGCCAATAGTGAGAGATTGGGCAGGGCACTCAGATGGCCCTGGGGAGAACGTTGCCACAAAAGGAGAAGTTTTCTTCTTTCTCTATGTCTTACCTCCAATCTTATTGATTAATCTGTGCCTGGGAAAATAAAATTGCTGGGAGCTCCCCAGTTCAGTTTGGAAAGCAGTGACATTATAATCTGTTTTTCACCTAACTGGACTTGTGCAAGGTCACCCCCAACACCCCGTGCTGCTAGATTGGAAAGGTATGGATTTGATGGCTGGAGTGTGACATGGATGAGGAATTGTCTGGATGGCTGATTTCAGCAGGCAGCAGCTCAATGTCCAAGTGGAAACCAGTAACAAGTTGTGTCCCCCAAGGGTCCATATGGGGATCAGCATTATTTAATAACTCCACCAATTTTTTTATATACAGAAAGAGATGTTTTTTACTAAAGCCTGGAGTTACTGAACGAGAGATGACCTTTTTTTTTTTAAAAAAAAAAAAAGGGGCAGGTTTAATTTTTGTTTTTAATTATAAGGCTGCTGAGACTTGGAAACAAGTCCTGAGTTAGCCCTTATTGCACATCTGCTTCTTTTGGAAACCTGAGAACAAAAAGTTATGCTCTAATTGAAGGGTCTAAGTACTTTTATCATTCACCAGATAAGCAAAGATAAATAATAAAAAAGCAGCAACTTTTTCAAAAATAGAATGATGAGAAAAACATTTCCATGAACAAAACACATTGCATATTTCCATTTTTATATGTATTATTTTGAGCTTGATGTTTAGCTGAGAAGCATTTATTTCTCTCAAAATTACTACCTTTTATTTACAGATCTAGAAAGGAATACAAAATGGAGGGGGTTTTTTTTCAAAACTTTATTTGTAAGCAGAACAAAATTATACTTTCACCACACAAATTAGCACTGCAGGGCACTGGTTTTTAAATGGGGAATATCTATCATGAAAACTACTAACCCATGCCCTTGGGTAGAGTGAAAAGTCTGTAGGAAATTCATTTCTTTTTGATCTGGATAAAAAGTTGTTTAAATTGGGTAAAACTGTAATGGAGTCTTATGAAAATAAATAAAGAAAAATAAATTCTGGCTGCACTACTATAAAAAAAAAAAGGAAGGAGCAAACAGAAGCTGGGACTTTGGAGCTACAGAGCTCTTCACCTTTGCTCTTTGAGTTGCCTTTTTAGTATTTTGGAGAGGTTTTTTGAGTGTTGCATCTGAGCTTCTGTGAAATAATTACACTGATGGTTCTGGTTTCTAATGCAGAGCACAGAAATCTGCAAAAGCCATTGGGCAAATTCTGCTGAGTCTTTCACCTCAGATCAGCAGCTCTCAGGTCATTAATCATGCTTTATAAGCTTTAATAGACTAAGTGTTTTAAAGACATCTGCTGAGTCTCAAAGAATAGAGTGCAGACTTTGCTTTTCTGAGATTTCTGTGTTAGAGCAGCAATATTGTTGGGAGAGAAAAAATGACCCAACATAAAAAAGCTTGGCCTCTCTCTTTGGTTCCTGCCATTCTGCAGGAGAGGATGATCACACCAGTCATTTATAATTGGAGGCTGAGGAAATTAAGCTCACCAGGTAGTAAATATTTCCTTAGATAAATGCATTGTCACCATCATCACTTGCTCAGGCAGCGAGCATGTAGAGAAAGAATACAAAGAAAGAAGTGCTTTGCATTTATTGGTGTGTGAATAAAACACAGTTTTGTCCTGAATGTCATGCATGCCTGAAAATCACTGCAGGTGACTGGCCTTCTGTATATTTACTCTTTTTTTTCTGATTCAGTCTCTCAGACACATATTTTGGTGAAGGCTGCTTGCACAAAAAGACATAAATTTAGTTTGTTTTGTCTCACATTTTGAGGGATGCTATGCCAGGCTTGGAAGCTAATTCTGAGCTGGGTTAGTAAGTTAGAAATATCCTTCTGTAAATACACCATTGCACTTGTTACCTGTTCAGTTGTAGTTATTTTTTCCAGATAGTTTACTGTGGAGTAGCAGCTTCTCTGTACCACAGAGCACTTCCACAGCGGAAAGGAAGGACAGAGGTGGAAAGGAGCAAGCTCTTGGTTGTGGATACAGGTTTGTTCCCAAGCAAACAATGGGGCAGGAAATGGTTCTGGGATGGTTCTGCCCTTATTTGTGTTGATTGTCCCCTTTCATTCATTGTTGTGTTGTTATTTAGATTTTTGTGAGGAGAATTTTGGGTTTGGTTCAGGTTGGTTGGTTGTGTGATGTCAGTAAAGGTTGTGTGCTGAATTTGGATTTAAATGATAAATCCTAAATGAAGCATCAGTTCTTGAGCTAAATGCTTCTTCTCTACCACCATATTTACTCTTCAGCACGGAGGATGCACTCAGGAAGTTCAGTACCTGCTGCTTGAAAGTGCTTTATCTATAAAATGTGTGAAATGAGGGTGAAATCTGCCTTCTCCCACACTCTCCTGGGAATCACCCCCATTCCCAGGCTGACTGCAATCAGAGCTGTCTATCCATTTTCCAAACACAGCAAAGCAGAGGCTGAAAGTGGGATGTCCTCACCATGAAGTTGAGGAGCCACTTTCCTTCAGTCCAGCTGATATTTCTGGTCATCAAACCCCTCTCCAGGCTGTGTTAATGGGGAAAAATGCCCAACCTTGAGGTGGGACACCCAGTTGTAACTCTGCTCTCCTGGTGCTCCTGTGGGAGAGTTCTACTCCGTGGGTGTGGGGGGAAACATCAGCTGCAGGGCTTGCTGCTCATTTCCGATTTTTTTCTTGGAAAGTTGAACAAAGTGTCTTATGCTGAGTCAGATTTTTCGTCTGAAATGATTTTTCTTCCTGGCTTTTTCTACTGGTCAGGGAAAAAAAATAAATAATACAAGAAATTTGCACGTAATCCAGAGTAATTTCCCCTTTCCTCTCCTCCCTGTCTTTCTCAGTTTGGTACTGAAGACAGTGATTTCTCTTCCAGCCTTTTGAGGCCTGGAATAAAGCCAAGAAAATGAATGAGAAGGTAAACAGAGGCAAAGAAAAATAGATATATGATCAGAGACACAAAGCAGGTTCCTGGCAGAATGTGGAACTGAGCCCTCTTGCTTTCTGCAGAATCCAAGCTTCCCTTAAAAGGGAAACTGAAGGAAATAGGTCAGCTCAAATAACAGTAAATCATACTGGATGAAGATGTATCCCACTCCTCTCTGAGCTGCAGGATGACAGAGTTTTAAAACTCCATTTGCTGATGAGCATCTGGGATGTGCAAGGAGGCTCTCTAGGATCTGAGCAGTGTCCCATGCTTGGTGTGACAGTTTTCCTAACAACTTTCTCACTCTGTCTGCTCTCAGCTGTTCTGTTTCATTTTTTTTTTAAAGGAAACTTGAGTCATTGCCACTTTTTATCCTCTCCTTTTGCTGCCTTAATGGGATCTTCCTTCACTTCCTGCTTTTTTTTTTTATTTTTTCTCTTTCCATTTTATAATTTCAATACTTCTCACCTTCTCTCTCACAGTAAAAAAAGGAAAACCTTATGTTATAGCATTCTGAAATAAAACTCCAGAGTAACACTCCTCTTTCAGCTGCTCCTGGAGAAAGAGGAAGGCAGATTTATTTTATTTTTATTTATTTTGCATAAGTTGTTTATGGTCCTGCTTTCAAGTTCATAGTTCTGACATCATGCAGGGTGCCCTCCAAAAATATTGGTTTCAAATTCTTTGCTGAATGTTTAATAAATGGCAAAAACATTTCCTAATGGACTTGGTGCAATAACATCTTTTACAGGACTAGTCCTGGGAAAGGTGGCAGAGTTCAGCATGAGTGACAGACAGGAGAGAGGGAATAGTATTTATTCTTAGAGAAATGATCAGGAAAGGGAGCTGGAAAATGGAATTGAATGCTATTTACTTCTTGAAACTAGTCTGTAGATAGATATGTATTAGGCTCTCAAAAAAAAAATCTAATTTCAGTGCAGACAGATGAAAAATCTTTTTTTTCCATTTCTTTTGGCTACTTGGTCCATTTATGAATGTAATTTGTCCACATTAATGGGCTGAAATAGATCAGAGAGTACTATTAACAATGCAATAGAAAACAGAGAACAGCACTGAATATTCCTAGAAATCTGAACTTGAAAATGCCTGTTTAAAGCTAATTCTTAGGCCTACTGTAATATGATACTGCTTGTTGCTAATTATCATCCTGTTAATCTCCCAGCATTGGTTTAATTTGCATTTTACTATTTAAGCCACACCTGCTAAAGATAAACAACCTTGCTCTAAAGATTTCCATAGCTGATAAATCCCAGCCTCATTTGACCTTCCTCAAACACCAGGATCTGAGCAGGTGCCTGAACAGAAAATGAATTTTAATTTCTGCCAGGTTTAGCACAAGGGATTGAGTCCATATTCCCTGTCCATTGTGTTTCCCGGAAGCAGATTGTGGATTTTATTATTTCTTGCATGTTCCCAGAGTCCTCAGCTTCCTTAGCCCTCACCTCCCACTCCTCCTGCCTGGGATGAGCATCCCAGAGAGAGAGACAGTGCCCTCAAAGGGTGGACAGAGACACTGTGACAGTGCCAGTGGCCAAAACTCTAACCCTGTGTTAAAATCCATCAGCCCTGTAAATCTGATAATAATCTAACCCAGACAATAAACAGAAGTAGTAGCAGTAATAATGGTTCTTTCTCTGCCTGTGAAAAATAATACTGGCACAGATGGTGGGGATTTTTCTGGGAAAACTTATAGATTATATGCTTTGGATCTCAGGAGTGAGGAATCCTGCAATTCTTTCTGGCTCATTTGAGTTTTATTGTCTTATTCTGAGAGCACTTTTGTCATTTCATGCTGAGGAGCTGTTTGATGGCTGTGCTATGAAAGCTGCAGTTCAGGTTTATGTTTCTGTGACAGCAGTAACATAGAGTGGCCTGGGGCTAAAGCTTCCTTAAGTGGAAAGTATATTGATCATTTTCCTTATGAGATGAGAATTCTGGATACATTTTATTCACTGGAGAGAACTTTACAATGAATATTCTGTGGTGGTTGCATTTATTTAAAATCAATCCCAGTTCTGAAAGTGCTCAGGGAGGGCGCTGGAATGAAGGGCTCCAGCGCTGGAGATGGGCAGCAGGTGGCACCCACAGACCGTGGAAATTCCTGTCTCACTGCATCCAGCCAGGTGAGAAGGGCTTATAAAACCCTCTGGGAGCCAGCTTAGCACACATTTACCTTTTCTGGGTTACACATTTGGTGTTTGAAACAAAACAAATGGGATTTATCCTCTCTAGCAGCGTGTGCAGTATAAAATATGCCCACAAAACTTGTCTGCTGCCTTAATATCTGTATTAAACACTTTATTCTCAGGCATGGTGCATAGATTAACAAGTCAAACAATGGATTGGAAAAGTAATTAGAGTGGAAGTGTGTTTCAGAGGCCTCCAGCTTGCCCAACCACCTGCCCTTTATCCTTGAAAAAAGACTTGCCCCGAACTGCCAAGCTGGGGAGGAATGCCATACATCTGGCTGGTTTTAAAAAATACATAAATACATTCTGGAAATGAGAAGTTAAGGGGCACAGCTTTTCCCCGAGTTGCCACATAATCCTTTATCATTCACAGTCTTTCTTACTCACCTCCTCACCTTGTTTGTATTTTGTTTATTTGTGTTGTTTGGTTGTGGGTTTGGTTTTTTCCACAGAGATAGTTTTATGTTCTTTTTTGATGATGTTAGTAAAGATTTTAGAAGGAGATTAGTCTCCAGTGTACATTCTGGTGTTTTAGAGTTTTCTAAGGTTTCTCACAGCGTGTTGGTGGCCTAAAAAATACATCTTTATGAAGAAAATAGATTTTGATCTGTGGAATTCATGTACTCTAATGTGTGCTTTTAAAAAGTGTCTCTATCAGTGATGTGTACAAATATGCTCAGTGACTGGTTTGTAGTGATTGGTATTTCCAGGTTGTTTCACTGTGACAGGGCCATTCTTTATACAAATGCATAACTTGAATCATGGAATGGTTTGGGTTGGAAAGAATCCTAAAGGATATCTGGTTCCAAACCCCTACCATGCACCTTTCACCAGACCAAATTTCTCCACCAGCCTGGCATTAAGCACTCCCAGAGCTGAGGCAGACACAGCTTCTCTGAGGTCATTTTTTCCCCCCTTTCTCCTCATTTTGCCTTCTTTCTTGAAGATTTTGAGAGGGCAGCATAAAAATATCACTTGGGTCTTCATCTTCACTCCTGAATTCTTTCTTCCAACATGTTTGCATTCTTGGCCCTCGCTCCTGATGTCAAACCTGAACAGTCATAAAGATCTCATTCAGCAGGCGTGGTGTGAGCTGCAGATATTCTGAATTATTTATTCATTCTGATCCATGGAAAATGTTACATGCAGTGATTTCTTGGTATTGTTTCAATCGTCAGTAGAAGGAAGAGGTTTTATTCCTGGATATTTCATAACATGATTTGCATAGGGGATGACATTTTTTCATCATGGCATTAGATCCCCAGGCTGCTAATTTGAGTCTGACAGCTGTTGGGATTAATATGGATACTACTTGCTTCTAGTCTTCAAGGCTGGATTATCTATTAGGATTTTTATTTTCAAACACTCATTGTGCTTTGTTGAGTTTACATGAAGCAATGGTAATTAAACATTTGTGTGTCTGGCAAAGCAATTTGTTGCTGGCAAACACCTAATTTACTGGCAGGCAGGACAGAGAGATTTATCTGGTTTCATGGTTGAATTACTGTCATCTCTGAATGCATTTGAGGATGTCAAGCTTAAATTTGGACCAGGGATTGAAACACCCTGAGCAGTTTCATCATGTTTTTAGGAATACAGCATCTGGTGGCGTTACATCCTTGCATGGTGGTGAGAGGATGTGGCTGGCTCTGAGTAATTCTGGGAAAGAATGGAATTTCGTTTTCAAGAAAGCTGAGAAGAGGATTTTCTGCTTGTATAACCCCAAGGTTTTCCCAGCAGAATACCTTCTGAATAAAGACACAGCTTGTGAAACACAGAGAGCATCATGAGTGATGTACCATAAAACCTGAGGTGTGCTCTGTTAATGTCTTCACAACAGTTCAACTTAGGATGGCAAAATGTTCAGCATGGGAAGCTGTGAGGCTTGCAGAAACACTGCTGGAGTAGAGGGCTCACTCTGCTTCCCTCCAGTGGGTGCTGATACAACTCAGGCTGAAAACGCTTGGCAGCATCCTCACATTATCCTTTGTGTGGGCTGGAGGTGCCTCTGGAGGGGCAGATCTTTTGGGGTTACATCTGACATCATGGGTTAGGTATCATGCCACCCAGGAGCAGACATTCTGAGGAACTGGTTTCCTACTATTTGTTAGAAATTTTGAAAATTAAGAATGAAAAACTAGGAAAAAAAATCCTGTTGATTTGAAAATTCCTGCCTGTGAACACCGGCCTTCAAACGTTCATTATAAAATTTTGTGTCTGAGTAAATTACTCCTCTCAACATATTAAACTAACCCTAATTCCATTTCTTTGTGCCTTTTTTTCCTCTCTTTGGTTCGTCCCCTCACTCCTTTCATTAATCATTGCTCTGAATAGCTCCTTCTAACTGAGCCACCTTCATTCTGACTTATTTATGATTTCTTCTCTTGCGTTCCTTATTACTTTTGCTTTCCAGTGCTCCAATTCCAGTCCTCCTTGCTCTTGTTCCTGCTTTCCTCTTGCCATACCTTGCTTGCATTAAAGGCTTGCTGGGAGATTGTGGATTTACTCTGACTTGAGTGTGCCCTTCTTCTTTGTTCACTCAGCTCTGGATTGATGGTTTCTATTGATTTTGAGTATATATGCAAAGTATTAACCAAGAGCATGGAGCAGGAAGAGAATGTCAGAGTGGGAAAGCCCTGGCACAGTCTGCCCACAGGACCTGTGGCTGCTCCTGGATCCCTGGAAATGTTCACAACACAACTCAGGATATTCTATGATTCTTCAATTCTATAATTCTACTCAGCAAATCTTGCTTTAAGCTAATTATCTGTGGCAGTGCCAGGGATAAAAAGTAGAATCGAGGTGCCAAGTAATTAATTATAATTTAGATATTATTGTAAAACAAGGGGAGACTGTGAGGCTGCCAGATGTAACAGGGCCAAGGATTAAATCTTATGGCTTGGCACATTTTTGGGGTGTCAGGAAAAGAAGCTGATGTTCTTTTTCCTTAAATTGAGATATAACTCTACAGAGAGGATAATTCAGATTTTTTTTTTTTTAAAGAGGCCTAACATATGGCACTTCAATTACAATGGGCTTTAGGGAAGTCAAATAATCTTTTGTAAATAAAGCTGGAGGAAATGCTGTTTGCTTCTGAAATGGTTCTAGATGCTTTCCTTCTGCAAAGATGACAAATAGGAATGTTGTTTGTGGAAACACTCCGCCGTTTCCAGGAGTGTTACTGATGTGCAGGAACAAAAAAGGGCTTGCTAGAATTCCTTGGACTACGCACAGCACCTTATTTAGGCAAATTCTGGCTAGCCAATCATGCCTTGAGTGTGGAATGTATGAACAAAAGTGTGCATCCCTTACCTGATGTAAGGAAAAAGTCAGAGGAGATTTATTCAGTTCCACCTTCTCCCTTCCATCAGTCCATAACGATATTTTTCCACGGTGAGATATGCGTATTTTTCTTATGACTCACTGGAGGATTCACCTCTTTGAAAAAAAACTGTAGCTGTATCTAAGCTTAAAGGCTTTTATTGGAGTTTCAGGCTGAATTGCAAAACTATTTAAGGCAATAGAGATGTGTGTAATAACAATTTTGTGCCTTTACTCAGAGGTGCACAAACCAATGTCGTTGCGATCACTGTAATCATCAGGGAATCAACATCTATTTAGAATTTATCCTTTCTACTGAACGTTTTGGTGCTAATTAGAAGGAGAAGTTTGCTACAGAATACAACTGAGCCATGGTCAATGTGTTTCAAAAAAAAAAAAAAAAACAAACCACAAAAAAAGTTAAAGAACTATGAGATATGGCAGCATTTTAAGGCTTTGAATATTTCCACTTTCAGGTGGAATGTTCATACAGCTATGTTTAAAATAAGGAAGCAAGAGATTTTACATGGCAAATTGATGACAACCTGGTATGACTTGGCACTGGCCACAGCAGTCATTTGCTCTTTGAAGTCAGGCATGCAGGTTTCTCTGTCTCACTCAGACTGACAAAAATCTGGTTGGTGATAAAGCTGTTTCATGAGCATAAAGAATTGATTCATGAAGCCAATGAAAACTCTGATTTAAAAGAGTTAACAAGTCTCTGACACGGCCCCTACAAAGCTTTATCTGAAAGAAGAGGAAGAAGTCCTTTTGGAAAAGCTGAAGTGTTTGTTCTTGAGGCAGCAGGATCATCACTTCCATATTGCCAAGTCCTTGTTCTCATTCCTGGGTGTTCAGCCTATGTTTGGGTAACAAATCCCAATGAGCTGTGGTGATACAAAAAGAGATGCTGCTGAAGGCAGTCTCCCCTCTGATATGCTACACCTGTGTTAATCATCCTAGAGTAGAAACAGCCTTGCCCTCACAGCCTTGTGCATGATAAAAAGAGAGTTAACTGGGAAGAGTTCAGTTGGAGTCTGCTGGCTGTGCTGTGAAGACCCAGGGACAGGAGGTTGTGCAAGGGCCAGAAAAGGTAAGATATTGTACATAGGACAGACAGGGTTAGGTGGCTGTGCTAGGGACAGGACGGAGCCAGAACTGAAGAAAAGAGACAGAGCTGGGGCTGTGTGGAGCTGCTCTTAGAAGTTACAGAGAAAACATGTGGGAGGCTTTTTGAATAACAACATGCAGATACTAGAAGCCTTCTGATGATTCTAATGAAGCACCTCAAGTGCAATGTCTGTGTCGACTGTGACAATGAGCAGCTCTGTCAAGTGATATCAGAGGATTTAAATTTAAAGAGTTGATGGATTAAATGTGTGAAACACATTAATTAAAAGCTCAGATTTCAATTAATGTTATTTATTTATTGTCTGGAACAGATTAAGCAGAAAAAGAGCCCCAAACATGAGCTCGAAATACCATTTTGGCAGCAGCTTTTTTATGCCAAAGCAAGAAAGTAAACTTTGAAATTTACATTCTTTCTATAACTTTTTAAACCTTAAGTAGTTCTTTCTGTAGGTGTATGAATTGCCCAATCTGATAATGATAAGGAGCTGGTGTTGCTTACCTTTTTCATTTCCCACTCATGCAATGTTAGACAAGGAATATTGCAATTGATGTGAAAAGTCTAAATCAGCTTGGTTTTTTTTTTTTTTCAAAGCAACTCTGTATTATTTTAACACTAGAGGACCATAATTTCCTCCACTGCTACCAAAATTTTCTTACAATGAACCAGGCTGTGAATTGGGATCCAGAAACTTGTACTTCTGGCAAAAATAGTTTTTATGTTGGGGAATCTGCAGATAAACCTAGATACAATTTGTGTGTATGTGTGTATACTTATAAATTAGATCCTCTAATTGGTGCCCTATCACAGGATATTAATGATAGTGAATGAAAATACCAGGAAATTAATGAATTGTGTAACATGTTTTTTACTTTTTCTGTTTGAAAAACAAAGCAGACAAAACCCACCCAGTTAATAACCAGAGTTTGTAGTACAAGTTATTAATTACCATTTATAGGAAATTACCAACTAGAGCTACCAAAACCCCCAGAATGTCCATTTTCATCCTCCATAAAACCTAAATGGGATTTCCCAAGCAGTTCCTTAAGAGAAGGCCAATCCCTTCCCGAATGGGATCACTCGAAAATTTCTCAAGGCAAATTTGTTCTTTGCCAGGGAATTAAATTGGTTTAAATACTGGAAGGACTCCTTGGAAGTTTCCAAGCCTCTCCTAACACCGTGAGTCAGATGTCTCCAGGTTGTGTTGTGCCAGATTTGATGTCAAATGATAATCCGGTGGGGTTTTCCACTAGACTTGCTAATGGAGGTTCAATGGGATTTTGCCGTGTAAAATAACGGGATTTTGTCTGAATCACCAAAGCCAATACAAAAAATCTGCTCCTGTTAAAGGCATTGTTAGAACACGTTTTTTAAAGGCTTAAAATGTTAAGGAAAAGAAGTAAAAATTTAATTTCTATACAGTGCTCTCAATTTTGACTTAATTAATTAATGAGCGTGTTAGTGCAGCACAGAGTCCCTGCTTTTGGTAGTCTTGGTGGTGACAGCAGCTCTGATTCCTGCTCCTTTCCAAAGGATCCCTGCTCTCCAAGGCCAGGGTGTGCTTTCGCAAGCACAGTTGTTGCTGCTCGCTGGAAATTTTCTGAGGAAGAAAGGAAGTGTTGCCTCATGGCTGGGTTTGGCAGGTCCTCCCTGAAATTAGGGAGCTGTTGGTCATGGGTGGCCTGGTGACATCTGCCCTGGGACCAGTATCACTGGGTGACCTCTGTGGCTGAATGAAACTTACCTTTGTGGAACTTTTACTGGATTGATAAAAGATCCAAGGAGCTTCCAGCTCTTGAGGATTTGGGTGTTTTCTGTGTTTATTTTTTCTTTATATTTTTTGTCCTATTTGGGCTGACACCAATTCCAAGAACTCTTATTTTCCCACAGACTGGGAATCCAACTTCTTTGGCGAGCTGCAGTTGTTCTGCAGCCCATCTCCCACACTGCTGCACATTCTTGAGCAGAACTCTTGTCTTCATCTGAAAGTGAAAAAATTAGAGTGTAGATGCGTGAATTTGGCTTTGGCACACTCCTCTTTTTGCCCTTTCTCAAGTAAATAATAATTTCAAACACATGGAATTCAGTTTAGGAAGAATAAATACGTGAAGTCCATGTTTAAGTGGAACAGTGGAAGCAGAAACCTGGCACCCATTATTCAAAGATCTTTTAAGAGCAGGCTCAGAAAATTTTCCAAAGAGGAATAAAGGCAGAATTAGATCCCCAAATGGTAGCTGAATGGATGACAAGTGCTACTTCTAGCCCAGTCCTGTGGAAAACAGCAAAATAATGGGAATAGAGTGGTTAATGGTTAATAGAATGCCAACATGGAGCTTGATTTTACATGAGAGTAGATAGCTTCTCATTTGGGAGCCAGGGAAACTTCATAGGTGCTGTCTTTGTCATAGAGTTTTTGAAAATAAGCTCAGTTTCTATTGAATGCTGCTGTGTGTTTTACAGGGACAAATCTGGAGGAGATCTCAGTGACTTTTGCCCATCTCCAGCACCCTCAATGCCCAGACAGGAAAAGGAGTATTCCTTATGTTGTTATCAACTTCTTTCCTCCAGATAAGGACAAGTCACCCAATATTTCCCCACATTCTTGGGAACTGGTAGTTGAGAATTGTTCATAAAAAAAGAAAGTTAAAATGGTACAGGGGATTACTGGGTGGAGAAATCTGCAATGTCTGCCTTAGCAACTCACCGTCTCCCTCCTTGTTTTTTTTTTTTTTTTTAATTTAATGAATGCTTTAATTATAAACAATATAAATAGATCCATTGTCTTGTAGCACCCACAGTCACAAGACAAACACAGAGGAGTTTGTCCTCACCAGCAGTGAGGTGAAGTCAGGGAGATTGTTGATGGCATGAACCTTGTTGGATTTGGCTGGCTCCCAAATGCACATATTAGCAGGGAATCTTTCACCTGATGAGGATTAATCGTGCTGGAATGTGTGGCAGCAGGAGGAGATGTATAGGGGCAGCTTGCTGTAAACCAAGTGTGTTTTCATGTGGTTATGGTTTGTTTTGGTGTGAGTCAGACTGGCAGTGATCTGGTGAGGTAATCTGCTGGGGAATGGGGAGATGTGACGTTCCTCTCTCCCTCCATGCTCCCACCTGAGCAATCACTGGATAAAAGATGGGGCAGAGTGTGAATTGATGGGGCTGCCTGTGCAGTTGTGTTCCTAGAAAGGAGCAGGATGGGTACAGACCCAGCTTATCAATTGGCCCAAAGCAATACTAGATGCAGACACTGATAAGAGCTATATTTAGGAAAATGAGGACAGCTGCACTCATGCAGGTGTTCACCCAGCTCCTGTGCTTGGTGTGTGCCTGTCAGCCTCTCCTTGTCCCACTGCTGGAGTGTGGATAGACAGCAGCTTCACATGGCTGAGGGGACCAGGACATCCTAGAACACTCAGAACAGTAGCAGGGTCTGTCACACGCTTCCCAGGGTCACTGGACAAGGGAAAATGGCTTCAAACTGAAAAAAAATTGGGTTTAAATTAGATATCAGGAAGAAATTCTTCACAGTGAGCTTGGTGAGACACTGGAAAAAGTTACTTGGAGAAGCTGTGGCTGTCCCATCCCCGGAAGTGTCCAAGGCCAGGCTGCATGGGGCTTGGAGCAACCTGGGATAGTGGAAGGTGTCCCAGCCCATGGCAGGGGGTAGAATTGGATGATCTTTAAGACCCCTTCCAACCCAATCCATCCTGTGATTCTGTGATAATAGAAAAAAGATAGTGACCCCAGAAACATCTGTAGTTACTGACTCTTCTGTTGTGTTTTTGGCCCATTTTTTAATTGGGCACCATCATGCCCCTCTAGCAGGCACAAAAGAAGTTTTAGGAAATAGAAAACCTGCCCATTGCTGTTCATTTATCTTATTTTCACAGCCTCAGTGCTGTTCTTGTAGAAAATTGGAAGTTCTATCAGATTTCTTGGATTCTGTAAATGGTTTGTGTGGACTTAGCCTTGCCTTTTTTATGGAATAAGAGGGGAAATGGGCACACAGTGTGGCCACATGAGTCACAAACATCTGTCTTTGTGGGTGTCCTATTTGATTAATTGAAGTTTACAGCCATTTCAGCTTTCTTCACACCAGGCCCCCAAACAGCATGTGAGTAATTTTGTGCTTCAGGGCTTGCCTGGAGGTGACAGATTTTCCCAACTTTGTTTCTGTATTCGAAGGTGTTTGTCTTTCAGGCATGAAATTCAGAATGTGGAGGTTTTATTTTTGGCTTACAGATGTCATTAAAGCCTGCCCCTTGCTGGTGGTAAATGTGTTCTTGAAAACCTGTGAGGATAATAGAAATAGGAGCGAGGGAGAGAAGCTCTGTCTTGAGCTTGACACATTTTCCACATGGTTTAGTTGTAAATTCTAAAAACAAATTGCAGCTTTTCTCTGTTGGGATGACCAAAAATCAGTAGCAGACGCCTTTAATTCTCCCACATTCCAGGTGATAGGACTTTTCCAGGAATGGCTTCACTTGGTTCTGAGACTGTTCCTGATGTGCCAGACTGTAAATGTCAGGCTTGGGCAGGGTGGTGATTGCTCTGCTGTGTCCTCCTGAACTGTCATCAGTGTGAAATGAATAAGGATGCTTTGGTTCTTGCTGTAGTTCTGATTAGCTGAGCAGTTTTATGTTGTTTTGTTTTGTTTTTCCTTTTTAAACCATTTCCATCCAGCATAGCACAGACAGGTTCAGTTTTCCTGCTGAAATCTCATCCAGCATTTTATTCTCTGAATGTACCTCCCTTTTTTTCCCTGTGCTCCATGGCCAGCTGTCTTGATTTGGGAATGGTGCTTCTCAATTTAGTGCTGCCACAGAGATGCTCCAAACCCTAATTATTTCTCTGGATGTTGTCTGAGAATCTATCTCACAGTCTGGTACCTTGTGAATTGTTTCCCCTCTATTAAGATGGGGAAAAAAACAACCTTACAGCCTATCCACAAATCAAAGAGTTTAGGATTTCTACATCAATAATATATATTAAATATCAAAGAGCTTGCTTTCCTCTGTGTTTCCAGAATGAATAACCTAATACCACCAGATATCCTGTGTTCTCCTTTACTTGGAAGTAGGACAACTGAAATACAAAGTCAAGTTTATTTGCACAGAGAAACCTGTTAATGACTGTCACCATTAGTCACCACTTGATGTAGAGGGAGCTGGTGTGGAAAGAGAAAGCAAATATAATGGGGAATGAGATATTTCCAGTCATTTACACAGGTGGCCTAAGCCTTGAGTACTTCTAAGTGCCTGTTTCACTGCACTTTGTTTGAACTTGGACTCAAATTTTACTTTTTGTTTCCCACACATTATTACAACATTGCCAAGGAAACATTTGCTTTAATGCATCCCTCTTTAATTCTCTAGATCCTGACTAGAGGAAATTTTGGAATCCTGTTTTCTACCCAGCTCTAGTGATGGCTGTGCAGCCTTGTCTACCTGATTTCTACTCAGGCACCCACATATCTTCTCCTCAGCTCCCTCCAAATAAACACTAAATCAGAGCAGCAATCATTTCCAGTTTCACTCTCAGGAAAAACTGAAAACGATTTTGTTAACAGGCTTCTGAACAAATGTTTGGGAAATGTTGGGAGGCGTCAATTCATTTTCCAAAATGTAAACTGCTTTTCCAGCAGTGTTCTGTCAATTAACTGGCAAAGGCCTCATCCATCAAATATCCTCAGTGACCGGCTGGAATTTGCTGAAAAATAAACATTTTGACTCTTAGGTAGGAGTAAAGGTTTGGCCATTGGTCCGACATGTGATTAGGGTTATAACCAAGCACATGCTCCCAGTAAAAATTCACTTTTTTAGGCAACACAAACCGGTGTTTGCTTGAGTAGGAGCCTCTAACTTTTCCAGGCATCAAAACTGAAAAATAAGGGCTGTTACTTTGGATACTTTTCTTGGTTTTGCTCCACATTTTCAGGAGGAATTCACTGAGCTCCTGAAGACCCGTGGTAGACATCCAGTCTGTTACCAGTGCTGATATCCAATGGAGGAATTGAGCCAAAATGGCTTGCCAGAAAATAGTTTCTGTAAATCATTTGAAATTGAAGGAAATTTCTCCCTCTCCCTTCATGAAATATCAGTATTTATTTAATAACTTTCCATTTCTTTCAATTTCTCCTGATTTCCTTGATTTATTATAAAACATAGCCAAACGTGGTCCTGAAACAACTGAATTTTCACAGTGATGAAAAAATAAGGTAGAAAAAGGATTGAAAATAAAAATTTTATTTTTAATTATTTAATTATAATGGCAACTGTGTCAAAACTATTTCATAATTTGTGTGCATTTATGAAAGAGCTTATTTTTGGCAGTGTGAAACATGAGATGTGTTTATATCTTTTTTCTCCAAATTTGAATTGGATATCCTTGCATCAAGTGCATGTATTGTCTTCACTGGATGCACATTGTCTTATATTTAGAGGTAGAGAGGCTGCTGAAAATCAGGTGTTTTGACTCCCTGAGGGTATCCAAAAACCTCTTCTGAAGGTGTTGAAGGTCAGTGGGGTTAGAGCAGCATTGTTTCAAATGTAAGAAAAGCAAAGCCTGAAAGTGGTGAGTTGCAGCTTTTTTTTCTCACCTTGTCAAATCCAAGGCAGGCTTTGAGAGACAGCTCTGCTGGCTGCACACATCTCCCAGGATCTCTGGCAGCTCCTGGCCTTGGCTTGGTGTGTGCAGAGCTTTGTTGTTCCTCGCTCTGCTGCCAGGACACACGCAGGAACTCACGTGTTCTCTGCCTGGCTGCTCCTTGCTCACCCTCCCTTTCTCCCAAACAGCCCCTCTGCAGCATTCCTGCCCCAGACCTGCTCCTCTTTTTCCCTGTTTGCTGGCCAGATGTGCCTTTGACAGGCAGGTGCTTGGTCTTTTCCCCAAGAAGAGGTTTAGGTCCTCCTTGCTGAGCCCCTTCCCCACCTCTCTTTGCCACACCAAACGTCCTCTGAGAGATTTTCAGATTTACTTTAGTGCCATGGGCAGGCCAGACTTCAGGTGATGTTTGCATTGGGAGCATGTTTATTGTAGACTCAAATGAATATGTTCTACAGCTAAAAATTCTTGTAGCCATCTGTCTTGGCCACAGGATCACTGAAGGCACCATTTACATAAACACTTTCTCAAGTCTACCTGTCCTCTGTTATTTCCCTGATGCAGAAGATAAAAGACAAGGATGCTGAAGGGAATGCAGAGTTTTAAGAGAATTCCTGGCTTTTTATTGCTGAGTTCTGATTCTTTGGGTGTATTTCACTCCCTTTAGGCATCAGCTGCACTGCTTGGGTCAAGAGTTTTTCCTCATGACCCTGCAGTACAAACAGAGAAAACAAAATGAGTTCTTAAGTTTAAGATTTCAGTCACATTTCTGACATCTCCCAGCCCAAGATTCAGTGCATCTGAATCCGTGCTTGCTTGTTGAAATCATGTAAAGAGAAAAGAAAAATCAGAAAAAAATTGTCATTTGAAATGTCATACGAACTTAAGTCTTCAAGTTAATAACTTTGTCATGGGTTGTAACACTTTGTATTGGATCATTACTTTTTCTTTCTGTTGTCTGTGTTGCTTTCTTTGAATTTCATGAAATGAAATGAAAAATATGCATTTTTCCAGGGTGTTAGAGGAAAGCAGGTGGTACATGATTTTTATGTTCTATGAAAAGCTGACATATCCAATAGACTGCAAATACCCCACTTTTGAGGTTTCCAATGGTCTGGCTGGAGGAGTAGGTGGGTAAAAAATCAGGACAGTGTAAAGGAATCCAGTTTTTCCCTTCTCTGGCCAATATTCCTGCAGCAGTTCTCATTTCAGAGATGCAATCTCACATGTAAAACTTTCACTTTAGAGGTGCATTATTTGATGGTCTAGACAGACTATATCCTGTGTCTGTAACTAGAATCAAAGCCACATTTTTTGCTGTTGTATATTTGGCCACCACAGACATGCAGGTTAATTACACTGAGTGCACCATTTATTTAAAAAATTGATTTAATTTCTTATGTGAATGCATTGGCTTATCTAGGATCATAGAAATAAAGAGGGAAATAACTTTAGGAACATTACCTTTTGTGTAGTAATAGAAACATAACTCTAATTTGGTGAACCTTTACATTATTACCAGTTTCTCAGTTCCTTTTCAGTGGAAATATTGGCTCTGACATTGGCTACACTTCTACATGTGCATTATTCCCTATCCTCTTTTTATGTCCAGGCAAGCTGTCAGAGAGAAATCTTTATCTCTGGCAGATAAAAGCACCCTCAAATGATTTAGATCATGTGGATACTCATACCAACCAACATCTGCTTGTTGGGGTTTTAAAAATCTTCCTGGAGAAGAAACTGTTCAGTCTGCCACAATTTAATGTGACAAAGAAATAATAAGAAAGTCAGGAAATGATGGCAACAAAGAGTCACTCTGGGAAACAGTTGTGGTAGTTCTGAATTAAAGTATTTTTATCTGAATCAAAACTATGCCCAGTTTTTAATTCCTTGGACTTAGATTTTTAAGTCTTATGTAACCAATTATTCCTCAGAAAAGCACTTCTCAGTTAATAAATACTGATATTTGGAAAAATGGGTGACACAAATGGTTGGTTTGGGGATCTGTAGAGAGGCAGCCCAAGTACCACTGAAATCCCCTCTCTACTTCCATGGCTGAGGTTTAAAAAGACAGCTCTGAGCCTCCATATGTGCTAAAAGCCCTTTTCACCTTGTTCTGGATAAAGTTATTGTACCTTTCTCACTGTAAGCATTAATAATGCTTAAAAACCAAATAAGTCCTTGAGAAATAGTGGTCTTTGCCTTACTTGAAACAGTGAGCAGGGTTAATGATCACAGAGCCAAAACTGTGGTGTTTTGCCTCTTTGAAATACTGAACAATTATATTACTTGGAATTAATTCTGTGAAATACTCTTTGCTTCTTTACATTATCTATTTGCAAGAATAGTTCCTGTTTCCCTTTTTATTCACTTATTTTTCCTATGTCTTTTCCCTGACTGCCACCACAAGTTAGAACTTTGAAAAAAAGAAAACCCAATGGATGGCTCTCCTTCTGGCTGGAATTTCAGGAAACTTCCAAGATGCCTGGTAGCTGGGAGATGACACTTTTTTTCTGGTTACCAGTAGCCTTAGAACTGATGTTCTGTAACACTGAAATTTCTTTATCTTATCTAAGGGGAGCATTTACAGTTTTTACATAATTCCAGGAAGAAATAAATGTCATCACTGCGCTCCAGAGAGCAGCTGGGGCTAAAAGCACTCCTGGCTCCCTGCAGAAGGATGAGGGAGGGAGAATAAGGCAGCAACAGGAACAAGACAAAGCTTCAGTGGGTTGTTTTCCAGCTGTGTCCTGCAACATTTATCAGGGCACCAGTATAAACCAGTTCTGTTTTGAGACTGCTTTAATTTGCACTTGATAGAAGGGTGGCTACTGCCCAGGAAGCTTCATCCCATCAACACAGCAGAACTGAGGCACAGATCCTCTCCTCCCTGCAGGGTTTCAGAGCAGCAGCTCAGGCTGAGCATTTCCTTTGGAAGGGGCCGGTCCAAAGCCGCAGACTGGGAGCAGGGAGGAGTTCCCCTCACTCTGGGAGAGAAAAGGCACTTGACAAGGAAACCCAGGCCAAAGCAGGCCGTCATGTTTCCAGAGAGCTGTAACCTCATGGTGTCTTGACCACTTCCACATTTTCACTTTCCTCCAAGATAACACTGACAGAATTCCCAGTTCTGTCTCTCTCTCTTTTTTTCTCTTTTTCTGACGTTTGTTTTCCTTAGCCTTTTCCCAGAATACAGTTGTTGATTTCTCTTTTACCACAGTATTTTCTATTATCTTTTGATCCAGTCCAAGGCTGACTACTGGCAGTATGAGTAACTTTTTCCCTTAATTCTTTTCCATTATCCTCTGTCCACACCAGACACATGGTACTTCATATTCAGGTCTGGGGCCTGCAGGTGCTTTTTGTATCACAAAGCATGAGTGAAATTCCATAAAAATTGTCCTAACCAAAATTTTTCTATCACAAATATTTCTAAGTGCTTTGCATCTTTTGACTTAGTTAACTTTTTTTCCTGTTTAGTTTATTTTGGGTTTTCCTGCATTGAAAACTCTATTGCTAATGGAAGTAACTTTCCTGAACAGTTCTTTAAAAAGAGAGAGGGGATAGGAAGAGTTTTCTTACTGTGAAAGAGGGAGCTTGCACAGCTTTTGGAAGTTAAATCAATGATCATCTTTCCTCAGAACTTGCCACCCCTTTTTCTCTCAGGTCCTTTTGGTCTTCTTGGGATGGTAGTGCAAGCAAAGCACCAGTATTTCTGCTACCTGGCCCTTACCCCAGCCCTAAAATGAAATAAATTTGGGTTAGAAATGCTGGTATTTGGCAGCAATGGGGAACAAAGTGACACAGACCCCCTTATTCATCCCAAGGAAATTGGTTTTTTGTAGAAACCACACCCTTTTTTTATACCTTTTATCTCTACCCAAGACAACTGAAGCCAAATCAAGGCCTAACAGAACTTAACAGAAGTGGCTGGCACAGCTGCAGTGCTGCTGCCCATGCATCCCACCATCCAATCACCATTCTGCTTTTAGTTTGGAAAGGTAGGGAATACTGGAGCTTCCCTTGGAATGGAGAATGTAAACCCCCTCCCTCTGAATTATTATAATTTTGAAATTAAGAGGCTTTCAGGCAAAGATACAGGAATAGGAATAACAGTCTCATACTAGGAATATTAAAAATTAGAATGTGGTAGTACCAAAAAAAACAAACTAACAAAAAGAAAAAACACTGACAGAGTCAGGACACATCCTGACACCCTGTTGGTTAGTGTATTGGGAGCAGTCCAATCAAGTCTTCCTGGAGTGACAGATGTGTTTCTGTTGGAGCAGAGATGATCCTGTAGAAGGGTCCAGGAGTCCATGTTGCTGAGATGGGTCAGTCTCCCTCTGGGAATGCAGTGCAAACAGGCTGTCCTGGTGTTCCGAATCTCAGGTTATATCCAGGTAGGAATGCTTAGCTCCTCTCACTGGGTGGAGCATCTCCCAATGGGATGATGTAATTCTATCAGTCCTGCAGTGAGCCTCGATTGCCCATGAACAGCAGATACCTCCCGGAGGGAGGATGGGTCCTGGAAGAGATAAGGAGCACTGCCCCAGCTGGTTGTAACAGCTGCCTCATTAATAGACGACACCCTCCCCCCTGGAGCTGTGAGGAATGGGTCATAGAAGAGATAAAGACAAAAACACCTCCCCAACTGGATTCAACAGATGGAAATAGAACACATCTTATATTGAACCCAAGGTGTGCTCATGCGCTGCCCACACGTCCCTCCAGCCAATCACAGCTCACTTCCAGCTGTCACTCAGCTGTCTCTCACCCCTCAACCGACTCCAACGGTCGGGCTGCAGCTGTGCCGTTCCCACGGGGCCTTCTGGTGAGCACAACCCTTAAACGCTTCTACATTTATAAACCAAACCCTACCGTACTTCTTTCTTTTCTTGCAAATGTCTTCGAAATGTTGCAGAATTTGCTATCAAATGTAGAATACTAAATCACTTTGTGAAGCAGAATTAACATTTCCGTCCAGTTCCTGTAAGTTAGGATGGGGTTTAGCTGCTTCTAGAACTCAGCAGTTTTTGGTTAAACAGAATTCAGGGGGTTTTGGGACTTCTTGTTCTGAATATCACTTCTTTTTAAAAGAGAACTGTAATTCTAATGATGTTTCCAAGTGCTTCCAGTGCTTTATATTTATAATCTTTTAGATTTTATTGAGCCTTGATAAGAAGAACTTGCTAGTGTGAGTTTTTGCCTGTCACATTTCCACCTCATGCACTCAGCCACTAGAATCTATGGAATGAAGGGAAGAGCTTAAGGTCATCCATGAGTTTTGAAATAATAAACCTGATCTCAAAAAATTAAAAATCAGGGCAGTTTGCTGTGGGTATTTGCATGTGGCTGACTGGCTGTCTCTGAATTGTTCAAGCTTGGATGGAACCACTGTGGATGCAAATTTCATTTCAGGATAAAAATACACAGCCTTTTTATTTTTCCTTTTCTCATTTTTTTTTTTTCCTTTTAAAAAGATTCTAAACCACGTTTATGGGTGGATCACATGAGAATCCAAATAATGAAGACATGTACTTTCCATGTAGACCTTTTGTGTGTGGAACAGACACAGGGTTTTTTTGAAGCAGGGCAGAATTTAGAGCATTTATGAACTGTAATGGCCTTGAGAGAACTTAAACGTAATTTTTACATGATGAATGCAGTTCCCTTCTCTTTATGTCCAGCAAATAAAGCTGTTTGGACAGCATCTGCTTTTTTTACTGCCTTGAATTAAGTCAGTCAAGTCTTCTTTGCAAGATCCATTGAATGTAAATTCACACCAAGAATATGGCTTAGCTCAGTAGAAGGTGACTGAGAAAAAAGATGGAAAACTTAAGCAAGATCTCATTTTAGCTTGGAATACTTTTTTTCTGAGCTGTTGACATTGTGTTCTAGGAAATAGTTTAAAAGAAGATGTTACAAATGATCTTTGAGGTTTTATAAGCTTTTCTTTATTAGTGGCAATTACAGCACACCATGGACTCCATTTTCCTAAAAACATTTGTTTTAATTTTTTCAAAAATCATTAAAATATTGGTCAGATAAATTATCTATATTTGGAATTAAGACAGTCTGAAGATAAATCATGGGGTTAATATTCTCATTAAAGAATTAGTGAGGAATTGAGGCTTAATTTCATTGGTATGATTTTATTTCCTTCTTTTATTTTTACATCTTCTTTCAGTTTTTATTTCTTTTAAGGTTGATGTGCTTTATAGATATTAAAATAATTCTGGGCTGTGGTGAGTCAAGACTAGGAAAAGTCGATCTGAAAGCATTTTACTGAGATGATTTATAGTTTAAAAAAAAATCCCAAATAAAATGTTATCACTAGAACTGAAATTTCCACAATTGCAAAGAAAGAGCAAAGAGATACATGGTGATTGAAACCTTCATCCTGTTCTGTTCCTGCTCTGAAATCTTTGAGGAGCTTTAAGTAGCAAGAAGTGTAGGTAGCAAGGAATTGCAGAATCTCCAGTGTCAGCCTAATAGGATCTGATCAGCCCTGGCAGGCGTTCCGTGCTCCCTGGTGGAATCTGGAAAAACCAGCCCAGGAGGGCTGAAAATAACAGTCATCATTGACTTTTATCAAAACCTGGCTCTTTCATCATCCTCTCCTCACTTGAAACCCACAGTTGTGGGTTTGCAGCTGAAGCCAGGCCTAGCAAAGCCTTTCATCCACAGTGGAAGGAAAAAAAATTCCCTGTTTGGGGTAAGGAGTCCATCTCTCCATAGGAAGTTCTGGCTGTAGCTGTGCTGGGGTAACAAAGTAGGAGATGAGGAGTGTCCAGAAGAGTCCTTTGGGAAAAGTCATGGGAAAAGTAAAGCAGCTCTGTCCTCAGGTGCTGGGCAGTGGAACTTGAGTGGGGTCAAAAAAGGAGAAGTGTTCTCCTCATTCCATGCACTCTGCTGAAAAGCTAAACCAAATACATGATCCCAGCTTACAAATGTCTAAGTTTACTTTGGCATGTGTTTAATCATTTAGGAACTGGTCTTATCTGAGAAAGCCTCTAAGTACCCACTTAAAACAAAGCAGATATTTAAGGGCTTCATTGAATAAGTGTTTAAAATTAGGAGGTGCACTTCTTTGGTGTGTAGAAAACAAACCAACAAAAAGACCCAAACCAAACCTTAATTAAAGTTGAAACAAGCCCTCCTTCATTAGTACTAAGTGGTAATAAGCTCTCCAACCCAAGAGCTGTTCTGAACTTTCTAAATATTTAATTAAAAAAAAGATATAGAACCAGTATCTGTGTAATCATGTTTACAGTAGGTATGATAGCAGGCAAGACCTACCTGAATGCTACTGTTGCTCTGACTCTTTTTTTTTTTTTTTTTTTTTTTTCTTTTTGGATACATTTCAAAAAATTTCCAAAGTTTTTGACAGGTCTTGAAGAGTTCTCCTCCTGGAGAGGCTAAGGTATTGAAACACACCCTTACATAATGTCCTTTATTTGGCAGAACATAAAAGAAGAAAATTGGGGAGGTGTCTGATGGCCAGAGATTTTTCTTGTTTTGCTCCTGCATTTATGTTTTTTAGAGATATTTATCTCTCCTGAACTTTTTACTGAGAGGGAAAAGAAACTGAGATATTAGGTGAGATAGGAAACAGCCATTTTGATTCAGCTTTTAGAATACAGATTCTGTGAGGGAGCTTTGTCTAGGTGAGGATTTTAAAAGGGCACAGGGCTGTCAGAAGCAGCCCTAATATTCTGCAGAGTTCATAGACACATCCTTAATGGAAAACTCCCAATTATCTAAACATGATGGAAATATGGAATTGTTTTATTTCTGTGGAAAACAAGTTTATTTAACAACTATACATGAAGAAACACAAGCACCTAAGTGCAGCAGTGAATTCTGGAAAGGCAGGGCCTTAACTTCATCATTAAAATGCTTTCTATATAGACTGAGTATATCAAGAACTGTGCAGACTGAGGAGAAGAGCTCTGATTCACCAATGTTTATTTTAGTCATTTGAAAACCCCCACTGACAAAAGGGGAATTTTTGGGAGGTGTATGAACAGGGCATCCATAATCTCAGAACTGAGTGAAGCAGTAGAATAATTTCTGAAACAACTGTTGTCCATCATTAATAAATGAAGGGAAAGCAGTTGAGATCTTTTTAGATCTAAATCATCAAAAGCAAGAAGGAGATTATTTAAAAACAGTTATTAAGAGAAAACTATAAATATTCATCACTGTAGCCAAGACTGATCATCAGTGAATTACTCAGCTTCTCCAGACTACACCCTATTTTTCTATAGATAAAAGCATATTTTGCCTACACTTGCAAGTTGGGAATTGAACATTGGGATCTTGATGTAGAGAGGAATAAGAATGTCTAGCTACTAAATTAGGATTTTTGGGGTGTTTCTCCCTTTGAGCAGCAGTGATCCAGTCAGGACCATTGGTTCCACAGGAATACAAAGAATTAAAATAACCTTGTCAGGAACAGGAGCTGCTGACAACAGAATTACTGCTGTGGTGAAAAGAGTTACCTGGAGTGAAGTGTTCAGTTCTGGTGCCCCCAGTACTTTTGGGTTTAGAGGAGTGAACCTAGAAAAGGGCCCCAAAAATGACACTCTGCATGGGGATAAACATGGGAATGAACATGAGGGAGTGAGACCTCAGGCCTGCCAGAAATTGCCTCTGAACACAGCCAAGAACCATTTTACTGTAAGAGAGGACAAACTCCCAAAGAGACTCCCCAGAGAGCTACTGGAGTTTGCATTTGTGGAGGTATTAAAAGGCAGATGGGAAACAGGCCTGGAGAACCTTTTCTGGTGGGAGAAGTTCTCAGAGGTGCCTTTCAAGCTCCTCCAGTCTGAGATGCTGTGAATGAAAAGAAGAAAAACTGAAAAACCTTCAAAAGAATCCAATATGTTTACTAATACCAATTGAAAAGGAAAAGAAACAGAGGCATAAACCAAAGCTGAATTCTCCAAGGGAAATGCAGGTCAAGGTTTTTTGTTATGTTCCTGGATTAGTGCTCTGAGGTTTCAGAAAGGCTGTGCCATTTGGACTTCAATAAGAGTTATGTACATAGAATGTGAATACCTATTAACGTGAATACCTCTTAATACAAATCCAGAGCTCTGAGTGAAACCATAAGGTTCTGACTTTATGATCTGCCCATTTGAAGACACCATGAATCACTTCATCAATTTTGTTGGTGTCCAGATGTCCAATTCAATTGCTGTTCAACCTTCAAATTCAGTCTTTTGGGGTTTATGGTTGTTTGGTTTGTCCAGTGAGAGGCATCAGTAGGGGGATCAGTTTATCCATCAAAATAACAGACTGGAAATAATAATAAGTATCCACAGGAGTGATTTTGAACCTGTGTGGAAGTTTGAAAGAATAAAGAATAATATAGAGTTAGTATTTAGTAGAATTTCTGTGTATTAAAGGTACAAAGAGACCAATGTATTATATCCATATAGATATTAGAAGGTCAGAAATTGTATGGATGATGAGAGGGAGAATCTTTAAGGCAACAGTGTTAGCACAGTGTTTTCTTTAAAAAAAACCCATCAGCTCCTAGGTCTGTGCCTGGCCCTCAGGAAGTTTGTTCAGCCATACCAGCAATATCAAAAAGTGCCACCTCTGCATTTTCCATCCCTTCATGGCTTGCAGCCAGGAGTAATAAGTCACAGCTACAGCAAAAAACCAACAAAGTCCAAAAAAATTGACTATAACAGCAGTGATGGAACCATGAGGGCATCTCAAATCAAAAAGAAGTGGGAGAGGACCAAAACAGAGCATTGCAACTCTGGAGCTCTCGACTGTAAACTGGGGAGACACAAGTCTTAACTATGGCAATAAAAAGATTATTGGCTTATGAATGAGGTTCCTGCATCCATCTGGTTTGAGATAGAATTTTTGGCTGTAAGAGGTGCATTGTGCTCTCCAGTTTTCACCTTATAAATCTGTTTGTCCATAGAATTCTTGGAAGATGTTCCTGGATTCATCTAATATTATTTAAATGGATATTTTTTTTTATAACTCCTTATTTTTAAATTCATGTGAGATGAATAACAAATGTTCTGTCCATGTTTACAAGGTACCTCATGGCAGGAGTTTAAGTAAATATTGCTTAGCATAAATAATACTGTATGAGGAAGACAGCAGGAGTAATGAAAAATGCAATTAAGAAAGAGCTATTAAATTAACTGGTTCAACACAACAGAATTGGTTGGAGGATCATAAAAATAGCCAGTGTTATTTTAAACATTAAGCTAGAGGAATCTCTTGTCCCAGCAGAACTTTCCTCAGAAATAGCAGAATTGATAATCCACCAGGAGACACACAGGCTGTTGAGAATTGTGAAATGAGGCAGCAGAGCACCAGAAGTGTAAGGGGAATTCAGCTTTGAATGAGTAAAATTTTATAAATGTCTTGTAGGGATATGACTAAATTTGAGCAGTGCAGAAATTTGGATAAGAAAGGCTTGGACACTGGAAGACAATGTACTCTGATGGAAAACAAGATAAATTACAGGAATGTTAGATGATTAATCAAGTAATAAACTATAAAATGTAACTGTATTTGTGAGACTCACATAGTAAAAAATAAGTTATCATGATCAAGATGTGATTGCCATGCTGCTACTTGCCAGCTGTTAACTTAAATAGAGGCAGCCCTCTGGATTTCAGAGGGATTTCATTCTCAGTTTAAAGATGTATTTTATTTTTGCCTTGAGGAGGGGGGAACAGAGGGACTCTCAGATCACACATCTGCCAAGATTGGAAAGGGTGGCACTGGTAAAATCAGGGTGTGGAAAGCAAGAGGGGAAATTTAGCAAAGTATCTCCCTTCTGCATCCTCCCTCCTTGTAGAATCCACTTTGCCTTGTTATGAAGGGAGAGAGTTGCATGTTTTCTGTGACTGTTGAACTGGCACCAATTCCTTTTGATCAAACAAAGTTTTAAGTGGCCTTGTTGGTTCTTCACTATGAATTTGCATTTTTCAGCCCTTTGGAAAGGCTTCAAAATTCTTTAAGTTGTCTTTGCTGTTCAGAAATAAATCCCACATGCCTGGTAAATTTGGCAGGTCTCTCTATTTATTACAGCCCAAAATGCCTGCTGCATATCTGTTCTTATGCACAGTTTTCAACAAGTGTACTCTGTCCCCTCTGCTGTACTGAATTATAATTTGAAATTATTAAAATTCAAAAGTAATGATATAGGAAATACAGATTAAATACAGGATTAAAGCATTTCATTGGGGTGTTCCTATCATTGTTCCTCAATTTCAATAGCAATTTGCCAGGAAATTTTAGTATGTACTGGAAATTTTCTAGGCTTTTTTTTCCTGATATGTGTGAAATTAGGATTGCAAACACTGGATCCTGATGTGTACATGCTCTATACATTCTTGTTCAAAGGACATCTTTACCTACCATTCCTAAACTGCCAAACTTAAAATCTTGTGTGGTTCCAAAGCTGAGTGAGGCTCAGTTTGCTGTTCTGCAAGTTCACTCCTCATAAGTGCTGCATGGGAATGTGATTTTGTGCAGCTCCCTAGATAACTGCACTTGATAGCAAATTCATATTTTCCCTATTACTCCTAAAATTCCCTGTGGAGAGATATCCAGATCCTCCAAGCCAGCAGATTAGTGTTTAGTTAAGGAAAATCTTCTCATGCTCTCTAGTTCTTTCTAACTCACAATAAATTGTCATTTTCTGAAATTCTGGGAATGCAGAATAGTCTGATGCAGGTTTTTTACCCATCATTAACCTTTATCTTTTGTAGACTTGAGACAATCTGAGAAATATTACACTATGGTAATCCTGCGTTTTTTTTCTTTTTTTTTTTATGAAAGACAGGACATCTGGTATGTGAGATCAGCAGGTGCACAAGGTATTTCTTGGATTATTACTGTTATTTACCTTGGCTGCACTAAACTATCTTTGCTGTCACTCCTGTGAAGGGTTTAAATAACCTACATTCTGATTCCCATTATAATTAACATAATCAAACAGAAGACCACGTGTCTTTCAGAAGCACACCTCTTGATTTTCAATTCTGACTAGATTTGTCTCTTTGCATGTGTTTGCAGAGTCTGTGCACAATTTAAACTTTTTGCACAGCATGAAGGCCGTGGCACTGAAGGGAAGGGAAGGGAGGACAATCCATTGATCATAGTGAGAGTAAAGCACTCAGGACATCCTTGTCCAATAACCTGCTTCATCACTTCCCTTCCTGGCCAGCCTTGGCCAGCCTGACAGATTTACAGGGCTATTTCAGAGGGAAATGTTCCCTGATAATCTGTCTTTTAGATTATCAATTTCCCACCTGTCATGCAAAGATAATAACACAGGATTTACAACTGTGGGGATGTTTGATCTACACATGAAATTGCACAGGGCAATAAAGTTCTTAGGTGGCTGTTCAGACCTCAGCTTCACACAGTTTATTCCATCATGTCTTCTCTGAAATGGAAAAAGCTGATTTCTTTGAGCCTTTGAATGTGCCCTGCCTAAACCAGGAGTCATTTGGAAGAGTGAAGGCCAAAAAGTCACTGACTGGTCCTGCAGTTTAATTCCATGAGCACATCACCAGTGCCCAGGAATATGCCTGGGCATGATTTAATTTCCTACTCTAGGTGTAGTCTTTCCCCACTCTGGGATTTTTTTATGAGGAGAGGATGTCGGATGTAGGTACAGCACATTGAGGGTGGAAAGGATGTCCCTTTTCCTGAGACAGAACAAAAGATCCCTGGGAAAATCTACATGACCTTCACCAGTTTGTAGAAGCTCAGATTTCATAAGGATGTATTGTGAACTTCAGCATGTTCCTATCAGCTGTATTTGAGCACATCCCAAATGCAAATCCACAGTCCAAAGGCTGCTCAACCATTTTCTGAGGAGCTGACTGAAAATCTTTGGTGTTTTCCCCGATTCTCCCTTCCCTAGTTAGTCTGAACCCCAAACCTTTTTTTCTGGCAGAATCGTGCATAAAGGATGTTATGGCAGTTCTCACAAAGAGGTGACTCTTCACCAAGAGGTTTACTCAGCTTTGCCTTGAGGAGTGTGAATGAGGCTCATCCCCCCAAAAGGCAGCAGATTTCCGTGTGAACAGGATTGGGAAGGACTTGCACAGCTGTAACCACTATTGTGGCTATTTCCATTCTTAGCTCCACAGCGTCACTGCCTGCAAAGCCTCTTAGGAAAAAGATGCTCAGTTGAGGGCTTTGAAAAAGGGAGAGTCCTATTTTTAAAATTTGTGTCACCATGCTGTGTTTGAGTGCCATTATCCTGTTTCTTAAAACCACTTTTTGTATTACTTTATGGCACTTGCAACACAGCCAGGAGGTGAGTACACTGTGAGGTGCAATGTTTCAACAAGGAGTGCAAACACAACAGGACAGGTGGTGAAGGAAGGTAGAGCCTCTTTTTTCCTTGTTTCTGAGTTTACCCTCCATAAAATCCAGTCTGTGCCAGACTGGGGGATAATCTGCTTCCTTTTCTTGCAGGAGGCTGCTCTTTGCAGCAGAGAAACCTGGTCAGAGATCCTAAATTACTGCATAAACCATGCAGGAATGGGCTGCTTTATTTTCCCAGCTAAGCCCTGACTCTTGTATAAGTCACCTGCAGATGCAACACAGTTGTTTCCTTCTCTCTCACAGGTACAGGAATCGCTGGAGGCAGGGCAGTAAAAGAATCACAGAGCTGGCAACTGTTAAGAAACGTCTGGGTAAGGGAATTATTCAACAGCACAGTGATTCATGCTCCCCAGTTCTGCAGAGGAGATGGTCACAGAGCTTTTTTCCACTGGGAGGAGGGAGACAAGGGGCAGACAGGCTTGGCTCCACACTCAAGAGAAATGACTGTGACTTTTCTCATCTTTCCCTCAATATTTTCTCAGCTCCTGGATGTGTGGGAGGAAAAGGAAGTTATTCAGGATCTATTATGACTTTCCACTACGTTGCTGCATTTTGGATTGGTGTTTGTCTTACGTCTGCAGCCCATTGTCTCTTGAATGAGCTGATTCCTACCTCCCCATTCTGTTATCTCTTCATCCAGGCAGCTGAAATTGCCTGTGAAGAGACTGCTTGGGTTTGCTTATCAGGCCTGGGTAAAATTCCTTTTAAATGTACAGAAAGATTTCAAAGATTAAAGCATGCCTTGGTTTGGGCCTATGCTATCAAAACCATATTAGGGAAATTTCTGGGTTTTAAGCTCTGCTATCCATTCAGGGGCCATAAGATAGGAGTATTTAGAGCCAGCCTTTCTCAGAACATTAAGGAAAAAGCAAATGAGAGCTGAGACCCTGCTTGGGAAGAGGAAAAATACCCACATAATTTTTAAAACCCCGGTTTGAATTTAGTGTAGCTTCTCAAGGTTCCTCATATTTTAAAATCTTCTTAGCCTCCTCACATTATTTACACTGAGGAAATTCCCCTGCCCCTTAAGCTCTGTGCATAACAAGACAGATGTGTCTTATTAAGAAAGTTGTATTGTTAAAAGTATTCCCTATTCTACATAATCTGTTATAAAAGCTTTACTTGAAGTATGAGGATTTTTTTCATAAAATGGAAACTAAATGCTTATTAATCTTTTCCAGGTGTGTAAAAGCAAATAAAAAGGCCAAACTCTAATCTATGTTTAACATTTTAAACAGAATCTTGCTGCACATAAATGTATGCTGTGATGCTGACCATTAATTTACCCATTTTCAAGGTGTGTGGCCCTATTAAGTTGGGAAATTCATCTACAGCTCACACATACGTGCCTCTGTTTCTGGTAGCAGGGGTATTTTGATATGTACCAAACACCAAAGCCTGACATCATTTTTTGGCAGGCACGTGGATATTTTGGGTTGTAATTGCTGGCTTGCATGTCAGTGCACTCCTGCTGTCTGTTAACCAGAACCATCTCCTTGTGCTTCTGGGGTTTTTTGCCAATCCTTTCTCTGGGCTCAGCAAATTAAGGATTTTTCACCAGTTAAAAGGGTTTAACTTCTGTTTACTTTTACTAGTTTGCTTTTGTGCAATGCAGAGATGCCCAACTCTCTGTGCTTCAGCTGGAAAATCATATCCTAAAGTTCTGTGAACATTCCCTTGAACACTTTGTTTTTACTTCCTCATTTAAGTGCTCACATTGAACATTCCCAGTGCAGTGTTTTGCAGGTTAGGATCTTCTGGGGCTCATAAACATGGTCCAAAATACCCTCTACAGCCATAACTCTTCCTCTGTAGCTAAACTGGAGGGGTGGTGGTAGAGAAATATTTTGCTGTAAAGTAAGGCCATAAACATGGAAAAATGTTGACAGTCATTGCCACAAAATGGGTTAAATTTTGGTGGTCAAAATTGTTGGCAGCAATATGAAACCATTTTGATTTCAATATTTAGAAAACGATCAGGTAAAGTAAAGATTCATTTCTTGCTCATGAACAGAAATCTCATCCTGGAGTTTCCTTTTTGATGGAAGGACTTCAAAAGCACTCTGAAATGCTTGTATTTTACACATTATTGAGCCAGATAAATATATGGCTTAGAGGCTGTCAAATTGGAAAAAGCTGAATCTTTTCACTGATCAGAAACAAACTGATTTTGCTGGAGAGAAAATTTTCTTCAAATCACTCTGATTCCCTCAGCTTTGATGTAGACATGTAAATCACTAGGTGAAAATATCATTGATGGATGCTTTAGTTCTAGAATTCCCTCAAACCAGCTTGTAAGGTGATATCAGTATTTCTTCTCTGATTTCTGGAAACTGCTGTTTACTGGTAAAAGATGTCAGCACTGAAGAGTTCCTTGGAACTTGCCCAGTTGTGCAAACCAAAATGCAAATAATAAGCAATATCACATGTAAAAGTTGCATTTCTGGACATAGAGTAGTTATAGGAAATACTTTCCACATTCCCAAAAAGGAGTAGGTTGATATTCTGTCCACATTAAAGTACTAAACATCTGTAAGGGTTTGACATATTTAATATCTTCAGCAAAAATGGAATGAGGAGGTTTGTAAAGTTAATATCACTGGTACAGAGCAAGATTTTGTTGTCAAATAGGGAAGGAACAGGTTGAAGAATACAGATCTTCTCATTTGGATTTGATTGAGCCTTCCAACGTTCCTCTTAAGAATTTGCAGACACATCACCAATCCTATTTTTGTGGAGAATAGTGAAGGTATTTAAAAAGAGAGGGGAGTCCAACAGCTGATGGACAATGTTCCTAATAAAAGTCCAAGCACACTGGATGACATAAAGAGCTCAAAATGACCCTTAAAAATGCAGGCAATGTCTTGGAGAAGAAAAAAGCTTTATTAATTAGAACTAAACACAGCATTCTGTTTAGAGAAAGGAATAATCAGCAAGTTTTCCCTCAGAAAGAATCTAGTAACTGTAGGAAATCTTCAGGTTATCCTGCAAAAGGATGTGATGTCACAGAGATGTGGACACCAAGAATTTTGTGTGGATTCCAATACAGGAGAGTCCTAAGGGATGGGACACCAAAACTACTCCCTTGCACTGAGGCAGCTTTATCCAGGCAATTCCTGGCATGGCTGGAAGTCTTTAAATTCAAGTTAAACAAATGGAGGTTGCTTCAAAACTGCCCCAAGTGATTTAAATCTTGTGCCTTGTTTCTTCTCAGTCTCCTCCTCTTTAGAAAAAAATAGGCCAATTTCTACCATTTCCCTCTTGGAGGGCAGATTGTGTCCCTCTGGCACTGGCACATCTCCCCCAAACTGACCTCTGCTTTCCAGCCTGAGCATTTCAGTGCTAAGCAGAGAGAAATCCTGGGGAGAGACCTGAGTACTTCTAATTCTGGGCTGAAATCTGAGTGAAAAGGAGCTTGTAGTTTTGGGAGAAGACCTGTATAATTCCTTGTAAGATGATAAAATGACTTCAAAATGCTAAAAGTGCTGATTTTTTTTCTTCACCAAACTATTGATTCTTTTATAAAGTAAATCATTGTTTCTCAGAAGAGTGACAACTGTTCTTGTGTGCTATCCACATCCATTATCTTTATTTTATTTTCTTCAAACTTGACTTAAAATGCAGACTACAAAAAATTCCCAAGCTGTTGTCTAGAGGGAGCTCTTGCCTTTGATTGGAAACAGTTTCATCATAAGTAGTATATAAACTTGTTTGAAAATTGCATTATTCCTGTGTTTAGATGTTTAAATGGACTTGTCATTTAGAGGAAGACTATAAATTATTAGTTGTAATCAGATCTGATGTTTCATGCACATATGGATATATATGTATCCATAATATACATACATATATATAAGAGCTGGAGTGTTTAAGGATTCTATGTGTCTTACAGTGAGCTCTCAAGGTTTTATGAAATCATAAAATTCTTCACTAAAGCAACTTCTGAGACAACATTTTAGCTAGCTTATCCTGAGTAGAAATCAGTGTTTTATATATATATGTATATATGTTCTCCATTTTTGAAAGAAGTAGATGAACTGACAGGTTTTTTGTTCTACTTGAACTAAAGAACAACTCAGTTGCCAAATTGAAATCTGCCCATTGGCCTGGCCTGAATAAGAATATGTTTTTCAGATTCTAACAATGGCAGTTATCAATTATCATTTGAAAACCTTCAGCTTACACAAGGATTTGAAGGGACAATTATTTGAAGGGACAATTACAATTTATTTACCCAGGGGAGGTCCTCTGCTGTCTTGTCAGCCCTGTGCTGCTGCCTCTGTGTCTGGACATGCTAGGTCTAACTAGATTTCAAAATAAATGTGAGGATTTGCTACTCTCACTATTTTTCCAGCTTTTGTTCACTTGTGTAAACCAGAAAAGTTCATCTTATCAACATGATTGAGGGGTTTCTTTAGGTTTCTTTCTTTCTTTCCAAAAACTGAAAAGCACTTAGAGATACAATGCCATCCTTATTGCAGTCTCAGCCATACCATTTTCACCCTCATGTTTAAAAAATCAATTTTTTCTCATATTCCAGTTAAAACTTATTAACAGTGAATGAGGAGTACATCTCAGGCTGTAGTGACAGCTGCTTGTGATGGATGTGGAAGTGTGGGGTAACGTGATGCTTGGCATATAAACCAAAGCTATCTTAGAGCACCCGAGAATTTGGTGCTGCTTTGATAGGAAATATTCATGGTATTTTAGAAAAGCACACCATGAGGGACAACAGCTTCTGGTTTTGTGTGGGGATTAACTACTGGGAAGTGTGATCAAGTGTAGAAAATGAGAATATAGGAGATGCAGGCTCAGAGAGGAAATGTGTGGTAACTGTGACACATTTCCCTCCAGAGCTCTGGATGCAATCCATGTGTACAGGCCCAGGTGGAACTGGGAGGGAAGAACCTGGGCAGACATTTCTTTACTACTTTTATAACTTTACTGCTTTCACAGCAGGCATGGGCTCTGAAAGTCCCTGGGGAAGAGTGGGAGAGCGTCCATTCCCTAAATTCACTTTATGAAGGTCACTGTGAAGCTGATGCTCTTTGTGAGGATGTTTTTCCTCAGCTTGAAGTCAGCTCAAATGAGCATCCTCTCCCTCTCTTTGCTTGCTGTAGAATCATATGATCATCCTAGGAATCATCCATGGCTCTAAATAAGTACATCTATGGAAAAGCAACTGGAAAAGGAAAGGGTCTCCAGCAGTGCAATTCTGTACAGGACAAGCCTGCAGCTCTGGGCAAGATGAAATTTTGAGGCCCAACAGAGAACTGTTACTGCCTCAACTTTTTTTTCCTCATTGAAAGATGTGATATTCAGTGTTCTGTGAAGAAGATTAGTGCAGGATGCACTGGTAAGAAAATGTATGAGTCCAATTTGTATTTTCTGCTCTGTGTGTTACTGGTTCCCTAAATAGTTCTATCATTCTCACTCTGTAAAACATACTGTGGTTTAATATTAATAATAATTTTGACAGGTTGGTTTCTAAGTTGCACCCTCAAACACTGCTCATAGCAACAAAGTTTTGCAGATAGTTGAGTCTACATATCGAAGTCTAGATCTGTTTTGGTGACCAAATCCTGGATTTTCATTTCTTTCCCAAGTAAAACACTGTTATTTGAGGAATTTGTCATATGATTCAGTTCCATAGAGTAGAGAAAATGTGGTAACAGTCATAAAACCTTGTTAAGTGCATAGCACTGACAGGCTTTTCCTAACTACACTTTTCCAGATCCCTACTCTTGCTATTTTTTTTTTCAAGATAGAGCTAACATGTGCCAAGTTTATTAGACCCATATCTCCCAGATGCATTCATTAGCCAAGATCCTTCCTGTCTGGAAGGGTGTTCCCAGCAAGTGTAGCTTGGCTTGCAGTTGCTGTGACCTGATTCAGAACAGGAAGCTTCCCAAGATTATTCCCTTCTCTGACAGCAGTTGAGCTGTTCTGGAACAGAGATGGTCATGAAGAAATCATTAATGACCCTTAATTCTTTGCTTGTATGTTTTAGGGTACTGAATTATTTCTGTGGTTTCCCTAAGTCCAGTTTTGTTTAAGAAGTTGAATAATTGGTGCAGGAGTCCATATTAGATTTTTATTTAAAATTTTGAGGGAAAGCATGCTTAGCCATGAGTTAATGGCAGTAGACATCCTCACATGATTCATAATATCAATACATGAGGCAAGGATGAGACAAAGTTTCAATCACCACACTTTTATTTAGCAGTCAGATGTATATGTCTCTTAAAAAAATAAAAAAATGAAAACTTCAAACCTCTACTAGAAATTACTGCACAGAAAGAGTTTAGAAAAGGAACCCTTGAGAGAGGGGACTTGCCAATCTGACTGTGGTTAGATGGAAGGGAGAAATGAAATCTGTGTTTATTAACTCTGATAACATCACTGGCGTGGGACTGGGGCCAGTGATTCCAGCTGCACAAGTGGGCAGAACCAACCTCCAAATTCTCAAACCTGCAGCACACAGAGGAACACAACAGGAATTGTTTTGTAACAACCTCTCAAGAACTTTAGAATCTGAAAAAAAACCCCAAAAACCTGAAGAAGTAGGCTTAGTGAAATCCTCTTTGTGGTCTTTATAGTTTTGCTGGTAGATCCTGCAGTGCACAGGAAAATAGCACATGACTGACAGGTCTCACAGAACATCCCCAATACTCCGCATCTTTCTTGTGAGAGGAAGAGGAGGGGCAGACACTGATCTCTGTTCTCTGGGATAGTGACAGGACCCAGGGAATGGCCTGAAGTCAGGGCAGGTTTAGGTTGGATATCAGGGAAAGGCTCTTCCCCCAGAGGGTGCTGGGCACGGCCCAGGCTCCCCAGGGAATGGGCACGGCCCCGAGGCTGCTCCAGGAGCCTTTGGACAGCACTGCCAGGTGTGCACAGAGTGGGATTGTTGGGGTGTCTGTGCAGGAACAGGAGCTGGATTCAATGATCCTGTGGGTCCCTTCCAGCTCAGCAAATTCTGTGTTTCTGTGATCACACTCGTCCTAGAAACCTGGATGGTTTTACTGCAGGGAGCAGGGACCAGTTGTCACCTGAGCTGTGTTAGCTGCTGATCTCATCTCAGCACCAGCTGTGAGGAGTTTTACCTTCTTGTAAAGGTTATTAAAGCCCATTTGTCAAGTGAGCAGAGTTCTGCACATGGCCATGCAGCAGTGCTGCTCGTAATGCTGGGCCATTTTGGTGGTAATGTGTCCAAAGAAGAGTAATTCATCTTGATAAGTTTTCAACATCACTTACCAAAACATTGCAGCAGCATGACACAACCCAAAGGCCTCAGTGTGCTCAAATGGACACAGGTGCTAAAACTGGAATAATCCAAGCAGCAATTCCATTGCTGCAAATCCTGACAAATTATTTGCTTCAATGTTCCAAGGTCAGGGATTTTCAAGAGTCCAGCAGATCATTACATTTGGGTTCCAGGCCAGCACAGGATCTGAAATATTGTGGGCTATGTATCAAAAAAATAACTGCTTCACTCTTTTAAGGGCTAATTGAAAAGTCAACATTGCACCAAGATACATTGTAGCTCAGTCAACAGATCTGTTGTTTTATTTTGGGATTTTTGCTATGCAGGAATATTTAGAGGTAATTAACACCACATTTGTTTTGCTGATTGCCCTGAAGGAAAATAAACACATCCCATTTCCTACTATAACTCACCTAATTTTGCTGCTTTCCTCATCTACGAGGAACGTAAATAGAATAAACTTAGCAACAGGAGTCACTCTCTAGTTTTGGAGGCTGTGATGGGATGTCCCAAGTGGGTTTACAGAGCTGACAGACCTTGGAGGAGCAGTTCTGTGAATGTAAAGAGCCCAGCTTCATGAGCAGGAGGAGCTGTGAGGTGGAATTCCACCACCTTGATCATGTTTGTTATTTTTGGAGTAGAAGAAAGACATAATTAAGGTTTGGTCTTCAGCTCTGCTCTTGTATCTGATCATCTCCTAAGATGTTAAAACATACATATAAAAATATAAACCTTTACTAGATTTTACACACACACTCATATGCAGAAACAAATATATTTATTACATATGCAGAGGAATTATAGAATTTAAAGACACAGAACACATCATTTCGTTCTACATTGGCCCTGTGTCATTGTGTTTATTCTTTTGTTGCCTGGTGACAGCCAAGGCTGAACTAAATCTCCTTCCTCCCCCTCCAGTCCTCACTTGAGGAGGTGGCCAGCAGGAACACTGGTTTTGCTATTTATGTCTCCAACTCAGAAGTTGTCCCAGTAAAAATAAAGTTTCTTGGCATGGGACAAACAAACACTGCACTCACAGAACTGGACAGTGCCACCCCTTCCCTCATTCCCACCAGGGGTCAATGAAATTCAAATAAATGTTGTGACTCACTCCTTGCTCCGAGCTCCTTGGTTCAGTTAATCTTGGATTGATTTAGTGAGTGGTGTGGCAGAGAGGGCTTGGAACACAGTGAATTGCATGTGCAGGTGCACAATGGGGCTGAGTTGACCCCAAGCTGATTTACTAACATCTTACCATTTAATGGCTTCACATTTTTTTCCCCAGAAGTGTGTGTTCCTATGTAAGCACATGTTTTTGACACTAGAAGGACCGTAGCCACTAAATTTTTATACATCCTCTGTGTATCCTTTTCACTTTAAAATCAGGATTTATGAGCTGAAAATGAATTGCATACTTCATCTGCACCATGCTTTTTATTTTAATTCCTTTCCTGCAACACCATTGCAGGATCCTTTGCTTCATCTGGGTTTCTTGAGCTTCATTAGCATCAAATAGGAGTAGAAGGAAGTTGTGTTTTGTGTTTCCATGAGTGTATTTTATTTCACTGGATAAGGAGAGTTGAAAAGATGAAGGGGTGCATACAATTCCATGCAAGAAACCCAGAATCCTGGTAGGGCACACCAGGTTTGTCTGGTTTGTTTTCAGGCCCCTGCTCTGCTGATGCACTCTGAAATGAGCAGAATTCAGCCTTAGAAAGATGGATGTCATTTGACAAAATGCAGCTGAAGCCAGAACATTTCAAAGCAAACCTGATGTAGCAGAAAATGTTGGTTCTCCAGGGCTTCTGAACATCTGGGGTTCAGGTCCATGAAAATCTGAGCATAGGACTCTTCCCTTCACAGATGTGACTCTGGTAGCCAAGGAGTATTTCCTTCCCTTAATGGATGTTTCAATCTTGATCTTTTTCTCCTCATTGAGAAGTGGATTTAAGGTTGGGATGAGGACAGGATGATTGCTTGTTGGTTTATAACCATCTTATAAACTTTAATGACAATAAACATGCAGTCAATTAACACTGGGGCTGGAAAGGCTGAAAAACCCTGAAGGCAGAACAACCAAAGACTAACTCAGGTGAAACCCTCTGTGAGGGTTCTTCTCCAAGGTTCTTCTGATGTTCTTCTCAAAGGAAATTTTACTATTTTCTCCCCAATTCTGCCCCCTTCCCACTGGGGTGCTGAGCTGCTTGCTGAGGTAAACCACAGTATCACATCCTTGAGCCATTGAAAATCAAACTCTGTGGTATCACACTGGAGTTCTGAGGTGTGGGATGAAATCTGCCCTGGCAAAGCAGCAGGCAGCTTTTACCTGAACAAGTTTATCCCTCGTGGGAAGAGACAGGGATGTTTGGAGATCCATCCTATTTCCTCATGCTCCATTTCTTTATGAAGAGCGAGGTCTTGGCCCAGGTTGCACCTCTGAACTGCTGCAGTTGGGCAAGGACCAGCTGTTCAAACACAGCAGGAATGATGTCAGCTCCTGGCACACAGCAGAAAACACAGGAAAGAATTCTGGGTATGTAGGTACACTCTGAGGGTTGACATTTTTATAAGGAAAGCCAATGCATGGGACATCCTAAAGCCCTTCCTATTAAAAGGAGCTCGGTGAGAAATGAAGCACAGTGATAGAAATGTTTGACTGTGCTTTAAAATGAGGTTACCATAACACTTGATTCATGCTGCTTGAGTCATGCTGCAATTGCAGTGCATATACAAACTGTTTTAAGATTTATTGTGCAGTAAAAAAGTCTCATTAGAGAGATGTGTGGATATTCAGTGCCATGTAAGTCTCCTTTTAGCTCCAGGCCAGCTTTAAAATCCTGGTCTGTACTTTTTTTGGAAAGTTGCAAATCCAAACACTTGCATCTGACAGAATTTAAGACAATTAGACATTAATAGTAAATTTAATATACTTTTTTTTTTTTTGTATTAAGGAAATAGCATTATAATCCTTTTAAAATTGGGAAAAGAAAAAAAAAAAGCTTCTACATTCCTGATTTTTATATCCATTCCTGTTCAAGTATGTTGTTTGGAAAGTAGGGGTGTTTTTGATGTTCTTTTGTGAAACATTTTAATATATTTCAGTGCAAATTTGCCATCAGATTTTTTTTTATTGGGAAGGTGATGGGATATATTTTCCTTCATCTTTCTTGGGAATGAAAGGGAGATGTTCTGTGTCAGTGCAGGTTCATGTTTGAGTGTTTTACTCCAGCCTTTGCCACAGGTCTGAGGCCAAACACAGGTCACATGCTAAACAAATTCATTGGAATTGGCTCTAGTAAAACTGGTTTCTGCATGACCTGTCCCTTATTGAAGTGTGCAGGTTTCCACATCTTTTGAAGCAGATTTTGGTGGTAATTTATAGATTTTATACATCATGGGACATGTCAGGCCATGCTTTTATCCCCACAGAATCTCTGCCATCCTCTCCAGTGTCAGGTCAATCCTCATCTTCATGAAATTCATGTGAGCTACAACCCCCATGGTCCTATTTGTAACAGAGACCTGTGATCATCATTTCCTATAAAGTTCTGAGCTTCCCTTAAAAGTCTTGGAATAGTTTTCTATCGAGGAAAAATAAATAAAGTGGTTGTAAAAACAAAAAGTTCCTCCAATGACAGTGAGTTGTCTCTGCTGTGCTCATCTGCTGCCAGGAGCACTTTCCACTTGGTTTGTTTATGTTCTCCCTCTGGTTTTGTCTGTGGGGTTGATACACATAAAATATTTCCTGGAAAAAGAAAACAAAAACAAAATCCAAAAGATTATAAAGCCTTTGTAGTAATATTATTTATTTATCTATCTATCTTTTTATTTTTTTATTTTCTCAGCAATAGGTTTAGAAGCTATTCTGCTTTAAAATGCTGAAGTGCTTTTCTATAAATGATATAAACTAAATCTTGAAGACCATTTCTTTTTGAAGCAAAAAGTAATATTAAGAAAAAAAAATTACTTGAGAGAAAAAAATCTTTTTCTTGTGCATCTTTCTTTCTAATCATTTACCACAAAATCTTTTATTTTGGTGTCTGTATGGATCATATTTCAATTTCTTCTGCAGTATCTGCTTTAGAGTTATATGAGACAATATATACATAATAATGGCAAGGTAGAAACCCCCAGTGTTCTGTTTGGTTATTTTTATCAGAGCAGCACTCTAGAACAAATAATCCATACAATTTGTTTGTACAGAAAATGTATTCCCTTACATCACTGCACCCTTCAACTCTATTTTAAAATTATCTCTAATATAAACTTCCAAAAGTAGCTTATTTCTAGAAAATATAAAGTTAATGGGATACTTTGTTGAATACTTGCAGTAGCATTAAGTCCTGAATAAATTAAATGTCTTAAGGGCATTTTGTCTTTTGCCTTAACTGCTGTAAAATGCTTAAAAATGAGAGTAGAAAATGGGCAGAAGAACTGTGATTTTCTTTTTGATAGAAGAAATTATTGCCACTATTATGAGAAACTGAAAGTGAAAACTTTACTTAATTTCATGTTTTTGAAAGAGAAATTATTCAGGAGTGCCAGAGGGCTGCTATTTAAATCTGGTGTTTAGTGTATAAAAGCAGGATTGCACACTATACAGCACTGTTCTACATGGGTTTTTACCTTTAGGAAAGGAGATTTGTATTTCAATATTTCAACATTTCTATGGTTGAATTTCTTAATAAGAATATTTAAGTGCTTCTTAAAAAGGAAGAGGAAATAGTTTTGTCTAAGTGGTAGTTTAAACCAAAAATGAACAGTGAATTCCTGGCTGAGGTTTGTGAATTTTAGTGAACTTCCTGCCTACAGAGAAGGCTCTAAATGGAGTTTCTTGTCTCTCAAATTTTGTGGAGAGAATTGTGGAAATTCTAGGCCAGGTGAAGTAATTGAAAATTCCCGGATATTCCACAGACTTTGTGACAGCTATCAGGTGTCACTTGCCATTCCTAAGTCCTTTAATGCCAAAACTAAAAAGGCACCAAGCACTTCCAGTGCTGACAGACCCCTTGTTGTCAAATCTCAGGAGTGAGCTGCAGTGGCCCTTGCAATAAATCTGGGAATTTTCTCTCACCAGTCCAGTCCTCAGTGGCCTTGCCTTGGAATGACCAGTGAAGGCTTTAATAGGAGCCTCATGTGGCAGCATTTTCCAAGGAATTTCCCAGCCTGCCCTTTCCCATCCTGCCATGGAGCGGGGCACGGAGCACAGAGCACTCTACAATTTCGTCTCAGCACATTTACAGCTGTTTTTTCAAGCTCAGCATGTGTGTTTTAGAGGCAGGAGAAGGCCAGGGCACTCCAGGATTGTTGTCTTAAATGAAATTCCAATCAGTCCAAGGGCTGGCTCTCCAGGCAGCAGTTAACCTGCAGGTGTGCTGGACTGAAATAATGCCTGTGCAGCTCTGAAATGCTGCTTAATGTGAGGAGAGAAAAGAAAGATAGCCATACAAACTTCTTTGTATGTGCACACATAAAATTAGAAGAGAAATGATGAGATTTTTGGCCAGTTTCAAACCTACTGTGCTTAAATGATGGCGTATCAGGACACCTTTTTCAGGCAGCAGAATCTGACACTCATGGGAACTTCACCTATAAAATTCCTGCCAATTACCACGTTGTTTTCTCTACCCATTCATAACATCCATTGGTAGGGCAATAATTTAGACCTGATTCATCTCCTGGCTGTTTGTTTGTTATCCCTGGATTTTCATTTTTCTGAAATTAACGTTTGCTGCTGAGAGCACAGTGAGAGCTCTTCAATCTGTTTAGTGCAGCACATGGAGTGGGCCTGAGTGGCTGACAATGACTACAAACTATCAGCTTTCAAAAGAATGAAGAGATCTGTGAAGAGCACAGAAGCTTTCACTTATTAGGAGTGTTATTTCCCATCCCAGGCCAACATCAATAATCCCAGAGCTGGAGTTCAGCCCTGAGATCTCCTGCAGTTATATGCAACACAGCTGGCTCTTTGCTGAAGATAAGGATGGTTTTGCTGAGGTAATACTCATTACAGGATGTCTTTCTCCTGGTTTTCTTTGCCATCTGGTTACAAATGGGTCTCTTTTTTCGATGCAGGGTTATTTCGGATATTTGCCAGAAGAATTCTGATTCTTTAGCTTATTGCCATATGTTGTTGCTGCCTGCTGTCTGATTAAAAGCCATAAAACAAGCAGTTTGCTTCAGTTTTCATAAGACTTGGGATGTCCATAATCAGCACAAGACTTGCAGGAATTTGAGAACAATTCCTTAAAAACTGAACCTAAACACTGCTGACAGTAATCACATTCCACATGGTGATGAGATCCAGGATACTGCTTTTCATCCAGGTGTGATACCTTTGACTAGAAGTGAATTTGTCCTGACAAAATCACCATAAAATTAAAACTACCCCCATTTTTCAGTTCAAGAAACTGAGATAAATTCTGTGACCTGTGCAGTTGCAAGCAAGAGCCAAGAACTGAACCAGAAATTGAGTTTCAGTCAAGTGCCTTAGTCACAAGCACACCCATAATCAGAACAGGCTGTTTTAAAGACCATTTGTGTTTGTTTCTCTCCTTCCCATCAGTCTGCTTGTCATCAGAAATGAACCAAAGGAGGAACTGAGTGCAGAAAGGAAATATTGAGGTGGATTTTTTACAGTAATTTTAGATGTCTTTAGTCTGTAATAGATGAAATAGAAATAATTTAGCTTATTAGAGGAATAAAATGGTTGCATCAAAAAGAACTGATTTTTTGGTATACTCTTGTCAGTTTTCACATTTTGGATGGAAAATTAGGTCCACACAAGGTGTTCTTCATTTTGGTTTTTAGTACAGAGTGAATTTCCTCCCCTCCACTAAAGTCCACTGGTCTTTTCCAAACATAAGGAAAAACTTTACTTTCCTATCAGACTTTTAAGTTAGTGTATATCAGATCCATATTTATTTTACCAGCTACTATGGAACAAAGGAAAATTCTCATTCTGCATGATAACTGACAGCAAAAGCTTTTGTGATGGTCTCTTGATGTTTCCTTCCCACACAAAATTTTGGGAGGTCATGTTTATCTACATTATATTTTTCAAAACCAGCTCAAAAGCCTAGATTTGTAATTACCAACTAGCTGCTGGGCATATAATTTTAAAGTAGGGTGTTTATAATCTCTTGATCATATTCAGCAAGTTTAGCCAAATGGATTTTTTCCTTTGGTTCAAACACTGAACCAATGAAACACTTTTATGGAACAACATCTGTGAGTAAGAGAGTTTCTGATTATTTCTTTAGATTTGAGTAATTTAGACCCTTTCTCTGTGGCTTCAAACCATTCAAGGAGTCAGTCATGGGGAAACTTTGGAATTCCAGTTCTGGAGGTGAAATCCTGAGTCCTTTTTTCCCCCTTTGCTACTGTCAGCTGTGTCGTGCAGATATGCAGCCTCCTCCCTGCCCCACCAAATCCTCAGGCTGGGGAATGGTGACCCATCTCAAACCCTGCATCTCTCTGTTCCTGTCTTTGTGACCTTGAGAAAGTGCTTCCCTTCTGCTCAAACTTTCCTTTTCCTCATAGAGTGATTGGGGTTTCAGCTTTTGGTGTGAGATTTATGACCTAAATACTAGGTCTGGATTTCTGCTGATTTATTTCTGTTTTAACAGGAAATAGTGGCCATCAATATTAGGATTCCCCTTTTACAGATCACTTGGCAAAATCCCAGAGTTTATATTTACTTATCAAAAGCATACCAGGGGTTGCCTGTTGAGGCAGAAATTAATAAAGATCCTTCTGACCCAGCCTCATTCCTTAGAGAAAATCTTTGAAAAAGAAATGTTGCTGGGTTTTGTCTCTTAGCTCTTCATCTTCTCTCCTCTGGCTTCTGCTGCTCCTTTCTACTTGGTTGTATCTAAACAATCACTGTGAGTAAACAGGCACAAGTTCAAAGCTACCACACAAAAGGAGTAGGTAAAAAGTTTCATATTTTTTACACAGCAACAGCAAGTGACTTGGGAAGCAAAAGAGAAGGTAACCTTCCAAAATCAGGATATAGAATTCTGATGCAGAAGCAATGATTTAGGAAGCAGACTATTGAAAAGTCTGCTGGTGTTTGACACCTTGTGCACCTGGAGCTGTCAATATGAGATATTTTCCCACTGTGTTTTCCCTCCAGAATTACTTGGCCTCAGCTGGTAACAAACAATTCTTACTGTATCGAGGGTAATTTCCCATGAAGAGCTTCTTGTTAGTCAGAGCAATTTTGGTTTCTGAATGTGTTTCTAGAAAATGTTGGTCAGCTGTTTTGAAAACTTGAGTTAACTGGGTTACTGATCCTCATATGTAGGGTTTTTTTCAAGAAACAGTGGAAAAGATGATTTGCTTTTTATTTTCCCACAGTAAAATGAGTAATTTTGAAATGGCAGATCCCATGGCCCCCTGTTTGTCAAGCATGGTGTTTGATCATATTTTTGCATTCAAGTCTTCTGAGTCACTGAGAGAATCACAGAGTTATCACAGAATGGCTTGGGTTGGAAGGGACCTTAAAGCTTTCACTGTCCCACATTGCTCCAAGCCCTGTCCAGCCTGGCCTTGGGCACTTCCAGGGATCCAGAGACAGCCACAGCTTCTCTGGGTAACCCATTTCAGCTTGACCTCAGCTCCTTTCAAACTGCCTTGCAAAATAATGCTGGAAACTGAGAACAGCAATAAAGGATGCTCCATGTTTGTCCTCTGCACTTCTGCACCATTTGCTTGTTCTGATCTTCTACCTCCAGTGGGAATTTCAGTCATCCAGATAGAAGGGTTGGTCCATGGCGTGAAATGATTCAATCCTGCAAAGTGTGCACCTTTTTTTTTTTTTTTTTGCCAGTGGTTTTCTACTGACAGTTTTGGAGTTGTTAAAAAAGTGCTCAGAATTACCTAGAATTGATAAAAGGAGGTATTTAGAGTGCTTCTGTGGGGTACATCAGCTCAGGCTGCTGAAAGTAGGTCTCTAAACTGGGTAGCTCAGGGAATTGATAAGAGCTAAGCAACTGTGGTGCAGATGATGCTTTGGTGCAGAGCTTGCCAAAGACTGTAGACTTTTCCTTAATATATTGGGTTGGAAATATTACATCTGAGTACACAAAATTGCAGAATATCCTGAGTTGGAAGGGACCCACAAGGATCATCCAGCTCCTGGCCCTGCACAGGACATCCCAACAATCCCACCCTATGCCTGAGGGTGCTGTCCAAACACTTAATAATACATTTAGTGATTCAGAAAAACACTAAAACTGAGGGAAATTATGGGTTGAGTGTCTTGCCTTTGCTGCTTCTTGGGGAATGGTAATATTATAAGTTTTGGGTCACTGAGGGATGCAGATTTTTACTCTTTGCTGTTCTTACTTTTCTTGTTACATTTCACTTCCAAGGGATCTTGCTTTTTTATTTTTAACATGATGCAAAATACATCAGGTGAGAGGAGAGACAGAAAGTCATCTTCAGTGTTTCCATGCAATGGGAAAATAATTTCCTATTTGTATCAGGCATGATGTGGATTTCTCACAGATGCCTTCATTGCATTCACTAAGAAGAAGACAGAAGAACAGCAGAGAAGGTGATGTTTGTCTTATTTCCTCCACCTGTGCTGAACAGCCACACTGTAGCACTGAACAAACCAGGAAGAAGATTGCTGGGAAGGTGTTGTAATCTTATATACCCATCATTATGGGGTGAGTTAAGAGACTGGACTTCAAATCACTTTACAGCCTAGGGGAAAAGAAACTCTCTCTTCTGGGCTAGCAGTTGCATGAAATGCAGCCTTTTCCTGCAGGGTTTCGCCCCTAGAAGATTTATTCTCTGTTTCCTTTTCATAAATCCCAGATGAACTTTTAAATCCAGGATAGTTTGAAGCCATTGAACTTTCATAAGCCTTGCTCAAGTAGCTGATTTGCATGGAACACAGGAGTCTGAGGCAAAAATGACTGCAGACTAGAATGTACCATAGATCTATGCCAGAAGCTTTGAACTCAGGTACAAGTGAATCATTTCCAAGTACTCTGGCCCACACAATGGAATATTTCCTGTCTGGATGAATTACATGCTGCCTGGGTGGGCTTCTGAATGGTGAGAAAAAAAAAACCTCCAAAGATTAAAAAGTCCCTGCTGTACTTTAATGAGGGAAGCAACCCAAAGAAACCCAGAAATGCCAGGGCTGCTGCAAATGTTTTGAGTTTGTCCTGCAACGAGTTGATGGAAGTGTACAAGAAAGGCTGCAGTGTGGTTTGCTATACAAAATTCCCTCATTATCTCCTTCTTTGCAGCAAATATATAAAAGCAATCATTTAAACTTGTCCTCTCAGTGTCTAGATCGAAAAGAAGAAAAAAGTGTACAACTTTCCAGTTTTTATTATTGAAGCACGTCATTTGAACATCTGCTATCCTTAGGTGGAGGCTGAGGAGGGGAACCAAAAAATTATGTCAGCTTCAAACCTTCCCATTTCTGAACAGAGGGGGATTTCCACCTGATGAGAGTTAAAAAGAAGTTCCCTGGACTGGGTTCTCCAGGTTCCAGCCCCCATTGGGTGTGGGGTGTTTGGCCTCAAGTAGCCAGTGTTGATCAGGGTTGTAGAGCATCTTCAAGGTGTTTTTTCGTGCAGCCTGGAGAGAACCATCTAAGAACTGATTGATCCCATTGGGTGGATTTCTGGGAGTGTGGCTGCAGGAGGAAAAGCTTTATTTTGCATAAAGTGCAATGTGGCTTCCTTAGGGCTGAAAGTGAATTATTTCTCATGGCCCACTTTCAAAGTGTTTGCTGTGGTGAAAAACTGAAGTTTCTCATCTGTTGCCATCAGAGCAAAGGTTTGTTTCCATTTAATGCTGTGCAAGCAGCTGATGGGCACCCAGCATACCCCAGAGCACTCAGAAATCTGCATGTCCTATCCCACCACTTCCTGCAATAACTGTGCTGCCTTCCCAAATGAACCAGATTTATTTTGGATCACCTCCCCACAGTGGGGACCAGCCCCTCCAGTCCTTCATCCCTGAGAAAACAGGAACCAACAGAGGAGAGTCCCACTGCAGCACCATTTCCAAGGGAGGAGGTGGAAGTCAATTTGTTTAATATCTGTGAACCAACCTTTGAGATGAGCTCATGGTGTCCGTGAGGAATGAGGCCTGTGGGCCCCAAGGCTCCAAGCCCTCGTGTTATCCTTCTCAGTTTATTATTTTTTAAGCTAAAATTTAATGTAACTGAACAGTTTGATCCAAGATTAACAAAAATCAATCCCTCATGTAACTCCATTAAATGCATTGGAGTTGCACCAAGCATGACTTGGGCCCATTCAGTGTTTTCTCTGAAGATGTGAATCATCTTTAGCACAGCTTCACTGATTTAACCTTTTGGACAACAGACTGTGACCAGCAATTCTACAAAACCTCAGAAGCCAACCTCAGAAATTTCCATGACCCCATTTTTTTTCAAAACCACATGGAAAGTCTTGTAATTGTGCTGAATGAAACATCAGAACTTGTATAGAAAACTCATAAATATCTCATTTTAAAGCATCACTTAGCACTGAAGTTTCTGGCAGTGTATTTTTCCTCTGAAATAAGGGGGCTGTTGTTCCTAAATCTTACTATTGTGATTTTGAATGTGATCTCTCAGGCCCTCTGTCTAAATCATTCTCTTTCTGTAGAGTTTTGGTGCTGGATATAATCTACCCTATGAGTAGGATAGTCTAGTCTGATTTCCCAGAAGAAAAATTATGCCAACATGGAGATTCTAATTTTTGTTGGTAGAAATTTGCAGCATTTTTTGTTCAAGCACCTCAGCCAGGTTTTCTGAGTCTAAACAGATTTCCAGTTGTATTCCTATAGCTCTATCAAAATGTTTTAATTCAGCTTTCACTGACAGTGACCTCAGGATCAAGGTTTTTTCTGATTTATTCTGGAATTTACTCCTTTCTCTGATGATTTGGCCAAGATGTTGATTTTCAGTCTTTTTCATTGTAGAATTAGTATTTCTAAGTACATATAACAGTAGATTTATAAAATCATAACTTACCAAAAGGCATTCATTAGAACTTGAACTCTTCAACAAATTTATTAAAGATCTTTAGGCTGAATTCACTAATGCTAAATGTCTTTAGCAGAAAGAAATCTTTTATTTTGGGTATGACAGTGAGGAGTGAGTGCAGTAAAAGAATATGAAAAATGAAACATTTTTGTTTCTTTTAGGACAAGATTTCATAGAAGCACTAAGAATCTGGGAAACAAATGTTTTAAAACCAAGGAGATCTCCATAGCAAAATTATTTGAAGAGTTGCATAATTTATTTGGAAAACCACCAGAAGAGTTGGAAAAATTTTATAGGAAGGAGGACAATTTATCCATGGAGCTTATGAAAAATTCACTGTCCTTGGCGCCTTGAAAAGTGAGTCCTTTCTTCTTGACACAGCAATGAAAAGCATGGCAAAGAGCTGGATAAAGTGTATTTTGTCATTATGAAGGGAAGTTAATTTAGTCAGAGCTAATTTAAGCATCATTTCCTCTGAAGAAGGAAAGGCCTTGATCTAGAAGCAGCCTTACTCAATGTATGTCCCAAAATCTTCTTGCTAAAGGGGAAATCTTTTTTCCCTAATGTTCACATATTTGGAAGTACTCTTGTGTACTTATCTTTGTTCCTGTAATGAAAGAGGAATTCATTCAGCACTTCTTACTCAAGCTTTCAATGTCTCTTGTGAGTCACAGTTAAAAATATTAAAGAGGATATTTAGGAGAAAAGGGGAGTATTGGGAGTATTTTGAGATATTCACCCTGAATTTAGGATGAATTACAATAAAGAAAGTGTATGTTGGATCCCATTGATCCCATCACTGAAGGAATTCCATTTAAAAAAAGATGAGTGACTCTGAGTGCTGATGTGTTTCAGCAGAACAGGCAGAGGAAAAGCACTACCTTTATCTCACAGAGTTAACAAGTGAGAATTTATATTTTCAAGTGAAATTTTCCCTTTGTACTGAAAGTATTTTTTATTTAAATGTAAAAAATCATTTTCATGACATACTGTATGAGCTCATCACAGTGTAATCATCATCATCCACTTAAAAACTTCTTCTTTCCTGACCTGCACCAAAAATCTCACAGATCTGAAAGCAGTAAAACAAATCTGTGCCTATATTCTGATCAGTATCCTATGTTTAGGTTATCTAACATGATACTCTTAAAAAAACCCAAACTAAACAGGACCTTTCCCTGTGTTATTTTTGAACATCCATTATGTGATTACATACATTAGGATTGCAAGTCCAAGACTCAGAACTCATTAGTCACTAAAACCACGATTAATTGACTGAGCATGTTTCACATTTCCTTCCTTCCTTTTTCTTTTTGAACTTCCAGTCTCATTTCCCTTTTCTCAGAACCTTCCTTCCAGCAAAATAAATGCAGGTGGCACCTGGGCTCCTCTACTTTCTCCTCCTTATTTGCTAAGCTGACTACAAAGAAACAAGAAAACTCCTAGAGCAGAGGAGATTCCTGTTTATGCTCTGAGTTTGTTTGTAACTGGTACTACAGTGTCTCACACAGCTGGGGGAGAAATCCAAGATATTCAGCAAAAGAACACTTAGATTAAAAAATAAGCAAAAAGTTAGTTTTTTCTCACCTGAGAAGGAATGTTTAAAATGTCCTAACACCTGGGACATGTGAAAACAAAAGAATATGTGGTGGTGTCATGATCAGTGCCAAGTGCTCCCTATAAATAGTGAAACAAGTGGAGCTTTTGCACAATTTGAAAACTGGTGGTGGTCAAAAGACTGTTAGGGTATGAAGTGAAGGACCATTGATTGTAAAACGTGAATCTCATAAGTAATTTCCATGTCTATTCAATTAAGGTCTTTTATTTCTAAAACTACATTAAAAAAAAAGTCCATTTTAGCTGAAGGAGGATAGGATTATTTAAATATTTGCAATAAGGCCAATTACCTAAAACCTTGGGTGTTTCATTGGGGTTTATTAGCCACAAGTTATTAATTCAGCACATGACTTTTCCCAGTGTTCCACCATAAGCCCACATCCACTTATTTATATATTTGGGGGAATTTGAGGTAGTGCAGTTTCCACAGCATAATAGCTCAATTTATATTTATTTAGCAAATAGAACAGACCTGCTGCCCTACTTTTTCCTGTTGTGGAGGAAGGATTAGACCTGTAAGGTGGTGGATCTCCTTAAAATAAGACTACAGGCACAGCTTTTGCATCTAACAGTTTGCAGAAGTCTGGACCCAAACTGTCCTGGATGGAAATGTGATGGGAATTTTTGAACTCCAGTAATGCCTCAAACCCATCAAGATAGGTGGTAATGTACAATTGTGCTCCACTGAGAAATATCTCACAGCTTTCACTTGATTAATTCAAAACAACTGCCTTGAGGGGCTCATTATGATGAAATCCATCAGATGTTAAGGAATTTAGATCAGAAGGGAAGAGGGTGGTGACTCCAGCCCTCGATGTGTCCCCAGTCCAACTGGTTTCATAACAGCTGCAAGTTAAACGTTATTCACACCGTGTAGGCCTTGAAGCACTTCTCAGATATGTCATCTTTTCCAGCCCTTAAAAACCAGTTCTTCTGCCATTTGGTTCCTGATTTACACTGGAGACCATTTGACTCATCACTAAATTATCTTAAGGCTGTAATACTGAGGGGATTACAAATAACTCCCTTTATAACCATTAATCCTATTGCATATTGTGTTTCTCTTTCTCAGACATATACATTTTATTGTTAAAAACACGCAGATCAGTAGAAAAATGTACATGGATGTCAAACCAGATGTATTCTGTACTTGTGGACAATCCATGGATCTTGTACATCACCCTAAGTGTAATTAAATTATCTGAGTTAGAACTCATCCTTATTTTACCAGACAGAATGCAGGTTTGGATCTGGCAGATGCAACTGGATTAATCTTAAATTCCCCTGACAGAGGAATTTGTAACCATTTAATTATAATAGAATATCCAGGAGTTTTTAATCTTCCTCGTGCTTCTGCTTCCTTCTCACAGTTCTGCAACTGTGCTGAAGTTTGATAATTTTGGTTCAGTAAACCATATTGCTAAAGGAAGCATGGTCTGGCAGAAGACCTGCCCCTCTATGTCATTTGCCTTCATCATGTACTGTCCTTGGTTTTGCCACTGGATTTTGTGTATTCTGATCCAACAGATGTAAACAGGTAATTTGATTCATTTATTTGAATCAGAATTGTTCATCACCGGGGATGTTTGACTGAAACCAACTTATTCTATGTATAACAAGGAAAAACAGATCAGGATAATTGGATACAAAAAGTTCATGACCCCTCTACCTCTTTTTCTGTCCAGTTTCAAGAGGTGAGTTCTGTCTTTAAATCCCTCCGTGCAACCGGCGTTGTGTTCAAAGCACAAAACAGCCCCTATTTTCTATTGGCTTCACTAATCAGAGTCTGATTCAGAAAGCCTGGCTCTAATTCTGTCTGCATTAGACACTGATGAAGTGTCTACCAGCACTGTGTGGTTTTTTTCATTCCCCAGACATGGTCACTTCATGCCCTTCTGCCTCTTAGCTGCTGCTCCATAGGGCAGGGATTTGCCACTTGCCTTGCACATCTCCTGTGAGGAAAAGCTGAGAGAATTGGGATTGTTCAGCCTGGAAATGAGGAACTTCAGGGTGACCTGATTGTGGTCTTTCAATACCTGAAGGGAGCTGCAAGAAAGATGGAGAGAGATCATTTACCTGGGCCTGGAGTGAAATGGCTTCCCACTGACAAAGAGTGCATTTGGATTTTATATTAGGAAAAAAATTCTTCCTTGTGAGGGTGGGGAGGCCCTGGCACAGGATGCCCAGAGAAGCTGTGGCTGCCCCTGGATCTCTGGAAGTGTCCAAGGCCAGTTTGGATGGGGCTTGGAGCAACCTGGGATAGTGGAAGGTGTCTCTGCCCATGGCATGGGTGGAATAAAAAGGGTTTTAAGGTCCCTTCCAACCTAAATCATTCTGTCTGTGAATCTATGATCTGGCAGCCCCAGTTTGTCTCAGGCGGAGAGAGAATCCCAGAATCCTAAAATGTGTCAGTTGGGAAGGGCCCACAGTGCTTCATCTGGTGCAACCACCCTGTTCAGGCAGGGTTGTCCCAGAGCACAGGGCACAGGAATGTGTCCAGAGGGGTTTTGAACATCTCCAGTGAGGGGGACTCCAAAAGTTGATCCATTTTTTTGGGGAGTTATCTTTTCAATCTTTAAAAGTGTCAGTTTTATAGGCTTCAGCGTTGCCATCTGAGATGTTATAAATGACAGCTTTGTCCCCAGATCTTGTTTCAGTATAAATTCAGACTATTTGAAAACTTTTGAGTGTGCACATTCTGAAACGGCCAAAATGATTCACTCCTTCCTTCATCAAAGGGATAATTTGTCTTAATTCAGAAGATAAAGCCAGGGATGAAGTAATCCTCTAAATATTGCATGCTGATGAGATAGGTTTGGGGTTTTTTGGGTACTTTATGGTGCTAGGTTGTAAATCAGAGGAACAATAACCAACGGAAGTAGCATTGCCCTTTAATTGGGGGGTAAGTCATTCCAGTGATTAAATCTGAATCGGGCACTGGATGAATGACATTATTATCCACTGCTCCCAGGGAGCAACTTCCAACGTGGAGATTGCACGGAGGTTTGGGAGGGCTGGTTGGGGTACAGCAGGATTCAGTGAGACAAAGCACACACTGTTGGGTCCAGCTGACATAATCTGTTCTCTCCAACAATCATGAAATGTTCACCTCTTTGACTGGAGAAAAGAGCAATTTGTGATTATTAAGTGAGACATTCTGGAAGTGCTCTGCTCCAAAAGACCAACAATAACTCTTGGATTTATAAGAGCTACAGAATGTCCATAGATGAGGTTGATTACCAAACAATAGGTTAAATCATGCCTGTCACAAAGCTCCATGTTGCCACATTGGTGCATTGATTAATGGCATTTGGCAAGTCTCCGAGTGGCCATTTGCCATTCATTCATGGGTGCCCTCTGGAGTACAATATGAGAGTGACCTGTTGGGAAAAGGAATTTTTCTTTTTGTCATCTGTTCATTGTTTCTGCTGTGGTAACAGAGAAAAACTGGGGGTGGGTGAAGCCAAGACCTTCAGTTTGCCGTGTCTTAGTGGGCACAAATTGAGAAATTGAGGGAAAATCAGTTGCAGTCAAGACAGTAAAATGCAATCATTTAAATCATAGATGACCCTGTTGTTTCTTCCACAGCCCTTTAAAATATCATATGATTAAAAGTAATTCGGGCATTGATAATTTATTTTCCTACAGATATGTAAGTTTATGATGGAAACTGTCACAACACTTTGCTGGTGTATTTCAGCTTCTAATTTCAGCCCTTCATTCAGAACCCCAGAGGTTCTCTGGTAGTTCATGAAGTACTGTATTCGTGCAAAGACTCACACTGGGAAAGTTCATGGAGGACTGTGTCCTGTGGGAGGGACCCCACGCTGCAGCAGGGGGGAGGGTGTGAGGAGTCTCCCTGAGGAGAAAACCTGTGATGGACTGACCACAGCCCCCCTTCCCCATCCCCCTGTGCTGCTGGGTGAGGGGACAAGGGAGAGAGATTGGAATTGAAGCAGAACCTGGGAAGTAGGGAGGGGTGGAGGGAAAGTGGGCTTTTTAAAGATTTTTCCTTTATTTCTCATTATTCTACTCTGATTTGATTGGTAAGTAAATCAGTTTCCCCAAACGGAGTCTGTTTTGCCCACTCAGTAAATGATGAGTGGTCTCTCCCTGACCTGATCTCTGTCCGTGAGCTTCTCATAATATTTTCTCTTCCCCTGTCCAGCTGAGGAGAAGTTTTAGAGTGGCTTTGGTGGGCACCAAATCCTGCTTGACTGAGAAGAATATGGTTTCTCTTCCTGCAGAAAATCTCACCTGTCACATAGGTGTGCTGCCAGAGTTAAGCTGCCAAGAATGTAATCCATAAAATGTTGGGCAGGAAATATAAAAATAAAAGGAAGGAAAGAAGGAAAAAAAATCCCACAGCTTCACAAATGACTCACAGCTGGCATTTCACTTGTTAATAATTTGCTGACAGGCCTGTGTGATTGATAGGAGATGTAAAGATCTCCAGAATATCAATAACAGTTATATCTTGCAAGGTTTTCAAAGCAATCTTCAGTGACTTTTTCTGAGAAATGGGCCAAGCTTTATTTAATTCACTCTGATTCCTCTGGGATATGACTGCCCACTGGTCTGAATTGTTTTACAAGATGTGGACACAGAAATTATGGCAGCAGTGAAAATCTGAAATACCTTTTGAGCCAATTAAGCAAAGAAATACTCAGCTGAGATGAATATATCCCAAATTTTGTTAGTGTAAGAGTGTAACTTATATTCCCCAAAAGGGATGTGGTCCTAGGAAGTTTTCAGCCACAGGATGTGTGAGGGAAATTGTGGCATTTAGGATGGGAGGGCTACCTGGACCAAAAGTGTCTTCTAACAATTGAACCACATTAATGAGAAGGGACAATTTCATGGCACCCTCTGATTTATCAGCACAACTGAAAAATCAATAATTTTGCCAAACATTGAAATACAAATTAAAAAAGTAGAACAGAAAGCATTTTCTTCCAAGTAGCAAGACTGCACATAATCATAGGTTGCATTATGAAATAAATATAGGCAGGTATTAAAAACGTAGCAGTTGGGATGACTGAACCACATTTTCAAATTTGAATAGCATGAAAAATGGAAAATGTTGCTTGGTGTGAAATACAAACCATCATGTATAAAGAAAATGTTTTCAGGAAACACATTCCTGAAAAAACACATTCCTGAAAAAACATGTTTCTCCAAGCTTTCGGAAGAATAGTCCTCTGGGCTATTTCTAATTTGTAAAATTCCTCTGAAGTTGGCTGTTTTCTCTACAACCTGTTTTTAAGGCTGTGCAGGGATTTTGTGGCTTCTGCTGTTTGGAAATTTCTTTGGAATGTGCAATCTCTAGATACTCCTAGAAGTCAGGCGACATATCCCGAATTACTGACTTTGTTCTGGGTGTTGTTTAGGCAATCACCTAGAATTTTATCCAGTACCCTCTGATGCCAATTCACAAACAAAATAAGGATGAAGATAAGCACCTTTTCCTCACTGGCTGTGTATGCAGCCTGCAAACTGTGAGGCCAGAATTCTCACTTATGCTCTCAATACACAAAATATGTTGTAGTGGGACACTGGTTGTGGCTGCAGACTGTAGGAGATGCAATAATATGGAATATTTTACCTCATTAAAATCAGATGCTTTTAAGATCCTTCTGCATCTATGGGAGCATGCAGAGTTATGAAATCTGCAAAATCCAGCTATTTTCATGGCATGTGGACACAGAAAGAATTCCATCTTCTTACAAGACAACTCCATTGAAGCATTTAAGATGTGCACCTCTCTGCTAAGTAGATTTTTGTTTTACATTTCCCAGGCCTGGCTGTATCCCAGTTCATTTATTTCCGACTGGGTTCAATTTCCAGGGGGAGGCAACTTCCTATGATACTTTTTGTCCAATAAAGGTGAAAATAATGTTCTCCAACCAGCACTGTTTAAACTGGCATGCACATGTGGCTAAACAGTTTATTTCAAGCAAAAATGCACACTGGCTGGAAATAGGATGAAAACTGATATTCCAAATGGGGGAAAATGCTAAGTGTTCAGTGAAATGTAGGTTTTACATTGTCTTTATTATCAAGAATCTTTTCCAGCTCAGATCTTTTGCCTAAGAGGGCAAATCTTCAAGCATGAATTAAGAACAGAAATATGAGTTCTGAAAGAAGTGAAGGAGAATTTAAATCCATGCTCAAGGAATCAAGCGGGCTCCCTCCTCCAGAGCAGGCCCTCACTTGAAATTAAAAACTCAATCTTCCTATCATCATGAGCCTAATAAAAGCATATTTTTTTTTATTGGAGAACAAATCATATGAACCAGAACTGAGGATCTCATTATTCTTTCTCTTGTCCTGATTTAAACCATTTTATTCTGGTACTCTGGCAGTTTACTTTGCTTACATAGTGGTAGGTAAGAGAAAAAAAAAAAAAAAAGCCTTTCTGATATTGATTATGGTGGCTTAAACATAAAATAATTTTCAAGTTTTTCCCTTGTTCTAGGGACAGTGAGGGCTGTTTGGCACAGCTGTGAGGAATGGGGTGCACCTGTGGCAAATCACTGCAAATTTGTTCCTGGTGTGGAGTCTTTAAAAGCACCTGAAGCCGCTCTGGGGCATTAGAGGAGTTTCAGTTCCCTTTTGTCTTCTGGAGGATTCTGCTTTCAGGTAAGAGAATGTCACTTCAGAGGCATAAAATTCTTTAAAATGTTGTGTCCTCTTTCTTTTCTGTGTTAATGGTGCTTAAAGAGTGCCTTAATGCTGAATAGCCACGTGGAATTCTGCTATTTTGTGGGACTACGAGGTCTGAGGACAAGCAGGCCTCAATATTCGGTTACTGTTGGCTTCAGGTTCTGCAGATTCTCTGGCCAAATGGATCCCCATTGCTTTTTGTCACACTTTTCTGAAAGGGGATGTTTATCTGCTTAATCCTAATGTTTTTGAAGCAGCATTTCAATTAAAAATAACATTTAAACATTTATATTTCCCTTGTGTGGTAACAAATTGGTGTCAAACAGAGGAAGGGGATTTACCTCTCCTTTTTGAAACAGGGAAAAGTTTAGAGATTTTGATGTCCTTTATTTTTACTCTCTGTCTTTTGATATTTACACATTTTCTAGATCTCAGCAACAGCATTAGAATACAGCAATGTAAAGTTTGGCTGGAAAAATAAACAAAAAACCCCCTAGTTTAATTGTAGTGAAATCTTGACCAGCTCTTTCCTTGTGCTTCAAATCAATTAATGTTGCATGGCTCTGCAAGACAGTGATCCTTTTGACCTTTCTCCTTCTGAAGCAGAAAATATTTAGGTCTTCCTTGCATTTCCTGTTCACATAATACCTATTTTGTTTAATTGTATTATTCTGTTAGACTACACTACTCTAGCCATTTGTATATTTAGTGTGGCGTCCCTGAATCATCCACAACCAAGAAGTGCGAGGTCAGTTGTAAAAATATTTGGCTTGAACTGGGCTGGCAGCCACAGCAGTCTTTGCCTGTGTTTTATTTACTCTTAAAGTAGTTTTTGTTTATTTCCTGTGCTTAATGGATACTGTACTTGACCTCCTTTTGATAACAACAAGCAACAGCCCTCTTTGCAATGATATCATTCTCATTCAATCATAGATTTAAGTGGTTCTTTTTCTTTTTAAATCAAAACAGTGTTCTTAAGTCAGATTGTACTGAGGTGTTCAAAATTCTGCTCTAAAGGCTCCCTCTGTGTAGGTGAGAAGCTGCTTGTGAAGTGTAGAGCAATGTTTGAATCCCCCACCACATATATATTCATATAAAAATTCATATTTACTGCCTGAGCGTATTGTACATCCAGAACACTCAAAGCATTTTTCCTGTAAAGGCAAAACTTGATACTATTTAAGAGGAAAGGAAGAGCAGAGTTGCACAGATCCTGTTTTCACTGTTTCTGATATGAGAAGTAACCCAGCATACAGAAGTGGGAAGATGTATTTTTTAATATTTTTTAGCAGACTCTGGTATTTGGTGATTGGATTGAGTCTGCCCAGTTTTCACTGATACAGCATGTTTCACCAGGACAGATATAACATTGTAGGTCAAGCTTTAGGTTGTTTAGAGAGCTTGGGGTAGAAATAACTTCATATTTCACAGAAAAGGCAAAAATTTGCAGTAGGGAAATCAATGAAAAAAAGTCATTTAAGTTTCTTTGGGGACAGTGTTTCAAACAGAGAAACTGTGTACAGCTGCTTGTCCTTCCAGTTACTGATTGTATTTAGAGTTCCTGTCACTTTGGTTTGCAAAAATAACTCACAAAATCAGTCTAGTTCCAAAAAATAAATTTTTAAGTTCAGACATTACATGGTTACTGTGTGCCATTTGTGGTGTAGGCTGAAAAACAGCACTGAAGAAAGTACAGTTCTACTGAATACTGTCAGCCTAGAAATACCAAAAAATACCCTCTGTAGGAGTCCTGGAGTTTTGGCAGGGCATGTCACCAACCTCTGGGTAGTGTTCCAGCTGTCCCTGAAAGGAACTGCTTTAAGAATTGCACAGAAATTGATGTTTTCTGCTGTGGACTTAGGCATGGGCCATAGTGTAAGAAATGCAAGCGCAGAACAAGAGACTTTGGCCCTCCTGTCTTAATTTCCACAGGGTAGCGTTGAAGATTGTAAAAATGGTTGTTGAAGAGAGGGTGAAGGAGGATACAAGGCATTAATTCTGTGGGTAATATTAGAGCTGTTCTATCTAGGAAGTTGTTTATCTGGAACCATTTATTCAACTTAAAACCAAGCAAAACTTCTCCAAGTTGCTGGGGCCCAGTGCTCCTTTTGTTCTGTCAGTGACATGCAAAACACCCTGTAAGGCTGATGTAATTTTTATGTAACTCACATGTGCAACAGCATCCCCCACCCATTTTTAAATGAGCATCCTGTTAGTGTGAAATGCTCTAACACAGCATAAGGAGCTGTCATTAGAGCATATTTTCACACTGTGATCTGCAGAAGCCCCTTCAGCAGAGAACTCAAAATGTTATCTCGCAAACAAAATCGAATCAAAGACAGATTTAGAAATCATGTCAAGAAACATTGGAGGCTTGTCTCTCACCCAGTCCTTGGCAGCTTGTAAATTAGGATGTTGTTAAAAACGGTGCAGAATATTGTGTATAAATCTGCTGGTTGAGAACCATGCCAGCTCCTCCAAAATTAAGAATCACTGAAGAAAAATGTTCAGCATCCTTTACTGGCGTGTGCGTATTTGTCTCTCATCACCTCCTCAGATATCTAAATCGTGAACAGTTCTGTTTTCCAACCCCTGTTTAGGAACCAGTTTTGTGCAACTCTGGCAGAGAATTTTGTAGCTAAACTGAGATCACTGGCAAAGTAGAAAGGAAGGAATTATAAAAAGCTTGGCCTCTACCTTTAACTAAACACAGCTTCATAAATGTGTGATTTGGTGTCCTGCTGGTAGGATATAGAGGGACTTCTTTACTATATCCTCCTGCATCTATTTCTGTATGACTGCAGATCCTTTTCTGTGGAGGCTGTAGCATCAGTTGTTCTATCGGAAGCTGCTTGTGGCAGCTGCAACAAAATATGGAAAGTCTTGCAAGAGCATCTGCTGCTTTTGTCTCCTTTTTTTGCTGAGGTGAATGTACACTTCAGCACAACGCATGCAGGAGCTGGAGTGGGATCCAGGGAAATATTTAAGAGCTCGTATCTGGTGTTCTGTTTCAGGCTTAGCACAAATTTTCTTTTAAAATGTTTATGAGATTGCTGTTGGTATCAGATGACCTGGTAAATGTAACCCATAGTTTTAAAACAATATTTAGGAAGGCACTGAAAGAAGTAACTAAAGGAAACAGGATTGTAAATATGTCAGCCCAAAGCTGAAAGACTTTCAAGTCTCACCCACAACAAGATGGATTGATGCTAAATCTCAAAATGACATCGTTCTCTCTGTCATGTGGCAAAAGAGAACAGAATGTAAAGTGTTCAAAGCATTCTGGAAATGTGCTGTAAGAATTGCAGTACATGCTTAAAGACAACCAGCTGGTGGCAGATTCCCTAATTCCCACTGAAGTTATCATTACTTTTAGAACACCCTGACCAATTACTGGTGCTCTGTGAAAAGCAATGCTTCCAGTACCATATTTACAGTGTTTTGAAGAGAGGATCTCAAGAAGAGCTGGGAATCCAGAATGGTTGGAGGGTGGAGTAGAACTTCCCTTGAGTTAAAGTTTTTGGGGTAAAGCTGACAGGAGAGCTTCAAAATTTGGAATGTTTTTCTATTTTTTCATTGACTAGTGTGGTAAAAATGGTCTTAACAAAATGAGTGTGTAATATTGGTACTCAAGAGCATGATCCAATCCTTTCTGAGCAGTTGTTGAAGGAGAAAAGATGGCACAAATGGCTAGATTTGAAACCAATTATCCATTTTTCTGTTTTCTCCAAGGAGACAAGCATCATCTCCAATGCACTTGGAGTGTGCTGTGCCTGTGCTCTCACCCCGACTCAGGAGTGAAATTGTTGTAGCCTTCCTTTGCCCTAAACAGACCTGAAGGAAAGTGTAGGAAATGCTGAGAAAAATAATTCTGAGCAGGATAATTGCTCCCTTAGACAGTTCTGTAGGCTTTGTTTCACAAAGTTCATCTCTTGTGATGAACTTGTTGAGGGGTTGAAATGTCCAGTCAAATTTAGACTCTGAACCACAGCATGAGGCCATGTGGACAGACATCCTTGAACTGATGAGTAGCACAGGAATTTATTTTCTTCCCGTTTTTCCTACTTTTATATTGCAAACTGTGGATAACAAGAAGCTCATGGGTACTCTTAGGTGCTGCAGGAACACTCCTGTGTCAAAGGCTGCATTTATTTATTCGTTCTTCACTTACCCATCTGTGTTCAGATAGAAAGAAATCCAACATGTGCTAGTATGTGAGGAGACTTTTTCTTGTATATACAAGTATTTGGAACAGCTTGTAGGCACTCATTCTGGGACCTGTGACCTGATCCATTTGTACACAATTCCTCTGTATTTAGCTTGGACACAGCCTGGGTGTGAAACATCCTGCAGGCTGCACACAACCGTGACATCATCTCATATTTCATTTTGGGTCAGATGCAGCATTGCTGGCTCCCCTCTGGAGCCAGGGCAGCTTGAATGCAATTCACTCTAGGACTGGCCATTATTTAATGCTGCAAGACTTGTCCCAGGGCAGGACTGATGAGGATCTGAATGTTCCATCCCCTCCTCTGATCTGGCAGGAACAGCACTGCAGCCCTTATCTAGTCCAAGCCATGACACGTGCTGTGCTAGGCAACAGTGAATCCCTCTTCATTCCTGCATAATTGTGAGGACAGAGACACGAAATATGAAGGAATTGGTTCTGTTACCAGCTGTGAAAATAAGGCAGGACTAAAAACTAAAGGAGCAGATTTTTTTAGATGTGTGCCTTAGTCTGTGTGAGGTATTGCTGCAGCAATCAACCTCCGTGTTGGGTGGATTTTTTTGGAAGTGTATGAGCAAAACATGCAATATCCAGTAAAATTCAGGCTAAGTCACAGCATGGGACCATGTGGAAAGACATCCTAGAACTGATGGGTAGCACTGTAGTTTCTGTAGTAAGTAATACAACTTCTAAAGGCTCCAATAAGTACACAGAACTTTCCTGGACAAGTTGTATCAATACTGTTTTATACTCTCACTTGTTGTCCTGAACACCTTCACCATGTTCCTTTCCTACTGATATCCTGCATAGAGGCTCTGGTTTGGAAGAGGGAGCACAAAAAGATAAACACTCTTCTCAGGAAGAGGGTCCCTACTGCTCTGGGTTTGCCAGTGTGGAAAGAGAAAAGATGGGTTGATTTGGTTTAAATGCCTAAGGGCAGGATAATTGATATAAACTGTAAAAATGTCTGAGAAGATGCTTCAAAAGCCTACTGACATATCAAACTGATGGAGGAAGCACTTAAGAGAATGTGCAGCTCTGAGAAGATAAAAAATCAGAGTTGGTTGTGAAATAGATTTCTAATTAGCCAGCTAAAACAGCAAGAAAGAAATTAGTTTAGCAGCTCTGATTATATTGAGTTTTTTTAAAAAATCCAAACAAACATATCCTGAAAAAGGAAGATTTAACTCTATGTATGTTTTTATATATATAAGTTAGCATTCAGTGATGATTCATTTGCTGCATGTGAGGAATATTTCCTCTGAAAGATATTTCTTTGGAAAAACAGCATTAATGTGATGGCAACGAGCTGTGAGATGGAATAAAGTTGACTCCATCTGTATCATTACATGTTGAGGAGGGTATCCAACACCACAGTGTTAAACAGCATCATTCCAGGCATTCATTAACAGCATTACATCTGTGGCTGAAGCTGCTATCAAAGCCAAAGTAAATTAAAAATGTGTGACTCTAGATGCTGTGATTAAGATTTTAAACAAGCTTTTTTCTAATTGTCAGTGATGAGTTTCACCATGGTCTTGGTTCTATAACTGCACATGACACATTTTAGCATATTCCTCTGCTTCCACCTTGCTTTGCTTCATCTGGAAAAAGTGGCTTCATCCTAACAGCAGCAGTGTGCCTTTGGCAGGCCTTCTTTCTCATTCATTACACACACACACAAAAAAAAAAAAAAAAAAAAGAGTTAAAAGGAGGTTCACAACTGATGATCTGCAGGAGATGCTTCCTAGGATCTTAGTTGGTAGCTGGATGTGAGGGTGCAAAGAAGGCCTGGCATAAACCTGGGCCAAAGGCTCTGTTCATAATGTTCTAACACAACAGCAACAAAAAAAGAGAAAAATCAACAAATCACTGCCTTAGCTTAACTACCAAAAAAAAAGAAAAGAAACAAAACCCTAAAGAATTCCAAACCGTGTTTGCTCCCATCTGCATCTCGTGGTTTGGATCCAGAGTGAAAGCAAAAGTGTTGAAATATCATTTGAGTGGCTGTCAGTCAGGAGGAGGAGGGTTTGTTTCCAGTACATCTGGGTCCTTGAGCCAAACCCAAAACATTCTGTTCCTCTCTCCCTGCTCTGGCTCAGGGTGTCACACCCAGCTCTGCTGGGTCCCTGCTCCACCACGGGAGCACTGGTCAGCAATGCTTGGAGCTGTGGCAAGTTCAGAGTGACATCAGTAGGGAAATTAACCTCTGGGCTTCAGCCATGTCCATTCTGGTTTCATTGTTATCTTCTGCTAGGGAAAGCAAAGCAGTAAAAAGTTCTGTGACGTGAGGTTATGTTCTAATGAAAAGAGAGGTGTGACAAAAGGAGTGGGCATATGCTCTATTCCCTCCACATCCTGCAGCTCAGCAAAGCTGGCAGGTGCTGCTCTGGAGAGGTTTGGAATGCACTGGTTGAGTCTGGCCCTCACAACACATAGAAATCAAGCAGTCTGAGCCATCTGAATGTTCAGGTGTAAACCAAAGCTCATCTGAAAGCAGCAAAAGAATCTTTTCCAGCTTAGCTTCTCACCTTCATGACACATCTGGCAGCTATGAGTGAACTGGCAGTGTGCACTATTACTGCAAATTTTCATGTGAAATATCCACTTGTATTCTTTCTTGGTCAGTTTTGGATCCTAAATGCAGCAGAAGAATTGTGAGATTGAGTTAAATCAAGTAGATACTGCAGTAAACAGAAAAAAAAAATCAATTTCAGAAGAATAATAATCCTATGTTTGAAATATGGAAACATTTTTAAAGTTTTCTATAGCCAAATACACAGTGCCATCAATATGGTGAAATCTAGAGGAAGGAATGCAATGAGTGCCAAAATCCTGTCTTGTAAACAGGTTTGTCAGCTTGAGTCTATGATGGAGGAACAGTGAAAACCCAGACTATTTGCATTATTCACTGTTTCCATCTTGTACACATCTCATCACAGTATTTCTCCTTCAAAGCTTGCCTCAAGTTTGAGTTTTTAATCTATAATTGTTTTGGTTTTGAATGGTCAAAGGATATATATATGTATATATATTTAATTTAAAATAACTGTTTTCTTCAAATACTGGCAATGCAGTGTTCTTTTTTTTTTTTTTTTTTTAACATATATGGAGATACCTGAATTCAAGTTCCCAGGAAAAAAAAATCACCAACATTCTATTAAAATCAGCACATTTATTAAAAAAAAATAAAACAGTTAACAACAAAACCCCAAAACAGATCACTTCCTTTTCTTGTACCAGTGATGGTGGTCATGAATTAAAAACACACTTCCTTTACAGCAGCTGAGGGGAGTTCACTTGGAAAAGTTTCTAAGCCTTGCTGAGTTCTGAGGTAACATTTTCAATTGTTAATATAATTATATTCTGGCAATTATGAGAAATACTGCCAGCATGAATTACTGGACAGCTTCTTTCAGCAAGGAAACTTTAGAAACCTTGAAATTTCCCAGTACTTTATTGAAGTATTACATAATACTTTGCTTTGTTTTTTTTTTTATTCTTCTAAAAAGATGAAAGTCATGCTGAGTTTGGGATCCAAATATAACAAATTTACTCAGATAGCAGCAAACAAAACAGTTATTACATCCAGGAAATCAGGATTTTTCCCCATCAGGCTGTGTATTTTGAATTATTTGTGTATCAATTTGCTTTCAGTGATGAACTGTTCACATTATGATTTATTGACCACATAGCTTTAATGGAGATTTAAACTTTATTATTTTGAGTTTGGGGTTTTTTTAGCTTCAGTAACATCCTAGTGCCAGTCATCTTTCCTGTGTAATACACTTTAGAATTCCTGGGTTTGGGGATCCATGTGGGTGGTGCAAGTAGAAGAACATTTGTGGTTTCAGTTTAGTGACTGATGTGAACTTCTGTATCATCCAGTAAATCAGTATTTATCAATTCTGATGTGTGATTCTGATTGCATTTAACCCAAGTTAAACTTCACTGATCCCACAGTATCACAGAAGTGTCGGGGTTGGAAGATCATCTGATCCAACCTCCCTGTCAAGGCAGGATCTCTAATAATAAAAAAAATGATCATAATTATTAATCTCATAAGACCCTTAGATTAAAATGGTGACCCTACTGAATTTAGTAGTAAAACTGTGAGTGAAACCAGGAGTTTAAAGAGAAAAAAAGTCTCCCTAACTGGAAACATTTAAAATTTGGTTCCAGCCTGAATGTGCTCCAGGAAAATCCCACAGTGCTGCCTGTGGTGTCTTGTGCTTAACCAAGTGTCTGGAAATGCTGGGATCATCAGGCTCCTTTCCAAGAGCTGTGTCAGAGCTCCATGGCAGGGACAGCTGGAACTCCCAGGGCTTTGTGGGGCTGAGGATGGGCACCCTGGAGCCACTGTGGCCTTGGAAAACCCAGGGAATGGCTGCAGGACTGGGTATCCCACAAGTGCTGGGAGAGAAAACCCCAGCAGCTTTCCACAAATGGGTATGAAACCTAATGGACACACTTCCCAGTTGTTTGAACTTGAAAAAGGAAGTCAGGGTTATTAAATGTATTCCTGTTTCACTCCAAAAAAGGTTCCATGTTCAGGTTGGGCATCAGAAGGAATTTCTTCATGGAGAGGGTTGTTAAACATGGGAATGGATTGTCCATGGAGGTGGTGGAGTCCCCACTCCTGGGGTGGTCAAGAAATGACTGGATGTGGCACTCAGTGCTTTGGTAGGGATTGCTCAGGGCTTGGGCTCGATGCTCTTGGAGGTCTTTTCCAACATAAATGAATCTGAGGTAAAGCCAGCAAAAATCTCAAGCAAAGGCCCCTGATGATCCTACAATGGTCAAAGCAGAGCATATTAAACACCAACATCTTCCAAAAAACCCAGCAGTTCTGATATGTTCATCCTCTAGATTTAAAAATATTTCTTCTTTTTTTTCTACTTTGGGGACAATTGGATTGTGATGATCCAGTGTTTCAGGGTGCATGATTGCAGTTCAAATATTGGAGTCCAGTTTTGAGGGAGGGATATGGAGTTTTAGTTTGGACCAGTCATTGAGAAGGCAAAAAATCTGGTGTTTGGTATGGCTGGATTGCCCTCAGAACTTCATTACATGTTTTAAGCTTGGGACACTGCCTGAAAACTGGTTAGAGAAAAGTCTTTTGTCTTCTCTTTTGTATAGGACCATCACTATTGGGTGATGATTCCCTCCTGGTACTTCTAAGAATGATTACAACAGAAGTAACATTTTTTTAATACAGCACAAAAACTTTGTTCGTATTGCTTCTTGCAGATTAATACCCCAAGCAGCCTTTTTTTCCTACAACTTTTAAAGGCTTGCTCCTGTGAATAGAGCAAAGATTCATTGTAAATATTTAATAATTCATTTATTCATTTAGCACATCAAGGAAAGTGATGTGCTTAGAAGTTTAAGTTTCCTCTTTCTCTTCTCCCCTTCTTTTTTGAGAACTGCATAATTCATCCAAATTCAGTTGCTAAGAGGAAGCACTTGAGATTTTTTTCAAAGTCTGCTCTGGTGAGCTGTGACATTGCACAGGAGAAAAAAAGACAGTTATTAGTGTAATAGATTTTTTTATTCTTGTAGTCATTTAAACAAAAACAAGGGTGTTGTCCTCAGCAGGGTAAAAAAGTTCATTTCTTACTCAAAGAAGACTTATTTCTCACTCATAATGGGTGACAATAATGCAAGAAACCAACAAAATAAAAAGTCTTGAACACTGAATTTGGAAGACAACTTGCAACTGGGGTCAACACCACAAACATTTCTGAGAAATGCAGAGTATTAAACACCTTTTGACTAAAAGACAGAGCTCCTGGATTTTTAAAAGAGCATTAAAATATGCAAAATCGTGCAATGCTTGTGCCAATAAAGCATTAAAGGTGCATGAGCAACGTCCACACTCTTCACAGGTGCTTTGTGGGGACGTTGTTCTGATATTCTTGTTGGGGTACATCTGCATCCCTTCTGGTTTTTTCCATCTTTTCTCTTGAATTTACAATTATCAGATTATGAGAAACAAACAGTCCATCAAGTGTTTTCAAGGGATTCCAGAGTATTTGGGAGGAATCTGGAGGAGACACTTCCTTGCTATTTAGGGCAGAAGAAATTTACATCATTCATTCATTGAGCAGCTCTAAAAAAAAAAAGGACAAATCTTTTCTCCCTGGCCTCTCTAATTCTGGCAGATTTTGCTATGCAAACCCTCAATGTGTGTTTTCTAGAAAAGCAGTGCACCAAGAGTAGTGACTGTACTAATAATTAACTCAACCTCGTTAAAACAGAGGCTTAGTAGTCTCAAATATTCACCTGTGGTCTAGGTGAATAACATGGGCAAACTGGAAACTGTAGTATATTATTAGAATTTAATGTCTCTTTTTCCTCCCCCTAAAAAATTCAAATTTTTAACACATGCAATTTTTTGTCTCGAATTTTTGTCTCAGCTTTATTTACAACATTTACAGTATTTCTCTATCATAGTTTAATTTCTCTTTGTTTTGCTGGCCTGATATTAAAATGCCTTTTGTAGCTTTTATCACAGATTAGATCATGTAGACTTAATGTTAGCTGGTACCCTGTTTTTCCATTTCTTTCTGTATTTGATGCTTGTGAGAACCAATTCTTTGCCAAAAAGTGTGACAGTTTATAATATAAATATGGAAAGAATCTCATTTCTGTGCAGAAGAGTTACATTTTAAAAATATAAAAATTATGTGATTTTGAGAGGTCTGATTTTGCTGTAATGCATTGCTCTATAAATTTGGTATTATGAGTATATGATCTATGGGCATACTTCAGAAAAGCAGAGAAACATAAGAAAATAAAGAAATGTGATTCATTTAAAAATGAAAATGTTTATGGTGCTCAGGATAGTTTTGTGTTTGTAAATTGTTTCAAGTATTTACTAAAGCCTCTGGCTAGTTTGAAGTTTAGAATCATTGAACATCTTGATCTGGAAGGGATCCAGAAGGATTATTTAGTTTGAAATGCCATGTTTATGTTGTCTAAAGTATCTTATATAATTGATCCTTTAGTTTCCCTCAGGTTCATAATTCTAGTTACTATTTTTAGAAGTAAGAAATTGCTGAGTCTTAATAAAAAGCTTCCAATAAAGAGCCTTGTGTGGAGGAAACTCAGGACAGAAAACAAGAGAATAGTTGGTAATATAGTGAACACTTGGCAAAATCTTGAAGTGTTTGTGGAGGTTGGTAAATAGTAGGCAAACTGTCCTCACCTAAGTTCTTGAATGTGCTTTACTCCTCTTTCATCTGGAGAAAAGCATTTTGCTGCTTGTGACTCGATTATTTATAGAATTTTGTTTTCTGGGCAGGCTGGAAGTTGCACCAGAAATGTCCATAAGATTGTGACTCATTAGGGCTTGGTGACTCACAGGTAACAAACAGGATGCTGCCAGAATTGGACCATATTTAACCTCAAAGTGCTTGTGTTTGGGTGATTGTTTTAAAGCCACAATTTTCTTCCATTATTTCCTTGTAAGAAGAGAGATAGACATGTTAAAAAAAAAAAAAAAGGTAATGATTGCCCTAAAGTCAGGGTTTTTTTCTTGCTATGCTGAGTGAGTTGAAAAATCAGACAGCTTTGGGAGAGAAGGGCCACAGGTTATTCTAAGCCATCACTATTGTTGCTACCCAACAGTTCTGAGATCTTGAGATTGTTTTGGAATTCTTAATTTCACTGGCAACAAAAATCCTCACTCTCAAAGTTGTTCAGATCCATTCCATTAAGAAGGCTTCACCTTGCATTGGTAATAAACAGAGAAAGCGGGATTGGAGCTCTTTGAGCTGGAGGTAAGAGGTGGCAGAGTTGACAAATTAGGTGTTCACACTTGGAAATGTGTATTCAACTCAAAAAGTAGAACTTTATACCTGAGAAATACATTAATTTGTGCAGGTAGAATTAATTCTGAGTTAATTAAATCAAGGGGGGAAGGTTCTTTCCTCCCATGGCAAAATGGTTGATTAAAACCCAGATGTTTTTACCACCTTCTGTCTGCTCTGTAGGTGCTCTAATGAGAGTGTTTTATTCCTCCACAATGCCTCTACCAAGATTGGTGAATTTTGAGATATACAGTAATGGTTTGATGCCTATTTAAGAACTCTTTGTGCTCTAAATGTCTTTCTTTTACCTTCTGGGAGTTTTCTTTAAGAAGCAGATGATGAGAAACACTTTGATTTTTCAGAGAAGTGGTTTCAAGATTTACCTAAAATTGAAAAATAAAGGAAATGCCATGACAAAAGCTTCTAATGTAGTTTGAACCATAAAATCCAATCTTTTTTAGAGACTTGGTACCTCAAAGTGACTGATGATTGGTAGCGTTGCATATTTGTGAGTGCTTTAGAGGTGAGGGGAGAAATTGTGTTTAGAAATCTTCAAGTCTGTGTTCAGACAATTCATCTCTCTCAAGTGATGAACTGGACATTGCACAGCACCTTTTTTTGGTTTATCTTCCTTTGAAAAGAACAAGCCTATGATGAAATAAGCAGAGAGAGCAATTAGAATCACACTCTTGAAAAGAACTGGTGTTCAGCAGAGTTTGTTTTTTATGAGCTTGGTTTAGACAGAAAATATTCCACAAAGAAATTGACATTAAAAAATTCACTTTTTTTAATAATGAAGGTATACAGAGGACATCTGAATTTGTATTCTGTATCAAAGGCTGTACCTAAAGCAGCTGAGCTCATGAACTGTTTTGCAGAGATCTGGAAAACTTTAAGTTGATGATTTTCTGCTTTTGAGGCTTCCAGTGATAACAGTATCATTTAACATTTTTGTGGTTTTTTGAACCAAAAGTAAACTTGTAAAGTTTATTTATTCAAGTTTGGGTCACTATACCTGAGAAAGAGAAGAGTTAAAAAATCTGTTGGGTTTTTTTTTTAGTATTGATAAACACTGTATCAAATTTGGTAACTATTCTGACAATAGAAAATATTTGTTGACATGAAAATCCTTTTCCTTGGAATTAAGATTTTTTATGTTTGGAAACCTAGGCATTGTTCCTGACATTTTCTATAGTAATAGTAATTCTAGTTGAAGCTGATATTTTGAGATAACCTGACTAGATATAAATTGTCAAGACTGTTTTCTATTATCGTCAGAGTTCTTTGATTTTCCTAGGACTAGGGAGCATCCAAAGCTTATTAAACATACTTGAAAGATGTAATATTTAATTTTTTTTTTTTTATGTAATGTAGCTCTAGTACAAAATTAGTAAGAGTACTCATAAAATAATGTTTTCATCAGTATTTAACAACACAGACAAAATTTCATGAAGCTTTCAAATTGTTTACTCAGCTGACAATAATGGCACGTGTACCACTGTCCAGCTTCTCCACAGATAAACTCTGCTCAGGCTACACACAAACTTTCTCCCAAATTCCTTTGGGCTTTTGACTAAGCTGCTTCATGCATTCACCACATTTTCTCTTAAACTCATCTCTTGAGCTTCACCACTTTCAAATCCCAAGTGGCATCTCTTTTTATCTAAACAGAAGCAGGGCAATTGAGTCTCTTGAAGATTATATATTGCATTTGTAGATGTGGAAGGAGAAAACATCCCAAGTGTCCCCAAACTGCACTTGAAATAACAAGCAGTGCTGTTGTGCAGGGTGGAAATTATTATTTCTGTTTGAATTCTACACAGCCTGTCCTTTTCCAGTAGTTCAGGGTAGGTGCAGCATAAAATCAGAAAGCCAATGTAAAACCAGGAGTCCTTGCTGTATCCCACAGCCCCTTGCCCACCTCAGAAGGAAGAACAGCAAAGCATCTGGTATTTGGCAGAGTTCAAGCAGTGTTGCCAACACACCTGGGGCAGTGCACTCTGTAACAGCTCTGGCCTCAAAAATCTTGTCCAGAATATCCTCAAGGTGATGCTTTTGAACTCATGAACAAGCCAGAACTGCACAGCACATCTCATTACAGTGGTTTCTGTAAGGCAAATAACTGCTGCTTTTAATGTTATATAAAATTAAGTCTCCAGTCTGATTTCACTTCTACAAGTGAAACTTGATTCTGGAAAGAGATCAGATTCTGACCCAAAATCCAATAGATTGCAATCATTCTCTGAGTTACAGCTGATAACCCAAACCCACAAGCATGTAAATACAGATCTCAGCTGCCTCTGGGATTTTGGTATTTGTATGGATGTTTCAGCCTTTGACAGAAAGGGAAGCAAATAATTTATCTGGACTTCGAGGTCACATGTAGGACACAATTTCCTTCTACTGGAGTGGATCAGTGTACAAATCAGAAAAATGTGAACAGAGTAGGGGGAAGAGATTCTCTGCTGTTTCTGCACTGGGACGTGTGAGTGCACCACTTTTAAACCTCAGGAAATTGTGTCGGGTGAGGAGGAGGGGGGAGCAAGAGTGGCTTCATCTGTTTTTCAGTGGTAAACTGCAGAAATGCTTTCCAGAGGTCAGGGACTAAGAAACAACTGTTGCTCACATTCTAATGCTTAAAACCAGTGAAAGGTTTTACTGAGGGCAAAACCCTCTCATTTGAACCTAAATTTTAAATGGTAATATGGCAACAAAAGTATCCAACATCAGTAGATGCCTTAAATGACAGTCTTTTAGAATGGAATGTAGTCTTCCAACTCTTTTATAACCTAAAGTTACTAAGATTTGGGGTTCTTAGGCATTGCCAAACCTTTATCTTGAAACAGGACAACCTGTTAAATATTTCAGTATGGCCTGGTGTGAGGTTTTGCTTGTAGCAGTAAATGTGCATGAGTTGGCTACAAAATTTACAACTAACCTTAGATCCTGAAACCTACACCTTTGCCTAAAAATACTTGGCTTTGAATTCTTTCTTTCATTCCTTTTTTAGTTCCTATTCATACATAAATATATATGTTTTCAGAATGGTGATTGGAAAGTGTTTTAACTTAATCCAGTGATGTGCCCAAAAAGCTTAAAGGACAGTAGTATTAATAAGTATTCCCATATAAAAACAATTTACTTGTGTGGGTATGTTTTTAATTGTTTTTTTACATTTTTATCTTCAACTTCTTTTTCATTTTGCATATCCAAAGATCCACCCTGCGCTTACTTTTATAATATGTGACTTGGTAGAAATTTGACTTGGAATTCAGAATAAATGTGTGAAGGAGATGTACATCAGAGTAGAGGATTTGGGGCATCATTCAGTCTGAGGGGAAATTGATTGGTAACAGCCACTGGGAGATGTTTAATTAATGAAAAATTAAAGTGGGACACGAAGTTATGTGAAGAGAATGATAATTTTCATTTTTAAAATGCAAAGTATCAGCAAATTTTCTAAAACTCACTAACCTGCAGCACAAGAAGGGATATCAAGGTGTCTTTTGGACCACCCCATTGCCATTAGCACAGGTGGGGTTAAGATGTATTTATTCTTTAAATCTAAACTTCAAACCCCTCTGGGGGATCTGTTCAATTGCTTCATAATAATCACTGTGAAAATTGTGGCTTTTACATTTCCTTCCCTTGAGTCTATATTGAATAGCTCCTGCTACAATTTAGGTTTGCTACCCCAAATCCCAATTCTTTTAGACATGGAAGGTATCTTATTCTCCTTATCCTTGCAATGTCTCTTTACATATTTGAAAATCTGTTGTTACAACCCTCCTCATCACTGTGCTCTTTTCTCACTTCCCTTGTTCTTGCTCTTTTCATGCCCATGTATTTTTTATTCTTTTGCACAGAAATACACAGACTTTTCCATCACTAATGATGAGAAACAGAGTTTATATTCCATTTCTTCTTGTAACTTCTTTACAGATCACTCTGTACATAGCTTTTTTGCATATTTGGTGACCAGGAAAGCAGTAAAACAACAATGTTCCCAATACTCACCCTATTTTCTGGCCTAGTTGCTCTCTTCAGGTTTAATTGCTGATAAATAATTGTAAGCGTGTGTTTAGCAGAGTGGTCTGCACATTTAGAATATGAAGGACAAGGTGTTCACATCATTTTCAAAGCAGAACCCAGGGAAAGGCCTGCATTGGGTCAGCTCCATCTCTGATCCAAAGGCAGGAGAGGGAGGGCCATGGGTGGGTCGGGTGCTGGAACGTTCACAGAAACTCCAGTGTGCTCATTCATTTCAAAGTGTGAGTTCCTAAATATCCATCCCATTTCCAGAGACAGAGCCAGAACTCTTAAAGTTCAGGAACAAAGCTGTGTGAAAACACTGTGTACACAGACAGGTCTTTCCTCCTACTCATTTTTCCTCCCTATGGCAAAACCACTCCTGATGTGGCCTGGCCTCTGCCACAGTTTCTCCCACTTTTGTTTTTCCAGCACTTGTTTAGACTTGGGTTGGTCCTTTCACTTCCATGTGCGTTTAGCAGAGTTCCAACCACCTTCCTGCCCTCTCTGTAGTTTTCTTTTCTACTTAATTGTGCTTTAAAAGAACTTGCCTTGTTTTACTATCAGTCCAAAATGTAACCAAACCCAAGAGGGCCACCTACATAGTTTATAGGATATGTATATATGTATGTAGGGTGCCCAGAATTGAACTTCTGGCACTGAATTGCATGGATTTCATCTGAAGTGGGATTCACTTAAAGGAAATCAGGGGGAACAGGAAGCTGGGAGAGCTGTGGTTTCTATTGACTCACTGTAACAACAGTGACACAGATTTTGTCTCACTTCTTTCCTGCAAGGAGGAAGGACCTTTTATTGATAAAACACCTGCCAGTTGTAGGGAAGAGAGATATAATGTCTCATTCACTTCTAGACCTTTGCTCAAGACTTGCATGTGGGGCAACTGAAGAATTTTAACTAGCATTGATCCTGCTGTGGATACACAAGCATCTTCTGTGTCACCAGAGCTTTAGGTGGTGCTCTGTTAATGCTGAGTTGTCCTGACTTCAGAGCCTTCTGCACAATAACAAAACTGCAGATGAACTTCCACCAGCCCAGTGGTGATAGAAAGATGTGTCTGGAGCTCACTTCCTTTCCCTCTGGGCCAGTTTCTCCAGAAATCTCCACATGGTTCCCTTTGGCAGCCCTCTGCTGTGCAGGATTTGGGCCTGACTGCCAAATTTACTCTACTTTTGGAGCCTTTCACATGCAGTTACTGTTGGGAAACTCCAGTTAAATATTGGCTTTTAATTTTCTTGGCTGTCGTGGGCTCTGTAATCTTAGATAGACTTCACCACTTTATGGAAGGTTAAGTGAAGTGTGCTCTTCTTTCTTTTTTTTTTCCCAGCATGTAATTTCTTTGCTAGATAAGGGAAGAGTGCCACAAAAGCTGTCCTATGCCACCTTCTTCTGTTGGATTTGGATTTGTTTTGGCCACTAATGTGCCCAATCCAAAGCCATGAAGGTGCAACACAGCATTTTGTCCTCTCTGTGGTTATCTGGAGTCCAGCATTTCTATCTGTGCAGACAGTGTTTTCCTCCCTCCCAACCTACTCCCTCAAAACCAATTAATGGGCTAGCCCATAATTATATGTGCTTCCTTTTCCAGTAAAGAGGAAGGAAGCCTCTAAATCAGATGGACGTCACTTGGGCTGCAACTTCTGCAGAATAAATGTGTATTTAGAGCAGGAAAATGTCTCTTGTTGCCAAAATGTGGATAGGAACTGATCTTCCTCTCTTTAATGGGCAATCTAAAGGTCAAGAGCCTGGCTGGAGACAGACGGTGACTTTATGCCTGATGATTGCTTTGTTGATCTGAAATGCAATCCAGGAAGTCACTGAAAGCTGCCTGCAAGCTGATTATTGCCATTTCATTGCCCCCCTCTCAGCAAAGATCAACGACATGCAGATATATTCACCTGGAAAATAATGGTTATAATGGAAAAGTTCTCAAAAACAATTTCCCTACCACATTCAGCAGATAAAGGATTTTCCTTTCCATAAAGCATTATATGTAGATCTGTAAAAGTTTACAGTAGATGTTAGAAAAAAAAATTCTAAAAGCCATTATATTTGGATAATACTCATGCAAATCTGAGAGAAGTAGTAGGTTAAGTGCTCACACTGGTTGGAATATTTCAAAAAATGTTTCGTAGTGTTTCCTTAGGTGAATATATTTGCGAAAGATAATCATTTATTCACAGTGTTTAAATACCTTTTACTTAAATACAAAGAAAAAAGATAATTTGGTATTAAAAAAGCTGTCATGTGCACACCACAGCTCTTTCTCCCTCACCCCCCTCCAAATTAGCTCTGTATTTCAAGTTCCAATTCTGCAAAGATGAATTTTTGTTTAAAATCCAAACTCCACTCTTAGCAGAAAAGCTAAGAAACTTCTCATTTTGCATCTGTTTGATTATCTCATAATAGGTGTTATTAATTTTCAGATGTGTGCATTAGCTGTGTTTGTAAAGTCTCCTCAGTTTGTTTTTGAGGTGATTAAAAAAATTAGGTCGTACAGATTTGAGACCTCCCACCTTCACGTTGAGATTACAGAGTTCTTCAGTTAAATCTGATGTTGAGCCTAGGTGATAAACAATGTGATAAAGCTTGGTTCAGTGGGACATGTGCAGTACTCCAAAAAGTACAGTTTCTTTCTGCAGGGAAGGGAGCAAAAGAGACAAAGTTCTGTTGTTATGAACTCAAGGTGGCTGTGTCCTCTCTGCACTTGGTTCCAGTTCTGCTGCTGCATGGTTTGATGGGCAATAGGAATTCTGAACACAGAGAAGAAAGTCCTAAACAATATCCTTCTCCCTAGAAACTCAGGAGGCTGGAATGCTGTAAGCTCTTGCTCTCTGTAGAACAGATGCCAGCATGCTCAATGTTTCCCTGCAGTGGAGCTCTCAGGGTTCATATTTTGGCTGATCATGAAAGGCCAGCAGTTCTCAGAAAGAAAAGCGAGTTAATAAATCCACAGCCCACATTTATCTTCCCGAGCATTTCACAGCCTCTCCAATTGCTTGTCTCCCTCTCTGCATGGATTAAACACTGGGAACCAGCACGGGCCAAAGGACTGGGGCTGGCTCAGTGCCCTGGCCTCTCCTGTGAAAGGCAGCTCTGTCTGGAGGGCAGAGGGCAATGTAGCACAAGCAGAAGAGTGGTTTTAACAACTGGGCAATGTTTTCCTGCTCTTTCTCTTCCTGCAGCCAGCCCTCACCGTCTGGTGGGGGGGGTGTGAAATACAGATTGCAATTATAGCTGGATGCTATTTCCCACGATTTGGGGCTGCAGGAGCATCCATCATTTTGCAAGCTTGTTTGGCACTGATGAGCTCTTAATTAAAGGTGAGCTTTTAGTGCTGCTGCTTTCAGGCAATCCTGACTGTTTGAAACATCTGCTGGTGCTTTTTGCACCTGTGCACTCACAACAAGGCAGTGCCTGCTGGTGTCCACACAGGGAGATTTATGGGGCTGTGTTTGGAACCCTGGGCACTGAGAATTTCAGATTTTCTGTGCTGACAGGCACTGACCCCCAAGCAAACACTGCATTTGACCTGAGGCCGTGGAACAGGCTTCCAAAGTTGAGTGATGGCACTGGGATTGTGGGTGTGTAGTTTGGATAGAAGTGTGTGATAGCACAGGGTGGAAAATGTAGAGTTGAAGGTTTTAGAGTATAGTGATATATATAAAGCAAGATGGAGGTTTTAGGGCGTAGGCTAAGTTCTTTTTCACCTTCTTCTTCATGGGTTTGGGTGATATCTTGTAACTGGAGAGAAAAATCCTCATTGCAGGCCATGGGTGGTTGATTGTGTTAAAAGTAAATTAGGTGTCATCTCATAACTGGACAATTCATCGTTAAAAGACCTTGTAGAGGGATAGAGACAGAGCCATTTTCTGCTTTGTGAGCTAGAACTCACAGCTTGTGAGACTAACATAGATAGGAATTAATAAACACTGAGTCTGAACAGGAACTGTGTCTCTCAAGCTTTTAATCCTGGTTCTGACAGAAGAAAAGAAGATAAAAAAGCCACAGGGCTGGGTACAGCATTCTCAGGGCTTCCTGGGCCTCTGACTGGTGGCCACGTGAGCTCTAGGGTACCTTGGAGATCCCTAAGTGACTTCTCTCCTCTCCTTACCATCCCTCTGGTGCTGTGGAGTATCTCTGGTTTTATATATTTGATGGTATTTGTCAAAAACCTTGTCTTGCATCCATAACTGGCACGTCCTTTGAGATTTTTATTTTTTCATTAATCAGTAATTGATTTTAGTTGGCATTAATACTCATTCAGTGATAGTAAGAACTGGTAGCTCTCTTTTTTCAACACCCATTAATTATTAACCACTTGCTTTTGTGGCTGTAATTTCTAAGGATCTATAAGGTTGATTGTTTTGCTATACAAATGGCTTTTAATCCTATTTATTCCTGCAGAGTGTTTTTATAGCTTGTATTTCATATAGGATTTAATTGCAGTCTGCCACCAAGGAAACAATACTTGAAAGGGATGAATATGTAACTGGACTGTACAACTGCAAACTCCTCAGAACAGCTGTGTCAGAAATCCACCTGCAGCTGGGGTTTGCTGGAGAATTTTGTTTTCTTAGCTTTTCCTGTGAAGTTTGTATGAGTCACTCCTTCTGAGCAAGTAACCTGATTTAGAATCAGAAGCCCAATCTATCTCTTCCTAGCAAAATTACAAAACCCAGAAGAGGAAACCGAGTCAAGACTTGTAAAACTGTCTAAATAAATGTTCAATTAGATGTCACTGGGGGGCACTTGGACTAGGACTCACCAAAACAACTCAGGATAAATCCCTCTCTGAAAAAAAATCTTGTCTTTAGTTACTCTGCAGGTTCCCAGTTGCAATACACTAATTTTTTTACAGCCACATGTTAATATTCCAGAATTCTGCTTGTTTTGGTGGGTTTTTTTGGTGCTTTTGTTTGGTTGGTTTGGTTTTTTTGTTAGCTTTGGTTTTTTTTAACAATACTGGGCTTTGTTTCAGTTGAAGGCCCTGCAGAAGAGGTCTCAGTCCTGTGGGGAGCTGACAGAGCAGCTCAGCTGCTGTCACTGCGTGAGGAAACAGTGCACAGGTGCTGGGAGTGGTTTTCAGCTGGCAATCTGGGAGCAAACACAGACACTCCCAAGAGAAATTAAGACCATTTGAGGGTTCTTTTTTGTTTGTTTGTTTTCTTTTTGGTTGGTTGGGTTGTTGGTTTTTTGTGGCTTTTTTTTTTTTGGTTGATTGGCGTTTTTTTCTTTGTTTTGGGGTTTGGTTTTTTTTTGGTTGGGGAGGAGGTTGTTTGTTTTGTTTTTGTTGAGTTTTTGTTTGTTTTGTGTTTGTTTGTTTTAATTCTCATTTCTCTTCCTTCCAGAAATGATGGTACAGAAAAGGCTGCCCATAAAGAGCATTTTACTGAGGGATTTTAGTTTTTCTCCCATTTCCCCTCTGTGTTTTAGAGCACTTGCTGGCTTCTTTAAGCAGCTATTAAATATTGAAAAAGTGAAGGCAGGGGGCAACTCTGAGATAAAGTGTGACTGGTACTTAATTACATTTCCTTGAAATGAAATCACTACAATTAAAGAAAACATCAGCACAGCCAACATTAACATCCTGAATAAGCTCAGCTCATGTGGGTTTCTGACTAAACATAAACCTCAAACTCCTTCAGATTAGGGAAGAAGCTTTATCTCCTTCACTATTCCCCTTATCTCTCCAATTCCAGTGCAGAGGCACTAATATTTCAGCATTTCAGAAGTCAATCAATAATCTCACTTGCAGATCCTGGATGAAATCTTATCCCTGGCTAATTATTTCCATCTTACTTTCACCTTGGAAAGCAGGAGATGGAAGCCAACATTTTGTGTGGCTATTTTTTTTTTTTCCATTAGTCATTGTGAAGAAATTTCATTTCTCTTTTGGCCCTCTGTGCATAATTTTTCTCTTCCCCATGTAAAATAATGCAGAATAAAATCACTTTAAATGAAGTATTTAAGTGTACATAGAGAGCTGTTGAAATCAGTGAGTGCTCAGATAGGTAAATTCAGTCACTTTGAGATTTTCAATGAACTTTTTGGGGCATTTGGGTGGTTTTAGTGAAGTTATCAAGAACATTCCCAGAGTGGGGAAAAGGTGGAAGAAGGCCTGGGGTTATGAGGAGAAAGGAATGGAATCTGAGTCAGAATTTCCACCCATGAAAATAATAAAGGAAATTCTAGAGTGAGGTATCTTTTGTAGAAGTTGCAGCTGAATTAAATACATTACCAATAAAAAATATAGCATCTTCTTGTTCTGTGTACTGGCTTCTTCTGGTTTTGGTGGGGTTTTTTTTGTTTGTTTGGTTTTTTTTGTTTTTTTTTTTTTTTTTTTAATATTACAATCCTTTAGAGGTGTCAGTAAAAAAAAAAATCAGTCTACTCTTACCTTATTATATATATTTATAACTTAGTATCTTTTTCAGCTTAAGCATCATTTAATGGATGAGACAAGAAGTAAACTGCTCCAAGCAAGTTCTACCATAATTTCATGACCTTTATCTAAGAAATAAGCATTCTTCCCTCAGTTTTGGTGCTTGTGGAATAACTGTTAATTCTTAAATTTCTGCACAGAGTAGGTGGAACTGTAGTAAAAAGTCTTTTCTGTATTAGTGAAGAAGGGCTGTAGCTGCCAGTAATTACCACTATACCTGCAGGAGATTTTCAGTTAGATTTTAGAAAATTAATTTTTAAACAAATTCTAGAATAGCTTTCTGCCCAGGGCTAGAGCCAGGATTTAGCAATTGAGAGAAACACATTTTCAACTCTGAGTAGAAAAATGCTTCATGCTTTGACTCCTAAGTATTCCAGGTAATTTCTGAGTTTGAAAAAGCTTTTTTAGGGCTTAAACCCCACCACAATATGTAGGGCAGAAGTATGAGTTTGAATGCTTAAATTACCTTCTGTTATACTTCATTTTCATAAAAAACCCATCTAAACCTCCATGTTAAACAGGAAAGCCTACAGCTTGTTAAGGAAATCTCTCATTTTGCACTGTGGGTAATATTTAATATTTACATGTTTGTGCCTTTCTTCTTTAAACAAGAGAGACTTCCTGGCATTTCCACAGCACCATCTTCCTGCTTGTCATGGAAGAGTGTGGAAATAGACCCAACTGGAGCATTAAACCTCTGCTGGTGCTTTTGCATCTTGCTAAGTTGAATTAGAAAACTATTTTCTTAGTAGGGTTTTTTGTTGTTGTTGTTTGTTTAGCCTTATTTTAAGTTAATAGATGGCAGTATTAGATGTTTTTTCCCCATACCCTTCCAATCTCAACTGCTTCATTGTTCAGACATGCCCAGTGGAGAGAGCTCAGGATCATCTGTTTTCTGTAAAGTTGTGGAAGGAATTATTGGTGTTTTTTCAGACAAATCATATGCGATTCTCGTTCTAAGGTACTGAACTAATCCAATGTTTTGGGGGAGAATAGGATAAAAAAAAAAGGACAGTGAGACAAGAAGCCCAGAAGAATCTGAGAGGTATTAAAGTATAATCCCCCACACATTATGTGACAGAATTCTGTGTAGATGAGGCTTCACTCCAGAGAGATAAAATCTGGCTCATTTTCAACACATCCTTCCCCTGCTCTGTGATGCACAACAGAGGGAATCTGCTCTCATGGGCCTTGGAAGGTGAACAGGAAGCAGAACTTGTGTATCCCATATTAACAAAGCATTTTATTGAAGCTCAGCTTGAAATATTTGGCAATCTGTGAGTCATTACCAAAGCAAGAGAAGGTTAATCATAACCAAGTTTTTATAGTGGTGAAGAAGAAATTCAGCGTGGGAGCCTGCTTTGAAAATAACCAGAAGTAAAACTGAATTTGCAACACTGGGGGTAAATGTTGGGGTCATAACATATCCCACTTCTGTTCAAGCAAAACAACATCTGTTTAGCAGCAATGTCTAAGTGCTTATTGACTGATTAATTTGGGAATAATAAAACCTGTTAACAAATACAAGAGATGCCAGAAGGACAAGTAGGAGAACATTTTTATGGTAACACAAGCTGGTTCATTTAATTTTCACAATGCTTTAAAGGAATGTGTATTTTTTTCTCTCCCTTTCTCTCTTCTTGCTTGCTGCCACCTGGTCTTTTTTTTCAGAGGCAGCTATTTTGTAACCTGCTGAAAAATGGAGGGTGAGTGTTTTGTTAACACTGAAACAACTTAATGTTCCAACCAGATCCTGTGTTTAGAAATACCTTTGCAAAGTAATTATAAGAAAAATCTTTAAGAGATATCAAGTTGAAATTTGTATGGGAATATTTTAAAGGCAAGGGGAAGCTTATTTTCCCTTGTTGGATGATGGAACAAGCCTCAGAATCAGTCTGAAAATTAAATTTATTCCCGTTAAGTGATTTTTCTCTGTGCAGCTATTTACCTAGAGAGGGTAGATAGCAGGACAAACATTGGTGATGCAGTTAAGTCACTTGGGATTGTCACAACTCACATTTGCAAATAAAAGCTGCAGTGCTTCAGTCTGAAAGAGAAGAAACAGGCTTGGGATCCTGTGTGCCAAAGTAATCTTGTTACTTCCTCTTTGAACTTCCAGCCTGGTTTTTATATAGGAAAAAACTGCAATTCCCTGGCTAAAATCTGCCAACCTCATTTCCAGCACCTATCCAAATCTTAACAAAGTTTTTGTTGGGTTTGCTACTCCAGAGAATCCTTTGCTCTGCACTGAAAAGACCTTGAGGGGATGAGATACCAAGAAATATCTCTTTATCTGTCTGAAGCTGCTGACGTCAGATATGATAGAAGTGATATCCTGCTGCTCTGCATGCTTTTTATGTGATTTTTATGTGATTGACAATATGATTTATTGTCATTGTGGTAATGAAATGAAATTAGGCTTGTGCCAAGTCTTTAAGCACACACTCTGGCAAAATTTTCTCTCCTGTTGCAGTTTGCATGATGCTTTGCAGTGATGCAAGGATTCACTGGCAGCACAACAGTGTCCAGCTTTTATTTTTACATTATCTTGCTCTGTCACATGTGCCTTTATTGGATGTAATTGATCAGCGGCTGTTCTTTTGCCTTTATTGGATTTTTACATTAATTAAATTGTTCAGCCTGGAAAAGAAAAGCTCCAGGGTGACCTAACTGATGTCTTCCAGTACCTGAAGGAATTATATGATGCCATCTTACCAGAAAATTTGCTCTTAAAGAGTGGCACAACCTGTTTTTTGAAACACTTCTCAATTCAGACAAAACCAATATCCTTTCCCTTTCATCAAGAGTCAGTGGAATCTTTACAAAATTTTACTTGCAGAAAAGCTTAAAAGACATAATTCCTAATATTAAAGTGAACTTGTGTTCTTTCATAATTAGTAGTGCACAAAAACTACCAGCCATACATGGACCTCCTTTTCCATCTGAATTCAAGGTAGCAGCATGTTACAGGATAAGCCCTGGGGGTTCTCAGGTGTAGAATGAGTAAATTTCATGGTGGTAGAATCTAATTTTACCTCCCATTACCTCACCCACAAAGAGAAAAAAAACTCAAACAAGATGCAGTGTGGAAAAAAATCCAGTGAAAGATAAAAATCCATAGAGGGCAGAGCTGGGAGAAATCATGTCAGTAGAAAAATTCTGTAATCCTTCCTCTAAAAGAGCCAAATGAGTGTTAGAGGTAAGAAACTGAAAGTTTATTCTTTCAGATGAGGTTTTGGGGACTTGTGTGTGTACACACACACTTTCACAGACATTATGTACAAGAGTGTCAGGGATTTGCCCAGGTGGAAAGAAGGATGTCTTTGAGATAAACTGCTGGTAGGGAAGTCAGGAGCAGAGTCATTGACTCTGAGATCAGTGTGTTACTCTGTCAGCAGCCCCCTGCTACAAATCCTGGGATTTATTAATAGAACTGTTGGAAAAATGCTGAGTCAAAATCATCAAAACCCTCTTTGGGAAAAAAAAAGTTGTTTTTTCTTAGCTCCTCCTGGCAGAAACTAGGCAGGTTTCCGTGGAAACTTGCCTACCTCACCCACAGTTCCCCTGTCTGAAACCAAAATTCCAGCCATGGGATGAGCACAAACTGCTTGGCAGCTGTGGCTGTGAGGGTTCAGAGAGCTGCTGGAACATCATCTTGAGGTTATTTTGAAAAGCTGAGCAAAAATATTGCATCACTTGCTGTAAACAACGTTTGAGGATTCTTGTCCTCAGAAACATTGGAGTCTTTTCCCAGCAGGCAACAGTTTTTTCCCTCTCTCAGGTTTTCACTCAGAAAAGGAAGTTTGTGCCCTGACTGGTTTATTAAAAAGCTGCCATGGCTCATACTTTAGCTATGGACCTACAGAGCATTCCCAGTGTTTTTACAGAAGCCACAAGCTGGCAGAAGCAGGCCCTGATCCTTGTCTGAGATGAACTTTAACTCATTGGTGTGGAATGGTTTCAAAGGTGTCAGTGAGAAGCTCTGGCTTGTGGTAAGACAGGTGTGAAGGCAGTTATTGCTTAATAAACTTGTTGTTTTTTGGGGTTTTGGTTTGGTTTTTTTTTTTGAAGTGCAAGTATTTGTGTGCTGTGAAAGAAAAATTAGTCCTTCAACTGGCTTTTAAAATCAGTATGAAGACCATTGTTTCTGAAAATTTGAGATCTAAAAGTTTTTTCAAGAAACAAGGCAACTTTTGATTTTGTTCTAAGTTTAGATTTAATAAAATATTTAAAAGTAAAGTGTCCTTTCTAAACACAGCAGGAACTCAGCTAATGATTAGTGTGTTAAGAGATGCAGACAAAATTACTTTAACCCCCCCCTTGAAATTAAAGCACTGAAATAATAATTAAAAAAAGACAATCAGATTTGATCTCTCATCCTGGCAGAGTTAAATTTTATGAGTTTTGTGTGAGAGCTCTTTATGAGGAGTGTTTTCATCCTGCATTTTCCAGATGCAGACATTTCTTTACTTCTCATTGCTGAGGGCTGTTGTCACCATTTTAGTCAGCCTCCTGTTTTGTAATCTGGGTGTTTACAGTGTGGTGAGAAGATTCAAACCTTTGCCTGTGAGGCAGAAGGCAAACGGAAAAAAATCATCCTTGCAGCTGTGGGGGAAGCAGAGTTAGGTCTGAACTTACATATTTTCAACCCTGAGTAACAGCAAAGTGTTGCTGTTGTGGTGTGCTTGGCATCAGCTGGGAAAAGCAGCAATTGTGCAGGAGCAGTGAGGAGTTGTGGAACAGCCAACCAAGGACAATTTGTGTCCCTTTTTTCATCACACAAATACGTGTGAATGTGCCTCACACATGATCTGTCATATCCTGTGCACTCATGTAAAGCTCTAAGTTGCTGCTGTCACAAATTACTTCCACATAAATTCATTTAACTAAGAGTGATCACCAGTCTTTGTTTTATTGCTTCCAGGCTTCGTTTTCTCCCTTTTCTGAGTTGTAACAGGAATGTGCTGGAAAATTAGGATTTCTGAACTTTCTGAGTACCTTCTCCAGCAGGTCTTATCCAGAATGCCATGCCAATATCCCACCCCAATATTTACCTTTACAACCAAAACTAAATAACAAGCATTTAAAGGGTGCTGAAGTACTGAGGACTGTCAGCTTTATGTTCAGACAGTGGCTATTGCTATCTCTCCACTATATAGCTGTAATATTTTCCCTTCTTTTATTCTTAAAAACATGGTGATAACACTCCTTTTTTTTAATTCTGATCATAAGATTTCTTTCACCAACTTCTTCAGGCAGTTAAATAGAACTTTGTCATTAGGCATTGGTCATAGTCCTTCAGCCATTTTACCTGAAGGGGCTCTCAGCTCTGTGGTCCCTCTCCTGAAGATCTCAGTGTTTGTTTTACTGTTCTTTAAGTTTGTCTTTGAGGAGAAACTGCACAATATCCTCCACTATCATCACTTTTTTTAAACAATGTAGAGATGTTCTTTTAATAGGTAGTGGTCTTTTCTCTTTCAGATTTTCACATTTATGTTTCCTTGCTGTCATAAACCCTCTCCTCTTCTGTTTGTCTTGTCTCCTTATTGTGTGCTGAGTAATGACAGTGAATTTCTCAGGGCCAGGTATGATCTTCTGTTTCTTTAACCACATCTCACTCAAAATACATCTTTTCCTAAAGCTTTTAACATCTAATATGATCTGACACATGATTAAGAGTACAAAGTCTTGTGTATTATCCAGCTTTTAGTTTGTTCCTTTGGGAGAGCTTACCTGCATGGGAAAATAAAACAGGAAGTCTTTTCTAGGATTTATGTGTGTGGAAGAAGAGTGGACATTGAAAATCCTGGTTATAAAATGGAGACTGCCTTTGACAAATGAAGTGCCAATGCCCTCAGGGAAGCACGATATGGGATAATATGTCAGTTATTAGCTGGCAGGAAATCTTAAATATGTTTCTGTACCCTCTGTTATTTAACTGTGCATGTGGAGTGGGCCAGATCTTTTCATGTTCTTGCCTGTTTGAAACCCTCTGGGGTGGTATCAGGAAGCCAGATCTATCCAGCAGATTATTCCCTGGATACCTGATGTGCTCACACACACTGGTGTAGCCTGGGTTGGTAAAAATTGGGGTGTTTTTTAAAACTTTGTCAACCCCTTACCTGCAGCTGGCTGCTCCTTTTGTGGGAGGTGCTGTCAGGGATGGGTCAGAAATGTTCAAATTCCTTCCTCCACACTGTGGGGCAAGTTTTGGGTAAGCAACTCTTATCTGTGGATGATCTCCTGGTGATTCCTGCCCATTGCACTGAGGTACAAGGGCTTTGCTGGTAGTTTTTATCCACTCATTCCACAGGTGTGAAATTCTGCCAAAAGCAAATAAGGAAAAGCTGCTGACAGAATATTAGATGCTGAATGTTGTGAGAAGATCTGCAGCAGAGAGAAAATAATTCTTCCATGAAAACCTGTCAAAATTTATCGTCACAGCATTCACAGAAGTGCAACTTTCAGAAATTAAAAATCAAACTGTGATACCAATTCTTCTTTCTCTTCTGGTAGACTTAGTTGCCATGATCTTAAATGAAATCATGCAGGCTAAAAGCTGCTATCACATCTCTTGTTTTGGTTTACAGGAAGAAAACTGATATTTTAATCAGCATTTTACAGGCAGTTGGTCAGAGCTGCAGTTTTAACTGTTCTCCCTCTACTTGGAATAGCATCAGGGATGAATAACTTTTCCTACGTAAAGTTTATTGTTTGAGACCCACTTCTCACCTCAGAAAAAGATACCACCCCTTCCCTCTTCTCCCCCTGGTGAAAGCAGGAGTTTCCATGTCAGGCTTTGTCCCAGCACATCCTCTGGAATAATAAGTGGAAGTTACAGTTCTTGAGCACTGCTTTTGTCACTGCAGTCTGGGAAAATCAGAGTGGGCAGCAGTAGTATGTGCTAAAGGTCAAAGGGTGGGTTTCACTTACTTTTTGCATCTATGCTGTTGGTTGGTGAAACCAGTGGAGTGAGTGGTCTAAATATTCATCCTCCACAGCTTCAGTGGATGGTGAGGATGGAGAAATGGGGAAAATGTGAACAGAATGGAAAGAGGCAGATAATTTGTGATTTTTCAATGGGGGCTTGAGGGGATGGTAAACTTCATGTAGGACAGCTTTATATAACACAACAAAAACTTGTATTTTCAAATATTAGAATTTGCCTTGCATAAATCAGTAGCTGTTTTTCCTAAACAAGGTCTGTGGTTTACAATAACAGCAAAACTGTTATGCTTGAATAAGATCACTCTTGGTTTGTATTTATTTTAGGGCCTGTACTGCTCAAATCACCAGTCCTTTCACTCTCAAAATAGGATTATTATATTATAAAAATATTAGCTTTACACAGATGAATATTTCATTGGAATTCCTACCAGTTTGTTTGTGACAATTCCATGATCTTCAGACAAAACATCAAACCATTTTAACAGCAGCTCCTGTGAAGTTTCATATGACCTAATTTATTTTCCCTCTTTAAATGAGTGTGAGGTGCTGGATATAAATCCCAAGTGGAAATAGGTGGAGTCCCCCTTGTCCACATGAAAATGTACAATATACCCTCCTAGTTTTTATGGTGGCTGGCTCATTTGGCTCTTTTATGGAATAAGTTCTGTGTTCAGTTTTCATGCAATCTGCCTGAGCCGAGTCCCTCCAAATTAGGGGGATGAATGTGCAAAGTTTAATTGAAAGCATCAAGAAGCAACTGTAAGGTTTCACAATTAACTGACCTCACTAAGGGGTAAATGTTATGCTTTTTGTATCTGCTGTACATAACATGCTTGGCTATTTCCCACAGAAATCAGAGATTTATGGTCAGATATCCAGGGTGGAGTTTATCCATGTGCCTGGAAAATGGTGCTTGTGGTAGAGGGCATGATTTTAAGTCTTTTTTTTCACTTGTCCTGTGTTGAAAAGCCTGATATTGAGAAGCAGGGGGTTGCTTTCTATGATTCAGAAGGGCGTGAGGAACAATAACAACCAGCACTCCTTGGGATGGGAAAACTCCTCTCTTCCCTAGTGAGCAAGGAAGTCTCTCCACACCCAGCATTTTCCAGAGACCATTCACCACAGCAGGGAGCAAAAGAGGGCAGAGGAAACTGAATCCAGGATAGTGTGGGGATAAGATAAAGTGGGATAAAGCACATGAAGTAATGTTTCTAAAGGTGTGTTCCTAAATCGTTGGGAACTTGGTAAATGGAGATTCACTGGTGATGCTTTGTCAAGGCACACAGTTAAATGAGCAACAATTCAGAATTAGGTTTCCCTTCATTGGTCTTGAGTAGAAAGTGTCTGGTTTATGTATATTTTTATGTACTGACTGAAAATGAGGAAGCAGAAAAAAGGTGTGAGTAAAAGTGGAGGGGAGAACTAGACAGGAGTATATTTCTGCAAATTACAGTATTCTAAGTGTTTTATGAGGTGTTTCTAGTCTCATATCTAACCAAAAAACAGGAAAACCCCAACTCCTCAACCCCCAAACATAAATTACATCAATGACATGCCACCAGGCCCACGATACCAAATTCTTACGTCAGTGTTCTCAGCAACAGCGCTGATATTTTGGTGGCTTAGCCTGAGAGTATTTGTTCCCAAGCTGCTGAAACTAATTTTGAACTAATTAGCTCAGCTGCTTTTCAAGTGGCTGATGATTCAGATTCCCTATACAAAAACAACACCTGACTGACTCAAAGTTTTTGGCATTCCCAATATTTTATTGTTTCTCTTCACTGAGGAGGCAAAACAAAGCCAGGCTGGTTGCAAAGCCCAAATTATCTTGACAAACAAAGTCAAGCTCTGCCTAAGAGACACACCAGGCTGTTTTGTCTGCTAGATATGGATCCAATACAATGGAAAACAGTCTAAAAGAAAGCTTTTAGACCTGGTAACAAGGAAGATATTCTGGAAAAAGCATAGGTTTTCCCCAGGAATACCACCTAGGTTACCCAAGTAACTCTTTAATAAAAAGTGGTGGATTTGACCTAAAATTCGCTCCTGAAGCAATGACTGGGCATTGGTATAAATACACCAGGAGCCTCCAACCAGGAGTTGTGAGAGATTGTTAATTGTGGACATCTGCTTGGAGTTGTCTACCCCTGCCTGGTGATCACACACGGAATAGAGAGAAAAGAAAATACTTTCCCATGGCCAGGAGCCTTGTGAAATCTCTCTGGATGGTCTCTCACAACTTGCTAATGGCTCACATTTGGGTTTGTTTCAGTTGGCACAGTGAAAATGTAAAACATTTTTAACCTTCTGTTTTGAAGGATCAGTTCAGAGGGGTGAAAAACATGAATCTGACTGAAATGTGATTTGAAAGAAATGCCATATTTGATTTGTACTTCTTGTACAAGCCAAAATAAAGCACTTCAGATGCTATGAAGCACTAAAGATCTTATTCCAACTGTGGTCAAAATAAACAAACCAGAAGTTTAGCCAGTAAAGAAACATGGGGCACTTACTCTGATAATCATTCTTGATTCTAGTAAAACCTGTGGAGATCTACAGACTGTAATCCCATTTATTTACTTGTAATTCACATCACAGGGTTTCCAGGGTGAGTTTTAGAGGCCTGGTTGTACAAAATTCCATTCAGATCACGTATTAAAAGCTCTCTCCCAATGGCATTATTTTAAGGGAAGAGGTACCTACAAGTATGTGATCACCCAGAGAATATTTCCCCTGAAAAATTATGTAGTTTTGAGCAACATGGACGCAGTAAATCTTAAGGTCAAGTTGAGTCAAACACAATTTTTCTTCTGAGCACCTGTAGATTGAAGTGACCAGGTTAAAATAAAACCCACGACAGCCTCCAGCCCAAAACAAACAAAAAATGAACACCCCCACTCCCCCCAAATAAACCACAAATCCAAGTTTTGGGTTGTTTGCTTGTTTGTTTGTTTGTTTTAATTAACAAAAATGCAGCTGTAATGCAGACTGAGTAAGGCTTTTACAAATAGGATCCTTAATTGCACAGAGGGGTTTTTTCCTTGTTAAATGTAATTTGGCATGAAATGGAAGAGTGATGTAAAAATAAGTTTTCAGCAAATAGAATAAAAAAAGGCAAAACAAAAAGGTAAAAAAATACTGATATTCTAAGGAATTTGGGTTCATCCCTATGAATACTGTCTTTATTGGTGCTTATGGAGTTGATATCAGTTTTGCAGCTAAGAAAAAACAAGTAAACAATTACTTGCCTCATGAAATCATAAAACCAGAATGCCACGTTTACAACTAAGATATTCATTAAGCAGCCTTTTTCCCCTCAAGAAAATGCAGAAGAAGTTTTGATGAGGAAAACTTCCTTTGGAATTATTGTTGCAGCCTTGTAATTCAGCCCAGTGTGAGGTGTTGGCCTTGCTTAGCAGACAAGCACATTCCTGAATTTTCTCACTTTTAGGACACCCCAATACTCTTCTGCAAAGCTGATTTGTGGCTTAACCTCTCAGTTAAGAGGTTTTTTCTTTAAAGGAAGAGAAGCAGCAATGTTATTTGGGTTTTTTAAATATGATCAGAATCAAACAGTGGCTTGTCAGCCTAACCAGGCCTGGCTTCTCCAGCTCCCCAATTTGGAGCTTTACAAATGAATGCCATAAGTAACATAATTTCAGAGCTCTCTGCCAGCTGGTGAAATTCATTGTCTGCTTCCAGAACAAGGCAAAAAATTGGACTACATTAACAGTAATCCAGGCTTTAAAGGAAGTATTCCAGCTGTCAAAGGCAGTTTTTTTAAAGTAAAAGCTACTGGCCCAAAGCTCAGACAATGCATTTGACAGGTAAATTGGAGCCAAACCGCTGCAAATTAATTTGGGATTATTATTCTTATTTCAAAATTAATAAACTTTTTAAATATATGCAAATCATCAGGTTGCATGATATTAAAATTGGGTTGGGTTTTTTTTGAGTTTGTTGAAATGTGCTGGAAGAACCCAGCAGTCCTTCTTGATTACCACTGTTTCTGGCAGTTGAATGAATCCTGCGAGTTTGCAGCAGTCTCAGCTCCTCAAGAAAATATCCTGGAGCACAAAAAAGCATCAGCTGGACAATCTGCCCACACCCTTGTTTGATGGGAAAGATGTAATTTGTTTTCTGTTACAGAAGGCTTATTTATTGATGGATGATTGAACATTGAATTCCATTTGGCAAGAATCAGTTTTCAAAAACTGAGTTACTTTATAGGTTTTAAGCTGCTTTTCTATAGCTGAGTGGACTCTTCAGCTCATAAAGTACTTGTAATGGATTGTCAAGTCGTTACAAGAAGTATTTTCTTAGTTCCATGAGATGATGGAATGATTTTAATTTATTTTTTCCCGTGGCTCCTGTTGAAGCTACTGACTCAGAATTTTGCAGCCACTTCATAGATTGGAAATGAGAATTTTATATTTAATGGTCGTTTTCCTACTGTACTGACCAAAAAGTGGCATAAATCAAATTAATCGATTTTTGAAACAGTCTGTACTCAAAGAAAAGGTGAGACCTACAAAGCACTAAAGTATTGTAAGGTTCTTCTCTGTTTCAAATCCTAAATATGGACAAACACATTTAATGTTTTTTTTAATGTTCTTGGATAACATGATTATTTATCAATTTTTGCAAGCTGAACTCCAAAGGAGAAAATTCCCTGCAGATGTTTTCCAGTGTCCTTAAGTGGTATTTATTAAATTTGGTCACTTACTGATTTTCTTCAAAATCAAGAACATTTTATGTGATTTCATTTTCCCATCTGAGATAACATCATGCATAACAATGTAGTGACACTCTCATTGTGAAACATATTTTAAGTACACGGCAAGCAAAAATGTCTCCAGCTTCCCTTGCCATATGTATTTATTCCTGCCATTTAAAACATCTTTGGAATGCTATGAAAATATTTGGGTTTTAGCTTAACTGTAGAAAAAAATGAAAACAGAAACTAAGAAATGAATCATGAATTATCCAAACAAAATTTTCGCCTCCCTCTGCCATGCACAACAGGCTCAGCATTTTCTCATACTGATTTTTTCATCATTAATTTCTTTCTGCAGTTCCAAGCAAAAGTGTTTGGATTATAGTGTTATGATAAAGTCCAACTAGTCCAACATCTTTAATTCTGTAGCAACATTCTTTTGATTTCCCTGTTTTCTCTTGTTATCGCTGTAGAAATCTCAGTGAAAGAAAAAAGTTCATGTATCCAAATATTGTTGGCTTTTCAAGTACAGCTATTTCTTGCCTGAATAAACAAAGAAGTTCACACTATCCAGCAATGTGGACATGTGGTCAAAATATTGAAATAATTTGGCATTCTAGTAAATCATTCATTTCATCCAGGATTCTGTGAAACACATAAATGTGTCTTTTGCTGCAGACACGTGCCAGATAATGCAAAGGCTTGCTGGGTTTAAGAACATATCAAATTTAGGCCTGGTGCTTGCCTATCTCAGGCCCAGGTAATTCTGTTCCATGGTTTTCCAGACAGAGAAATGCTTGGTTTAGGCTGAGAACACAGGCAAGGGTTTCGTTTGCATTTGGTCTTGCATTAAACTTCTCTTTGTACCTCTGACTATCAGGAGATCTTCCCTGAAACTATAGAAAAGTGGCCAGGCCAGGTTCAGCAGCTGCTCAGGAAGGTGATGGCTGATTGTGATGTTGGTTGAGGTATCCTGTGTCTAGATTTGATAATGAGTTTATTGAGGAATGGGTGTGAAATACCATCCTACTGAATTTGATCAAATTCTGGCAAAAAGTGCCAATCATCCCTTTAAAAAAACCAACAACCTGTATGAGGTTGCAAGTGTGGGATCTCTCAGATGGTTCTTTAGACTAACAAGTGAATATTTTAATAAGTTTTCAGTAGTACAGAAGTGCTGCACATCCACATTGAATATATGGAGCTGTGAAAATTTACATTGTTGATGTTGCTAAGGCAGGAATTTGGTTTCCTGTCAGAATATAAGCTATCAGTAACTAAATTAAATACCATTTTAGATATTGCTTGGATCCATCAATACCTTTTCATGGACCTGTTGTTTCAGGCAGTTTTATGAAGTGATGCTTTCTAGCAGATTGAGGCTCAGAAAAGCTTTGTGTAAGTAGGGCTGTTTTTTCATCAAGGCAGGCAGCCACAAACAAAAAAAAGCAGCATTGTTTCTGTTGAGGGGATATAAAATGATCAATCTCTGTGAATTCTGTCAGACTAACTCAAGAAAAAGCTGGAGGAGTTGTTAATGCTGTTAGTGAGTCACTGGTCATGGATAACAGACTGAGGGGAGACGGGAGAGGGAATTCTGAAGAGACACAAGTAGTTACTGGTGACAAACATAAATACATCATCTTATGGAGTGATAGTGAAATGAGACTCTGGGTTGGAAACAGTGCTCTGATTGTGTGGTTTTTGTGACCATTTGTTTGGGAAAAGTGAAATGAGAGGAGTCTCTGCCTGAGTTTGTGTCATTTTTGACATTGCCATGCTAGTGAAGTATTTGTCTGGTGGTGAACTGCAGTGAAACCCCAGGGGGCACAACTCTTCCCAAGCATCAGGATAAAGTGCTTCAACTGGAAAATGTGTGGATTTGTATGGGGAGCAGGGGGGTGTTGCAGCATGATTAATATGAACAAATACATATGTTGTAGTGGTATAAACCATATGAATATGCTGATTCTCTAATCCCTAACTCAGATTATATTCCTTTTGAACATCAGCCCAGACCACTGGCTCATTGATACTCAGCTGCTGCCTCAGCAGTTCTGGAGTTTACAATCTGGCTCCAGTGGCCAGATGCAATCCAAAGGTTAAATATAAACTTGAACCCTGCTTAAGATTCCACTCTCTTGTCCCTCAGCCATAGCTGGCATAGAGATATTCTGGCATAATTCTTTCTAGAGTACTTTATCATGTCTTAAAGCAGAATCTTTTTGCCTTTTCAGTGGGGTAACTGAGTTACAGAGAGGCAAAACCCCCCAAAACAGCTTGGACTCCTGCCCCTCTTCAAAGAGAAGAGTTCTTTTGATTTGATGGAATGACTCAGGTTTACAGCTATGTACATGAAAGCTGACCAAGATCTCTGACATGAGCAGCAATCTCAGCTCAATTATAAGAAAACAATAGTTCTTTCTATTTAGATTTCTTCTTTTTTTCCATAGAATTCAAATCTTGTTTCAGTTAAGACACCCTCCAGGGAATGCTCCAGAAGTAAACTTGAAGCTGTAAGAGCAAGCACAACTATCAGAATCACTGACAAGAAAGCTAAGCAGCTTGCTGATGACAGTGGCTGGGGGAAGGCAGTAAGAAATGAGTGATACCATGTTCAAACTGCATATCCAGTGCAAGCCAAAAAATAGCTTTGCTCAGGGCTTAGGCTACAAAAAATATCAAGCACTACTTTCTCAGCCATTTGTCTGATTTGGGATTTACTTCAATCCACTGAGCTTTGAAAGCATTTCCTTAAAATGTTAATGTCACTTTGACAATACAAAATCAACTTCCTACATTCTGCCTGTTCCTGTAAAACTTCAATTGGTGTCTTTATATGGACTTGAAGTTACAAGAATGCAGAATGAACGGAACATCCTGTGGGAAAATTGGGCTTCATTTCCCATCCCATTGCCTTAAATCACCTTTCTTTTCCAGCAAACAACTGTGCAGGCAGCTACAGAAACACCTGGCTAGAATTTCCAGAATTCTGGAATTCTCAGACTGAATTCTGAGCATCTGATTGACTTCCTGGTCTAGGCAGGTAAAATCACAACCTGTGGTCTCAGTTCTTTGTGGTTGCACATCTTCCACAGGAGCTGTGGGACAGCATTTCTTCTGGCAAGAGGTTTTACTTCCATAAATTTGTATTTCAGAAAGATGGATGCTTCTGAAAATGAGGGATGGAAAACAATCCTGTAATGCAGCATGTGTTGACTGAATTTCAAAGTGATAAAAGAAAAAAAATTATTACTTTAGACAATATTAAGTTGGACAATCTTAAGACAGCATTAACACAGTTCTCCTTCCCCTCTACCTAACACTTGGCTATAAGACAACTCAGATTTTGGGCAGGGAACAGAAGGCATCCTGGAATATTTTTTTAATTGTACAGCAATAATTAATGAATTCCAGGGAACTGATTTGTGTCTTGTATTATGCAAAGTCTGGCACGACATTAAGGAAATTTGGGATCTGTAGATTTATCCAGCCTTGGGTCAGCTTAGTCAGGCTGGGGCTATAGCAGCAGACATTTAGGTATTTCAGAGTTAACCATGCAAAACCACAGATCTGATGGCAGATTTAGTTATACTGCACAGCTAAGAGCAAGTATCCTCTCAGAATTCCTGTTAACAGGCAGATTCTGGGTTCTGTTTGTCCCACTTTTGTGCATAAGGAATAAAAATACAAATTCTAGGCTATTGCTCTGCTCAGGAGCTCTCCATGAGCATGTTAGAAATGTAACACAGTGCACTTTTAGGCCATGAACTCCCAGAAACACAGACAGGGGCAAATATAATTCATTTTTCCTGTAGGGGGTATAAGGAAAGAAGAGCAGATATTTGTTCTGTGAGAAACAGCTGTCATAATACCTCCCTGCCTGACTCATTTTTTCTGCATCATCATCATCTGTCTGTTGTGCTTTTGATAGTTTACAAGAATAAAGGTGTTTTTATCCCAGCTATTAAATATTCCTCAGGTTAAGTCTTTCTGTGTTGGGAACATCTTCCTTTCTGTTACTTTGTCATCAAAACAGGAATAAAAACACTGCACTGAACATTGTACATAGGTACTTTATAATTCATCTAAGAGACTGTCTAAAATTAATGAGGCAAGGTTGGGTGGTAGGGGACAAAAAGCTGCTTCCTAAGGCAACATAGAGGAAATTGTACTGGAAATGGTTAAAACTTTGTGATTCTGAGAACTGATACTTTTTATGCTGTGCAGTACAATCTCATTTCTCCTCCGTTTGCTGTGACTGCAATATCTCTTCCCACTCTTCTTCTTGCCCAGCTGAAACTTCTGGAAGTGTCCTGACAGGGAATAACTCAAATACATCACCCCAGATTTAACAATGAGAGATATGCTTGTTTAAGCAGAGGCTGTGATAGCAGCAGCATGGCACGTGTAATTCATTGAATTTTGCTTTCAAAGCAAACAAGCCCAATTCTGGCAAACCTACCAAGAACTATTTTCATTTCATTTTGCAAGACATACCAATACTTTGAATTTCTTCCTATTTTCAGATGGAACAAAATATATATTTTAAAGATAGAATGGTGTAAAAAAAAATCAAGGTTATTTCAAACACCCAAATTTTTAACCCTTGGGACAGACATGGTGTTATGTTTTATATGATCAAAGATAAGAAAAACAAGCTGCTTCTTCAGGATGAAAATTAATATGTTTGAAGTATTCCAATAAAAATATTTCTATCTTTCCTAATTTTTTTTTAATGTTCACCTGGAAAATAAGTTATTATCATAATATTTTAAGTTTGTTCTGTTGTTATTTTTCTGATTTGTGCTGGAGACTTAAGACAGTGAGATATAATCATATTCTCAATTGCTGCAGAATTTCTGATCTGACTAGAAAGAAAAGCTCTGATCTTATGTGGATAAGCAAGAATTAGTATAAGATCTGGCTTAAGTATCTTGTCTCTTGCCTTTGAGAGAGGAGTTGGTTGGCCTCAATGTTTTAAAACTCACTTGATATTTAAGACACATTCAAGAATTAAGAAATGAAATAGAACTTTATGGACTGGTCACATTTTAGACTTACCATAACTTTAGTTTGCATGAAATAAATAAAAAAATATAAAGCAAAACTTGTTGAAATTCAAATTTAGGTTGGGCCTTTGGAAAAGAAGGATGTAAGAAAACTGTTTAGATTTTCTTCTTGAGTTGTAAAAAAAGAATATTCTCCCATACAGCTGTGGGTATCTATGGCCCAGCAGTTTCTTGCTCCATCAGAAAGGAAAGTAATGACAGCACAGGATAATTCTGTCCTATCTCTTGGCTCAGCATCAGTTGTGCTCACTCTTCTATCACAGATCTTGAAACCAGGGAGACAGCAGCTATCTGGGTAGGAAACACTAACTCAGCAAGGAAGCTTTCCAATCAAATATTAAATATCTGCACTTAAGACAAGCTCCATGAAAGTCTCTGCCTTGAAAGTGCAGTCCTCCCCTGAAAGTCTCCTCTCCCTGAGGAGTTTGCTCTTTACTGCTCCTCATTTACATCTGCCCTTTTCCTTGTGAAATATGGGGATGATGAGGACTCTTCCTCTCAGACATTCCACACATACCCATATCAATAAAAACAGCATGATGGAGCCTTTGCTTGGGTCCTGCCAGCACCAAGATTGATTTATGGAGTGTTGCTGTGTAAGTCACCTGAACGTTTGTTGTGCTGCTGCATCCCCTCCAGAGCCATGAAGGCAGATTCAGCTCTTTTGTACACAAATATCCCAGTTCTCATATTATTTATGAAGTCTTAGGAGGACTTTTTGGCAAGTGCAGTTGGCTTGCAGTTGAGAAATCTGTGGTATGACTTCTTAAACCGTATTTGGCTTTCTTTGAGTACAGTAACATCATTACCTGCATTGCCAGGGTCTCCTTCCAGAGCTTCACATGTGGGGCAATGACATCACCTGGCTTGTGGAAAACTTGCACCTCATCTGCTGAATCATTCTGGAATCAGAAAGGGAGCTTTAATATAAAACTCTCAATTACACATCATTTGCCTCCCTGCACTACCAGCAGAGAGGCGTCTTCCAGGGTTGTTCCAGATGATCTCCTGGAATGTTTAAAACACCTCATAGTGCAGGAGAACAAACCCATAGCACTTCATCCTCATGGTCCTTTATCACCTAGGAGCACTAATGATTTGTGGGCTGGAGAGTGATCCAGATATTTAAGCTTCTTAACTTGTGTTAGCCTGTTATTTTGTTAATTCCTCCCTGTGAAGGTGGGGAGGACCTGGCACAAGTTGCTCTGAGGAGCTGTGGCTGCCCAAGGATCCCTGGAAGTGTCCAAGGCCAGGCTGGATGGAGCTCTGAGATTCCTGGAGTAGTGGAAGGTGGACATCTGGTATCAAAAGATGATCAAAATTGATGAAAGTTTTTTTGTTACCTCTGTTGTGAGAGGTATATGACTTTCAGTGCCTGTACACAGGAAATTCTGACTAAATGTGGTTTGGTCTGTAACATCCACAGGTCTCACTCTGGTTTTAATTTTAAGGGCGTAACTCAAAGCAGTTCTTGGGATTTCAAAGGGATTAAGGCCAAGGAAGAAAGTAAATGAGAACAGACACTGAGCCATATTGTTGCAAATCTGTTATTTAATGTCTCATCTAGATCATTTCCAATGAGCTTCTCTGTTTTTGGAAAAAAGAATAGGGAAAGGGAAAGTTGAAGGCAGGAGTGGTGGGATCAGCATCAAAGGCCTACCAGGGTCAATGAATCCTGTTAATATTAATTAATTAATTGCTTACAATTGATATTTAAAGCTCTTGTTTCTTTAAAAAGAAAAAAAAGAAAAAGCAGCTTCACTTCTTTCACCTTAATTTAACACCAGCAGCAGTAATACAGACATTTTGTGTGAGATACTTCATAAGTTTTCTTCCCTTCAGGTGCATTATTTGTTGTTTCTTTATTTCTGGAGGTGTCGTATTTTTAAGTAAGGACCATCAGACCTGCTATGCTGCTCTTCCATTGAATTTTTAATCAGAAAAAAAGCAGCAATTCAGGCCTGTCAACGGTTTTGTAGTTCTCCAGCAAAAGCTAATAAATATGATAGCTGCTGCTGATTGCAGGTCCATGGGCAGATAAGATGTCAGACTCTTCTATTACATCACCCTGTGGCTGCAGTTAGAAACAAAACACTCCATGTTGTGGTTTGCTTTCATTTATGCAATGAACACTCCATTGTGCACTGTGAACTCTTCATTTTCACATTAGCTTCGTTACTATGAAACTCTCAACAAATAATAGTAATAAATGTAATAATAATGAAACCTTGGTCCAGTTGACAAGGTTATGTCCTTTTTTTCACTAATCTAGGTCTAGACAACTGATTAGCACTAAGACACTTTCCAGTGGACTGTCACAGTCTTCATTTGATCCAATAGCTTGGTGCAGATAAGAATAATGTTTTATATCTGTGAAATATTTGCTGATACAGTTCTATTTCTTTGGTTTCTTACCCTTAATTATGCAAGGAAATCATCACTCCATTAGTTCCTCCTTCTGTATTCTCTCTGAGCTTCAGAGACAGTATTGAGACAAAAAATGCCAAATATATGTGGAGATAAAGCTTATTGGTAATTGTTTTGTTAACAAACTCATGGTTTCAAGCTTGTCAGCCTGTTTCCAATGAGAACACAAGTTAGAAGAGTATGTAAGTCAGAATATTCCACTTTTGCTACTAATGTTTGTCAGATCAGTGAGACACACTTCCATTTATTTTTCTCATTCTGGAAGGCCCAAGAAAAGAGTCCTACCTGCTATTTTCTCTTCAGAACTACAGAATATTTAGGATAATATTATAGAAATAGATAAGCTAATTAATATCAAGATACAAACCTGAACTGAAAACAAAGTCCAGTACTTCTGTCTCTAAACACGATAGTAAATGTGTTTCTAGTGGATTGTTTAGTGTTTGGAATAGCCTGAGTCCCACTCATCCTCTGAATTCAGCTCTGCCAAGGGAATGTACAGAAAGGTACCTCCCAGTTAAACTCTCAGAATGGGAATATGGGAGGTCTTCTTGAATATAAAACCTCTGCAACATGGATTGAATTGGCAATCTAAATATCAGTTATTATTTTCACACTGGTTCTCTGATAGATGTGAGGAACAAAGTAAATTCAACTGCATTCAACTACATTTTCATGTTGCTTCTTGATTTTTTTTATTTTTTTTTTTATTTTTACAATAATGTCTGACTTCAGTCAGAGAACACTATGGTTGTTGTTTTTTTCCCCCCAGCAAATATATTTATTAATTTGCCATTGAAAATGAAGGGAGAGAAGCAGCTACTGGAGGAGAGTGACAGTAAATGCTGATCTTTTTTGTAAGTCTGTAGAAGAGATACCATGAGGGGAAACTACAAAGTCAGCCAGGATGAATTGGATTGGGCAAGTTCCAGTGGAACAATCTGGGGAAAAAAAAAAAAAAAAAGGCAACACAGGCAAGAATGTGTTTAATCTGGATGTACCCCAGGTTTATGTAAGCACACAGAAACCTGCTGGATGTGAGGATAACTGATGTCACAGTGATACAGAGGACATCCTTGAATTTCTGCATGTTTAGCTGTATTTACCTCAGTTACCTTGCAGTGCAGTGTCTTTTCATGAAACAAATGCAAACCACTGCAAGCAAACGTTCTGCTCACCCCTGCCCTCAGCTCAGGGCTTTCAACAACCAAAAACCTTCTGGCAGGATCCTGGCACCAATCTATTGATGTCATGAGCCAATGTGTTCTAGAGGTGCATAAAATAATGAAAATACAGTGTCTCCAGAGCTTGTGGAAGCCAAAGAAATTTGCCTGGACCAATTCAGTAGTTGTGTTCACAAACCATGGTTCATCCAGAGAGAGGTTGATTTATCCTGGAGCCTGGTGGTTTAGTGCTGCTCAGCTCAGAGGAGGACAGAGGGATGTTTTCACTGGATGGGGTCTCCCACAGAATGCAGTATTTTCCCCTCAGGAACGTGCCTCCAAAGGGCTGGTTTGGACTGCAGAGCAAAGTGGAGTCTGGGTTTCTCTATCTGCAGAGCAGACAAGAGGCTGAGAGGCCAAATTCTGCCATCCCCTGGGAGCCCTTCCAGCAACCACGACCACTGAGATTTCTAATTTATAATCCTAGAGACTGCTGAATTGTAGAACAGATCTAATCATGCATCAATGTGACCAAAACACTGCAAATGGTAAATTCCAGAGCTCCCTGTCAGACTGCTAAGCCTCTAATCTTGGTCTTATCTTTAACCTAGGCCAATGTTTGGTAAATATGAGCTGTTGGCCACTTTCACAGACTCTTTTTCCTAATCATCTCTGTGCCTTTCGTGACAATGGGAATGTGGAGGGGAAGAAAAACCAAGATATTTTCACTCTCAGCAAAAAATCCAAACTGTTCTCACTGCATCTGCCAAGATAGGAAAGAGAGATATGTGAGCTGACATTAAAGTTCTCTAAGTCCAGGCCTTGAAATTGTTTCAGGTAGAACTTCCATGGTGGGTTAACAGTAAGAATAAACCCAGAGATAAGTTGTTTTCCCAGAGTGTTCTGATCTAGTTTTTCCTGTCCTTTCTGAAGTGTTTTGCCTCTTGGAGTAAAATTGATGTTACTACAATAAATGCAGCTTTGACATAGGATCTTTTTACAAAGACTATTGGAAAGACAGAAGTCCTACACTGCTTTCACCTCCTACACAAATGTCTGCATATAAATATAATTATAGCCAAAGTTCAAGCTTTAATATTAAGAAATTTCAAGTCTGTGCGATTTAGACCCCTGAGAATTTGGAAAACAGGACTACTTTTATTCAGATATTCCAGTTTTTTCAGTTTATTATCTTTTGGTGGAGAACAACTTCTTTACTGTGTTCCTAGAATTTTTTGCTGCGGACTTCTGATGTTGGAACAGCTGATTTGTCATAGTGAGAAAAATGAGTTATTAAGGTAAAGATGTGGACTTCTGCCCCTCTCTGTAAAGCTCTTTAGAAAAGCAAGGCTGATGTTTATGGTACTTCTGTTAAAAATTGATGAGTGACACTTTATGACAAAGTAATTTCACCTGGGATGTTTTTCTAGACAGAGCATGACTTGTCCTACTTCCTTTCCTGCACCTGCAGGAGGGTTTTTTATACTACAGCATCCAGTAATAACAAGGATGCTCTGATGGAATATTGCTATTACTTTCTGGAGTCTAAAAATGTGTGTAAAATGTCATTTTTTCCAAATGCTCAACATCAGAGAGGTGAAACAATTCACAGCACGTGACAATCAAAACCCAACTTTTTTCCAGGCTTGTGTGAAACATTTATTTGTTCAGAGGGATGCATTCATAACATGTCAGTGGTAAGGACATTTCCATGGAACAATGCTGGATGTCCATAACTCACAGGGTGTGCATTTATTCCATGAATCCAGCTGACAGCTCTGTATAATTTCATAATTTAGCTGACAGAGCTAAAGACATCAGCCAAAGAAGGGGGAGGGAATGTCTGGCTCCTCCAGGAGCAGATTAATGTGTCAAAGGGAGAGGAAGCAAATATTGAAAAGATATGGGGCACTGGTGAGCTGAGTGTGCCAGAGTGGGGACCTGCCCAGTCTGTCCCACAGCCAGCATGATTACATCAGGGCTCACAAGTCAGCTCTGCACTTAAAATTCCTAAAATTGAGGCAGCATTTGGAAAAGTCTTTGCCATACATGCTGACATAAATGCCCCCACCCATCCAGACTCTGACAGCTCAGGCAGGATGACATCAGCTGAAGGTTGACACAATCATGGTTTGGGTTGGAAGGGACCCTAAAGCCCAATGCCACCCCCTGCCATGGACAGGGACACTTCCACTGTCCCAGATTGCTGCAAGCCCTGTCCAACCTGGCCTTGGACATCTCCAGGAACACTTCCAGCTTCTCTGGGCACCTGTGCTAGGGTTTCACCACCCTCACAGGGAAGAATTTCTTCCCAAAATCCAACCTGAACCTCCTCTCTGTCAGTCTGAAGCCATTCCCTCCTGCCCTCTCACAGGTTGTTGTAAATTGTCTCTCTTTATCTTTCTTCCAATTAGATAAGATGGGCAAAACTGCTCTACAGGAATCCAATGAGACTTCTTTGAATTTAGAACTGTGGGAGTTTCTACTTTTTTTTGTTTGTTTTTGTTTTGTTAAATTGAGCAGATAAATGGCCCAAATTCTTATAAAAATATGGTTTTCTGATGGTTTTTGTTCATTGTCTAATTGACCAAAATAACACCTATAAAAATACTTTTCCGTCTGGCAAAAACAGATAACTTCCTTTGAAAACGTGATTCTTCAGGAATCATTAATTTTCCAGAATAGCAAGTCATTCTTCTATTAGATATTCTGTTCCTGCATGTTACAGAGTTCAAAAAAATTACAGAGGAATAAAAAAAGATTACTTCTTGTAATATTTTCTTTTGAAACAAGACCTAAAATTCCTGCTAATTCAGATGTTTTCTGCTGTAGTTGTAACAAATAACTGTTGAATATAAACACTTTTTGGAACTAAATTTTGCTTCAGCTCAGTCAGTAACCATTGATTGTAACATGCTTTACAAGCATTCTGAAAATACAGTTTAACAAGGAAGTTTGAAGCAATTTGCTAATTTGCTGATGATTAAATGTACTATCTGTAGCAATTATTAATGAAATCTAAGTGCTAATTTACAGCAGAAATTCAACACAAAAATATGATTTAATTTAATCTTCTCAACAACTGCATGTATGTCTGAATCTACCCCATGCTAAAGGTGGAAAAATGCCAGTGCCTTCAGTGAGAATGGAATCAGAAACATAAATAATTTCTGCCTGAAATCTGTATAATTGGCAAATTTGAACATGATATTGTCTCTAATGCAGACAGCACAAATAGGGAATGTCCTTAGGTACAGCTGATTCTGATCCTGGTATTAAAAACACACTCTTAGTGAATTGAGGACACAATTATTGGATTATTTAGGTGTAAACTGTCTTGCTTAGAAGCAACAACTGAACAAAAGCTCCTTCCTGAGCAACCTCTTCCTGAGATTTCTGCCACCAGCAGTATCTGGATTCCTGGAGGATGGTAGAACCTCATCAAGAACACCCTGAGTGCTGCAGATTTCCTTTAAGATACAAGTGGGCACCTTTTCTTGCCCTGCACAGCCAGTCAGATCCTTTGGCAGGTGTCTTATGCCTTGTCCTTTTATTTTTTTTGAGGACAAATAAATACCACTGAACTCTGACCCAATGACCCTGGGTCAGCTGGGAAGGAATAATAAAAACAAAGATGTTATACTTGGCTCTTTTCCTGCCAAATTTCCTTGGGGACCATTCTTTGCTTCCAAGATTTAATTGATTTTTTCATTTTCTTTACCTTGCTGTAAGATCCTCACACTCGTTTCTGCTTCCCAGGAGAATTCTTTTCACCATCTTCCTCACAGTCTCTAAAGCCCAGTGGATGTTCCCTCCTCCTTTCAGTAATCAACAGAATTTGAGACTTTTCCTTACATTCCTTTAAGCTGGAGTTCCCTCTGCCACCTCTAAAGCACCTTTCTTAAAACATGTTTATTTCTTCAAGACAAGCACAAACCTTGTGCATTTTTTTCTCATTTCCAAGAGGTCCTACCTGGTCTACTCTGACCTCTTTTAAAGAAGCGTTACAAGCAGTTTGAGGGAAAAAAAATTACTCAATTCATAATAAATCAAAAATTTTGTCAAAACCAAAGTCTGTTTTCTGTGGGTCAGATTTTCAAGCCAATGTAAATTAATTAAGTGGTAAAGTTATCATTAAAGCTGTGATCCTACTCAATAACTTCTAAATATCCCATTTTGAGTACTTTTAAACTAATGATCCATCAACTAAGATCAGAATAACTTAGTGTTGTTGCACCACTAAAAAAAAACTTAAGGAAACTATTTGATAACTGTGATTGTTTTAGTTTTGTATTTTTTTCTCTATGTGAGAAGTGATTTCTCATTCTAGGTTTGAAACAAGGAAGTTGTGTACAGCCATATGAGATATTTTGAAGTTGCCACTTTAATGCTGTCTTTAAAATATTGATCTTCCTTCAACTTATTTTACAATGTCAATGTTGTCCTTTTCTTAACTAATTCATCCACTCTCTTCTAAATTGCTTTGAACATTTAAGTTCCTTTCTCATTTCTAGTTTCCATATCCCTCCACTCAATTTATACCAAAGAATCCAGTTACAGGGATATACCCAAATTTTCTCTGCCACTTTCAACATCAGTTGAATTTGCTAATTATTTTTAATGAAATGAATGGAAATACCAAATGAATACTTTATGCTTACAAAACAGCTATTTTTATTTCTATCCAGTAATGAATAGAAGAACAAATTCATAGTGCCTGAAAAATCTTAGTTCAGAAACATTTATTATTTAACCAAGTTTTTATTAAACAGGCTGTCTCTTCACAATACTCCTTGCAGGCTATTTGTTAAACACATTTTTAAGGAACATCTTGTTTTGCTGCACATTTTTTGGACACAGACTGGGAGATCCCTGGGGCTTCAGTATCTCCACACACTGAGTAGCTTTGAAAATAATATTTGTGAAGAGAATTCAGACTTGTAAGTGACACCATGTGTTTTATAATGCAACTGAGGTAATGAGTATTTTGAAATTATCCTCAAGGAATTCTGGTGCATTGGTGAAGGGAAGAAAAGGAGAGAAGGAATGTCATAGGTATCTTTATGTAAAACCACAGCTTTTGTTCCCTTCCCTGTTCCTTTGGATTTCCAGCCTTTTCCAACAACTTCGAAGAATATTGGCTTATAACAAAAATATGCTTTGTGTTAATATGTGAGGAATTTAGGTCACTGAGCATTGTTCATTTTTGTCTGGCCCTTGAATTACATGAGGTTTCCAATAGCCACTGCAGCTAATGAAAGTTGTTTCTGTTTTCATACCAACTTGCAGACAAACAAATGCCAGGGAAAATCTGCAGGACTGCTGGCTGCTGGTTTGCCAGGCCTAGGAGGAAAATGTGCTGCTGTCTGATGGCAGGAGTTCTGTTCTACAGAGAAACTAAATGATGATTAATTGACTAATTGTTTGATTTGGAGTACATACTTCTTTCTAGAAAACAGATGTAGTAGAATTCTTCATGTTCATTGCTTTGTTCTTAGATGGTAGAGTAGGAAAATGGAGTCTAGCAAAGCTAAGGAAGTAGTTTAACAAGTTCTAAAATTTTTGGCTGAAACTAGGCAGGAACTGTGGAGAAAATGTTGGTATATTGGAATAGGTATCTTGAACCAAGAAGGTGGCCTTGAAGCAGTTGTGGCAGGAGAATATTTGCTCAGATTGATACTTTCTGGAAGGGTTGTAACTGCTTCTTCTTCTTTTTAACCAGTTACAAAGGCTTCTTTCACAATTGGTAGTGCTTCTAATGCAGGACACATAAATAAATCAATACAGTGCCCACATAAAAAAGCAAGTTTCCAAAGACCCTCATGGTGTATTCTTACATCCAGGTGCTGGAAATCGGGGTGATTGGGGCCAGAAATCTTCCATAACATTGTTGAAAGGAAAAAAAAGAGTTGATGTGCTGAAGTGTTTGCATCTGTCCATAGAAGATGATGTGCTGCAATTCCAGCATCAAATATGAGCATTTGGGAGCCTCTTCCCCTAAAATGATGCTGTTGGCAAGTGATAGGAAAAGGACAAAATGTGAAGTCAAGGCCTGAAAAGCAGCAAACAGAGAAGCTGAAGTTTCCCACATGAATCCAGTTTCTACCTCTTCTGCTCTAGGGGAGTTGTTTTCCTCTCTTCCCCTCACAAGATTTCTGCACAGTTCTGTGCACAGACCAGACTGATTGGGATGGCTCCACTTGGTTTAATTAGCAACTGCTCAATAATTCTTCCTTCTGCTCATTGTGTGGCCCTTTTACTGCATGCTGGTCAAAGCCACATCTGAAAACAATGCTATCCATTTTCTCCTGAGATTTATGAAGGGATATGTCAGTGGAGAAGAACCACTTCACAAACATTTCATTTTCACAGTGCAGGGTTGTAGTCATTCCCACAGTGAAAATTGCAAACCACAGGACAGACAGAGATTGACTAGCCACTCATTTTGGGTGCCAAATTTAAGACAGGCAGGATCTGGATTTTTTTTTAAATTCAAATATTTTGACAGATGTGGAACATTCCCAGTAAAATCCCTACCACCTTCAATTGTCACCATGAGAGTGCAGTTGTTTTGTGGGTCACATCCAGGAACGCCAGTCTAGACAAACAAAAATGCAGCACAGCCCATCGGCAGCTGACCTAGGAAAAGTTCAGCTTCAGGGAGTTGTCCAGCACCACGCTGAAAGTCTGGAGCATGTTATTGTCTCATCCCTTTCCCCAAGGCAGGATTCAGCTGCACAAGTCATGAGACCAGAACTTGGAGAAACTTTTGAAATCAAAAGGCTTCTTAAGATTTTATCTTTATTTTCTCCAAGGTACACGGGGTAAAAGCAGAATGGAGTTTCAGCATTTAGCAACAAGTACTGTTTGATGTGTTTGGATTTAAGCATGTTGATTTTTTTATTAATTATTTTTGTAGTGAAGGGCTTCCCAACATATCTTCCATCCTCTTTGAATAATATCTACCTGAATAGAAAGGGTTGTCATTGTCTTTGGTGGGATGAAGAATATTATCAATTTATTTAAAATCAGAGCTGCAGAAAACTGAGAAGACTATCAGATTTCAAGGGAATTGAACTTTTCTTTACTGAGCTTGGCATTTCTAACCAGTTTTCCTGAGGTTTTCCTCATTTGCCTTTTCATCTCTGTAGGTAACAGTGCTGTCATGTCATGACTCTCATTCTTTCCCAGAGCGGGCCCATTCTTTGTTCAAAATGACACAGCACTTTTAGGAACTGTACCCTAAAATCCGTGCACAAAAGCCTGAATTAAGATTACGTGGGAAACGATAATTGCACCATTTCCCAGCTTTCATCTGCATGCCTTGTCAGATCTAATTTTACCCTGCGCGTGTGTGTGTGTGCATGTGTGTGCACGAGGGAGAGAAAAAGGCCACAAAACAAGTGAGGGAGGCCCTCCAGAAGTGATGTGGAAGGGGTTCTAGTCTGTGGGCATCTGATGGCAGGAAAGAAAACCTCTGGGAGCAGCGTGGAGCTGCAAAATCCAGAGTTCAGAGCTCTGCTGCTCACTCTGGAGGCAGAGGAGGGAGCCTTGAGCAGGGAGATGTCTGCTCTGCAGGGACCAGGGCCACTGGGGGATGCTTTCCTGGCTGGATGAGCAGCAATTTTTAGATATAAATAATATTTAAATATAAGTTGAGGTGTCTTGCAAGTTCTGGGAAGGAAATATGACTTCAAGTGTGGGAGTTCCTGCTCCCACACCTGACTTGTGTTCCACAGTCTCCAATAGACTTTTCTCTTTTCCTGACTCATTTATCCCAGATTTTTCACCCCTCAACTCACTCCATCAAACTTAATTTTCTCCTCCTTGCCTTAGTCTGCTTCCTGAGGTAGTTCTTGTTCTTCCTGACTCATAATCCATTGTTTTCCCTGGTTTATTTGCATGTGGTCACCCATCCAGCCACCTGAGCACTCTGCATTCCCAGTGGCTTCTGGTTTGATATTTGTGTCCCATCTTTGTCCAGCTCCAGTTGACAAGAACCCAAAGATCTTTCAGTTTGATGCAATTCCAAGCTTTTCATAGGCAGGACAAATGGGATGTTCACAGAGTCTGAAGTGCCCTTTTGCTGAGAGGAAAAGTCTCTTTTCCTGTGCAGGAATCTGATGCTGGTCATGTTGAGCTGTATTTGTAAATCTTTAAACTTGGTTAAATCTGGCTGCATCTTTTTTGGGAATGATCAGGACAGGCACATCTGGCCTTCAGTGGTATCATTGTGAAATTGCTTTTCAATAGTGCCAGGTCTTTTCAGCTGTTTTTGGTTTTGTTTTGTTTTGCTTTTTTCCTGCTTTCAATGATCATCATTATTATTAATATTATTTTTATTGCAATTTATGTGGGTAAACCAGCACATTTTCTCTTCTCTCGTTCTCAGAAATGGCTGGAATGTAAAACAATAAATCAGCCCCGGAGTGGCATAAAAAATACCAGCTTGCATCTGAAGTAAAGTTTAAGGATCTGAAAATGGGTTTTTCTAACAGAAGTGTCAGGCAATTTCCATAAGCAGTCACAAGTCACCATGTCATGCATTAGCAGAATTAATTCTGGGTTATTCCTTTCTATCCAGAAGAATAAAGCAAAACATAAAGGCCCTTAAAATGCAATGTCAAACCCCAGAATCTGAACATGTTGCAATTTCACCAAATGGAATGAGATGTAATTAGTTTTTATGTGCCCATAACACCCACGGTTAACAATTTATTATATTTTCATTACTTTTATGATGCAGTACCTATGGTGAGTGCAGGGCACTGCCATGCAAATAACCAACACACAGTAGCATGTTGGAAAGTGTCAAACAGTTGGGAAAAGCTTTCTTCTTCCTCCTCTGCACCTTTTTTTTTTTTTTTTTTAATTTTTTTTATTTGCCTTGGCTTGGTTTCAAGGAATTTGGAATTTTGAGGGTTTAACCCATTTATGAGCTTTGGAAACACGTCTCCACAAATTCCACTTGGCTGTCATGTTTCTCAGGAATGCTGGAGTTTTGTTAGGCTGTGACAAACACTTTCTTACTCTGGGAACACAGCAAGGAAGAAAATTGGATTTCATAGCTTTTCATTTCAAAACTCTTCAAATAATTTCAGCTACATGCCTCTCTTTTATCTTTCATTTTTATAAAAAGTTTGGTTGTGTTGAGGACATTTTGAGACTTGGGGGCTTTCTTTTAGTGACAGAGACATCTTAAAGCTAAACCACACAGAATTGTAAATCACCACTCCCAGTTTTACAAATGCTGTTGAGTAAAATCTTTACTAAAATGCTGTTATGGCTTTAAACATCTGGTTTAAACCTTTCCATGGGTATTAAGGTCCCGTAAGACTTAAATGGGGGAGCTCTGGTTTTGTGTAAGCATGTGGTCCTTAAAATGCACTGTTTCACAGAATATTTCCCTTCCCCTCTACTCTTATGTTCTAAACCATCCAAAGTGAATTTATCCTTCCTTTGTGTTCTTCTCATTTGGCAATGAGAAGTCATGGGTCGAGTTTTTAAACTTCTGAATGAACATTTGAGGAATTAATTTGAGGGCTTCTGTAATCAAATATGATGTCAATGGCAGCTTGGAGCTCTACTTAGTGTTGACAGTCTCCAACACTTTTATTTTCTGGCAACAAAGAACCAAAAAACACTGACTAAACATTAAAAAAAAAAAAAAAAAGGTAAATAGCAGACGTCTGGCTGGAGGAAAATTTTTCGTAGCTTTTTGTTTTCACATTAAAAGCTTACAATTCCATATGAACTGCTTGGTTTTTCTAAGAAGATTATATGTAGTAAAAATATGGGTTTTATAAAAACATTTGGCAATCTCCTGAACGTGAAAATCAGTCACTCTTTTATCCAGGGAATAGTTTAGTTTCCAGATTTTATGTGTCTCACTGGAAAGATTCACCAACGATGAGCTTGACCAACTATTGAGACAATCCAGGGATGAGCAATGCATATAATAAAATACAGTTTGTTAACTTTTATATCATATTATGAAAGTAGATTCTCTTTTCATAATCTATTCTGATCAATAATTTTCTTAGTCTCCTCAGTCATTTGAACTAGCTCTTTTTTTCCCTTTGAAAAGGCCTTTTTGAAATTATCTTATGGGGTCTTTTTTTCTAAGAACTTACTATCAGATTTTATTCTTAACATCCTCTGAGGTTGAAAGTAGTGTAATAGGGAATTATTGTTATTGAAATAACTTTAAACTGCTCCTTCTTCAGTTTTTTTCCACTGCTCTGAGGTAATGCATGGCTAAAAAAATTAATTTATGGAACCAAAAATGCGTTTTCTCTATGAAATTCAAACTGCCTTCCCCAGTGCACAAAGATGGCTCAATGAAAATATTATCTGCAGAATCCAAATTGAAATAAACCTGATAACTTGTTCCTACCTGCACAACAATAAATTTGTTGTGGTTTAGGAAGGAGAAGGCACAGGGAGTTTGGCAAGGAGGAATCTCTGGGGGTGGTGGTTGTGCTTCTCCACCACCCACCAGCCACCATGAAGTAAAGCCTTATTTTCTTCTCCCAGAAAATTCTCCTCTTAAAGCTTCTCCCTAGACATGTCTACTCTTGGATGTTTTGTTTCCCTGAATTATCACATTTAAAACATTTTAGGCTCTGATTTCCTTGAGTTTCAAAGTTCATCCTATTGCATTTTTTACAATCATGGCATTCAGACTTTCTTTGATTTACCTCATTCTGTGTATGGTTTCTCCCTGGCCTTTGCACCCTTCTCATACCTGGGATTTTGTTCCTGTTTCTAATCGTTCACCAGGTGACAAATCAGCAGGATTCAAATCATCTTCCTCAGTAGCTGATCCATTTTTCAGGAATATATTCCAGACAAATGTATTAAGAAAGTCAGAGGTTTGACACTGTGGCAAACAAGACTGCTCAGGCTGAAAAGCAGTTTTTATATTGCAGAAAGATCATTATCTAAGAAATGACCACTTCTTCGGTGTCATGAAGGGATTAATTCTAGGAGTTTGTCAATAAAACACAGCACAGTAGTAGCTGCTTTTGAAGCAGAGGGGTTTTGCTGTATTTTACTTTCAAATACTGTTCATTAATGAGTGATTTCTGCAAGTGCTTCCTTAATCATATTTTATATGTATTTAAAAATTGCAGATGAACTTATATGCAAAGTGACCCAGAATCACAGAGGAATAAGTAATGTCACTGCATCCAGCAGTCAAAATTTCACAGCATTAGGCTCAGGTTTCACTGCCTTTATTTTTCCCATGAAGTTGAGCTTACAAATGCCAGTGACTTCCTTTTTCCCATCTCATGCATTCAGGTCCACCAAGAAAAAGAAAGCATTTAATAGTCCTGCTCTGAGCTACTCTCCTACCCTTTTAGGGAAAATTCTGTGTAAGACAGGAGCTGTGAATGTCAAAAAGTTTATCATCCATCCTCCCAGGGAGGACTCTCATACAGCTTTCTGGACTAGAGAGGGTATGAGGGAAATAGAGGTTTCATTTATGAACAGTCACCAGATCTATGGTCCTTCTTTTGTAAAGGATAAAAAAGTCAGCAGAATGGCTAAAGGATGGGTTTCCTTCATTCAGAAATGCTGTCTTGAAATCTCTGCTACCCCATAAGGGATTTTTGAGGGAGGGTAATGATTTTGCCTGTTATGGAGCAGGTTTTGTATTAGATCTCCTTCAGAAGTTTGTATTAATGGTGCTGAACTCCTTCAATGCCCTTACTGGGAGAAATGTCATTATTTTTAGTGCTGCTGCTGTCATTGCAGGGCAAAAAAGAGAAATCACATGCTTGGAACAGAGAGGTTTGATGGGACAGTTGTAAATATCTCAGCAAAAGCAGACTGAAGTGCTGAACTGTTCCTCTGCTAACACTGATAAATCCAGAATCAACATGGCCACGGGTCACTCTGATGGTTTCAGAGAGACTGAGCCTGTTTGTACACACACAGGCCCAGAGAATAATGTGTCAGTCCTAGGAAAAGTTGATTGAAGGCATATACCAAGGCAGGACAAAAATCATTTGTATTTCTATAAAATTTACCCATATTAATTTTAATTATAAAGGACAGAGTATATTTTGAAGCACAGTTTTCTGTGGCACTGGGGAATGGCAAAAGGAGGGAGCAGATTTGTAGAATTGTGTGATGTTTTCCCAGCTTCAAGAGGGGGGAAGAACCCAAACTAAATAGATAAACAGAGGGCTAAATGATAAGAATTTTTATCTAAAAATTTGGCAGGCATGTAGGAGGAATTGGTGAAAAATGCTCCAAAGCACACTATTGAGCTCTGTATTTTAGCAGTTTCAAGTAGTGGTCCCATGTGTTTGGATGCCAAGAGTATTTAAAAAGTGCCAGGAAAGTAAAAAGCAGTTTAATGAAAGATATTGCATGGTCTGCTTTACTAAAAGCATTTATTTGTCTCTATCTAGTTCACCAGTTTCAAGGGATTTGGAAAGTTGTGCTTTTCTTATTTTATTTGTGTATTTTTCCCTTTTATGAGGGCAGCCACAGATTCTTGCCTTTGCAAAGTCATTCTCTTTGCAGGTTGGGCGTGGATTAGTTTGATAATACTTTGTTCTCTGCATTTAAAATACCCCTCAAAGAGGGTTTTAACTTGAGCATGAGATAATCCTTATCTCAAACGTGCTGAAGTCCCACCATGATTGCAGCTGTAGCTGTTTGGAATGATATTAATGCAGATTGCCAATATTTATTTCTCTCATTTCTTTCTGTCTGAGCCATCAGTTCTAAGCTTGTCTTCAATATGTTTGTCATTGTCAAAGTTGTGTCATGAACTGTGTGACTTCCCTGCTGCCTCAGGAGCTGTTGAAATTCAGCAGGCAGCTGGATGGAGATACCCTGATTAAGGAAATTGTCTTTTGCAGCCTCTGTTTATTTGCTCAGCACTGTGCATGAGCAGAGGGCAAGTTAAAGGCCAATATCTTTGGAAACATGGGAAGGAGCTCAGGGGACTAAATAAAGTCACCAGGGAAAGGAAAGGCCTGCTGTGCATACATCAAGCACTGGATCTGTCGGGCCAAAACAACAACAAAACCTCACTGTGAATGGTTTCTTTTGCCAGTTAAATTCTAAAAAATCAGGTTGTTATGCCTTTCATGGCCTATAGGTACATATATTGAATATTTTCTTTGCAGGGTGACCCAGAGGTCGAACAGAAGGTGAACAGATAAGATGGGAAATTTGATTTGTAGCTAGGTATTTGTCCCTCGTGTTTGCTCCTCAAGCTGCTGGTGGGAAAGGCTCCTCAGTCAGATGGTTTGAAAGCTGGTAAAGTTCTGCTCAACTTTAGATTTGTGAGGGCCAAAGCTTCAGGTGTTTTAAGTGCAAACATTTCCAGCAACATGGCCTTCAAGGAAGGGAAAACCACAACTTTTGCTCTATGTTAAAGCAACAGAACCCTTGAATCTACACATCTACACATGACAAGTCAGTGACTTTAGCAAAGTTTTTCAAGGCTGAAACCTATGTGCTCTGTTAAAAGGATGAACCAACATGTTTTGTCAAGGCTATTGTAATGAAAAATGACACTGGGAGCATTTTAGCATCACAGTTTTTGTTGTTTTTCCTTTAAAAGCTGTCTGAATGTTCAGTCTCATGGCTTGTAACACGTACACATGTCTAACAGACGCTGCCCTTCACTGCATCCCACTTCATTATCCAGCCTGTCAAAGAAACACTCTCCCCAGAGTGAGGGGAAAGCCACACACAGCATCCACTGTATGTTGTTGTTGGCATCCTGAGTTGGCACTGGTGCTACAATTAAACAGCAGCTCCAAAAGGTTCCCAGCTCAGTGCTCTTTGTCAAGGCTTTGACACTGGGAAGAGCAAAGCACGCACACAAGGCAGAGGGAAATAATGCTCTGAGTGCTGCAGGAATGGAGTGGTAGGGAAGAGAACATCCTACAGGGAAATACAAAGGAGAAAGAGAATTTTATACAGAGAAAAAATTATAGCAGACTTAGATTTGCTGTTAGTGAAGTATGAGGTGAAACTTGAAGGAAAACTTGAATTTAAAATTGCAGTGGGGTGATCTTGCAGATGTCACAATTTTCTAAACAGTTTCTTTCATTCACAATTTCAGCAAAAAGAGATGATAGTTTCATAGATGCCAGGGGGACTTTTACACTCCTAAAAAGGAATTACTTATGAAGAAATTTACATAGTTTAAGAACATTGTTTCCAAAAGGCCTCAGGAATTCTTTCTTTTCCATTGTGTGATGAACATCTTTTAATCCTTCAGCTTTTTTACTAATAAAAAAATAAGTTAACCTAAGCTGCAAGAGCACATCTTTTTGAGGCAGTGTGAGCTCTGCTGTTCACAGCTCAGGATGCTCAGTCCCTGATGCTGTCAGTGGCACCTTGATGTTTCCCATCATTATTGTCAGAAATGAACCATTCCTCTCTTTCAGTTTACCAGAAGAATTCTGTAGCTTCTCTAAGACTTTGTTGGGCATTCTGTCTTTTCTTTTTTTTTTTTGTCTTTCTAAATATCCACCTCAACATAAGGTAAAGAGGTACTATTCTTAATAAACCATCCTCACCCTATAATCCCTTTTTTCTTTGCTATATAAAAGAGCCATAACAAAAAGGGAATATTTGAGATCTGTTCAACCCTCCATGAGGTTTAACCTCCACAAGGTATGGTGTTTTTCTAGATTGGAGTGTCACTTGAAGTAACTTTGAGTTCAGAGATCTAAAATATGTTATTATCATCAGCTTTCTCATGTCTGGCTCAGGAGCAGCACAAGGTGGGGAAACTTAATTTCAATCTAATAATGTAGACTTTGGTTTTTAACAAAAATATCACTAGGAATGTTCCAAGAACATATTTGTTGATAGTGGTATTTGGATATCAAGGAATTCTCTTCAGTCTCCTCTTTGTTCTCGGGCTTTTTGAGGAATTCTGAGGCCTGTTTAAAAAAAAAAAATTAAAAGCTAAACCAACTCTTCAGTTTTTCTCTCTGAAAATCAGAAAGATCCAGAGCAATAAGCATTAGAGGACCAAGAGACAGCTCCATTCCCTAGATATAGATATTTATAGGTGCTATTCCTGCCATTTCCCAGCCAGACCAAGAGGAACTTCATGTCTAGAGATTTCTCCTTTTCCTTCTGTCCTTGGAGTGATAGTTCTGTGACTATTCTCTGAATCCCCTCTTTTCAACATTGTGAGAAATTATGAAGTCAGGTCTGTCCTGAAGTCATCAGGAGAAGACTCTTCATGTGAATGAATTGTTAAAGTTGAACAATGAGGGAGTTCCAGTAGCAATTTTCATCAGTTAATCAATTAATTAAATGAGACAGCGTAGGAACTATTAAAAAGTGCCTACAGGCCATCTAAAATTATATTTACAATCCTAAATCTTACTGTGAATATACACAGCTTAAGCTCCTTTTAACAAATGTGCTGAGCCTAAGGCCTCTTCCAGTCTTCAGACACTTTGATTTTATCTAAATATAACTGACTGGATGCATTTTTGCTTAGTTTAATTTCTTTTTAACCCTGATGTCTCTGTAAGACTCTAGTATCAGTGCCTGACAAATTTGAAAGGAAGTATAATTATCAATTAACAAACAGCACTCTGCAGGATATCCCAGCACAAAGGAAACCAGCTTGATCTACAGAAATGACCTCTGCCACCACAGCAATAGGCAAGTCAGAATTCTTTCAAGATAACAAAGCTCTGGAACAAGGCCATGGCTGAGGAATTTGCAGATATGAGGAGCTGGTTATCTCCTCCTGTGCCTCTGCTGTGTGTATACCCCAAGTACTTGCCATCAGTGATGTGATGGAATGCACAGATTGCACTGAAATTCATCTTCCTAGGCCAGGAGAATGGCCTGACCTTCTCATGGTCTAAATAAACTGCTTTGCCTCACATGGAATTTTTTTCTTGGCGTTGATTGCGTTATCTGAAATATTCCTCTGCCTGGAAGCGTGACAAAGGGCAGGTTGAGATGCTGTAACTGTAGGATATCCATTTATTTATTTCAACATGAAGACAGAATGATCAGAATTTGTCTGAGTATGGCATGAGGTCATGAGCTGTGTGTGTCCCCTGAGTGTCCATTCCCTGGAAGGGGATCCCAGACGGGCACTGCCTTCCAGGAAACTTCTTCACAGTTAACTCCCAGCAGGGTGGAACAGCACAAGTTCTGCTGTAAAACAAGTTTATATAATATATCATTGGCTTTGTTTGAGTGGAAATGGTGCAAAGAGGTTTTGCAAGCAAGAAAATATAAAATAAAATTTGGTGAGCACAGGGACTTTGCTCTCAACGTGCAGTTCGAAGAGGCACTGTAGAATATTTTCATTCCATATGTTGTAACTTGAAAAAAGTGTAATTGATTAAATAAGACAATTGGAGAAGCCAATATCAGAAAATTAATTGAGGTATAAAGCAGAGACAAGGGTGAAGCCATTATGATGCTTCATGTTTTTGAGAAGGTATGAATATACTTTAATAATTTATTGCTAAGTTGTAGTAACAAATGGTCTATGAGCTTAAACAATCTAAATGGAAAAAAAATTATTTGGCAAAAGTAGCTTACTGAGGAAATCCTCAAATCATTGCATATGTTCAGGCACAGTTTTCTTCATAAATACCTGCCTCTAATATTTTTTCCTTCTGTGAATTTCATGGTAGTCTCTAAAATCTCATGGGTGCCTGATGCAGACAGCATTTTCAGAAAAGCAAGAGAAAACTGGCAAAAATATCTGGGAAGATATTACAGTCACATTAACCAATGCTATGTTGTTTCATATTCATCTAAGCTCATCTGAGATTAAAAGCAGTGATTTTAAATCATATTAAACCTTTCTGAAAGCCAAGAGATCACCACTGATGTGAGAAGTCTGTTGAATGTGGACTATCTGACACAAAAAAATATTTCTCCCTATTTAAAAGGGGAGGGTGAAGTGAGAGATTTTTTTTCATTTTAAGGCAACTAAAGCATATAAAATTATTTGCCTCAAATGACCAAGCAGTGTTTGACTCGTCAAAGTTCCACTCTCATTTTTTCTTGTGCTCCTAATCTACCTTCTATGAGGGACTTCCTAAGAATATTTTTTAAACTTATATTTTTAATTTTTTAAAAAAATTAGCTTTTTTTGTTATTATTTCAACTGATCAGGGAATCTGAAAGGGAATTAAGGTTAAAATTTACTTCCCATGGAAAAGTAGTAGTAGCTCTGTTCCCCTTAAAATACTACAAAACATCCAGTGCAGGTCTGTTCTCCTATCAGTGAGGAAACAGCTGGGGAGGGACTCCTAGTCTGCTCTGACAGTCAAGTTTTCTGCCTCCCCACCCAGCAATGAATGGGTTTAAATGCCTACATGAATTAATCCAGACCTTTTTTTGTCTTTAAACACCCTCAGACAGCACTATGGCTGTTGTGGTGTTTGTTTTGATTGTTAAAGGCCAAAGCTTGTGACCAGACACGGGACCACAATACCCAAACCAAGCTCTTGTACCTCAAGATTTGTCTGTGGGACAGGTGGCAGAAATCAGTCCCACTTTTCTGTATTTCTTTATTTGTCTCTTTATTTATTTCTGTTTGTTTGCATTGTGCAAGCAGCATGAGAGATACAGCCAAATTTGTAGTCGTTTCAGTGGTAATTGGCAAAACAAAAGCTGATTTCCAGAAGCATTGATCTTTCCTGATGGCTTTCAGACTGTGAGCAGAAAAACACCTCTGCATTGTCTTTAGTTCTCATGAACTGCTAACAAGTTTGGCAAAACATTCTGGTGGCCTCAAGAGCTGAATAAACGTGGTTTTCCTAAGGTTGCTTACTTTGATTCTTCCAAATTTGATGATTTTTCTAAAATTAATAAAAAGTGGATATCTAGATTTATTTTAAGAGGACACTTTTGATTATTCCTCAGTCATTGCCTCAGCTTTTGTGACAATTAAATTCAGATTTGCTACCTGTGCTGAAAGCAAGAGCAGAATGTTCCTCAATTAAATCTGTTTTGTGTAATCCTGGCAGGGCTCCTGGCTTCTTGCAAGTCAATGGCAGAGCTTCATCCACTCTCCTTCAGTCAGGATTTCATTTAATGAATATTTGGGGTAATTAGGGACGAATCATGAGGCTCCTGTTTTTCATTCCTAATGATCCCAAATAGGATCCATGAAATGCCTGCTGGAGTTAATTGGAAGACCAAAGTTGCTTTCAATGGACTTTAGTTCAGGCTTTTTATATTGCACACAGGCACTTGTATAATTTTTTTTTTTCAGTTTTCTTTTGAAAGGCTTTTAAATTCACGATGGCACTTCCCCCTTTGCTGAGTTCCCACCCTGTCCCATATCCCTGAGCCCCAGCATGGACACTGCTGGGTCACTTGTGTCCCTTCCCTGACGTCAGTCCTCGTGTCATGGTCACTGTTGGTCACCATCCCTGACAAGTGAAACAAGGGAGGGGATTGTCCTCTCATGCAAATTCCCCTCCTCCAGACCTGCTTAGCTTTAGTGATTTGGACCCAAATTTTCTCCTTTCCTAATACCCAAAATTAATTTGCTTGCCCGTTATCTTCTACATTTCTCATAATTCCTTGCTTACAGCACAAGCTCTGTACATTCCTCTTGCAATTTTAATTATAATTTATCCACTGGTTTCATTTCAGGACAATTAATGTAGTAGCACAGAGAGAAAAAGTAGCTGAGCCACATGAACATCTCTTTTCTGTTTCTATAACATTCATGAAATCAAAGTATTTTCCAGGCTGCAGTTTAGGACAGATCTTCACATGTGGGTTAAAATGCTGTTGGTTTTTTTAGGAATTAAAGTGAGAAAAATTGGACAGTGCTATATGGCTGTGGTCTTCCAGTGCCATTAGGATAGAATAATAATCTCAGCAAGGATTTCAGCCTGAAGAACTTGGTCTTTGGATAAGAATTTGCTTTCTTTCAAAACCAGAAAGAAGCTTATCCAAGAAAATATGAAAGAGCAGAGAGGAAGCAGGGAAAAGTCAATTTATGTTGAACTGTTGAGGAAGCCTTGTGATTTTTTTTCCCCCGCTCTTTTTAGTCATTTCTTCAAATTACCTCAGTTATTTCAGTTCTTACTTTACTTCTCCTCCTTTAGAAAGAAAGGAAAGGGATTATGAATGGATTATCTTTGTCTTCTCTTTGCTCATTTCTAGCATCATAAATACCAAAAAGAAATTGCTAATTAACATTTTCTTAATATGATTAAGGGCTCTCTGTAAAGTGATGCCAAACATTGACTTTGAAAACAGCAGGAAATAATATGGAGCTGATTTTTTTTTTGAAAGCAGAGACAGTTAAAGAGTTGGTGTTAATATCAATGATCCACAGGCATCAGTGATCCTTATCATTTGGCTGAACTTTTACTTCTGATATCATGAGCTCCTTGAGCTGATAACTGTATTTTAAAGAAAGTTTAATATCCTCCCACAAAAAAATACCTTTGCACGTTATTTGATAACACCACAAGATTACTACTAGAAAGCATCAGACTAAATCCTGGGTATCTGATATAATCCATATTCTTCTGTCTTAAATTAAGTTGGGGAAGAAAGGTTAAAGTCTTCAGGTGGGCAAAGAGCATGAAAAAAAATTTATTTCCCAATTGCTTTAAGAATTTCTTCATTTTTCTCCAGTCCTCAGAAGCATCCCCAACTGGCTGGGATTTTTCACTGATGGGAAATAGCATTTGCCACATGTTTTTTTCATGAATCTCATCAGTCCCATGCATTTGTTCATTTTTTTTTTTTTTTTTCTGATTTGACAGTGCAGATCCTGCCCAAGTGTGCATCTGGACAGTGGTGAGCCAGAATGACACTTTATGGCTTGATCTGAAGTGATAAACTGTTTATAGAAATGGTTTTTTAGGTCACCTCCTAAAATTGTCTGCTTAGGAAGCCTCACTCTTTTTGGGTGAGCAGACTTTTACAGATGTGTCATCCAAAGATTTATGAATTCTTCCTCCTAGAAGAGATGCAAGGAAAGGAAACTCAGTCTGAAAGTTATGTGAACACCTGGACCTTGTCTGGTATTTTACATTCTTGTTTTCTCAAACATTTGAGCATTAATATTGGTGGTCTCCATTTTGCAACCCAAAGAAACACCAGAAAACTATGTCAAACATCCTAAACTTTTCATTCAAGTGTCTTTATATGGGCAACTTTAATGAAAAGCTGCTATTAACCTCTGGTAAACCAAAATCCTTGGTTGTAGAGCCAAGTTAAACTTGGCATTTGAAGCCAAAATACAAACTGAGCCACTGGAGCTGACTGCACATATATGAAAAGGAAAATAAGTAATGCTCATATACAGAATTTCTGTGGCCAAATGTTTTATGTCCTGCCTATTCTCAGCTTCTTCATATGTTCCTAGCCAGGGCTGTGAAAACAAAAACTTGAAATGTGCAAACAACCTGCCATATTCTAGGTACAAAACAGTAAAAATACCACACTGTGTATTTCTCTGAAATATCCATGTTGCCAGTCAGTTCTATCAAACTGGGATCTTTTCAATCATAATTATCCTGGCAAATGTCACTGGTTCTCCATCTGCTCTTCCTCATGTTACTCTGCTCTATTGCTCATCCCCTTCTCTGCAAAACATGCTTTTCTCAGTAAATATAAAATAGTATAAATATAAAATGATACCAACAATATGAATATATGTGCAAACACAGAAATCAGAGAGGTTGTTCAATGTCCTGAGGCACTGAGTGCTGAATTGTTGAAAAAATTATGGCTGGAAGGAGGTGGCTGTGGCAATCTCAAAGGCAGGAGCAAGGAGAGAACTTTCTTGGACTTTTCCCTTCTTTTTCCTACCATTTTTCATCCTGAAATTCCTTGCAGCAATGTCCCATGCCCAGCACTGACATCAGTGACACCCCACTGGAGAAGGTCTGCATTTACTGCAATATCTTTGTGCTTTGTGTTGTATATTTTATTATATTCTGTATCCAAATATTCCCTTCAAAGAACTCCTGCTGAAGGTGTTTATTAGGTTGGAAATACTTGAGTTTCTACATGAAAAAGCTATCAACAAGGGCATCAAAAAGAAGAGGGAATGTGATAAAGGAAGAGTAGAATCCTGAAAGAAAGATCTTGACACAATTTTTCTTAAATAAATCTGACATAAATTTATTTTCTAATATTTCTGGTTAACCAGAGCTAGAACAGTAATGGTGTGCTGTTGATAGCAAACATCCTCCTGACCTTCAGTGGGATCTGGAATTTGCCTTTCAGGCCCTGTACCTAATAATTAGAGATGAAGAGAGTTGGTTTTCCTTCATATCCGGTTTCTGGTTTGTGTTTTGTTTCAGGGGTTTTTGTTTTTAATTGTTTTGAGGTTATTTTTGGTTTTTCTTCCCTCCTTTCCATCTTGATGTCCCAAGTTTTTTTTGCAAGTACTATGTTAGGGAGTGACTGATGGCAAAGATTTCCATCTCCCATAAGGGTTCAACCTTTCCCTGCTTTGGGATCCTGATATCCACTCACTTTTTACAACTCAGGGAATAACTCAGTTTCAGATTTCTGTCACACTGAGAAAAAGAGACAGAAGCAGCAGCAAGATAAATCAGGTAGTAACTCAAGGAAGTAAGTGGAGAGAGTATTTTTTTTTAATCAGAGAACTTTTTAATCAACTTGAAACATTAAAAATGAGCAAAATATAAAATTTAATCATTATTTCTAGACGGAAAGTATAGAGAGACCACAATTCCTTTTGGGAAGGGATTTTTATTAATTTTGAAAGGAAAAATACTATCATTTGTGTCTTAAGGGCTATATGTAAAACTGTACCATGTATATTAAAGAGTGCAGGAAAGAGCTCAATGTGTCCTGATGGATTATTTCCTATTCTATCATTGCTAATATCTTCTTATCAGAAATAACATGCCTTGATGCCTGCTATGTCTCCATTTAGAATTATGTAGTTAACTGCAACTCTCAATATCTTTGAAGTTTCCTGTTGCAATAGAATTTTTGAACACAGGGAGAGATCAGGTCATGGGAGAAATTTATGTCCTCAAAGATCTATTCAGGATTATTCTGTGTATATGTGCTGTGTATACAGAGTCTGTGCATGAAAATCCAGCATTTTTGTCATGGGAAAAATGTTTGGAATGCACTTTGCTTCATAAGGAAATTCTCACTATAATTCATCGATCTCTTTTTACTCTTGGAAAGCAAATGGCTTTTGTGTTGCATGGTGCAGGAGTTCATAAGGCAAAGAAAAGCAGAATCACCATGAAGGGGGATGTTCCCAGTCTTTGCAGTCAGAGAAGGATTATTTAGTGGAGAAAACAAAAAACAAAAACAAAACAAAACAAAAAAACCACAAACAAACAAAAAAAAATCAAAAAACCCAAACAAACAAAAAAACAAAAACAAACAAACAAAAGCAAACCAAACAAAAAGCACCACAAACAAAACAAAACATAAAAAAAAAAAGAAAAGAAAAAAAAAAGAAATTAAGGGACTAAAATTACTTGAATAAGAGCACAGTAAAACAAGAGTTGTGAATGGGTAGGAGTAGGGTCATGCTCAGGTAGCAGAAAAGTTGCTGACTTACTACATTCATTTAATACTTCTACAAATGGAGAAACTTCCCAAAAAATCTTTTTTAAAAAATTCTGAAGTCTTCTTTAAAGATTGCAGCTTAGGAAGGTGTCGCTCTTAGACACATGGATTTATATGTTGCTCTCAAAAACAAATCTGTGATTTTGTTCTTTCTTTTTTCATATTGGAATGGGTTTAGACCCATAAGAGCTCAAGAAGGGATGGCAGTGGATAGAAAGCTTTGGGGGTTTTGTTTACTCATAGTCCTACTGTTGAGAGATAAAGATACTGATTGACTTATGCCTTTCTTTTTCTTCTATGAAGATGAAATCAGATGCAAATCATACTGAAGTGTGTTCCCTGAAAAGGGGTCCACAATCATCCTCCATTCAGATACTTTCTTTAGGAACAGAAAGCTAAAAATAATATTAAAGAGGAAAAGTAATTCACTGTTAAAACTGATATTTACATAAGGACCTGAATTGAAACAATCTAAAAATTTCCATTGTGAAAGCTGGAAATTCAGAATTACAAGTATGAAGTCTGGCCACTCTTGCCATTCCTGAAATTTATTGAAAATCTGCTTTTAGCATTCCTCAGAAACAGTGTTCTAGGAGGTCCAGAGGTCCAGGATTCAGCCCTTTTCCTGTTCATTTTACAGTAGTATTTCCTGGCAACAGGCCAGCATCATTAACTAATTTGCTGTAGTATTTCCATGCTCTGTGACCTCCAGGTTCAAATAACTTTCAAAACAAATAGTTGCCCCTTCAAGCAAAGTTCTGTACTAAAAACAAATATAAATATTCCACTAAGTCCTTGCTTTATCAAGTGTATATAAAGAGAGAACTGTAGATTTTACAATATGGGTCAATGTAGCAAAAATGTTAACGATCAAACAGTGGAAAAGTCTTCGAGATCAAATTCTCTGTAGCAAATTTTCATTAATGTGTTCATGATCACCCTTTAATTTCCTTTAAGCTGCTAGGTTTTCCTATGGATTACAAAAAAAAAAAATAGTGGGGAACTGCAATGATCACTTTTTGGAATTACAAGAAATTAATTATCTGTTAAGTGGCTAAGAAGTTTAGAATATCTGGTGTTCTTCACATCTTTACATTTCCCTTTATACCTAAATACCTCAAACTGAATTAATGGAGCTTTCCTAAGTTCCCCAGCAATCAGAGAAAGAATTTCTTTGTTGTTGTTTTTGTTTTTCCTTCAGTTAAGCAAATAATTCCTCAGTGCCATAGTTCATCTGATTTCTGAAAGAAGATTGCAAGTGCATTTGGCCCGGTGTGATTTCAAACTTTGGATTTATTGTTGCTTCCTTTGAAATCAAACATAATACAAAATCCATACATAACCCTTAATATTCATTACCCAATGTTGCCTAACTTCATTATACAAGTAGCTCAGTGAGATCTTCATCTAATCTCCAAAATCTTCTTGGATCACTTGGAGTCAGGCAGGTTCATTTGTTTGCCCTGGTTTCAGTGACAGAAAACTCTCTTTGGGTTGAACGACAGCAGGGACAAACTCTTTACAAAGGTTCTTTCCTCTTTTACCCTTTGTATATAAAAGATAAAACTATAAAAGTTTGCTTGGATTAAATCTTTTCTTTAAGATTTTTGACAGACAAGTATGAGTTAGTGTAAATATCCATCATAATAATAAATACATTCTAAGTTGGTAAATATTCTTCAGTATCCAAGTTTTCTTCTTGAAGCTTTTCTGTCAATAAGCTTTAGTGTTAGAAATTAAAAGTCAAGGAGACATTAGGAAAACCCCCACATTTAAAAATTTGTATTTTGCTCTGCAGTATTTCAGAAACATCAGTAACCCATAGCTACATCAGAAATTCTCACAGATAAAAACCTAGCAATGAGTTCTTCACTAAAATATTCATAGAATTAAGGGACAAACAGCCCTCACTTGGCCTCTGTTCCAGGCCAGTGAGTTGTTATTTTCAGAACAGGATATTGATTACATTGCTCAAAGGTCAGTTAGTCCTTACTTCTTTCCTAAATCGACTGCAGAACTTCCTTATTCAAATTGGAAGCAAGCTCATCTTTTTCTTGGGGCCTGATTGAGCAAAAAGCCTTTAAAAGCATTTAAGGAATACTTAAATTGTTGGGAAAAAAACACCCCCAGACACAATTGCTTTCTATTTATCTAACTTTGCTATAGGATGTTTAAAGATAATTGCCTGTGGCACTGCTGGTATCTGTAAATAAACAAGTGAGGATGGAGATCTGGGCCATATAAACATAACAGAGTTATTTGGCAGGAAAAGACACTTTGAGTTAAGCTATAAAGGATAAATCTTGTTTGACCTTCCTTGAGTCTCTGGTGGGTAGTTCTGAGTCACTGGGAGAATGAGGCCTGGAATTTAATTTTGATTGACAAGTGGCCTCCCTCTGAGGGAACCCTGCAAAGTGCTGAGGAAGGAACACCCTGTGTGAGGCAGCTGGGTTTGCTTGTGGCAGTCAGGATAACCAAAAAAGCAGTTGAGAGCAGTGCACAAGTGCTGCAGATACTCAGGTCAGGGTCTCAAAAGGTCCTCTGCCTGCTTCTAAGGAGCATTCAGATGTTGAGGTTTGCTGGAGCATCAGTTGTGCTGACAGGAGGAGGGGATGGAGAAGGCTGGGATCAGTTTGAAGGTTTTAAACCCCAGCAATTTCTCTGTCCCTCACATCCCCTTGGGGTCCTGCTGAGTTCAGTTTGAAGGTTTCCAAACACAGCAGTTTCTCTGTCCATGCTCTGTCCATCCCTGGAATTCTGCTGATGCTCAGTGTGACCTCCAGCAGGTGTGAAAGAGCAAAGGAACGATGCTGACGTGGATTTAGTAGAGGAAAAGGAGTTTATGTGCAGAAGTGAGTGAGCATTTTTCACTGAGGGAAAAAACCTCATGCCCACGTGGCTCACACGATGTGGGGAACTTCTTTTTAGCAGGAGAACTTTCAGGAATTACCCACCTGCTGTCATTCCTCCCCTTTATGAAATGTGCTGAAGCAAGGGATCATATCCCAGGAGAGTTTCCTGTGAGCGTGTGAGTTTGTAACAGAAATGAATTCCTCTATTGCAAGACAGTTCTGACAGGAACAATGCTGATAATGCCTTTATTTTCTACTGGGTTTGAGGTGTGTTTTCTTACAACATGAGCTTTGATACATATATATTCCATTTATGTTTTCTTACCATGTGAGAATTGCAAGGGACAATACTGGAGCAGTGGAAGATGTCTGGGAAGAGACTTTTCTGCTGTATTCATTTATGTGTAGGTTGGTTTGTCTGTGTTTGCAGCTTTGTTATTTTATTTTCCAGGGTTTTTGAGGAGAGGAAAAAAAGCCACCTCATTAAGGAGTTATAGAATTTTCTGTGCTTTGCTTGGCAGGTTTTCACACAGCAACTTGAACCCACCTAACTTCAGTCTATCTTTCACATAAATCATCCAAAGGGCTTCAGAAAGACATAAGCCATTGAAAATACACAAAGTGCTCTTTTCCCACCAAACTTCAAACATAGCAGCTGTCCTCTGGCTGCTTTTTTTTAAATTATTATTTTTCTGTGGATGCAATGACTTGACAAGCTGCAATATGGATTGTATTAATTTAGTTTGTATTTTGGTTTTTAAGAATTATTTCAATAGCTATAGAAAAATATTTGAATTTACACTTTAGACATTTTTTCCCCACTAAACTGCATAAAGAGAAAGGATGATCTGTGATTGTTCATTGTCGATTACATTGATTGTCTTTTTTGTAGGAAACTGAAAAATGTTCTCAGTCCACCAGTTTTGAATTTATTTAAAGGGATATTTATATTTAGCAGCAATTTATATTCAGATTTCTCAGAGTAAACATAAATTAGGGACACTCTTTATATACATACTAGCATAAAAGTAGTTGATGTCATTAGCAGCCTTAATGGACATCCCAAACACAGAAGAAATCAGAACTGACATTTAATGCACCTGATTTCTGTGGAAACAATGGGGTTTTTCCTCAATAATTGCAGGGAAGAACTGACTTTAGTTTCAAGGTGGGTCACTCATCTGTGGGCCCATCACATGAAGTGCCAGACATTTCCAGCCAGACTATAGAAGACATTTACAGTGCAATTCACAGCAGCTAAAATTGCTCCTGTAACAATTTCCTAAGTGCAGGGCAGGCTGCCCATGCTGCAGCCAAGGAAAGCACACATCCAGGATTTGGTGGGAGTTCCATTCTAGTGGAATCCTTGCTGGCAGAAGGGGCTGTTTGCTTTTAGATGGAGGTCAGCTCTCCAGCGTGGTGAGCTGTCTGCGTTTCCCACAGCCTCGCTCAGAACAGGTCCTGCAGGGATATTGGGCTGGAGGATGAGGAGTATTCCAGCTGTGGGCTCACTTCCAGAGGCCAGTGGGACACGAAAAGCAGGGGGCAGTTAGAGCTGGGGCTATTTCTAGCACCTAAGTACAAGAAGCAGTTGTGTTCTGCCTCCTTCAGGAGGTGAAGTTGCAATTCAGTAGCCTCTGTTTGAGCAGTGATGTGAGCACTGGAGGGCATTAACACTCCTGAGGTACTTACACATTGCTAAATGCCCAGCTAGGGTTGTAGCCCCCAGTTTGGTTTTTTTTTTAACTCAGTGGAAAATAGAATAATTTGATTTCACATCATTGGTTTGGGTGCAGCAATGGGAAATCCAGAAGTTCAGTAGTACTTAAGGATGTTGTTGCTGCTATTTGATCTTTCTCTGAGAAGCAAAGCTGGGGAGATTTAAGAAGCAGCCCTTACAGACATCCTCAAGAACACACTTCTGTAATTGAAACCTGGGGCTTCAGCTTTGCTTATGATCAGATAAAAGGAAGGAATCCTTCCCTGTGAGGGTGGTGAGCCTTGGCACACGTTCCCAGAAAAGCTGTGGCTGCCCCTGGATCCCTGGAAATGCCCAAGGCCAGGATGGACAGGGCTTGGAGTAGCCTGGGATAGTGGAAGGTTTCCCTGCCCATGCACTGGTTGAGCTTAAGATCCCTTCCAGCCCAAACCATTTTGTCACTGAATAGGCCTCTCTAAACTAGGAATAAGATTATTTACCCTTCACAATTAATACACCAACAGGAACAAACCCTTTGGAGTTGCTGCCAGCTCATGAAGCAGACCCAGGGAAGTGAGCAGAGCAGTTTGTTGCTGGTTGTGCCTCTCCCCATGGGCAACTCTTGCTGGAATTTCTGGTTTAGTATCTCATCTTTCATAAACCTTGCAGCTATATCATGCTGCAGTGGTTTAACCCCAGCTGAGAATTAATGTTTACTAATTATTCTTCTCTGATCCAGTGAGGAATTTCATCCCATATCCTCTAGAGTGACAAGCAGGGCCATTAAAACCTAATTGATGGAATGGACCTTTGAGATCTCCCAAATGGGACCAAGGTGCCTGCACAGCTTTGGGAATATGGTTTGCCCAGGATGTTCTTTTCAATCTCATGCCTACTTCAGAGGTCTCATATGGAGATAACATTCCTTGGGGAAGGAACAGGTCCCTCCATGCAAGATCCTGATCCCACAAACCTACTGATTTCAGCAGAGCAATGCAGAGGCTCAGATTTATGTGGTGTCTCTCCATGAGGTCAAGCACAAAGCAATTAAAGAACTGAACACAAGGAATGTGCAGTTTTAAGAGGTGGAAAGAAGTTTAATTATTTGAACAAGACCAAAATTTTGTCCTAAACCCCTCTTCTTGAGCAGTTTGCATCATAAACCACTTGGGGTAGTCTCCTCACTGCCACTGATAAAGATTTAATCCAGTGGGAATCTGGGACTTTTCTGTAATATTTCTGTTTGCCACTTGGTTTCTTCTAGATTAGGAATAAACACAATAAGAAGTTTTAGGCATTGAGAAATGATTTTTTAAAAATAAAAACTGAAAGAATAGGATTTTCCATCATCACCAAAACTCAAAAATTTCATTTGATCTTTTGCCTATACTGGGGTCATTTCTTCAGAGTTGCTCACATGTATTGGCTTTCACTAAATGAGTAGTGCTGCTGATATTAGTGCAGAGCATCTGCATGGATCTTTCCAAAGGAAACCTCAATTTTGAATATCAGACCATTCACACATCAAGGTTATTTTCCTTGCCATAAATGACAACTATTCTCTGACATCACCAACAAAATGAAAGAAAATAATTTGCAAGATATTTAAAATCAAGATTTCTTGACAAATCCACTGCACTTTGAGACAAGCTGGTACATTTTCATTATTATTCTTTAGGGGAATGGTTTTAGTTTTTAATCAAAACCTTGGATTATTTGTACTGATAAAAACCACGACTCCCTGCCCCACTTTAGAGAACAAAGCAATTCTTTCAGTGGGTTGTTGTTTGGTTTTTTCCTCCATCTTTAACGTTATTATAAAAAATAAATAGATTTCTAAATTATTTTTTTAAGTCAACAAACCTATTTGCAGCCACTCCTGCACTGTCTTTTATTACCTACCTCCTGTTGCCTTAGGCAACCTATTTTTGTATTCAGATTTAGCATCATAATGCATCTTATCTAACTGTTTTCTTAAGGAACTTTTATGTGGCATCTGCTGGGCTGGAATGTCCAAAAATACTTCTGCAAGAAGTGCCAACACTTATTTCATGCCTGTAGGGAATCTGTGTCTCTCTCTTTGGGGCATTTTGGAGCACAGCACCTGTGGATGCCATTTCCTGGGGTTTTGCTGTGTTCACTGTGCAGGTGAACTCTTAAATATCTTTTTCTCTGAGAATCAACTTGTAAAAGGTGTCCCACTGCAGTTTCTTTGCTGATAATCCCCTGGGATGTGATCCAGCTATGCCACCATGCAGAAACCAGGTTTGACATCAACTTTATCAAGATATTTGAAAGAGCTGCAGGAACAAAAGAAATTTGCTGCTAAAATAATTTAAGTAGAAAATTTGCTCAGGAAATGAAAATAACAGCATTAGGCCAATTTTTTTTTTTCTTGTTTGGACAACACAACAGTATGTTTGGGTCCCTGGAATCAGAATTTGTATAATATTAGTCAACATCAGACAGGTTGGAAACAAAGCAGTAAATTACAGAGTGTGATATGGAAAGAAAGAGGCTTTAGCACATTTCCTAATATTAGAAAATATAGTTCCAAATATTGAATTTAAATCAGCTCTAGGCAGCTAAAGTAATATCAGAGGTAATAAATATAATGAGTCAATGTCTGCTAAAGCCATCAAGGCTGCAGCCTTAAAAACATAAGAGTGTAAAAATATTCACATTTTAGGCTTTCTTATTATATTCTGGGTGACATCATGATGTAGTGCATGGCAGCTGGATTAAGTGCTAATGGAACTTACTCCAAAAAGACTTCAGCAATCTGCTTCTCCTTTGGTAAAGCCCACTCCAATCTGTATTAAAGCAATATAAAGATTTGCAGGATGAGCTTCCATCTGACAGAGAAAACAGAAAAGAAAGAGGCAGAAAAGAGGACCACAACCTGAATTAAAAAATATATAGAAAGTGATTCCTAGTAACACTTTGTGGAAAAGGAATAAGGGAGGAGCCATCCTACTGGAAAGTGCTTTAAAATATTCTATGAAACTTCCACTTTTTAGGCCCATGTCTAATCAAGATGATTTTTATTTGCTTGTTAGTTTCAAATCCCTTGTAAGGAATGATTTGCATCCACTGAAGTTTTCATTCATAAAATATTCATGCCACATAACTTCTCATTTTCAATTTGCTCTCATTCAAATTTCAATTCTGCATCAATGTAATATCCTGACAGAGAAAGACAAGACTAAAGGAGAACAATCTTGGAGGTTAAACACAGTTTTGGTGTTAGACAAGATGTTGCACTGCAGTTTTATTTCCTATAGAATCTCTTTCAAAAATGACCAAGTTAGACCTCTGCCTTTATGGAGCTGGGTCTCTGCCCTTGTAGAATCACATGAATTTCTTGTCTATGGATTTGAAATGCTGAACTAGTGTGGGTTCACAAGAGGATACAGAAGCAGGTTTTTGCACTGGTTTTGATTCACCTGGAATTTCAGCAGGTTGGCAGGAAATGCAGGGTTCAAAGCAAATTGGAGTGGTGCCTTCCAGATTTGGTCTGGGCCAGATCCAGACCCATAAATCTTTCATCCTTTGTGGGGATGCATCAGAGCACTCCCGAGGTGGGACACTGAGAGCTCAGCCCAGCTTTTTGGAGAGCTCCTTTGAAGCAAGGCCAGGATTTAGGGCTGTAATTAAACCAGAATTGAGGCAGATTTAACCAGAATTTGCATCCAGTTAAGAGCAACTTGCAGGATCCTAGTTGGTGGTGTTAGGCCTTGCTGCTGTCTTAATTCCCAGTCTCCAGAAGGAGGAAAGAATGAAGGAGGAAGTCTTGGTGGTCTGATCCTCCCTGGTAAATGTAAATGCACTTTCTCCCAGGCATCTTTTGACTGAACTTTGTTTAGAGCAAAGGTCTTACACAGAAACTGATAAAATGGATTGCATCTGCTTGTGGATTTAATAAGGGATATCAGCACATAAGATAAAATCCTGGATATAAATAATACATTAAATTACTTTCCTTCCTTATTCCCTATCCTTTTGACTTGTTGCTATAACAAAAAATACCTCAGTATCTTTCAAACATATACTTTTGATTTTAGGCCACATCGTTGCCCATCTCGGAATTAACATTTTCATTGATCGTGTGTTGTGAGCTCTTCTTCTGTCATGATTAAATTTTTTTTTTTGTACAATTAGGGACAATGAAAAAAGGAGGGACTTTGTTCTGTAAAACTTCAGTGTGAAGTTCTTCCAGTTATTATTGAATTACTATAACAAATAGGTGTTCTTTCTGGACCAGACCTTCCACTGACATAAATAAGAGTATCATTTCACGTGCCATATTCTTATTCAGCAAATATCCCCTTTCCTTGCTGCAATTTCAGCACCAGCCAAGCGTGCACGTAACTTTTTGCTGGATTTAATTTGAATTCTCCTCTATCCAGTCACTTTTTCCTGGACCCTGATCCACGTGCATGTTTTCTGTCTCAGCCTGTTTGAGCTTTCCATCACCACGAGGCTCCATGGCAACGCCGTGTATGGAAACAGCTGTGAGGTCACACAGAACCTATGGAGTGAAACCTGAAGACAATGGAAAAAATTCTTTCAATACACTTTGGCAATTGGTGCAGCTTCATATATTAAAAGTTTTAAAGTAATGTCTTGCAAAAGTTCACTGCAGTTAAATAGTTATTTATAGTTTCAGTCTAGCTTTTTTAGTGTGAAAAGATAGTGCTTGAGAGTACATGCCCATCTCTAATCTTCCCTTCTCTTTCCTCCCTCTGGGATTCTAAATTCATTTAAGAATCATGAAAGTTTATTTAAGAATCTTCTTAGAGTGGCTTGTTTAGGAAAAGTGAAGAGTTGGCTCCAGCAAGTTGCCTTCACTTGAAGTGAGGAAATGTTTCAGAAGCAGTTCAGTCTTATTGACTATCAAAGAGATAACAGGCCTTAAATCACATAAAGCCCTCTTCTAAAGAAGCTGTGCATTCTTTCATCATAAAGGTACTTTGAAGGCCTCAATGCAAGATTTCTTTCTGTTCAGAATATTCAGAAATGTAAAATGAGTTTTAATGTTAGCACTCTTTAAGCCTGTGAGTCACATGTCAGCACCTACTTTACATCCTTACGTGGTGGCCAACAAACCTCATTCCCACCTGCAGCAGGATTTAATTTCCTAAAATTTAATTTTTACACAAAGGCAATCTGAGTTTAAATTTAAATTTTAGTGTTAAGTGCATTCTTGTGCCTATGTGTTAAATTGCCTGTACAGAGAAGACTAACATTTGCCTATCTGCAGTTTCAACATAAATGCCAGTGATTTTATCTTTTTTCTGGGATGCTTTGATATAGGATGAGGCTTTTTTTTCACCTGAGGTTATAGGTGTGTTTACATAAAATCTTTAGCAACTTTAAAAACTTTTAAGCAAAATCAAACACCTGTGTTCTTCAAACCAAAAAATGTGTCCATTTTATGACTGGAGATTTTAGATTCAAAAAAGAGTGGTGTAGGCCAATGAGGAGGGAATATTTATATCTGATTGAAATTTATTTAGAGCAAAAACACCAGAAGAAGTTTTTTGCCCAAAAGGGTGCAACAGGCATTGTTACTGAATCTTTATCTTTAGGGACAACTAGCTTCTCTCAAAAGAGACTTCACTGTGAATATCTGACATATTAATGCTTCTAGTCCCTCTGAGACTTTGCCAGAGCCCCTAAATGTGGTGTTGTCCCCAGAAAGGTTTCTTTCCTCTTTAGTGACACTCCAAAATAGGGGAAGTTGTTGTCACATTTGTTGTGTGTAAGCAGTAATAAAACGTTGCCATTCTCACCTTGGTTTTTGAATGAGGAGTGAAGAATTGTCTTGTGAGGCACAGAGACTTTTTCCCTAGGAGTTATTTAGGGAGGTGGCTACTCAAAGTCTGCCCATCATCTCTGGAGTCAATTGATGGAGTCCTTACACTCCATCACCTCCTAATCCTGAAGAAATGGCAGAAATAAAGAAGCTCCAGTGCTGATATGAGTTGGCATGAGGGGTCTGGGCCCTCTCCCTGGCACAGAGACAATGACAGGGGAACTGCCCAGCTTTCCCCTCCTGTTTCTACAAATTAGAGGTAGCACTTTGAGAGCCCTCAGGAAAGTCTGGAATTAGAGGAAATTAGTGATGTGCAATGTAAAAAACATTTAGAGGAACTGTGACTAACACAGATCAAAAGCAATAACATAAAACCAGAACAAATAACCCTGGGGGCTTGTCCCTATGGAGTGAGTTGGGGGACACCAATCTTTTAGAACCTGTTCCTACATCCCATCTGTATTCAAACAAACTTAAAGGCTGTAGGGACCTGGCAAAAGTGTCTCAGAGAACTTCTCATGGCAGGGTTAGGCCTTCTGGAAAAGTGAGACAAGCAGCCTCTGACTCCTTGTATTAATTTCCCATGCACAAATAAGGATGAGCCCAGACTGAAATCCCTGTGGCAAGCAGAGTGTGAGGTAATGAAAAGCAACAGATTTTTTGTAAAAATATGAAGCTTCTGTAACAGACCTTAGCTAAGCCCCAGAAACCTCTGAATTAGCTGCTGGATGTTGCAGAAATGTCCACATGTACCCAATATTGTCAGGCTGTCATGCTTGTGAATAGACTTCCTAAAGCCTCAGCAGTTTCTGCTTTCCACGAATGGCAAACAAATGTGCAGCTCTGTTACCCTGTGATCTGAGGCTGGGCTAAGCTGCTCAAGATGTCCTGAGCAGGGAACTGTGTGGGAAAATTGTGAAAATCCTGGGAATAGATGGAGAGATCCATTTCCTTGCAGAATAGGCCTTAAAATACATAAGGGAGATTCGGGATAATTCCTGTTCAGTGTTCAGAAAGGGCTTGGGAAGACACAACTGTTAGAGAGCATCATCTGCAAAGGACTGGGGGAAAACCTGGGGAAAAAACCCACTATAGTTGTGGAATACATTTTATTAAGTTTCAGTCTTTATGGAGTGTGGAGGGCTGAGCATGGATTTCTCTGTCCTGAGCCCCACAGGACTGAGGGAAACACTGAAGATTTTGTACAAAACAAAACAACAAAACAAAACAGAACCCCAAACAAACAAATGAAAAAAACCACCAGAGCAGTTTTGCTTCTTCAAACTTTGAGTTGCACTCCTCCTTCTTCTTCCTTGTTTTGGAAAGATGCTGTAGACACCCATGTAACTAACTATCTGCTACTGAAATTGCCCTTTGCTTCCACTGTCAAAGTCTTTCATATTCATACCTTTGTTGATACTGTTCTGGTGTCAGATGTCCAGGTTTCTGTGGAAAATATTTTGTTTCAGGAACTTATGCAGGAGTACAAGAAAAAGGCTGGGATATAATTGCTAGGAGGATAAAGGAAGTATCTCCTGAGATGAAAAAAATGTGCTACTATAGTTTTTTCATTCAGAAAAATTGTTGCTTTTTCCTGTTTAAGAATGAAACCCCAAAGAGGGGCTATTTCTGTGAAAGTGTTTTGGTCTTGGTTTGTTGGTGAAGTTGTTTGTTTTGCTGTGCTATGTGCATGAAAATCCTGTTTCTTGTGATTTTCTTAGATGAAAAGAGACTGTACTTGCTGTCTGTAAATCATTAGACCACCAAAAAGTAGAGATTTGTCAGTTTGCAGACTCAGGAAGCCCAAGAGAGATGAATTTATACTAATCCTGAACTCATTTTACCAGAAAATAATTGCTAGCCCAGCCAACATGGACACATTTCTTGAACCAAATTGTCAAATACAAATTCAGAGTGGCCATAAAATGGAAAGTGAAAGCATTCTCAGCATTCTGGAGAGTTTAGCAATGGCTGTTATTCCTTCATCAGCCTGGTACCAGAGAGCACCAAGTGACATAATGAAGGCTTGGGGGGAAAAGAAAGAATAAGATCATTGTTGAATCTGTACAAGTGTTTAAGCCATTTGCACACTACAATTCAACAACAACAACAAGAGAAAAACAGCTACTTGGGATCCATGGAGTGGTGATACTTTCTACCTAATCTGTTTCTGCCACTCTCTTTCTCTCCCCACCACCTCTTTCTCTATTTGTCTCTGTCTCAATCTTTCACATTTATTATTAAATAAAATCCACACTATTTATTTCATTTGCACCTTAATTTAGGCAGAGGCACCTCTTTAAAAATTTTAAAAGTGCACACCTAAACAGGAAAAATTAGCAACACTGATGGCAACCCAAAACCTTTCCCTTCACATTTTGCACACGGACAGCCCCTATTGTTTATTTTTCCTGAAGGCTCTTGCTTATCCATTGACAATGCTGGGAAAGAATTGCAATCCTATTAATACACATTGCCATTGATTGAGCAGTTCTGTGCTTGAAATGGTGACTCAGACATAGAATATTTATTTGTCCGTGTTGACACCAAATATTTGCTCTGGCAGCCAAGAGAGCAACAGCCCAGAACATCTATTCCCCAACTGTGTGGTTGCTTTTGTTTCTGAATTTTTTATTTTTTTTTTCCATGCAAATTTTTTCACAGCTGTTGCTTATAAAGTTGACTTGGATGCTGCTCAATTCAGAGAAATGGTATTTTACAACAATTTATAATTCTTTCATCTTCCGAACACGATGGATTTATTTGTGTTTAGATTGGGCTATTTTATTAATAATCTGTGGCTCTGGGCAAAATTAAGATTCCTGGCAGCAAGTGTGAGAATTTTTAAATGTGTGTATGTACACAATTTTCATCTGCTCTGCTTTTCAATACATTACCTAACTATTGGAGGGATCATATTTTCCATGTTCCTGCTTTTCCATTATTTTGTTACCATTTTGCCTAATTCCTTCTACCCTAATTCACCCCTGTTACTTTCCATCATCCTAATTCAATATCAATATTCTGATTTATGATGCCATGAATGTTGGAATGTATGGCACAGCCTGATGGGAGATACAGTCACACCATTTACAATTTTTTTCCTCTTTTTTTTCCTTTTAAGTTATCTCAATATATCAACACAATCCCCATATCTAGAATTTATAATGAATTTGTAAATAAAACAATATTGTTTGGGGTGTTAAATACATTTGAATCCTAAAAATATTTTGCTTCATATTCTTTGAATCAGTGCTGTTTATTATTCTTTCTATTTAAGTCTCAAGCTGCTTTTCTCTTCATGTGTGCTTGAGTTTTGTTGATATTGAGTTAATTAAGATTGTGTCAACATGCAACAAAATGCTTTAGGTAATTTTATTCTGTTGTTATCCACCCTTCAATATTTAAATAAACATCAGCTCTGTTGGTGCAGCAAGGGTTGCTCTGGAGAGAGTTGGGAAGTTTTCTGTATCACTTTTCATTTTGTTTCAGTTACAACTGGAACAATGGAAAGCTGTGACTTTAATCCATTTATTCCCTTTGGCTACTCCTCTAAAAGATTCCTCACTGTAAAAGTTGGAGAGAAAATAAGGAAAACTTACTGCATTCTGATGTTAAATTTTTCTTTTGGCTGGGTTTGTTTCAGAAAAAAAAACCCCATGGTATGGCATTGGGCTGTAAATACTCCCATGAATGTTCACTCTGATTCACAAATTAAGTATTTCAGAACAAATTCACTGCAGAGTAACAGGTCAGTGGAATAAACCAACGAGACAAAATCACCTGAGACACTGAAATCTGTGCCCAGGAGGGGTGACTGAGCTGTGGCTGGGGACAAAGAGGGCTGGACACCTGGAATTTGCTGCAGCCCTGCCCAGTACAAGCACCATTGGCTTGTCTTGTGTGTTAAAAATCCTAAATCTGGGACCCTGACAGAACCCCAGAGCACAGAAATCTCCTATTTCTGTGTGTTCTGTGGGATCCTTGCCATGGGCTGCTGAGAAGAAGTCTGGGGAAGGGAGAGGAGCGGGTTTGGAGGTGACAAGTTCTGTGGTGACAGCTTTAGAAGTGACAAGTGTTGTGGTTTAACCCTGACAGCAACTCAAATGTCATTAGCAACACCATTCTCATCCTAAATTCAAACCAGACCAGCTACCAAGGAGAAAATTCATTATCTCAGCCAGATCTGGGAGACACCCACCCAAAGAGTCAGGAAATCTTGTCAGAGGAAGGTGCAATGGCCATCAAGAGGGGAATATATTCACTACTTACATTATCTTAATAATTCCAGAGAAATCTTGCTGTGTGTTGGAAGGATTCTGCTCAGGAATGTTGGATGCACCCTCCTTGCTTGAAAGACTAAAGACAGAACACATAATTTGTGCTTTTAGCAAAGAGATGGCAAATTATGTTACCAGTCTTCATCTCAAACTCCGATATTTCAGATAATTCCATTCCAATCCCCTTTAGCAAGCATGGATCATTTTATTTTCTGTCAGTATCCAGGGGATTTATAGGACTGGGTCCTCTCACCAGTGAAACTCACACAGAGATCTTTCTCAGTCATCAAAACTTGGCTGGAGCCTAAAACTGCTTGCCAAATGTAGGATATCTGTGCAATTCAAGGATTAAAATTCTTTATTCTACTCCTTCTTTCACTATTCTTTTTCATTGTGCATCAAAAGCTACAGATGTGTTTACTAGGCTAGAATCTGTATTAAAAAGAAATGTTTTTTACTTGAGTAATACATTCTCAAAAATCAGTGCCACCAAAGGAAGGCATTTTTTGTTTCCTATCCTCAGACCAAGCATTATTGAACAGGTTTATTAAAGGCACCAAACATAAATTCCACAATATAACCAACCTTTGATTACCTTTTGAATTAGATCCTTTTTTATTGGAAAACTCAGGTAATCCTTTCAAAATCTGCATTAGAAGATGAAGAGATCTTCATATCACTGTGACTGTTTAAGAGATGGAGATTTTCTCCTAAAGTTCAGCCTTTCCTGAGGCTGTAGAGATTTGAGTGATTTATCTGCAAAAGGAGAATGGCTGTAGGGAATATATTGATAGGAACTTGTGCTCATGTCAAACATGCTCCTTCCCAAGGTGTTGGAGTTGGTTGGTTGTGCTGTGGGTGCTGGAGGACAGTTTTGTAGGAAAAAAAGAATAAAATCTGCCATTCTTGCTGGAAATTCTGTCAGTCTGGTATCCCACCTTGAGAAAAAATCATGTCTAGAAGGACAAAAAGGAACAAGAAGTGGGAGACTATTGACACGTGAACTGGTCTTATGAAAGGAAAGCAGCAAAGGATGGAGACACATAAAAGAGTTAAATGTTTGTTTTTCTCTTGTTCCAAACAGCAAACAGAGGAGTGGATGGATGCTGCGTGTCTGGCAGGGTCCCCCCTGCCCTATGACTTTTTTGGCAGGCTAATTGAGGCAGCTGACATCAATGGCAGGTCAGGGACACACAAAAGAAGAGCACTGGATCTTGGCAGCCCACCCAGCCAGCAGGACAGGGACATTTGGGGTTTAATTAGTGAAATAAAGTAGCAAAGCACTCCTTTTCCCCAGAGAATGTGGCAGTGAGGGCCTTATCAGATCCTTGGTGGAGCTTGTGTCATCACTCACAATCTGAAAGGCTGATGATGCTTTTGTGGGCCAGGATCTGCTGCTGGAACAACTGAATTCCCCCAGGAACATGGCTGGAGTGAAAGAGAGCCACTATCTTATGTTTTTAAAGAGATTGCAGGGAAGTCTTTCTGGAGATTCATTTCTAAAAAAAGCGGGGCAGATAAACAAACAGCTCCCACACACTTTGTCATGCTGCTCTCTGCCATCCTTCCCTTTGTTCCACCACTTCAGTGCTCTGATATTTAACAGGAGGAGCTTTTACACAACCAAGGGGTGGTTGAAACTTGAGTTCTCAGCCTAATTTCTGCCAAACTGATTTTCAGCGTTCAGTGCCAATGAGAGTCTGATCACAGGAGTTACTTGTGGGCTGCAGCAATCCATCAGCTGCCTTCAAACTGTGGTCTGCTTTATAAAGCCACATTTCTAAGGCTTTATAGACTGATATCCATTTTCTTTTTTTTTTTTCCCCTCTGAGAAATGACTGTATTAACTATATACCTGATTTTCTGCTCACAACAGAGCTGACATGATGTCGTATTTTCTTTTAGCTGGTATTTCCTAGGTATAGAGAGAACCAGAATAGGCCCGTGGGCAAATATGAAAATAAACCATATCAAAACTCACAGGAAAAGTGTACAAATTTTTATACAGAGAAAGAAACTTGGTAAATTATAGCCGCTGTACTACTACTTACAGCAGATAAGTATTTAGATTTAGAAGTCAATGAGCCAAAGATAGAGCAAATTTTTAGAGAACTAGCAAAAACTTCATGGGCTGCTGCTGCACTTGGCTGGCTGGCAGAAATCATGACAAGTGCACTGCTGATGCAAAGAAGTAGATTCTTTTCCTCAAAAATTGTTATGTTGTGTTCTTAGAAATATTTTAGTTTAAAATACTAATATCATAAACCATTGTATGAGACTCATGTTTTTATGTGTGATGCAGCCAGAGCTGTTTGTTTCTTGGGAATGGCTGCCTTAGAGAATATCTGCAGCAATTCCCCAGGTGGCACCAGGAAACAAATGTGTGCAAAAAATTAAATGTAGTCATTTAATTACCTAGTAATTAAATGTAATCATCTAATTAACTAGTTTGAGTCACAATCAGGAATATTAAACATGGACTTGAGCTCTCAGTTTTCACTGAAACAAAATAGAAGTTGAATTATTAATATATATATAAATTGAATTAGTTGAGTTGTGAATCAACCAGAAAGAGAGGAGACAGAAGAAAAAGATGTACAGGTGCCAAGTATTCTCTTGCTGTCTGACAAACACAGTGTTTTCCCACAAACTCCTGAATTATCTGGCCTTGAAAAAGAAGTATGGAATATTAGGATGGCATCTGCAGCCCAGATCTGTGGTCTGGGTGCCACAGCAAAATTACAATTGCTGGTCCCCTGGTGTAGAGCTAAAAGAGCAGAAAGGCAGTTTCATTTGTAGCTGGGCCACAAGACACTTGATGTCTGGAATCCTGCCAGTGAAGTGATGTTTGCACCTCTGACCGTCCTCAGTTATTTCTGCACATTTTGTGTTTTATGCCCAAAGCTGGGAGAGATGCATCCCCTCATCTGACAGCTATGGAAATGACATTACTACTCCCCTCCTGCCTGCCCTCAAACGCTGTGCTCTGGGGGTTTTTTTAACCAGGAAAGCCAATGTTTGACCAGCACAGTCATTCCCAGGTTACAGGTCAATGATTTAAGTGTCTCCAAATCACTCCCGTGGTGACGTGCGTGACTCACCTGCGTGCTCACGTGAGACAGTTTAGAACCAGAGGTTAAATTTTAATACAACACCTCTAACTCGGTGTTTGACCTCAAATTAACGTGGTGCTGCTTCTGTGGGAATAAAGCAAGTGTCTTCTGCTGCTTTATCTTTGCTCTTGATAACTGCTGTGGATAAAGAGAGGTATTTTTAAATGTTTGAGTAATGAGTGCTACTATCGCTAAACACTGACAGCTCTCCCAGGAGAAGAAAAATCTAAATCTAACTAAAATTATTAATGTTTTACCATCTCTCCCTGCATCCAGTGAGTGTGTGTGGAGGGAGGGGTGTAGTTGCAGCAAAAGCAGAAACCGGGAATAACCTGTTTGGGCCTGATCTGAGTGCATACAGAATTTACATTTAGAGATCAAACTAAGGAAGGAACACATTGGGCTTCTTTCTATTCTGGTCTGAGGAGAAAAATTTGGCCTTCAATTTCCCATTATTTTTGGTTAGTGTGGTAAGAATACTTGCATTAATTACAGTTTGAATTGGTGGTGGTTTGAGATGCCTCTTGAAAACTGGATATATTCAGCCAAAATGCAGCTCAGCATTCGGGAGCTCCCCAGTGTTTGTAACTTGTTCTTGCCAGTAATTCAGCTATAGGGATACAATAAAGACACTGTTTGAAAATGGGGTTCATGACTAAAAGAAAATATTCTGTGTATATACATAAAATAATATGTACTGGGGTTCATTGCTGTAGTATCTGACTGCATTTAGATACAGGAGAACTGGAAGAATTAGAAAAATACTTCATAATTTTAAGAGATATTTCAGCCCTGCATTTGACTGCAAAGGCCAATTTGTGCAGAACTAGGTTTCTGTAGTCTGTATACTCTTAATTACTGAAAATTATTTGTCAAATACTTAGTGAAAATATATTTTGGTCAATTGTGACCCTCAGAAATGTGAAGGTTTACAATTGTGTATGAATGACTGGTTGCTGCTTCTATTTCTTCATTGGATGAGGACAGTTTTACCATTCAAATTCTCAGAACCAGTTCCAACAGGTTTAATATTAAAATTTGAAAATATGACCCATCATTTTGCTAACAAGTCCAAGGACTAATTTTTGACTAATGCCAATAGCACAGAAGTATAGGTGGCCTCCTGAAGTTTAACATCTGACCATTAAAATGTAACCAGGCTCCCTGACTTTAGTGGGATATTAACCTGACTCTTGTATGACACCCACAGAGCCTTTTCATCTGTCTTTGCAGTCTGGTGTTTCCTGAAGTCAGGATTTTGTTTCCCTGGCCAAACCAGAGGCGAGGTGTGCAGGACTGCTGCAATGTCAGGGCACTGAAACAATTACCTACAGAAACTTCAAATTGTGTTGCACAAATACCACGATTAGATATTGTGAATTTCTGTTTCAGAAACAGAAATGAGTCTGAACTTCAGTGAGGGTTCAGTGCCCAGACACAATATAGACCAGCAAGTCTAAGAAACTTTTCCTAAGCATGTACAAACTTTTAAAAACCTGTCTTTGCCATGATGTGGACATTATCAGGGACTAGCAGAATATATATCTGTGACAAGAATGTCTCAGAAAAACTTGAATTATGCAGTTTGAATTCCAAAGCATTTGGAAACATGCTTTGGAAACTTCTTTTCAAATGGTCTGGTAGAATTCTTTTCATGAAGGTTGGGTGGTGTTAGGTGACCTTAAAAACAAGAGAAGCCAGTAGCTTCACCTACAACTAGTCAGAAGAAAGTTTTAATTATGGAGTCTCTCATTGTAATTTGTCCTTGGTAGAAGGCTCTGGTGGAATTATTACCCTGTAATTTGCAGTAAACGTGATCAGCAGCAGAGGAATCTCTGAAACCGCCACCTCCCTCTACTCATGCATGAAAACCCAAGCCAGCTAGGAAAAGCAAGATCAAACATCTGCCAAACAGATTTTCTGCTGCATCCTCCTAAGCTGTGTTTTGTACCAGCATTAAGCAAACCACATGAACTTGATGTTGTGTAACCTCATAAAAATGCAAGAAATAGCACATATCACCCATGTAGAAGTGGGGGCAAGCACCAGTTAAACCTCCCTTAAATGGATGTTTAAATCATTGTGCTGGCTGTTAAGGTTCTGCTCTGTGTCCCATCATTGACTTACTGACAATAAAGCAAGCTGACTGCAAGGTGACACTTTTAAAGGTTTATTAGATCATCCTTCAGGGACCTCTTTCAGCCTGGTCTTAAATAAATGAATGTTCATCAGGCCAGTGAAACAAATAGGTTTTTCCTCATTGGCCAACTTCCAATTTTATATTGCCTTTATCCCTTGAATCTTCTGCAATATGTTTGAGATCTGGAGGAAGATTTTTATGACAGGATGCCAAGCACAGCTGTGAAGGGACTGTGAAGCAATGGACTGGTTTCAGTGTGGCTACTGAAGGGGAAGGGCAGGGGTCTTGTTATTTCCATGCAAAACCCATGCCAGGGAACAGGGAGGCTAGGATTAGGGAGTGACAAAGCTGAAGCTGGTGGAAGTCATCTTTACTGCAATGGAACTTTTCAGGTTTAGTTTCTCTTCCTGAGGTTTTTGAGGCAGGATTATGGGGGTTGTGTCTGCTGAGCTGGCTGCAGTCCAACGATCTGATGCAGGTGCAGGAGGCAACACATTCCCAGCAGCAAGGACTGCAAAGGGTCACTGGGTTTGGGTTGTGGAACAGATGGCATTTACAAGAACCAACGCATGGCTGGGCTAAATATCTCTGACAAAATAATTTGGGTGAAAGGATGAGTTGGAGAGCCTTGTGGAGTACCTAGAAGAAATCAGAAATCAAGGCACACAGCCACATCTCCAAGATACATTAATGAGCTTCTTTACTTGCTGGGGGAATTGCCCATGGAGACAAGTTTATGTAAATAGCTGCTATCTTTTTAAACGTTGCCAAAGGCTGGGGGATAAAGAAAAAAACAAAAAACATTTGAGAAGTGCAATTAAAGAGGAACTGCTGGAATTATCATCACTGAACTTGTTGTTTTGGACAATGCTCTGAGGGACACGGTGATTCTCGTGTGTTGTGCAGGGGCAGGACTTGGATTTGGTGATGTCCCCCCACACCAAGGATGTTCTATAACTCTGATTCTAACTGAGTAAATGCATTCAAAACAGTGTCTGTGCAGGATAGGAAGGACTCAGGAGAGATGGACATGCAGCACCTGTGGAGTAGCACAGATCTTTCGAGTGTTTGAAGTCCTGTCTGAATCCAGCTGCTGCTGGGTCAGGAGTGGTGACAAGGAGCCCCAAAAGGCACAGAAGAGCTCATCCAGAGGGATGGTTGGGTGAACCTGGTCATCCTGGCCACAGCAGGAAACTCTTCCTTCCCACAAATGAGTTATTTTAAACCCTCCCTCCTCTTTGTGGTAACTTGTCTCATTTCTACAGACATCCCTCCGTGTTCAGGGACCTCGGGAAGGCATTTAAATACCTAAATGCTCATTTAAATACCTGACTCTACAGACACATCCCTTGAATTGCAAAAGGGCCATGATTGTTTGCATAGCTGCTGGGTAGGAAACAGACATCAGGAGCATTCTTTTGTTCAGGATATTGCTTGTGGCTCACTCAAATATAAAGCTTTACCAAAAAAATTTTTTTTTAAAAAAAGAGAGGGCAGCTCAGTGAGTTTGGAGATGAAAATACACAGGTTCTGTGGGGAATTTTCCCTGGAAATCATTCATAAGTTGATGTGTTCTAATTAGCAAAGAGAATTCCCTTCCTTGCCCCAAATGGAGAAGTGTACAGATGTTTAGTGGCTCTGCCCAAAGGACAGAGAGGGGGAATTGTTTAAGCAGACAGATATTAGAGAGGTAGCAGAGCAGACAGAACAGAAAGAACAAGAAAGGAGTGAAGACACAAATAGAAACAGGGAGAAAAAAAAAAATAAAAAATAGATAAGGAAAATAAGGAAAATTTATAGACAAAACTATGGCACCAAATAAAATAGGCTAGAACCAGAGTAGTAATAACATGTCTGGGAAAATAATCCATGATGTCCAATCAAAGGAAGAGGAATGACTGAAAGAATTAAAGGTGCATGAAGAGGAAATTTAGAATTTCTTGGCTTGAAACATAGGAAAAACCCCTCAGATTTATCACTCTTATGCAGCAGTAATATGCCTATCAAACTCTGTGTGATGATAATGAAAATTCCATGTGATAAACCTGATTTATATTTCTGTTCTCCTGTACTGCCAGCCAGTTAAGGTCTTCCAGCCTTTTGGCACAACTCAGCTGACTTCTCTGTTTTCTGCATAGTGAAATAAAAGTATCTCTGGCCTGAAAACATGACAAAAATTAATATAAAAAAAGCATGAGGATTAAAAAGGAGCAAAAAGAAAAAAATAGAAATTATTGCAGCTAAACTATGTTTATGCTGCACAGTACTGAAAATTATGATAATTGCAATAATGCAATTATTAATTATCAATTAATCCAATATCAAGCATTTAATATTATGAGTGACAGGAAGCCATTGCATGATTTCAAATACTTAGTATCAAGAGGGGAGATACTTTGTCCCTTGTTACTCTTCTCTGGTGCCAGGTATGTAAAATTTTGCAGTTGGAGTACGATTGGAGATTAGGCAGGTGGGCAGCAGTTCAGGGGATTTTTGAATATGGATTATCCTATCAACATCATTGGCAAAATTTTGTGACAGCTGGATAATTTCTGATACACCTGAACTGTGTTTTATATACCAAGCATGAAATGAACCTTTTGTGGAGGAATTCTATGGCAATGTTTGCTTCTCTTTTTTATTATTAAATTCATATTCATTTACATTTTCCAGTTAGAGCCAGGTGAGAGGCAGAATTGCCAAAATACATAAAAGTATGGGCTCTCCTGGTATTTTTGGCCTCATTCGTCCTATTTTGGCACTTCAGCTCGGCTGTAATGGATTTACATTTCTGTCCTTTAACATTTCTGTGGTTTTTCTCCCAATTTGCAATTCTTCTACAGTGTGGACCACTTGTTCCTCTCTCAGGATTTATCCCTTTCTGATTGGCTTTCTCGCCACAGCATCTCACGTTACATACAACATGAACATGTAATAAATACCAATTCACTACAAAAATATATACAGAGGGGGGAAGAAAAATCATTCTTGCCATAGTTTCTTGCCTTCTCTGCCCCGTGCCCCCTGGGTGACTCTCACCTCCTCCCCAGCAGCTCGGATCTGATGAGGCACTCTCACAGAAGAATTCCTTTTAAACCCCAGCTGTTTGCTTTGGCACATTGCAGGAGCAGGAATCTGGTGCTTAGGAGAGGAAGGAGTAACCACATCACAGGGCTGAGCAGAAGGGCTGCCAGCTGTGCTGCAGGGCAGCCCTGCAAGGCAATCCCTGGCCTTGCCTCCACTTGTGCTTGCGATTTACCTTGCAAACTCTCTTGGAGGTAAGGCTGAGGAGCAGCATCAATAATAGAACCAAAAAAATGTAGAGTATCTGCTTCTAAATGTTGTCTTGATGATTTTAGGAAAGATTGGTGAACAGTACTTTTAGAAATTTCAGTATTTAAGTGATCTCAACTGATAATCAAAAGACATTTTAGTCTGGTCTTTGCTGAGGCCTTTTAGCTCAGCATTCCACATTCTGTATTTTTCATATGAAGTAAACAGGGAAATTTATTCTTTAATATTAGTGTGCTAGTATGCTTTAGAATTTCAAGGCAGAAGCAAAGGGAAGAAGGCTGTGAAAATGCTGGTAATTTTGTTAGTTCAAATTCTCCACATCTTCAATTTTTAGTGTGTTAAAATGTCTATATATCATCTATATTTATACACACAAAGAATTCCTGATGCTGGCTGGGTTACAAAACTGGATTTAAAAGAAGAATTTGTTTTAGAAGCCTAAATCCGAGAGCAGTTTAGATCTCAAAAATTACACAACATTGTGAGAGACTCAAACCCCTTAGAACATATGATGTGTGTCAGATAATCTAGTTTGGATGGAACCAAGGACATCAGGAAAATATCTACAAAGACATCACTGGAAATACCTACAAAATTTGCAGCTGATCTTAGAATACAATCTGAGAGGGGTTTTAAAGTTATTTCTTTGAGCTACTGCAGTAGTAGTGCCATCTCTGATGAAAATTCTCCAAGGTGCAGAAGTTACAGGGAGTCAGTGTCTTTTTCTCCATTTTCTATTTTTCTGTATTCCCCTGTTCACCTCTCACTATGGGTTATACTTGCCAAGGTGCAAACATGGAGTTTGTTGCTCCATTTGCACACAATGACTGGGATATAGTCTGGAATTTTTCTCTTGATAGTTTCTGATTTGTAGAATTAGAGTCTCTGATTCATTCTTTTAACAATCTGATCTTTTCATGAGTTTCAATGTCATTCCTTTGAATCTTGGCCAGCACCATTTCCAATTGCATCTTTGCAGAGATAATTTTCAAAAAGAGTAAGATAATTTCCAATTTGTTGCCCAGCCCAACACCTTGGCTGAGGTGTAGGATGTTTGATGCCCTCAACCCAGATACACAGACTTTGGAAAGAAGCTCTGAGCCCGGGCAGACAAATGCACTTGTGGCATTTGGATACAGCAAACCAAATCAACTCAGGGGCACATTCTGGCAAGCGGGGGATTTTGTTTGGGAGCTGTACTAAACACTCCTTTTGCTGGATTCTATTCATTTTAAATAGTGAAGCTGCTTCAGGGTTTATTTAGCAATTTCTGCTCTGCTTGTACAACATGTGTTCCTGCTGATGTGGAGGCAGCAGGATTGCATTTCACTTTAATAGCCAAGTATTTTTCTAAGTCTTGTTTTAACACACACGGAGTCCTCCCACTGTTCAGTGCTGCTCTGCTTCTCAGTGAGCAAACCTGGCTCTTCCAGACTCCCCAGATTATCACATCCAGGGTTATGTCATATCAGGAACAATCTTTTGGGGATTTGGAACCCAGAGGGAACCTGAATATTCGGTCTTGCCAGAATTAACTCAGCCAGCTGTGTCATGCACTGCCACAAAGGCAACAGAAACAAATGTCCTGGTATGGACAGCACCTGACATTCTAAACTCTTGGCAGAGATTTACCAAAATTACCAACAACCTTTTCTGCATTTGCTTTTCTTGAATCTATGAAGATATCTAAAGGAAATAGGGGCTTTTAACCAGTGAGGGGTTTTTATTTCTGAGGTTAATTTTTAAATTTATCTCACTGTCAATGGGACAAGAGGAAACAGCCTCAAGCTGTGCTGGGGGAGGTTCAGCTAGATAGGTATATAGATATAGGTACATGACTGATGTAGATGATATTTTATATAAGATTTCTTTGCTTAAACCTAAGATGTGTAAGTCTTAAGATTTTCTGAGAAGCAGAGATCACATACCTACCTATTTTGTTGCCTGGATTGTTTTGAGACTTTTTAAGCACCTTCTTAAAAGTTTGGAAAGACTGGGTGGCAAGTCAGCAACTGTGTATATTCCATGTAGGTCTACATTCTGGATGCCATAGTATTGCCAACACCAAAGACTTATGAAGTTAAAAAAATAATCTTTAAAATTAATGAAAAAAATTCAGGGTTTGGGATGTTGACAGCTAAATCCAACAGGCTATTGATGATTAAGGCATTGTCAGGTGTGCTGACCAGTATTCCTGGCTTGTATTCAGCTGCTGCCTATCACCTTGATCCCAAATTTTAAAGAATTTTAGATCTCATTTTCATATTTAACAGCACCAAGTGCATTGGGGGCCATGCCCATAACTGGGGTTCATGGGCACTTTGATAATTCAAGTGGTAGTAATAACAAGAAATCACACATTTTCAGTGGTGGTGGAAAAAAAAAACATAAGGACACCACATGTGTCCCAGGCCACAGCAAAATGTTTAACCCCCAGTGATTATAAACCCCAGAAGTGATTAATTCCTAATGAGAAATGTTTGTAGACGAGCAGGGCTTGCCGTGCCACTGAAATGTAGCACAGTGCTCCAGCGTGAGAGCAGTGTGCAGACACTTTTACACAAATGTTCCTAATTGCTGACAGGAACAACATCTCCTGCTGCAGCCTGCTTTTCCAGAACTGGGTTCCCCGTGTCAGTGACACATTTGGAGCAGCAGATTTCATCCAAGTTCTCTCCTTGTCAACTTTTGAGCCCTGCGATTTCTCCTGACGATGCTCCTTGCCCAAGAGCTTTCTCCTGCAGCAAACAAAGTAATCACATTCTAGGAGAGCTGGCTTCTTGCACACTTCCATCTAGCTCTTGGAAAAAGCTCCTAAAAGAAATAGAAGGCTGTAACAAGCTCCAAATTCCCTTCAGGGCCCCTGGGTCTCTGATTTAATCTTGACAGAGTCAAGACTTTTAGCTGTTCTTCAGACAGAAATAGGCTGTGGCATCAAATTCCCTTCAAGGACTTTGTACTGATCTCTAGTACAGCTAGCTAGATTTTCTCCCACCTTTTATGAGCTTCCTCTCATATCACCAGTACTGAGAATGTAATGTCACAGAAGTGACACTTGCAGGAATGATTTAAATGAAATACCACGCTGTCAATGAAGCGTTTTGTTCTGAGCCTCTCTGTGACTGAAATTCACCTTTAAGCAGCTAAAATGGAAGAAGCCTCTTGCTAAATTGTTCTGCTCAGTAATTTTTGATAATGGATTAAATAGAATATTTTTCCTACATATAAATCAAATTCTGGTTTGATTTCTTGCAAATTCCGAAGAGGCATATGCTGGCATTTTTTCATTATAAAGAGGGAAGTTACATTAAATTCAGGCCACATTTCTTTTCTGGAAAGAAAAATGGCATCAGGTTTGTTGGTTTTTGTTTTTTTTTTTCTTTTAAGAACAGTTCTTCAGCATTTGTGTGTTATGTAAGCTTCATATGTCCTTAAACCTGCTCACTGGAGTTTATCCAGGAGATGGCATCTTAGAATACTTCTCAAGATTGCTCAGTTAAAAGGAAAGATTGGGTTTTCCTCCTAACCCCAGCTGTAAGGATGGAAACCTTAAACAGCACATCCTCAGATGATACGAGAGTCGTGGCACCATCATCTTGGTAAAGGAGCCCAATTAAAACGTTCTAAATACTCCTAATTAATTCCTGCTATCCTCAGTACTCCTGTTTGGAACTCATAGTGGGGAGAGGTAGGGAAGAGTTTCCCCTTTCTGCAGCAAACTTATTAAATTGAATAATTTAATGATGTGCAACTTTTTCTCAACATGCTTTCAAATTTTTCTGAGCCTGAAAGTAAAAAGATGAAAGAAGGGATAGAAATAGGGCAGATTTGTGTTCTCACATCTGGGATAGCAACAGGTTTACTCTAAATGAAGTGTCTGTAACCAGGATGTCATTAACAATCCAGTAGTATTAAAACTGACAAGATATTTGTATTTATATTCTTTTCCCGAATTTATGATTTATGTTCTTCTCTACTTATACAGATAGACATCTCCACCTTTTTTTTTTTTTATTTTTTTTTTTTTTTTTTTTTTTTCATACATTCAATTGTTTCAAGACAGTCTAATCCCATTTTTGGGATGTTCTAAGTGGTTGTGGTCCAGGTCAGTAATGCCAAGATCACTACAGAGGTCTGACAAGGAACCTGAAAATCCCATTGGGGTGACCATAATGGCTGAGGCTTCTTCCCAAACTTTGGGAAAAAATTCTTTGCTACTTTTTTTGATGTGCCCATAAAATTTGGCTGTTACGCTTAGAATAGTGACAGGAAGCTGTGAGAGAAATTGTAATTTGAACTGCTGTTTTCTTGATAATCAACTAGAATAAAGTAGCCTGCTAGGGGTAAAGACAGATATCTTTATATACTTTTAAAAGCTACTGTCAGGTTTTCTTTGAGTTAAATCAGGAGCTATATGATCTCATGAAAATGTGAGATGCTTACCAGGGCTTGCCTGAAGCCTTTGGGGATTGAGTTTTACCCAATTTATTCCATTAAAAAGCACTTTATTGTCAGCTGTTAAATTTGTCAGAACAGAAATTGCTCAGTGGCAAACATTAAGTAGATTTATCACTGACTCATCAGATCTCCTCTGGTGGTTTTTTTAATCTCCGTTGATAGCTTTTTTTCCTTTCTAAATCAGAAGACAAAAAACATTCCAAACCCAGCAGGTGGGACAATTCTTTATTTTTATATTAATTTTAACTGAAAGTTTCATTGAAAGGAAGATAATACAGAGGTCAATAGGCAAAGTCACTCATCATATAACTAAAATACCAAGGAAGTGGGGTTTGAAACTCACTGCTTCCTTCTGCAGAGGTACAATGAATCAAAAAGTGTTTTTAATGGATGAAAAAATTGGCATGCATGACTTGCTTTTTATTATGAACATATGTGGCAATTGCTGGAGGAGAGGAGAGTGCAGTGCTTATAAAAGGTGCTTATTTCTAAATAAACACTTCCTTGTTAGGAGAAATAGTCTGCAGGTGAGCCATCAGAAAGCAGAGAGCCAGGAGTGGCTTCAGCTGGTTAATTTTCCAATTTTTCCAGAATAGAGTACTGAAGTCTCAGAAGAGTTTGGGCTGGAAGGGACCTCAAAGCCATCCAGTGCCACCCCCTGCCATGGGCAGGGGCATTTTCCACTATCCAAGGTTTCTCCAAGCCCTGTCCAGCCTGGCCTTGGACACTTCCAGGGATGCAGGGGCAGCCACAGCTGCTCTGGGCACCCTGTGCCAGGGCCTCCCCACCCTCACAGGAGGAATTCCTTCCCAATATCCCATCTAACCAAGGGAAAATGTGGGGCTGCTGCTGACTCAGATGGGTGTCCTGGTGATGGAAAAGACAGAGAAGGTGGAATTGCTGAATTCCCTCTTGGCCTGACTCTTCACTTCTGAGGACAGCTCTTGGGAGCCCCAGGGCTCAGAGGTAAGAACAGGCCAGAGAAAGGAACCCTTTAGAGAAAGGAACCCTTCAGAGAAAGGAACTCTTCCCCCTGGGTTACACACCAGCTTGGCACCCACAAATCCATGAATCCTGGTGGGATGCACCCACAGGTGCTGAGGGAGCTGTCAGACCTTGTTGCTCTGCCACTCTCCATCGTCTTGGACGAATCACAGAGAGGGGGAGAGGTGCCTGATGGTTGGAGAGAGGCCAACATCACTCCCATCTTCCAAAGGGGCAGGAAGGAGAACCTAATGAAGTTCAGCAATGCAGAATGAGGCAAATAGGCCTGGATGATGAGTCCTGTGGATTGAATAATGTATTTTGGACACTTAGAAACTGCTTTTCTTCACTCACTACACATGCGCAGGTTGCGATTTCTGCAGATTAGTTGCTCAGATTAATTCCATTTTATTTTGTTCAGGTTTTTGAAGTGTTTTGGATTGAACCTGAGTCCCTTTTTCAGCAGTTAGTAGAAAGAATGTTCATTTTTTCATATTCATTGGAGAAATTCAACAGTATTTTTTACATAAATACTTACTTGTGTAAATATAGAAGGTGCTTTTATTAGTAAATAAATCACAAAGATGGAAATTTTTTTCCACGCTCTTTCATGACAATAAGGCAAGATCATTGCAAAGTCTGCAATAATTAAATTCACCATGCAACTAGAAACATTTCATATCAAATAATAGCTGTAGAATATATTTTAAACTTTTGAATTAGGCACCAGGTCTAGGAATTTTTGATTGGAAATGAGTTCAAAGGCTTAGTTTATGTGAAGTGCTAAGTTTCATTGGAAAAGGGGTCATTTACCCTGCTCTGCTGGAAAGAAATACATCCAAAAGATCAATTTATTACCTGAAACATCTAGAAAAGAAAAATCAAGAGATATCCCACCGAGATTTTTCTGATGCTTCCTAAAAGGTCAAAGCTATTGAAAACATTCACACTGTATATTTAAATCTAATTAATTTTCACAACTGCATCCAATTATCTAGAGCTTGTTAAGGCTTAAATTACTATTTCTGAGAAGGATCACCTATTCAATTTTTGGTTTACCTTTGCTGAGACAAAAAACAATGGGATAAAGAAATCTTTTCTTCTTCTTTTCCTGTGGTAAGTTTGCCTACTGTCATATGAAAAATGGGTTTTGGGCAAAGACTCAAGAAAGCTGGTGAACAGACTTTGTATTTTTAGACTGTGAGTGTTAATGCAACTGCAAAACAATGCACTATACAAGTCACTAAATAGGACACAGACATTGGAATACACAAATTACCCAAAAAGGGGACCAAAGAGATCAAAAATGAATTTTACAGATGACTCTGGAGAGGAAATTAAGTATTTTAGTAAGACAAAAATAGACTAGAATAAGCATTTGGAAACAGGGAAACTACTACAGTGTTTGCTTGCAAATTCCCTGCAGGGCTGCCTTGGAATGAAGCAGGATTTGTCTTTTTTTCTGCTCTGAACCTCTGCATGGACCTGTTCCTCAGGTCAGGAGAGAGCAGACTCAGGTGGTTTCCCACATGATAGGAACAGCAGAGACATTTCATGGTTCTAGGAGCTTTCTCTCACAAGGCTTTTAAGACTGCAAGAAATATTTCAGCTCCCTCCCAGGTGCCAGCTGAAGGATTCCTTCAGAATACCTGGATTATGCTTTTCTTTTAGGGTGCCTGTTAGAGCCCAGGTGCCTCTTGGGGGCCTAACAGAATGAATTAAAAAACAGTTAAAAACACCCTTGCCAGTAATATTATCTGGGTATGAGTTAGTAGGTCAATCAAACAGGGATTAGAAAATAGTTGAATTGTTTGTGGAATTAAATACACACATTCTTTAAAGGCATAAATAGGAATTCTGCAATTACTCTGAGGCAATGGAACAAAGCTGAGGAATTCCATCCACTTGGAACCTCCCGTGACTCCTCAGTTATTGTAGTGTAACCAGCATTTCCATTTGTCTATTTGAATGATGCTACAGTGGGGGAATTGTACAAGTTCTGGGTCCATTTTTCACCTTTAGCATTATTATTTGTTTTACAGGGTTACAGGATGGTTTGAGTTGGAAGGGAGCTTGGAAATCAAATCACTACTGAATACCCATAGTCCTGTGTGAAATTCACTTGTACATGGAGTACATCAACAACAACAACAAGGTAAATATTTGAAATTTGAAAAAAGAGAAAAGCATAAAAGTAAATGCTGCCTTAAGCATTTAGACAGTGAAGAAGTTCCAGTCTGGTAGAGTACAGGAAAGGAATAGCACAGGAAAGGGATGGCATGGGGATGTTTTAAATGGCATTTCATTTATCCAGATTCTCTAAACTATGAGCTTTAAGGTGGATCCAAGTTTAATTTTAGAAATCAGATGCTATAACTAGAAGCACTCGAGGGCTGGAGAGGGGGAGGACAGGAGAGGGAATTGCTTCTGGAGTGCACTGCAAATAGCTCTTTGACTAAACAGTATGGTAACAATTAGCCAGTGGTCCTTTTTTATTTTGCTGGATTTTGAAAACCATAAAAATAGATTATGAATAAGCCTGGTGTAAGCCAAAACTTACATTGCAACAGCTGCATTATCCTACCAATACATAGTAATTTTATCAGATGTATTCACAACTTGCTGCTAATATCTCCTAGGTGGTAAGGACATAGCTCAGATTCCTCCTTCAGGGATGGATTCTCCTGTGATATTTTCAGCTTCCACCTTCTATTTCCTGCATTTACATCTTAATAGAAGGAAAGTTGCATGGAAGCAATTCATTTAACAAAGCAATAAATTAAGTCCTGGTGCATGTCCTTTATTGTTTCAAGATACATGGAGCTTTCAGAGACCCTTGGAAACCAAGCCTTCTTGGTGGGATTTTCTTAGGAATTTTGGATTTGTAAGCCATACAAATCACCTATCAAGAGCATTTCCATTCTTTCATGAAAAGTGTCTTCAAAGACACTGATCCTTGGAAATTTTATAACTCTGTATTTTTAGCAATGCTAATAGGTACCTTGTTGATGTCTGGTTTATGGATTAGCACCTCATCTGCCTGCATATTAATTAGTGTTCAGCTTCAGTATAATATCCAAATAATTGTCAGATTTGGGAGGGTTTGTTCATTTCTTGTGGTTTTTCATACCCGTGGTTTATACATCTTTAATGTCAAGTTAGTGCTTATGGAAATGACTTGAAATGCTAAAGAGCAGAACAGAATTAATATATGGAATGCTAAAGAAAAGAACTCTAGGGTACTTAATTTGATGTACATTGGAGTAAAGTCAGTTTTATTAATAACTGTTTGGAAAATCAAACTGTTAACATTGAAGTCTTCAAATACAGTTGGGATGGGTTATTTTAAGTTTAAGCAATATACTTAAGTTCTTTCATTTTCTAGTATTTAATGATTGAATTTGGATTCTTCTCTGGTGATTTATTGAAAACTGTTTGTCCTCACCTTGGCCATATCAACAACGTGGTATGTGCAGCCTCAGACCTGGCATGTTCTACTTCTTCTGTGCTTTAAAAACTCTTATAACCAACCTGGACTTGGACACTTCCAGAGATCCAGGGGCAGCCACAGCCTCTCTGGGCCCTCTGTGCCAGGGCCTCCCCACCCTCACAGGGACAAATTCCTGCCCAACACATATTTATTTATTTATTTATACACACACACTTACAAGCAACACATTACAGCCATCATAAAAGTGCCATGGGTGTTCTTCCATGGACTTGTGAGTGAAGTCCTTTTAGAAGAGCAGGGATATGTATCTGATTAATCTTGTGGTTTGCTTTGGGGTTTTCTGGGGTCTTGGTTGAATGGGTTTTTCTCTTTCCTAAGGAACAGTGGGAGCAAAGTTCTTCTCATGCATTGCCTCCTTTAAGTGCAAGGGAGATTTGTTGAGGGATATGGTTGGTACCTGCAATTCCAGCCCGAGCTCTTTGCAAAGATTCCACCATTCTTGATGAATTGTCAATGGGAGAGGGAACCCTTGAAACAGATCTGTAACTTGTGGTATAATTGACTCAAGACAGCCTCCTGGAAACTTTTTTTTGGTTGCTCCTTCTTAGCTGTTTCGTAAGCATGTGGGCCAAGCATTTTAAGATATTTAGGAGTGAGAGAGCCACTTTAATTTGGATCTTCCCCTTTTATAGGGACACTTCTTGCTTTACATCTTTGTCAGATTAAGAAAGCTGGATATAGCTGAAGCTTGTAAAAGGACAAGTATTCAGAAATTAAGGACAGAGCAGAAGAATTTTGAGGCTTCTAGGGAAATACAGGGCTGATAGAAAATGATGTCCAGCTTTTTTTCCTGGTATTGAGGGGTGGGGATGCATTTGCTGTGTACACAAAGGTGTGAAAGGACATGAAGAACACCCTGACATAGCAGTTACCAAAAACAGTGTGTTGGGCTCTGTGTGCATTTTCAGGGCAGCTTCTTGAGGAGTCAGAACCATCAGTGGACAACATTTCACAGACTGTCTGTCCAAGCTGAGTCCTTGGTGTAGTAATTCATGGCAAATATTATCAACATGGGGTAATTTTTAATAATGGTTGCTTTATCAGCAACGCACAGCAGCAAGGAAGTACAATTACATTGAAACTGTAATTGCTCTCTGTGGCTGGGGGGAATTTGCTAACACCATATCTGCAGTGAGGACAGGGCTACTGAGGGAACTGGTTATGCCTTTGTTTCCTTCTGAATATGCTGATGGTTTTAATTCTCATCACATAGCTGCTCACTTTCTCCCCTCTGGATTCTCTTTGTGAGGATCCAGGGAGTGAGCTTCTGGCTGGAACTTCATTTCTCCAGGCAGACCTTGCACACTGAGTGTTGTCTCTCCAAACCTTTGTTGTTCACAGGCTCTGATTTTCAGTACATGATGTTAAATACCTCCATGAGGAAATTGGGCAATGTCAGTACTTAGCTGGGCCTCGGTCACAGAAACCTCAGAGCCCCATGAAGGCTGCTTTGATGATACTCTCAGCTTTTTCCCTTCTCACTAAAGCAGACAGAGGTGCCAGTCTCAGAGATCCCTGCTGTCTCTGAGAAATTAATCCTCAGCCTAATTGTCTAAGGCTTGTGATAGTTTAATAGTTTTAAAAAATGTAGCACAAAGCCTGCACGATACTGTCTCCTTAGAAGTCTTAATGAACTTGGATGAGGATTACTTGTTTGCTTTCTCTGTGGAAAGGCACAAAAATTTGATTTTTTTTTTTGTCTTGCACAAAGCTATTAGGTCTGTACTTAGGAGATGGCAGCCTTAATATTCATCCAAATGAGAAAGGAGAAATAATCTTGACCTCCAGTAATTACAATGGAACTTAGACACAAAGTTGCTGCATGTGTGCCATTGTCAATGAATAAATTCATGTTTCCAATTCCTATTGGATATTCAATTCCTACTGAGCATAAATGTCTCCTGAAGTTCTAGAAACAACAGAAGTTTTGCTACAGCAAACACCAGAAGGAGCTTTTCTGTTCTTCTCACGGCTGGCACTGTTGCTTGTCCTGTTTTGCATTCCTTCCCAGTTTAAAGAGTTTTTTCTTTGTCCTTTCTGATGTGTTACAGTTTCCAGACTCTACTCAAAATACCATTTGCACATTTAAATCCACTTCAACAACTGCTTGTAGACAGACTGAAGGAAAGTGCAACAGGAAAAACAATCCATGCTGTCATCAGAAAACCCTTCCAAAACTTGGAGAAACAGCAGAGATCTTGCTGGAAGCAAAGGTGCTCTGCTTGAAATATAATCAGTTTTCTCCTTTAGCTTTTTTTTCCTTTTTTCCTTAGAGACAGTTACCTCCACTGCACCTTCAGCCACCACTAAATCTGTGTGAAATTAATCCTCTTCTAATGAGCTTGTACAAAAAAAAAAAAAAAAAAAAAAAAAAAAAAAAAGTGGGGGGAGAAGCAGGAAGGTGGGATTTAGGCCAGTGTAGCCTATTGAATTTTTTAGCACTGTAATTATTTTTGTCTACTGAGTTCTCCCAGCCCCACCAATGTGTCAAGACTTTATTTGTCCTGCCATAGGTGCAGTCAGGGGTGGCAAGCTGTACACAGAGGTGCAGCTTAAAGAGGTCTTCAAGATTTTCTGATCCAACCCCTCAGCACCACCACGACCACCTCACCCTCACCCATATCCCCAGTGCCACATCCAGAAGGGTTTAAAAGGATCTCAGCAGACAGACAGAAGTGCTTGTGTCAAGATGCTGAATTGGCCTACAAACTTAGGATTAGCCTAAGTGCTTCTGGTGCCACTGCTGGAAACTTGGAAGTGGGATTTGGAAAGTCACCTCTGATGATGTAAAAGTTAAAGGAATTCAGTTTGAGTAAGATCCTAAGAGAAACAGCTCTGCAAGTTCAGCACACACAGGGTTTTGTAGGCAAATCAAAGCCACATATTTGCATTGCTGACACTATCTCTAAGCTCATGTACCTCACAGCCTCCAAAGAAGTTCTTAGTTTAGTTTCATCACAGATGAATTACAGCTACATGGATATAGTGGGCTCAGGGTAGGCAAAAATCTGAAAAAATCAGATAAGCTTGCCATTCAAATTGGAGTTTGATATCTAGTGAGGATCTTAGAAATCAAACTGAGCAGGATATTCATGAAATTGTCGTGACCTGTCTGTCTGGTGCTTGGAGGAGAAACTCCTAAGAGGTACAGGTTCCTCCTCTGGGAGGGAGAACATCTAAATCTTGCATGTCTGCATCATTGAAGGAGGAGCAATGTGAGGAAAAGGGAAAGGGCTTGGTTTGCTTTTGTTGTCCAACCTGGCTCTTGGTGGAAGGTCCTGCCAAAGGAGGGGACCCCAGTAGGTGACACAAGGCTGGCAGCAGGAGCCTGAAGATGTGACACTCCTGATGTTGTCTGATGGCTGAGTCCTGGGGTTCCTAATTTTTAACACTTGGTAATCAAAGAGTCTCCCTTTAATCAGCTTTGCACCTCATCGAGCAGCTCTGAACCAAACATAAATTCTCCTTTCTTACAGTCTCATTTCTTGCATCACTAACCTCTTTGCTCTGCAGTTTATCAACTTGCATGAACTTTTCCAGTCGCTGAACCGACTTCTCTGAACCAGCCCTGTTTTTATGGAATTTCTTTGCTTATGGGACAGAATGTCAGTCCCTCAGTGGAAACAAGTGAAAGATTTTAAGATATTTTATTACAAGCCCCAAATATATTTGGGGAGCTTATTTGAGTATTTTGCCCTTTATGGAGGAATTAGGCTTCAGTGCAGGAGATCATTGAGGATTTATTCCAATGGATTTTTCGACTGTTGAGTAGAGTCATTTACACGAGAGGAGCTTTCAGGACTTTTTGTTGTTGTTTGAACTTCTCATGCAAAACATGACATAAAACCTAACAAAGGGAACAGATTGTTTACGACTGTAGCTTTATTTATTATTAGCCTAACATTGATTTTGATTTATTTTGTGCAACAAAAATAACAGCTTTCTGTGCTAGAGACAATTAATTTTACGCTCTGGGAAATCTGGTGCATTTTTGCAACATCTGAATCCATTTCACAGTAACAGATTCAAATGTCACAGAGTCAAAAGCTGCCACATAAAAGATGAAAATTATAAATATCAAGGGCAATTTTGTCACTTCTCTTATCTAAGTTAGCATTCCAGAAGACTTCTCAGCCATAAGCATTTGCTAGCTTTTTCTTTTTGCTCTTTTCTTGCTAAAAGCAGCACTCTGAATCTTCATCTACACTACATTACAAAGAAAAAACCCTGAATTTCCATAGCCCCTCACTGCTGCCCTGAAATAATTTCCTCTTGTGGTGTCTACATGAAGGAAGAACATTAGGAAAAGTCTTAAAAATAATTTTGTAACAGCATATTATATTTTTTATTATGTTTAATTTTAGTGGCTTGAATTGAAAAAAAACTCTTGTCAGGAATTGCTTTAACATTGTATAAATTAAATCTTATACCAAACTCTTTTTGAATTTTATTTTAATCTTCAGGCATTTAATTCTTCCATATCTCCACGTTGTCTCCATTATGACAGCAGGGCTTGAATAATGGCACATGACCCGTTGATTCTGATATTACAAAAATTCACATTAAATTTTCCAAGAAACGCTGGCTGCCATGCTTTGGTCCATTTTTCAAAAATGATAAACAGTTGTCTCAGTTCTGGATACAACTTTGTGATCACCAGGTTTTTCTGGACAGCAGTGTTGGAACATCTGCTCTTACATTGTGATTTCTTAGCATAGTGCCTGGTGTGTTTGAAATTTTGCTGGACCGACTCTACAGAAACCAATAAATCATCACTTGAGTGGAGGCTGTGTCTCCTTACCTACACACGGGGCTAAAATTGACCCCAGTTTTTCTCAGCTGGGCTGGGGGAAGGCTCTTCATGCAGCAGAACTTTATCTACACAGAACAGATTTTGCCAGACACTCCTTATCCCGCAGTTGCAAACCAGTTGCCTAGAAATGACACGAATGGAATGACATCATGGAACACTTCTCCTTCAAACTGGAATATCCAGCCAGAAGAACTGGCTGTGGAGCTGCCTGGCTCACCTACCTGTCCTTTGAACACGTGCCTGCTCCAAAACTACACGGATTAAAGTAGAGAAACTGCCTTTGCTCAAATATGCAACTCGATCTGAGCACCATTCCAGGAGTGAATTACCACATCTGCTAATCTCTCCACCTCGTGCAGCAGCTCCATCCCGGGGAGCCTCTCTCCACGGGGCTGGGCGTTCCAGGCATGACATCACTGGAAATGGTGCCAGATTAAATTACACATGGGCAGATGGATAACACAGGATTCAGCAGATTCTTGACATGAACACAGTCTTTGTGCTTTTTGCATCTATGGATTTTAAAGCTACGTTTTCAACTGACTTTGCAAGCTGTTGTTCTCACGTGCAAGGAATCTTCCACTTAGGGATCCATATTTACCAGAGGAAAAGACAGGAACCCAACAGCTCCCTGGAGGAACTATTTCCTATCAGGATTGCATCCATCCTTAACTGTGTGTGCAAACACAGCCCTCAATTACCTTTTTTTCAGGAGAATATATCCTCTTTATCCTATGACATGGGGTCTTGTTGCTCACCTGTAAGCAAGAGCATCAAGAAAGTCATTAACAAGTGTTTCACAGCAATCTGGTTTTGTGAGGCTGCTGAGTTTTCACTCAAATTTTTGGTTAAGCTTGGACTTTGAGTAGCATCTTGGATTTCCAGTTACACCTTGGACTTCCCTCTTAGGCTGTGCTGGGGAAGGGAAGGTGAAGAATTCTTGTGCCTGAGAAAATTACTTCCAAAATTCCAGGCATCTTCACAATGACACTCTACTTCTATTCACTTTTAAGATGTTAAAGCATCTGCTCAGCCTCTCCTAAAACTAGCAGCCAGCAGAGAGGCACAACTCTCCAGCCACTGCTCCTCACACTGCAAGATTAGGGCTAAATTGGAGCAGATGAACATTTCTAGGGAGAGGAAATGATAGGATCCTCTTTGGGGCTTTGGCAAGGCAAGGGGTGGCAGGAAAACACTTTGTGTCACCCTCACCTTTGTACCTGAATGGGATCTGATGCCATGAGGCCTCAGGGTTTGTGAGAGAATGATTAAACAGAGAGAAGCACTCAGGCGTCCAGCCAGCATCAGATCCCAGCTGGAAAACAATTGGAGCTACCACATTATCCTTACCAGTGCAGCTGATTGAAAAACTTGGGACTTGAAGGAAAAAAGGAATCGGTTTTGCACTGTTGACTTTCTTAGCAGCAAAGTGAAGCAAAGTATATGAGGAATATTACAAATTCCAGCAAGTTCTGCCGCTTAATAGCTCCACTGGAGTGGCAGGTCAAAGGAAAATGTAGATGCATGTTGTCTATACTGGGTCTGTGGCCTTTACTGTCCCAAGAAACACAAACATCTAGGGAACAGCATTTACTGGGCATTTGGACAAATCCAAGTCAGCTTTTCAGAAAGGATAAAATGTTATGCACTGACCATAAATAACAACTCTGCACAGTGAAGCTGAGCCTTCAGAGATGAGATATGTTACAGTAAGAACCAAAAAAACAAGCCAAAAAAAAAGCAACCCAGAAGCAACCAAAGAAGCAACCAAAACCACTGGCAACAAAAAAACCCAAACCAAACAAAAATAAAAAACCACCTATCTCAAGATTTAATTTTTACTGCCATGGAAGGAAAGTTTTGCCCTATAAACAACTTCATTGGATTTCTCTAAGTGCAGTTGCCACTGTGGGATTGCAATTAGGCAAAGGAATCCAGAGTACTAAAAAACTTTGGCCACAATTTTTAAGCCTGAGTTAAAAGCAACTGATTATAGCTTTCCTCTTCTTTCCAGCCCAGAGTTAATTTAGCAATAACAAATAAGGGTGAATCTAGTGCAAGCTAAGTAACTGAAATGCTGTTCCCTTACCTCATGTTGACTTTACTTTCCTATCCCCATCCAGATTCAGATTTCTAAATAAGTTTTTAAAATAAACGGGAACAGCTCAGTGGTTTGGCAATAGACAGAAGGCTGGTGAGGAAAGACTGCTGTAGTCCAGTAGTAGAGATACTACCACTTTACTCTATGGTTCCTCCTCTTGTTTAGAAAGGAGCACCTTTGAGAATTCCCACAGACACTGGGGAAGCAAAGCAAAGGTTTGCAAACATCAGTCCAGATGGAGTTTGCTTATCTTTAAGGATACTCTGAAAGCCAGGAAAAAGTAAAGAGTCACAGTGTTCAGAGTGAGGGTAAGAATACAGTGTGGTCTGCAAGAAATGCCAAAAGCTGGCAGGGGTCTGGTGAGCCAACAAAAAGCTTTAAATCTCCAAAGTACCCAACAGGAAAGTCTTGATGACACTTCCCAGGGCAGTGTCCAAGGTAAATCTTCACTCACAATGGCAGATTTCTGTCTGGTTCTATTCCCTTCTCTGGTTTAAGGTCAGCTTAAATGTGTAGCAGCAGATCTAGAATAGCCAAAGGTTTTTGTCTTTCTCTTAGCTGAAGTTTACTGAAGAACACAAATTTATCTAACCAGATTTGGAATACCTTTTCAATATAGATATAAAGGAATAGGATACTCCCAAATCTTTCCCAGTTCTTTCCTCCATTCATACTTTTGTGACTGGACAACTCTTGGAATTTTCACCTCGCTTAAGCTGAGTTTTCAAGTGACTAATGTGTCACTGCAGGTGGATTTTCTCTTTACTTGTCAAAAGTAGTTTAGTTGTCATCTCCAGAGTATCTTTTCTGTCTCTAGAGTTAGCCCTGAATGGTATTAGAGCCTGTCACATACTATCTCTCTTCTTCCTATAAAGGGAGGGCAATCAAAGTCAAGCAGAGTCGAGTGTGAGGTCCATGGAATGATGCTCCAAGTGAGAATTTTCAAGTGCAGCTGGGATGTCATTGAGCAGCTGCTGTTCCAGTTCTTGGAGGGCACCACAGGACAGGATGCCACAACTACTCACATCGCTGGGTAAGAATGTTCTGAGCAAGTTTTCCCTTTTTCTTAATTTTTCACATTGCTGCAGTTCAGTTCTGTGTAAGTGTGCCTGTTTAGCTTTTGGAGATGATCCCTCAGTTTTCTTTCTCTTTTTTTTTCTCCTCTGAAATCTCTTCATTTGCCTCCTCCCAACAATAAAAATTCCAGAAATTGACCCAGGTATTTTCAGGAGAGGCTTCCAGCTGGTGTGAACTTACATGGGTCTGTAAAATTCTATGGCCATTTCTTCTGCTTGAACATCAGCACCCTAAATGGCAACTCTGCTTATTAAAGCAAGTTAATGACATCACACTTGTGCTTCGTGATCTTCGTGTTGCAAGAGTAGTCTTGTTCTGCCTTTTTTAGATGCTATTTTACTTTGTTTGCTAATGAGCAATTTGCTGGTTTATGTCTGAAGACTTTTAGCATCCAGTTTTCTGTTCCCATTCTGTTGTGTGTGTTTTAGATTATGTGAAAACCCAGCACTCTCTCACTTCAGCTGAATATAAAACTGAATCAGCCTGGCTGGGAAATATGGGGTTTAATTAAAGGGAAAATATTTTGCAAGTTAAAACAAGCTTTGTGAACCCTAAAGATGTTCCAGGGTTTCACAAGCACTAAACCACATTGGATTTGACTTGCCTTTGATCCTGAAACCTTTTAAAAGATATATTAGGGATATTTTGATGTTTTTAAAGGCGGGAGGCCAGATACTACTTGGTCCATGTGGAGGAATGGAAGATGGAAGGAACAACTCCCAGAGTTGGTGTTGTCTTTCTTTAGTTAAGCATTGCCTCGTGGGTTTTAAGTCTGAAAAGTCAAGGCATGGCCCTGCCAGCTTCTGAGGAGGCTGTGAGGGTGGGGAGGCCCTGGCACAGGGTGCCCAGAGAAGCTGTGGCTGTCCCTGGATCCCTGGAAGTGTCCAAGGCCAGGTTGGATGGGGCTTGGAGCAGCCTGGGATAGTGGAAGGTGTCCCTGCCCATGGCAGGGGGGTTGGAATGAGATGAGCTGTAAGGCCCCTTTCAACCCAAACCATGACTCCATTCTGCAATGATTTCACTCAGAAATCAGAAATGAAATGCTGCATCTCAAGTTCCCAGGGTTCCCTGCCCCACAGCTCCGGCTGTTCCTGTAGGAAGCTCATCCAGAGCTCAGCCATACCTTGAACACTGTAGAAGGAAAATGTGCATTTCTGAGATATGCAACTGAAAAACAACTTAAAATGGAAGCTATTGGTGCAATCCAACACCATCCCTTTACCTTTGCCTGGCAGGTGAAGGTTTCTTTTCCTGTTTAATGAGCACTTTTGCAGACTGGCCTCACCCTGCATGCAAACAATGGATCCCCTTCTAAACACAGAACATCCCTCACTGCTGCTAACAACTTCCAGGTCTGCCAAGGCCAGAGGAGCGATGGAAGTGTGCAGGAGGAAGCTGAGGCCTACCAAGAACAATTTTAATTCCTATTTTTACAATCCACTCCAAATATTTTAAGAGTTTGCGTCAACAGCCCAGGGTGAACGCTCAGGGGGCCAAGTTAAACATCAAGGAATCCTACAGGTTTCATAATTAGAAAAAGAAGAGATAGTTTTTAAAATTACAGTAGAAGAGATCTTTCAAGGTAACTATACATCACTAATAAGCCTTTCATGATGTAAATCAATCTGACCTGTATTTATAATTGATTTTTATTTGACTTACACGTATGTCACTCATTTTCATTCTGATCTTTGGAGTAGTATTATTCAGAAGGATTCTGGATTTTTTCATCCCTCCCAAAGTATGCTCTAAGGATAATTCATTAAATCACAGCCCCTTACCTACTTTATCTTATTCCTTTAATAAATGGAGCTGGCAGAACAAGTTATCATTTAAAACTATGTCTGCAAAAGATGTGAGACCATGTTTGCAACCACTTCAGTGTCACATCAGTTGCTGATGTGTTTCAGCTGACAGCAGATTTTAAGTTTCCCTCATTTTGATGTTTTCCTCAGCTGGTAGAGGGGAAGGGCAAGAGTGCTCTGTCAACAGGGAAAATCAAATTAATGTACTTTTGAAAGCCTGTATCTGACACTATCTGCAAAAGTGTCCTGCATTATTAAACTCTGACCTCTGTTTGATTGCTGCATGTGAGGGTTTGGCTTTTCTTCCTAAACAGTCATTAGAATTTTAAATTTCTACTTTCCCAACATTATTTTTGTGTCTTTGCTGTAGCTACAATTTTTTACCAATGGTAACTACAGAGCAGAGCCTGCTTGTGGTGGTTGAAGCCAAAGCAGTTTGGACTGACAAAGCCCATCAAACCAAAGAATATTTGGGAAATATTTACTCTTGAGAATTTTCACATGACAGCCTTGCTGATTTAGTTGGGTATATAAGGTTTATGTTCTTTGGCTTTAATTCTCCAGGAATCTCAACATCTTCCCACAAATAAAATGCCTCTCCAGGGTCACAAAGGTTGTTGGATGTGCATAAGGAGGCTGACCAGCATTTCCTTAAGGAGCTTCTCCCAGGCTCAGCCCCAGCTCAGGAGGTTGCTGTGAAGGGAGGCAGGAGCTGCCTGTGTTTCTCTGGGAGGTGGCTGCTGGGTCTTAGCAGCTTTGATGGTGTCAGCAGAGGCCAGGAGGTGTCCAACCACCAGAAATCCCAGCGAGCACGAGTGGTGTTTGCACTGTCTTTCTCCCACCGCCTTAAAAAGCCAAATCCCTCCACATCAAAAGTGTCCCCATTGAGCAATTGCTGTGTGTCAGCACTCTGCAGCCCTGAGCTGTTTGCCCATCTCTGAAAACACAAGATGTCATAAAAAGAAAATAGTGTCTGCTTCCAGGCTGTTGATTTAGGAGGCAAAGCAGAGAAATAAAACAAACATGCTCCAAAAAGCCTGAGAGTGCAATCAGATGAACTGAAGGAGGAACAGCTACATTTTCAGGTAGTGGTTCCTCTGAAAGATTTGCCTGGATCACAGGACTTTTTCTATCAGACCAGCAAGACAGACAGCAAAGTCACAGCTGTTAACAAGTCAGGAAAACATATTTTTATGTCATAAGTAGGATAATGGAGCTGAGATACCCCCAAGTAATTTCAGCTCTGCACGTGTAAGCCTTTAAACTGGGGGGGAAATGTAGTGATGGATGAGTCCCATTTGTTCTAATCACTGGGAAAGATCCCCTTGCTTTTCTGTTTCCTGCAGTTGTGCAGCCTGTGATCTCCTTGCCATATTTTCTCCCAAATCCTCCATGATTAAGCATGGGATAGCAATGCTTCCTATCTTCCCCTGCTATCTCCAAACATCTTTCTTTTCCCTGTGTTGCCCATTTCAGGAGTTTAATCTGCTTATAGAGCTAATGATTAATAAAAGGTGAGGGTTTGACCAAGGAGGTTAATTTAGCTGGACTCCAAGATGAGATTTGCAGTTTTCTGAGCAACTTTTTTCAAGTTGCCAGCCCTCACAAAGATCATGACAGCAAAGTGGATTCCAGAATTCAAAACAACACACCATGCTCAGTGTACTGCTGCTCTTTACTGTGATAAACAAAATACTAAGGATGTTTTGAGTGGTTTAGAACAACGAGGTCATTAGCCAAACTGGAGCAATCATTTTCTAGGCTAGCAAAGGCAGACAGATGCAAGTTATTAAATGGGGCCTGTCACAGATTTGAACTCTGCACATCTACGCAGAAAAGCCAGAGAAAAGCCAGGAACACAGTGAACTGACCTAAGAACACTAAAATTGTGTCAGTAAATCATTTGGGTTTCCAGTTTCCAGGCTCTCAGGACCTCAAGGTTTAGATTGAATCAAACCAAAAAGTGGAGTGCAGGATGTCTGTGTATGTAACACAGTCAAAGGAGGAAACTGAGCAAATTTTTTAACAAAAAACATGTTCTTAAAATCTGCTTTTCCCCTTCTTAGGTATGACTTTCCTTATATTACTAATATTTATATCCTTTAGACATGCACATGTAGATTTTGAATATCCAGTAAAGAATAAATAAAACCATTTTATGCAGCATTCTCTGTACTTAAGTATTGAAAGAACATAATAAATTCAAGGGGGGAAAAACAGTCCAAAGACAGTGAATAATTTCAGGGATGCCATTTAGTACAACTTCATTGTTTAATTTTAGTCTCCTGTTTCTCAAAACAGGTTGCACTCAATGATATTTGAGGTCTTTTCCAACCTTAATGATTTTATGATTCTAAAAAAAAAAAAAAAAAAAAAAATTGGATACATTTGGCTAAAGATATGGGCCAAAATTTGTGCAGAGTAATTTTGAGAATATAATTAAACTTGTAATTAAAAAGTTTAATCCTTACAAGAACTGGAACTCCATTGCTTCCCTAAGCACAGTAAATGAATAAGGAATAAGGAATAAGGAATAAAGTGCAAGGAGTGTGGATCACAAGAGGTGGTCTGCACTGCAGGACACACCTGAAACAGCAGCACAGCTGTGGCTTTGCAGCCAATTGGAAGAGAAAAGTTTGACTCAGTGCAAAATTTGCTCCTGAATCAGCCTGGTTTAAGGGAACTGAAATCCCCAAGAGGGAGATTTTGGTTGGAGTCAGAATGTTTGAGAAGGCAGCTGCTTTCTCCCTCATTTCCTGCCCCTCGGTGGAAAGGTGGACACAACAGGAATGCCAAAAACCAGAAACCCCTGGGTCAAGATAAAGCTCACATATAAAAAGTTTCTTCCTCCCTGCTTCAACCAAGAGGATGAGAAGATTACTTAAAAAAAAAAAAAAAAAGCTGTGATTCACATTGGTTTGGTAATTGAGGAAACAGATTTTGAAACCTAAATGCCATGAGTAAAAACACTGACAAGAACTTCCAAAAAGGGTGGTTTGATTTGTGGTGCATGAGCTGGATGAACTGGTGAGAACCTCAGGAGAAATGAGACTTTCTGGAATTGGGTGTTCAGGGACTAATACAGAATTCATTCCTTAATTTGATTAAGGCATGAAACACTTAGGAATTCATTATTTGAGTGGGAGAGAAAAGTATCCTGTTTATTTAGCCTCAGTCTGACCTTCCTCATGAACTGCCAAGGGGTATCCCTTTTTCCTGTATTTATACACAAGTTTTTCCATACCAGGTGTATTTGTTTTTATTTCTGGAAAGACAGAGGAAAAAAAAATGAATACTGTGACAGAGATACAAACATCTTGCAAGGAAAAGGCCACTGAGAAATGGGCAACACACATTGCTACCTTTCTTTTCTTTTTTTTCTTTTTTTTCCTGGGAACAGAATCCAAATAGCCCCAAACTTCTACTCCTCTTGGATTTCTTCATGATAATTTCATGAAAAACATGGAGATAAGAAGGTAAATAAGCTTGGCTGTATATAGGCAGCAGTGCAAAAGCTAGGGATTTAAATGCAAATAAACTTTATGAAAGGTTAAGGGCAGTTGCAGGTTTTAGACTTTGTCCTTCATAAGGCTTAAAAAAATAATTTAAAAACCCCCAAAAGCCAACAAGGAAAGCACCACCACAGAATCTCCAACCTCTTCACTGATTAATAAGCAGTGACTATAAGTGATCCAAATGCCCCCCAGCAGTTCAGTTGTGGAGGCTCCTGGTTTTTTAATAAGCAAATAATCTTTCTAAATTGTCAACTGGACTGTAGAACATACCCAAATTTCCTTTTGGTTGTAAGGGCTTTGTCTGAAAGTGTATTCTGCAGACAGCAGAACAAAGGAATTTTCATTAAATTATGAAAAAAAAATTACCTCCAAAATTTTACTTTGGACACTTGTGGCCTTTTAAAGACAATTTTTTAAAAACAACATAAATATTAAGACCAACAAGGCCAGAAAATGCAACCTTTGCTAAAAAAAAAAAAATAATTTTAAACTCTCTCCATGTGAACTTTACAGTGTGTTCAGCCCATAAGTGTTGGATGAGTTACAGCATGTCCTGCAGAAATTTATCTTGATCTTAACACTCCAAGGAACACAAAATGAAGTTTGTCCTTAGCAAAATTTTTCTAAGGGATTCATTGCCCTCAGGATTAAAAACCAAACGATTCTTGGGGATGTCTGGGGGTGGTTTTTTCTGTCTAGTACTTCAGCAATATTGCTTCTCCTTCTTGTCTCCTCGACTTTTCTCCCCTCATGTTTTTATTTGAAGGTATTCAGTAGGAATCCTGTTTATCATATAATTACAAAGGTGACTGCAAGCATCCAGGCCCACGCTGTACAAATCCTTGTTAATGAGCCTTTAACTTTGTAACACATCATGAGGAAAAGGGGGGGAAACATCAGGTAAATCATGTTGATGTGTTTAAACTGATTTCTTTGGCCAATCCTGAAGAGCACAAGGTTTCTTACAGCTCTGAAGGCCTCCTAATTTAGGTCTGGCTTGCAGTAGCAAATTAACTTACACGTAGCTCATGTTAGAGAATATTTGAACTGCTTCACATAGAGCTCAGTAGGGAAACATTCTCTGCTTTCAAAACAAATAGTGGCTGTGAGTATCCACCTGTGATTCATGGCAAAGACATCTGAGGCAAAAGAGCAACTATTTTCCAAGAGGTGAACTGCAGTTAACTGGGTTCAAGTTGGAAACACCGAGAGGAGCTCCAAATGGTGTGCACTTAGTTTGAGGGCTTGTTAAAGATGGATTCTGCAGGATTCCAGCAAAGGCATATTTTTTTTCTCTCTGAGGCAGTGCTATTCTTTGAACATTCAGTTGGGATCATTTATTTATATTTGGGAAGTGCCCAAATGCTCCTGTTCTGTTTCAGTGGCAGTGCTGAATTTATTGCACAGGGTTGAAAATAGAGTTCGTTGTAATTTGAAGTTGATGCCACAGCTAAAAGTTTTTTGAGTGATGGGTAGCTATGGATGATACACCCCTATCCTATTGTAATTAACCAATTAACCAGGTTTTTATATAGAATCACTGCTTGGAAGCGCAGGCATCAGGGCTTGTCTGTCATCTTTAACAATCAGCTTCTCCTTTATATAACTTGCTGCTGTGCTTAATCTCTTTGGGAGTTAATGATGTTAAAACTGATTAGAGTCAGAGGAGGGTGTGCAGAAAGTCTGAAGGAGGAATATCTTATTATGTGCTGTGACATGAAATAGGTGACTATAGTTAATCAGAACTACAAAGGACTTGGACAAACACACAGAAAATGCCTCCAAAAAGGAAGATGAGAGTGAAATGCTTCCATATTAGGAAGGCAAGAAGCAGTTTCCTAGATCTGTAAAGAAATTTTATTTAAGCAAAGCTGATTCCATAGCTTTGATATGGCAACCACTGGATGGTAATATATGCCTGGAGTCTACACTGGAAATAATTTATATTGAAATTTTATTGTTTTCTATTTGTTTCCATGTCATCACCAATTTCTTAAGTTTTCTCTTAGATGTTTTTCCCAAAAGTTTCTATAAAAAGGATTAACTGACTCTGATCTTTGAAATTTAGCTCACAGTATCAGTTAGCCTGTATTTCTTTACCCATTTTCACCTCTCAAATGGATGGTCAGAAAAGTTTTCATAATATTTAAATAGAGACAGTTTAGGTGGGATATTGGGAAGGAATTCTTCCCTGTGAGGGTGGGGAGGCCCTGGCACAGGGTGCCCAGAGCAGCTGTGGCTGCCCCTGGATCCCTGGAAGTGTCCAAGGCCAGGCTGGATCAGGCTTGGAGCAATCTGGGACAGTGGGAGGTGTCCCTGCCCATGGCAGGGGTGGCACTGAATAATTTTATAGCCACTTCAAACCCAAACCATTCCATGAGTCCATGAATATTTACTCCAATTGGTGTGATGAAAAGCAGAAAAACTCTTTGGGAAGAAAAAATAGCATTTCCATTTTAGTGAAACACTACTTTAAAGAAGCAAAGGAAAAGGTTTATTTCCTAGTTAAATATTTCTAAAGTTTCAGTCAAAGCTGGAGGTCAGCTGAAAACATTCCTGGACACAAACACCAGTGAAGAAGACACAAAGTTTTGTTGTGAAAATTGTATAACATAAGTCAGTCACTGGAAGGTTGCAGTTTATAATTCCTAAAGAACCAAAGTGAGAAATTAAATATAAAAATTATTTAGCTGCATGAACATTGTTTTTTTAAGGTGTACAGTCAGTTTATCAGTGGGTAGAAAAAAGAGCTATGCTTGACATCCCTATCCTTTGCTAGAAGGGCAACTTGTGTCGGAATAACTGTCCCAGATCCTAGAAGATGGAATCCTTTTCACAAAGGCAGCAGATTGCACCAATAATGCTTTTCTACACCTCTGCCTTCTTGCTGTAGCAGATTTTGGTAATTTATCAGCTAATACATCAGGCATGAAGCTGAAAACACTTTTAAATCTTCCTGAAATGGTTGGTCTTTTCCCTCTGATTTTGCTTCAGATCAGCTCTCACTCTTGTGAATGGAGAAATAATTGCCAGACTCATTAAAATCTCATAAAAAAGGAAAATAGTGAGTGTGGCTATTGAAAAGGGACCATCACTGTGAATTGATGTGGCAAAACAACTTCACAGAGAGCAGAGAGATTTAGGGAAATGATTATGCAGTTCAGATGGTAAATGTGCTTCTAGGTACAGTATAAGTGCTTAAATCTGCTTTTTTTTCCCTGTCCAGGAAGCATTAATTTCATTTTATTTCATTTCATTCAGCGCTTGGGCAGGAACAGGAGGCATCCGGGCGTTTCTGAGGCAGAGGATGTAACTCAGGTCTGCTTGCAAGTGGCTGAGGTGGTGAATAAAGGAGCACTTTGTGACATGTCATCATTGACTGTCACATGATCTGCTCATACAGAACTTCTTTAACTGAAGTTCTGAGGAGCTCAGAAAAGAAAGGGGAGCTTGGAGGCGGGGGAAGGAAGGAAGAAAGAGTTACCAGCTCTTTATTACACCTCCAGAGTTTGATTCATGTCTACATCTTGACAAATAGGAAAGGCTGGGAGAGGGTGGTGAATTCATGGCAAACAAGGAGCTCATTGTAGGTATGCTGCTCCTTTTGAAAGCAGCATTAAAACCTACAAACACTGGAGACTCATCACAATGCTTGGCCCATCCCTTACAGACCATGGCTTGTTCCAAAAGTGTTATCAGCTGTGCTCTGTGCTCTCCAGCTGATGGCCATTAGGAATTCCTGGATAATATTCCACAGTAGTTGGGGAAAGACAGGATATACTTATTAATGCAAATTGGTAGGAAATCTCTAGAGAGTAGTTTTATCCATGAATATCTGTATTTTTTGCAAAATTGTTTATTGCTTTCTTTATATGACATAGAAAATTGTGTGTATCATCATTGCACTTTTTACTGGACAGATTATTATTGAAATATGCTTGCTGTAGTTCTGACTAAGTCATGGTCTTTACTTCTGCAAGTCATCAGCGTTCCTCATCTTGCAATCCAGATTGCCATTTATTGGCATTTACTATATCTACACCATATCTGTACCATGTGTAACAGCTGAAGTAAAGCTGGGTTTAATCATATCAAGCCAATTCTAACAAAAGTCAGTTAGAAGATGCACATCTGATTTGTACCCTCCATCAAGACTCTTCATGTTACAACTGCACACAATTAAAATTTTAAATTTCAGTTTTTTGTATGCCCTCTCTCATATTTATTTCTTATTTGTTTTCCTTTACATCTCTGGAAACTCTTAATTTTTTAAAATAGTTTCATTTTCTGATTGGTACCCTTGGGTGGATTCAATTCACTATAATCCTCAGCTATGAAATGGGACTAAGTATTTTCTATACTGGGAAGTTGTTTCTGCCATTTTCCAATGGGGCACATTTGAAACTAATTAATGTTCCCAGCACATCATGAGGAGAGCAGTAATAGTATTCCCATTAATAGTATTCCCATTTTGCTGATGGGATAGCTAAGGTACAAACAGACTAATTTATTTGTAGAAAGTCACTCTGGAATCAATGGTAAATAAGAGAAGAAATAACAGGATTTTTTTACCCCAGAAAACGAAGTTCTAACCACAAAGACGCTTTCTTTTTCCTCAGTAATAAAGTTAAATATGCGAAGTAAAATAATGAAGTTGTTCTACAGATTAAATTCACAGTAATAACAGATGTTCAACAGTTCTTAATTTCTCTTTTTGAGTAATGTGGTCTGTGTACTGCCTGCAGCAGGATTTAATTTGTCTCGTTGCCGTTATCAGACAACTAAGCTGCTGTCAAAACAGGCAGATCAGGAATTAATGAAAACATTTCTCTGTACGGTTCTGTGATTACAATACAGGCAGCTGTATTTTAATTTCCCAGCATTTAAGTTTCACATGCACAGATCTCAGTCTTAAATTCAGATCAGATAAGAATAGGGGCTAAAGCTCACCTCACATCTGAAAATCTGATCTCATTAGGAGGGAATCCACAGAGAGACCCTATAAATGCCCATTAATAATCACATTTCCCCAAACCCCTTTCACAACTGGAACTAAGGGAAACCTTTCTTCAGTGATTGGTCCCAACAGCCAGCACAGGGATACACAGCAGATCTTGCAACCCACACAGGAATACTTCAAAAACATGCTTAAGTCAGAAAGGATCAGAAAACTGCCTAAACTTTGCTGTACTTGTAAAAATCTGCATAACCTTGGCTGGGTTATCTTCCTATCTCTCATGGCAGGCCCATGCCCCTCAGTCTTGAGCAGTGTTCAAATCACTGAACTGTTCTTGAGGGGGGAAAAGGGATGCTAAATGTTCCTCAGGGCGTTTTGTTCTCATCTTGAATTTGCAGTCTGGTTTGGTTTGAACCAAGCATTTCATTTAGAATCTGTCTTAAAGCCTGGTGAGTTCTGTGAGTAGCTATGGAATGTGACTTGTTCAATGTGTACCTTTAAATGAGCAGCTACCAGCCTTAGGTCCTTAAAACCAACCTTTGGGAGGTGCCTCTCCCAGCAAGAACCAGAGGCATTTTGTTTCTGTTGTTACAAAGGAGAAAGCTTTGGTTTATTCCTCAGACGCATCTGATTGTAATAGAGTTGGTGGCTGTCAAGCCATACTCAGATTAGATTTAGTTTGAAGTTTGGGGTTTGTTGGGTTTTAATTGTAACACTGCTCCTTTTCTAGTCCAAATTAGAAGTATTGGTGCTGGATTCTGTAAAGCCTGTACTGACCTGATTTGTTTTGTGGTTCTTGGAGTTCTGTGGAAGCAAACTCCCTCTTTTCTAGCCACGTATTCCTTCCTGCATTATCCCTTTGATTATTCTGTGGCAAATACTTCTGCTCGTACACAGGGAGATGGAATGGCAGACTAATCTGACTGAAATAAAGTCCAATCTACCCCCTCCTTGCCTCCTGCTCCAAAAAAAAAAAAAGGAATATATTGTGCTGGCACAACAAGATGGCAGAAGTTAGAGAGATACCAAGTGTATACATCCATCCTATCATCAGAAACCTTGTTCAGTAACTCTCTCAGCCTCGCTCAAAGCCCAGTCCAGGCTGCCCTTATTGTGGACCAGTTATTTATTCAGTGTAAAAAACATGCAGAGATCTCCATTCTTTTTCAATTTCTCATTGTTTTCTGGTAGCTTGATAATTTTCTGTGCTCCATTCACCTTTAGTGCTGTCAGGATATGGTTAATGGGAGCTTACACACTGATGCAAGTAATGCTTCCCAGTTATATTACTTCCAAGGAAAACAACAACAACAACAAACAGAATTCCATAGACCTTAACTAATGAGATAACCACTTATTGCAGTGAAATTAGTACACTGTATTTTGGGAGACAAAGAAATATGGATGACAATTTTGACTTTTATTGCAATAAAGAAAGAGGTTGAAAAAAGCAGGAAGGTTACAATATATGTAAGAATCAAAGTGTTGTGGTTTTCCTGTTGTTTATTATTAAAACTGATTAATCATTTTGTATGAAAGTTCTCAGCCTTGTTAAGTCTTCTCCCAGGAAAGAAATTAATTAGTAACTTGATGCATTTAATTGTCCTGAAGGTAGGACTTAATATTCTCTTTCAGAGACTTTCTATTTCTTCCCCATGTACACAAAAATGAAGAATATTTTAATTGTTTCTTTATACCACACCTATACTGGAAGAAACAGCATTCAAGTCATTATTTCGTTTTATTTGAAGACATCTTGAGTCCATGTGTTCATCCAGTCCCAGACAGCTGTTTAGAAATTTAACTGTCTGGCTGCTGACCAAAATAAATGGAATGCCCTTTGTGTAACATCCTTGTAAAATCTGTAGTCATGCACCAAAATCGATAAATCTTGAAGAGAAATGAAGAACTGAGCTCCAGGGTTGCAAGACATCTTAAAAAACATGTCCTCTGTTTTTCACCCTTCCTCCAACCTTAGAATTTAATATATGTGTTGGCTCCAAGTAGCTGGAATATTCTCTTTAAATCCAAAGGTCACAGTGCTGTGGCTTGATAACATACCATTCTTGATTGCTGCCTGAACAAAACAAAAAATGCTGTTTGGCATAGTCAGAGGTAGAAAACCAAAATTATAGACCACAATAAAGCCTGCCTGTAATAATCTGCAGTCTTTAAGAAGAGAGAAAACATATGCTGTGATTTCAGTGCTCTCAGTTTGGCTGGGGCACACCAAAGAGCATTTCCCTTCTTTTGCTCTTCAGGCTGGTCACTTTATTAATATTTCATTAGAAACCTGTAGATATAAAACCTGGAAGTTGCTCTTCAGCCTCTGCAGTTCCTCCTGTGCACCTTCAGGAGGACTTTTCCCCACCCACCCAGGAAGCGGATGACATGATAAGGACCAAAATGTTCCTTCCTCCAGGGGCTGCAAATCTGTGAAAATCCTGAGGAACATATTTAGAAAATAAATTCAGATGAGCTGTTCCAATAGGAGAGCATAACAGGACAAGGAAAATAGGAAAATGCAGGGAAATAAGGAGGTCTTCACCATTTTGTGAGCAAGGCACAACTCTTATGAAATTAAAGCTGGTTTCAAAATATTTCAGCCTAATCAGAAAAGGTTATCTCTGAGATCCTGAGGCACACACAGTGTGACTGACAGATATCCACCTCCACCTGTCAAGATAGGGGAGGTTTTACAGCAAAAAAAAAGTCAGTGATGGAAATGGAGAGTGTTCCTTTTCCTTGTACAGCACTCGTGGAGTGGGGGATGCTGCAGCCACTGAACTCTTCCATGCTGGAGGCTGAATTAACCAGGAAACAATACTCAGATATTTAAATCCCTCACTGTCTATCACTAAATGAGACACCCTAAGACATTTGGGTTCTGGATGCTCCATCACATCTTCTCACTCACCTGTTGTTGACCTTCACTGCAGCCCATATGAAGTATGGAATATTTCCAAAAACAAAGTAGGAATTCCTGGTGAGGCTGGGTGAGCTGCAGAGTTGGAGATGGGAACCATGCAGGAGTTTCTGGTGGCAAGTAGTGGTTTAGACCCTGCTAATTAACTCCTGGTGATATTAAGGATTTTTTTTTCTCCTCCCTGCAGTCAATAAAATAATGAGGATCTGGTTAAACAAGTCCTTCACAGCTGGCTTACCACGGAGCTTAGCAGATCAAGGAAATGCATTCCAGTGCCCCAAATCCCTTCTCCATGCCCATCTGATAATCTTTAAATACTGAGCAAAACTTGTGCATGTCTTTGGGCACTACTGAAGGGCTCTGAGTAGTGGAGGATGATTTACCCAGAGTGTCCACACGAGCTCAGGTGGCTGTGTGAGACTTTAGCCAGGCTTTGGGCTGCCCAGTGCAGTGATTCCAGTCCTCCCTACACATGAACAGCTCATGCATCCACTTCCTGACACATGGATTAGGACAGGCCTCCCAGCTCTGTGGCATTTTATATGTTCTAGCTTTGATTCTCACACCTGCTTCAGGATCCTACCTGTAATTTGTTATGAGGTGAGAGAAATAAAGTGGGAGGGATTATTTTTGTGGCTGCCCCATCCCTGGAAGTGTCCAAGGCCAAGTTGGACAGGGCTTGGAGCACCCTAGGATAGTGGAAGGTGTCCCTGCCCATGACAGGGGGTGGAACTGGATGATTTAAGGTCCCTTCCAACCCAAACCATCCCATGATTCTATGAAATTGCCCTGATGAACATCCCCTACAAGAAAATGGGTTTGTGTATCATTTTAACCCCAGGGCCTGCTACCCACCTTCAGCAGAATAAAATGGACAGAAGTAAGTATTAGGTAATTCCTCTGCTACCTATCTCCATGCAAAGCAATTGTAAACTCTGTTTTCAATGTTCTTCAAACACAGATTAAGATCAGCTTTTTTTAATTAATTATGAACTGACGCATGAACATATTTTATGGACAGTTCTCTATGCAGGCAAACCCAAAAAGTTTTGAAAGGAACATTGAAATTGCTCTCCTGCCAACCTGTTCAGCCCTGTCCTTGTATGCAAAGCCTGGAGCAGAGGACCCCTCCCTCCCCTCTGAGAGGACAGCAGGGATGGGAAGGGATCCATCCCCCTGGAAGCTCTCAGCCATCCCAGGCTCTCCTGAAGGGAACAGAAACATCAAGTCTGGCCCAGCAACCTGACCTGGCCCCAGGGCAAAGGAGAATTTCCTTTCCCAGTGCTTGGCAGAGCAGAGTCCAATTCACAGGCAGGGAAAGCTTTGCTTAATAACTTTTAGACTTCCCTGGAAAAATGCCTTTTTCTGAGCTGGGGAGTGTTTGGGGGGTTTTTATAGGGCCAGAAGGTACAGGGATGAACTCATCTGCCTCACTGGCCCTGTGGCTCGGGACGTGTTCACTAAAGTCAGACTTGGGGAAACAATCTGAAAACACCAACCAAGAAACACAAAATGTAACCTTTTCCTTCTTTATGGACAATGTCAAACAATGAAAAAATAATAAATTATTTTAATTTTAATACCCTTTTTCTAAGTTGCAGTGGTAGAGGTAGGAAAGAAAAACATCTTATTCTGACAGGGACTAAACACAAATGTATAAAGCACTGGCCTGCCAAAATGTGTTTCTACTGTTGGGATGAGACAGTGGATTTTCTCCAAAATATAACTCGGTTCTGAACAATTTATTGCAGTTCCCTTCTGTGCTATCTAATTTATGTCTCAGCTACTTATGATGAATAGGTGGTGTTAATCTTTCGAAGGAGATTGCATCTGCTGATAGGACAGAACCTGACAAATTCCACCAGGCTGTTTGCATATTGGCAGGACTAGTGATTATTAACATTAATTCTCCTAGGAGCTGAATTCCTTATCACTGATGCTCTTCCTTTATGAGTCCCTCCCCTCCAAAAATTTAAGCTTTCAGCTTTCCAGCAACGAGCTCTGCCTTTATTGGGATTGCTCAAGCCGTGTCTTGGAAGCTCCTTCTTTGTTTTTCCTTCAATAATTTGCTAAGAGTACTACCATGTGTAACCCTAATGTAGCAAAATATTTGAGTATATACTTAAAATTAATCCTGCAAACCTAAGAAAGAAAAATGAGAATTTGCTAAATCAGCTCTTCCAAATGAAAAGGGGAAAAGAGAAAGTACCATATCCATAGCTGAAAAAAAAAAAATCATGAATGTGATTTATTTGAAATGAGAAAGCAAGGATCTGGGTTAGGTTTTTTTAGTTCTTCTACTTGCCCTTGAAATCAGGGCAAAGAACTGTTCTAATCTGATATTTTACATCTCTGTTTCTCTGGTTAAATGATTGTAACCAGATAAAATTTAGTACTCTCAGTACTTCTCTTTCTTGTGGTGATTTAGTATTTTCATAATAGATTTTTTTTTTACTTTCCTACCTACTTTTGTACCTTTAATATTGATTCCTTTTAACCCTTTGTTGAAATATCAGGTGTTTCCTTATTACTGGGCAGACATCAACAGTGACAACACTTCCATTTAGTAGAATGTTTCTTGTATAATACTCACTGTAGTCAAAATGAGTTTTTTTCCTACTCTGTTCTCTTGATTTCTGCATAATTTTAGCCTTAATTGAAGCAAAATTTCTGATGTGTGTTTTAATTTCAGGCACAGCCATCCCCCTCTCACATCAGTGGTGTTTCTTGAACAAGGAACTAATGAACAAAACAAGGAAAAAACCTCTCATATGAATATCCTTGAAAGGCTGACACCTGGCAATGGAAATATGGATCTCCAGCCATATCTCTGGTCTTGTTATCTCCCTTTAGGTGTTTTTACCTGTGCTGAGACAGCTGTTTGCCACAATGGAAGCTTTGTGCTGACACACAACAGCCCAGTTGGTGCAGTTGGCTTGCTGATGGTGAGTTTTTTTCATTAAGTAAAAAGAGAGCTCTTGTCCTTTTTATGCTAAACTGGTCTGAAATTCCCAGGTCAAAATACATGCTGAGCAACACTTCTTGTACTTTCTTACTCAAGCAGCTTTCTCTTAGTGAATGTCTTTTCCACCACAGCTACAGGTTACTTTTTATTAGGGGAATATGACCACTGGCTCCCCAAAAGGGAAAGGCTCGTTTCCATATTGCTTTCCAGACCACTCCCTTCCCTGGGAATTAAGTGGCCTGCTTGCAACAGTAAAATAGCTCTGAGCTCATGTGAAAAAGCCATTTGAATCCTGGATGGATTTCACAAAACTTTGGTTCACTGGGTAATAACCAGATTAAACAGGCCATGACATAATCGATTCCATATTTTATAATCATCATCTGCATCTTGCCTAATTAGACAAGATGCAGTCAGGCTGAAAGGCATCAGTGTGTTGATTTAATAATTGCATGGGAGTTGCTGCCATTTTATTGACCAGATGCTGTGCTGGACAACAGAGTTGTTTCTCTGGATCAGTCACTTTGAAATCACATATTCAACACACTCACTCTGCTTCATTTGGTATGGGTATTTTTGATACAAGGACATGAAGTGAAATGGCTTCAAACTGGAAAAAAGTAGGTTTAGAATTTTTATATCAGGAAGGAATTATTCCCTGTGAGGGTGGGCAGGCCCTGGCACAGGGTGCCCAGAGAAGCTGTGGACCCCCTGGATCCCTGGAAGTGTCCAAGGCCAGGCTGGACACTGGGGCTTGGAGTAAAATGTGACAAATTCTCATGCAGGAAAATTTCTGGGATAGTGGGAGGAGTCACTGCTCATGGCAGGGGATGGTATGGATGATCTTCAAGGTCCTTCCCAACCCAAGCCACTCTATGATTCTGTTGTTCTGTTATTTTATGGCATTTCTACAACTAAATAATATGCATCCAGTTGAACTCAATATATATATATTTTTTTTTCCTATTCTTCCTCCTGGTTTCTTCCTCCTTTCTTCCCATGAAAAGAAGTCAGGAGAAAATTACAAGGATCCCTACTAAAATGAAAGCTGAGGCTTTGCTTTTCAGTCAATCTTTTAATATTTATTCAGAGTAACCTTCACTCTTTGGGTCTAACAAAAAAAATAGAAGGTAGAAATGGAAGGCAGCACCTTCTCCAGCTTCCCTGCTGAGAGCAAGAAGGAGATTCTTAGAATATGCTGAGGTGGAAGGAATCCCAGAGATCATCCAGTCCAGCTCCTGGCCCTGCACAGACACCCCAAAATCCCACCCCGTGCACCCTGGCAGTGCTGCCCAAAGGCTCCTGGAGCAGCCTCGAGGCCGTGCCCATCCCCTGGGGAGCCTGGGCAGTGCCCAGCACCCTCTGGGGGAAGAACCTTTTCCTAAATCCAACCTAAACCCGCCCTGACACAACTTCAGGCCATTCCCTGGCTCCTGTCACTGTTCCAGAGAGCAGAGATCAGTGCCTGCCCCTCCTCTTCCCCTCACGAGGATGATGAAGAGCACGACGAGGTCTCCCCTCAGTCTCCTCCAGGCCGAACAGGCCAAGTGCCCTCAGCTGCCCCTCACAAGTCTTCTCCTCCAGGCCCTGCACCATCCTCGTGGCACTTCTTTGGACTCTTTCTAACACCTTTATGTCTATTATGGCTCCCCAAACTGGCCCCAGGACTGGAGGTGAGGCAGCCCCAGGGTCCTCAGTAGATTTCCTGCTGGGCTGGAGGAGAATCCCCAGCAGAGCCAAGAGTAAAGGGCTGGAAGGAGGGGTCAGCACGAGGCCAAGCTCACACCACCAAAACACCGCGGTCTCCATGCCCTGGGGAGCTCACAGACCAAAGCAAGGATTGCTGTTTCCATGCCCTGCCTCAGTCTGGGGACTGACTGAGTGGGGTCCAGGGAATCTGAGGGTACAAAAGCTCATTCCAAGAAAAGGTGGGTGAGGTGTCGGGTGAGAATTGGCAGGGATTTCAGTGTGCAGAGTTCCTGGTCAGGGCTACACCACAGTTCCTGCCTTCTTCACCTCCCTAGCAGGGGAGTGCCAGAGTATACCAGGCACAAAAATACATTTAAAGTCTATAAACAAAAATAGGAGTGTAAATGTTACATTGGCAGAAGTGTTTTAATATGGGCAGTTGCTAAGGAGTAACCAGATCCTTCCCTATAGTGACGGCCTCTGAAATATGATTGATTTATGGTTTTAATCCTGTTTATCCTAGCACCCAGTGGCTTTTCTGTTTTTCAGTGCAAACTGAAGTGTTTTGCATTATCTCTCAAATGTTCTTGTAGAAAAACAACCCATAAAAAGGCATTTCTTGCCAGAGTTAGTGCTCTTCTCCTGTGACTGAAACTCTGGAGAAAATTACAATTGCCTAAATATTTTCCTCAAAGTGGCTGTGATTCTTAAGATTAAGCTACTGGTAATCCACTGTGGCGTCTTGGCCCCTTTTAGGTCACTCCTTCAAACCCATCAGCCGTTGAATCACATGTTTCATGCTGCCATTTCATGATTTCTCACCTTGGAGAGGAAAAACTGGTACAAACCAATTCCCCTTGGATGTTTACACCACAGAAAACACCAGCTTAACTTGTACTAGCTGTGACCACATAATTTTTTTCAGGCTTATTAAAGAGGACTGGAGACCAACTGGGATTAGCCACAAGCCTTTGAGGAAGTCTTGGGAGTTGGTGTTGAAGTTCTTTTTGCAGGGTAGTGGAGAAAAAATCCCCTGCATTCCTCTGCCTTGTGGTGTATTTGATCTGTGGGCAAAACAAGGAGTCTAATTTAATTTTACAGTGTGCTGTGATATTTTTATGAAGGGTGTGATGCGTGCACTACTTGAGGTTATTTCCCTGCTCCTTGGACTGTCAGCCTAACACCTTTCATGGGCATTAAATCCTCATTTTAAATGTGGAAAGCCAAGGTTTAGAGGATAAGGTCCAGATATCAAACTTCTCTCAGACAAGAACTGAGAGGAGGTAGGGCTGATCAGCTCTTTTACCAACATTACTGTGTCCCTGTCCCTTACCTTATATTATATAAAATATTAAAGAAAGAGTGGGTTTGGAATTTTTTTCCTGAGAATCTCATTTTTCAGGGAAGTCCTAACATAAACAAGGTGAAATACTGCCCAGAGACTGCTTATATTTCTTTTTTTCTGACTGAATTCTCTTCTGCTCAGCCACCAGCAACCACATTAGTGTAGGAGGAGAGTGATGAAAAGCCTTCTACAGAAAAAGCAAGTTGACAGAAGCAATCAAAATCCATTTCTGTAGGAACTCTCTACCTGCAATTTTTCCCTGCTTTCCTCCTCTTTGGCTATCAGAGACAATGTGACTTGACCAAGTGTCCTGGGTTTGGCTTTTTAGGGGTCAGTAGCATCTTTTCTTTCTAAAATCATGTTCTTCTGTCTCAGCCCTGAAGAAACAAACAAACAAACAAACAAACAAACAAAAACCACTAACAAAAAGTACTTTTTATAGCACATTTTGTTTCATAGACCCCAAAACTTTTCACACTCTTCTTTCCTTAAAACACTCCAAGTGATAGAAAAATGGACCATGTCCTTCAACATTTACCCTACCATCAGGTTTAAATAAATAGGAATTATACATCCTTGAATGAGATGTAAAAAGATAAAGCAGTTGTATGTACTCCTCACTGACTGCTTTTGAAAACTGGATGTCAAAATCAGAAGGCAAACTTAATGAGATACATATTTTTTGGGAGAATTTCAAGAAAACCAACTGACCATGTATGGAAAGCATCTCTGCACAGGCCATTGGTATCAGTGTTGGTGCCTTTGCACTCACAGAAAAGAGGTTCTTCAGCACACAGGCTTGTAACAGCCCCAGAAACAGTTCCACCCCTAAATTAGTGGGTTAGGAATGGAGCAGGGATGTTTTACCAGCTCCATTTGTGACACAGTATCTGCAAAGATTCTGCTGGATGCAGGAGGGGAAAAAGCAAAATGAAAAGCACAGAGACTATTTGTGAATAACAGACAAAGAAAACAAATCATGAAAGAATGAATAGAAATAGGGAATACTGGATAGCTAATCAAAATATAAATCAAAAAACTTAAGAGGAAAAAAATAAAAAAGCTCAAAGACATGATAGCAGACCAGAAATGCTCTTCTTTATTGCTGAATACCTTGGAATAAATAGATTACTGTTGAAGTTGTTGCTGTGAAAATTGTTACTCTTTAGGAGATAGAAATGATAGTTTCTTCATATTCTATTTATATGTATATATATTTGTTTGTATGAAAATAAGGGCCTAATTAATGTTAGAAAATTTCAGATTTGTACACTTTCTATGTATTCCTAAACATTTCTGGACAAAGTGCTAAAACATGTGAAGTTGGAACAAAATCCACAGTGCTTGCTTACATTGCAAAAGGTGATTATTTCATTGTTTTAACACTCTGAAAAATGAAAATACATTATCCTGCAAATGAGCCCCATACCCCTGTTCAGAACAATTTATACATATTGACACAGGCACACACTCTCCTATTAATTCATGGGGTGGATTTACCATTTCACAAATATTTTTGTTCTGAATTTTCGTGGTATTTCCCATTGAAATTAGGTTTTACTTAATAAGGGTGGAAAATCCTTGATTCTTCCTGAAAAAAAAATAAAATTGAAGTTTGGTAAGAGTCAGAGGAGCCCTGACTGCTGTTAGGCAGAAGGACCTAAAAGATGGAGAGGGATGGAAAGAGGTCCTTGCTCATCCTCTCCTGCCTTCCCAAGTGTCCTTATGGAAGAGTGTCGCTGTGGGACACGAAATGAGGACACGGACTCTGGTTTTCAGAAGGCTGTGAGACTCGAAGTCCAAACTTTATTTTTCAAACCTGCCTTATATACTTTTTTACAATGAGCCCACCTAAGAGGTGGGATCCTTTGGCCCATTGGTCACCCCAAAGGGCCATCAAGCGAAATCCCTCCTTTGGGAAAGAATGGAGAAAAACAAGATAGTTTATAATAACATGCTCCTGTTTACAACAGGTGCCTGTGGGAAAAGAATTTCCCGAAACCAAAACATGGCAGGCACAAGCTGTGGCTACATTTCACCCTTTTAGTTTTTAAAAAAAAGAAAAAGAAAAAAGAAAAATGCAATTCTCAATGCTACTTGTGGAGGGGCCATCCGAGTAACCACTCGCATCATCTGCATCTGAGTCATCACTTGGAGATTCCTCCGCTTGATGACTTTCACGCCGGTCACGGTCCCCAGGGCGGAGTCCGTGACAAGACCAAAAGGAACCTGGGAAAATTGCTGACATGCCATGACAGCAGCTCTCAAATCAACCAATTTGGCCGAGGCAGCTCATGACCCCTCAGCTCCTGCCACTCAGATCTATCCCGACAAGTGACAATGGCTTTCCCTGTTTTTCCCAAACCGTTAGACGGTGGGTCTTTGCACTGCTGGTTCTGGACCATTTTATGGTCACAGAAAAGTTCAGCTAATTTCGCCACTTTTAGTAGCTCATGGCTGGGCACGATCTGCCCAAAAAAGGTTTGCTAGAGCACTCTGCAGGGATACAGAGTTTGTGGGGCTCCAGTCAAAATTCTCCCGTTTTACGGGATTCACTATTAAATAGTGAAATTGCCGTCGTATGCGGCGGATGGGGCAAAAAAGACCCATTCCAAAAATGTGCAAGGAATCAGACCATTTGTCACTCCATTGGCAGATGAAGCCTGTGGGATGAAAATTTGAAATCACAGCATTGACTTTTCTGGAGATCTTGTAACAACCTCTATTTCTCAGATTTCTTTCTGATGCAGAAAACTGGAGTGTTCCACGGACTAGTGGAAAACTCGAGATGGCCTCGGTCCAGTGCTCCTGGACCGATTGTCAAAGGGCAAGTAATTTTTCATTCGGAAGGGGCCACTGACAGTCCAAAATGGGTCTGTCTGTTAGCCACCATTTAAAATTCTGTCCTAATCCGCACCCCCCAAGCCGCTAGGACGTCCCGCCCCCAGAGGTTAGTAGTAGTTTCAGTGACGTATGGTCGAACCATAGCCAACTGTCCCTCTGAATTCGTGATCATCACGGGCCGCTGGTTTACAAAGCATTGCTTCGTTCCACCCAGTCCTGCAACGGACGACTGAACAGGATCCAGAGGCCACTGCGGAGGCCACGCAGCAGAAGAAAGGATGCAAACGTCGGCTCTCGTATCTATCAAGCCTCGGAGGTGGATCTCTGACGGGGTGGCATCAGGGAGGTGGAGGGTGCACCACATCCTGGGACGGTCCTCACTCAAGACTGCTGTCCAGTGAACTTCAGGCGGCCCGGTAGATCCGAAGCAGCCGTCTCCTCGCCACCGGTTCTCAGTCCTGGAGACAGAGGACTTAAAAGGCACAAGTTGGGCAATTCGAGTTCCCTCAGGGATAGTGACAGGGGGGGTGGGTGTGGAGACCATCGCATAAATTTGTCCTGTATAATCTGCATCGATAAGGCCTAGATGCACATTGATACCCTGCAGGGTAGCACTTGACCTCTCCATGAGGAAGGCACTCTTGCCTTCACCCAGGGGTTTAAAGGCATCCAGGGGGACTTTATGCGGCTTGCAAGAGTCTATGACGACTGTTGCTGCTGTGCAGACGTCAACACCGGCTGAACCACAGGTGCTGGCTGCAAGCTTGCCCAGTAAACCTGCGTCGGCGTCGGGACCTGGGGAATGCTCGGGGCCAACACCGGCTGAACTGCAGGTGCTGGCTGCAAGCTTGCCAAGCAAACCTGCGTCGGCATTGGGGCCCGGGGAAAGCTTGGGGTCTTCGCGCGTTTCCCCTTGGCGCTCCGCTTCCCGTTTCCCGAACTTGGCAAAGGCTGACCATTGGCAGCAACTGTTGCCTTACAAACGTCTGCATTATGGTTTGGCCTTCCACACCGGGCACAGAAAAACAAGGGAGCTTTTGCTTTTTGCTTCTGCTTTCCTTGTTTTTTTCCAGTCTGTGCTTGTCCCTGTTTCTGTTGCTCGCTATCTTGGGGCTTCTGAGATGGCTGCAAGGCAGTAGCAAAGGCAGCCATCTTGCTGTCTGTGGTGCCTACATTGGCACATGCCTGGACCATGTCCGGTAGAGACGGATCCCCGGGGAGGGCCTCGATGAGCTTTCGGCAGTCAGCGTTTGCATTGGTTCTAGCAAGCTGTCTGACTAACGTTTGCCTGCTCTCCTCATCATCCACTTGTTTCTCAAACGCTGCCGAGAGCCTTTCAACAAAGTCCAAAAAGGACTCCATTGCCCCCATGAGACGCACTGCGACCTCCTAATGCCCCATTTCCAAAGCCTTTGATGTCACTTTGTCCCAGAAGCTTCTCTGGCCTCTGGGGCGCACGGTGACCTGGCGTGGGGACCGCGCCCCCTGATTGGCTGGAGAAAGGCCACCATCTCGGGGCCTTTTCCTGCGAGCCATCACAGGGGACGTGGCAGCTGCGCTGCCTTCTGCCCCAAACGTGGAAACTGGGGGTGGCAGAGCATTCCCAGAGTCACTGGAACTCGGGGGATGGGGGGGGGTCGCAGCGGCGCCAGCGGCCGGAAAAACCGCTGAAGCCTGCGATCCCGGAGACAGAGGCGATTCTCTCAGTGCAGCAGGAGTGGCCGACGCCCAGAGGGACTCGGTCCCTCCTACACGCCGCACTGGAGGAAGGGTCGGCAATGGCGGGTGTGGAAAAGCCGGTGCTGATCCGGCTTTCCGCCCGTCCGGGGCCGTGGGGACGGAGGCAGACGGAACCGCGGCTCGCCCCGTCCTCACAGTGAAGCCAGGTCGCGCAAACACGGAAGGTTCATCGGCGAACCGAGGCGTTGCTTCACTGCCGGCCCGCGCCGGGAGAGGGGGTGGAGGGTCAGCGCGCCGCCGCGCCGCCGGTGATGGGGGGGTGGGCTGTTTCTCCCCGGCCGCGGCGGCGGCTGGCGCCTCCCCGCTGCGCGTGCGGGGGGGCTCCTCCGCCGGCCGCTTCACCGCGGCAGGCACCGCGGGGCCGGAGGGGGATCCGGCCCCGCCCCCGTCGCGCGCGCGGCGGCGCCGCGGCGGCGACTCATCGTCTCCTCCCTCGGAGGGAGTGATTTCCACATCGTCCGCCCCAAGAGGAAAGCGCGTACGTCTTTCGCAATGTGGGCACTTTGTCGTGACTGTCCCCTTTAAAGTGACGCCCACCGTCCGCGCTGTCGACTGCGCTCGTTCGCTTTCCACGACGCAAACCCGGGGAATGGGCGGTGAACGCGGAGCCGGGCGGGGCGGGGCCACGACCGAGCGGGGCGAGCGCGGAGCCGGGCGCGGCGGGGTTTCCACCGCCGAGCGCGGCGAGCGCGGAGCCGGGCGGGGCGGAGCCACGACCGCCGGAGGCGGTGACCGCGGGGCGGGCCGGGGCGGAGCCACAACCGCCGAAGGCGGTGACCGCGGGGCGGGCCGGGGCGGAGCCACGACCGCCGAAGGCGGTGACCGCGGGGCGGGACGGGGCGGAGTCACGACCGAGCGGGGCGAGCGCGGAGCCGGGCGGGGCGGGGTTTCCACCGCCACCGGAGGCGGGGACGACCGCGGAGCAGGGCGGGGCGGGACCACGACCGAGCGCGGCGACCGAGGAGCGGGGCGGGGCGGAGTTTCCACCGCCACCGGAGGCGGGGACGACCGCGGAGCAGGGCGGGGCGGGGCTTCCGAATTCCCAACCCCCCCCCCTTCCCGCCGTTCGGCCACGCGAGAAGGGCTCGCGGAGATCGGTGTGGATCGCACCCGGGGGGCGGGGCGAGGGGTCGTCCCGGACTCCCCGGTCCGTCCCCGCTCCTGTTTCCCTCCCCCACCCGCGCGCGGGGGGCTCCAAACCTCTCCGGGGAAATCGCATTCCCGGGGGGAGGCGACAAGCGAACCCGACACGTTCTGGATGGCTCGGGGGCTTTCCGATCCACTGCTGGCTGAACCTTCCGCCACAGCTCCTCCGCTTCTTGCGTCCACGAAGTCTCCGTCTTCCGACTCTGCGTCGGACATCAGCTCGCTCGGAAGTCCGTCGTCTTCCTCAGACGCTGCAGGACTTAGACCTGAACTCGAGAGTGAACTCTCACACGGACTTATAAGTACATTAAAAATTTGTCTCCAAGTTATTATTAACCTGGAGATCTCTGCTTGTCCAGAGGACATAGCTTCATGCAGACTGCGTCCCAGAACACGCCACCATGTCTTTGATAGCGCTTCATAGGCATTCGCAGAAATAACATTTCTTTTTCCCCAGACATAAAGGGCCTGGAGTTGATCTCTGGGAATATAGACCCCGTTTCTATCCAACAGGTCTTCCCAGAGTTCCAGCACCAGACAGTCTGCAGGGTCTAGTGCAGGAACTTTCATTTTGCCAAAAAGTTCGTCTCCTTATCGGAGAGAAACGAACTGGCAAGCAGAGCGGGAATCGGTATTTTACCTAAAAATTCGCTTTTAGGGATACCTCGTTTCCCGCGGCTGCAATCACGTCGGCGTCCACCAGATGTCGCTGTGGGACACGAAATGAGGACACGGACTCTGGTTTTCAGAAGGCTGTGAGACTCGAAGTCCAAACTTTATTTTTCAAACCTGCCTTATATACTTTTTTACAATGAGCCCACCTAAGAGGTGGGATCCTTTGGCCCATTGGTCACCCCAAAGGGCCATCAAGCGAAATCCCTCCTTTGGGAAAGAATGGAGAAAAACAAGATAGTTTATAATAACATGCTCCTGTTTACAACAGGTGCCTGTGGGAAAAGAATTTCCCGAAACCAAAACATGGCAGGCACAAGCTGTGGCTACAGAAGAGGAATTAGGCTGTGGAACTCAAAGGAGCAAGAGAAAGATTTTATTTGATGTTTATCAAAAAGCTTGCAGCTATGGTTGCTTCATGTGATTATAAGTACAGAAGGGGGAAAAAAAATAGGCCATGCACCTAACAAATGTTTACAGGGATTTTTTTTCCCTTGGAATGATACTTCAGGACAGGTGGCTGTAGTACAAGCACCAGTTTAATGCAGAGATTGCTTCAATTCACATCAGGTATCCAGTCCCTTCCTACTAAAGATCAGGTAACATCCTTCAGGGTGACCTCCAGCAGAACTGCAGTACTGGGGAGGATTTTCATGTATTTCATGTATTTTTCAGGCCCAGTGAGCCATTTTTGAGGAAAAAGCCTCATCTTTCAACAGCAACCTCTCACAAGCCTTTCACCAAGGATTTTGGGAACATGTAGCTATCTATAGGCCACAGTTCAGGAACTGCTGCTTCAACTTTAAAATACTCCAAAAAAATCTACCTGGGGTGGTTTTTTTTTTTGTCACCTATATCTTAGATTTGAGGTGCAAAAAAGAGCTGTCGTCAGAATTTCAGGGAGCTCCTTAAAGCACTGTTTGAACAGCCTGGACAACATCAGCTGCTGCTTTGAACTCGCCCTCATGGGCTCCATTTTCTTTCTTCCTCAAATCAGTGTGTAAGAATATATAAAGGCCTGCTTAATATCTGCAATCTCTTGTTCTGCTCCTGCTCCCCCTCCTCTTCCCACAGCTCCTGTTGTTTGAGCAGGATATATAAAGATACCTTTGTTACCCTTTCTGGAAAAGGAACAGCTTCTTCAGTCTTACAGTTCTTTGAGAATTTATCCACTTTGAGTTTTTATTTGGCCCTTGCAAAGGAGGCCACGGCCTTGGCAGCAGAACTGGAGAACGTCCACAAAGGTATTTCAGGCTTCCTGATCCAGGCCAGTGGGTCAGAGCTCACAGTTCTCTCTTTATAAAAAGGGAAAAAGTTAGAAATCTAGTTCTATAATTGAGAAAACACTGATGTCTGTCTAGGAAACAAGCATGGTTTATATGATTTTGTTGCCTCTGCAGCTGATAGAGGCTGAAGTGTCTCAGCTGTGATTTCTGATCTGACCATGGGTGTGACCCTGGAGACTCCAGTTCCATGTTAGAGCCTTTGAACCATTTCTGCATCCAGTGCCTGCTACACCTGTGCAGCCACTCCTCTTCTTGCTACAGACCGGTGGCTAAAATGGCAGAGAACAATTAATACAGCAACTCCTTTCATGAAACACTTAAGGAAGAGCTCACATTTCTAAACACAGATTTTCCCAATCAGCAGTAAAGCCTGACCCTTGTGTACTTTCAAGACATTTACTATTATAATTGTGGCCAGCTTTAACATAAACAAAAATCAACCTGGAGGGAGCCTTTCCAGAGGCCAAAGATGGGTTGTTTGAAAGGCTGAGGCCTCAGTGTGTTCTATCAGAAAGCAATCTGAGTAATTCCAGTGTTTTATCCCCACAGCTCCTACCATGCCTGCTTTTCCATCCCACTGGCAAATGGATTTCATATTTCATTTCACACGCACCCCATCTGCACAACAATAATTTGTGTCCCTTTCAGCTGACTTTCTGCAGTGAACTGGTTTAACTTTTCCTCAGGAAAAGGCTTCATAAAACGAGGTGTTGGTATGCCTTGTGCAAGTGTTTTTCCTCAGAGCGAGCTAGAGCTGTTCCTGCTGGCACCAGGGTCTGATAAGAACAGAGTTAAGATTCATTTCAGATGTAACCTAAAGAATTTTGTTTCCCTCCACAGAATTTGTCCTGCTCAACACCAAGCACTGGGTGGCCTTTTCAGGACTTTATACACTTGAAATAATCCAGTGGGGTTGTTGGCTCAATTATTGATCTAATACACCAGAAGAAATGTTTTGATCTTGTGTGATAGTGCCACATTCTTTGTTTTCTTGATTGCTGCTATTGAATAATTAGGCTTTTCTAAATTCTGTGCTTGTCTTGTGATAAATCTTGACTGCAAATTTTGATATTTCTGATTAGCAGAGAAGTCTCTGCAATTATATAGAAATACAAGTGGAAATAGCAACGGTTTGCCTTTCCAAGCAACAGATGCTTACAGTGTTAGACTTTTCTCTTTCCTGTCAAAATACTGGGATTGGTTTTGTTGAAATTTGTAATTGTTGAAAAGAATTTGCAGGTTCATGACTCCGAAGAAAAAATTTCTTATATGAACAAAGTGGTGGTTTTCCCTTCTTTAAAAAAAATTTTTTTAAAAAGAGGACTCAAACTTTCTTCCACTTCCTTTGTTGGTTTTTTTTTTCTGTTCATGAGATATATTTCCATAGCATGATGTAGAATCTAAATATCAGGGATTCTTTCCAGCCTTAGGTAATAAACATTTAGCAAAATACCCTGAGGGTTTGCTGGTTCCCTGAGCACCTCATACCTCCATGTGTGAAATGAGTGGTCTCCTGTTACTCTTACCCATATCTTTGATTAAAAAACCCAACTAACTGTAAATGGATTAAAGGCAGCACAGGGATAACCTTGTTTGTTAAGTCAATAAAAGCCTAAATTGAAAGGATTGTAAATCTATGAAATATTTACTGACATGTTAATGTTTTCCCTGCTATTTCCAAGCACTCTTGGAGCATTTCCTGTCATGTTAATTAAATGTTTCTCATTCTTTTTCTGCCATTTAGGCCAGGTGGCTGCTGAATCAATCAAAACATGAGGCTGGAAAGGGGAAGCTACAGGGGAAGGATTTGCCCACCTACTACAGCTCACAGGTACAGAGGAAACTGTCCTGAAAAGAGACATTGATTCCCCTCTGGAACAAATAGTCAGGGATCCATTACCTTTAAGGAGTTCTCCCACTTTATTGAGGCTCTTGTCCCATGATGTTAAAATGGGAACCTTTTTTGAAGAATTATTTTCTTACTCTGGCATAAATTTGAACCCATTTTTATTGCCATTACCTAAAATACTTCCTTTTTTCCTCCCTTTTTTTCCTTTTTTTCCCCCTTTTTTTCCTTTTGTTTCCTTTTTTTTTTTTTTTTTGTTTCCACAGCAATAGTTAGTTTTGTTTTGTTGTCCTTAAGAAGAAAAGTAGTTTTCTTTTCTCCTCTATTGCATTTTATTTGAAAATGCGGTTTCCAGGGCCAGCAGCCAACTCTGCAGTTGCCTCTTAGAATAGAGATTTGCCTGGAATTTATGGAAGAAATATAGGTGTGAGGCCTGTGAGCAAGGGCTGCCTGGGACTGGGTTTTTAACAGCCCCCTTTGTCCTGCCTGCCATGGAAGTTGGGCACACAAACACATGAGATTGCTGAGATGGGAGAGAAACTGGATGTATTCAAGCACAGAGGAAAACAGAGGAACAGAAAAGGGACCTTTGGATACAACTTTGAATTGTACAGACAGAGCAGCTTTATTAAGGCCTCTGAATCTTGTAATGCCTCTATTTTGGAGCTGGAGCCTTCTTTGTGCCAAGGATTGTGAGAATTGCACCTTGCTCTGGATACAGAAGGACCCAGATATACCCCTTTTTGCTTTAGAAATGAAAAATCCTCCCATACAGTGGAAAAAAAAGAAGTGTGGTATTTTCTGTTATTCGTGCCTGCATTGGAAAGGCATAAAGGCTTTTCCAGCTCTACTAAACACTTGCCCCTCAAATCTCTGAAAAGGCAGTTGTTTTTTACTTTGGTTGCACTTACAAATGTGCTAAAGATGTGGCAGCACAAGGATCTGGGCACAATCCACCTGCTCTGTTTTGAAAGATGGCAAAGCTTGACAGCACTTTCAGAGAGATCTTGACAGATCTCTGAGGCTGCCGTGGAGTTTGATGCCTGTCTGCCTCAGAGCCAGGACCACAGCAGCTGTAGGATGAGACAGTTGTCACTTCCTCCTTCTCCCTACCCACCTTTTTGGGTTGAATAGAGCTCAAAGCAGGAGAGAATTCAGACAGACCTGACAGCATCCTGATTTAGTGACTGCACAATGTCCTTCAAATTCACACAGTGCCCTTAAAATTCAGTGATACTGGAGTTCACAGGGGATGATTGCAGGCTGCCCTGCTTGGTGACAAATGTGCCCCTGCATGACCAAACCTGACTGCTGGTTATTCTTCCTGAGAAATTCTTCTAAGGTTTGTCCACAGTTCTCTTTTATCCACACTCTGATTTTTTATTATTATTATTTTTTTTTCCCAAAAGAATTGTGTATTCTCATATATTAAAGAGGAAAAAAAAAAGCTGCTTTAAAATTCAACTTAACCCAGGCTATGGCTGTTGATCTTCAAATATTTAATGCAGGTTAATGTGAATCCCATTAATTTGGCCTGCTCAATGTACCCAGTGCCCTCAAGCCTTGTCAAAGCCACTGATCTCAGTCTCCTTCACATCAACACTGGAGCATGACTTAACTTATAAATTCATTAAGTCAGGAATACAGCTCCTGACAAGTGCTAAATGCATTTCACATCTAACAGCATTTGTCAAAAGTCTTTTCTCATTAAGCTCAATTTGGGTTTTACAAGAAGTTCCCTTGGAGATGCTGGCTGTTTTCATCTTACAGCAGCAGTAAAGAGTATAATAGTCTCTTAATTGATCCCTGAGGAACTGCAAATGTGCAGAATTGCTGCTTTGTCGACTGGGTTCTCCCAGGGACAGGAGCTCTTGGGTAAGTTTAAGGCTGTGTGATGAACACACCGTTTGTTTCTGAGCTTCTGTTCCATTGGGCTCCTAATGAAGAGAGCTGGGAGTTTAGCTCCGTGCTTGTATAAGGAATCAGAGAATCACAGAAGTGTTCAGGTAGAAAGGGATTGGAGATCTTGCAGTTCCAACCCTCGTGCCATGGGCAGGGTCACTTTTCTCTAAACCAGGTTGCTTAACACCACATCCAACCTGGCCTTGGACACTGCCAGAGATCCAGGGGCAGCCACGGCTTCTTTGGGCACCCTGTGCCAGGGCCTCATCACCCTCTTCCCTCACAGGGAAGAATTTTTTCCTAATATCCAATCTAAACCTACTCTCTGTCATTTTGAAGCCATTCCCACTTCCTGTCACTCCAGACCCTTGTAAAGAGTCTCTCCCCATCTTTCTTGCAGGTTTCCTTCAGGTACTGGGAGGCCACAATGAGGTCACCCCAAAGCTTCTCTTCTTCAGGCTGAACAATCTCAATTCTCTCAGCCTTTCTGTCTAGCTAATTTGGTGGACTCATTTTCCTCCAGAAGCTCCCACAAGGACACTGAAGGCTGAGGCAGAAGGAGCAGGAAGAAGGGGGAAAACAACCTGTGGCACAGACCCTACTGCCACTTCCCTCTTTGAATGGAACAAGTTTTCCTTCTGGCCCAGGCTCTCCTTTTTGTTTGAGCAGATACTGCTTGTTACCTTCTCTACTGCCTACAGTGGGTGCTCTGTGGTGCTCCAAGCAGGTTTATTTAAGAATTGTTTGATAGTCCCTCTTTGGAAACCCATTAGGAACCATTCACACCGTGTTAAAACTCGGGAGATGTTAAATTTCACTTAATGCTTCCTGAAAAGCTCTGGCATCTGGCCTGTGTTTCAAGAAAGAGTTAAGCAGGGAATACACATGGCAAAAGAGCATACATAAAGCTGTCCCCACCTTTCCCTTTGCAATAACAAAACACAGACCTCTTTAAGGGGAAACTCTAGAAAGTCGTTCAAGAACAGCTCTTTCATAACTTATCAGTACCTTACATATTATATTGTACAGGTGTCACTGTGTAATCCCCCACTCTCTCAACAATTTTTATACCAAACTGAGGATGTAAAAGGTCCTTCTGGATTTCCTCTGGCTTTTCCTCCCAACATTATTCAGTCTCTGTTTCTTCAATCTTTGCTAAGCTGGTGGAACTTGCCCTAAAATGTCACTAACAGCACTTTCGTATTCTACACTGAAAAAAATTAATGGAATTGAGTTTGCAATTCAAATCCTGCCACTGACAGACATTTGCTGAGGCAAAGTCAGGAGGTTCAATTTAGAAGCTGTAAACTGTTACAGGGCTATAAATTCCTATTCCATTATTGTATCACACTTAAATGGGGGAAGAAAAGAACCAGCCCTCAGCTTTTTGGAGCCTATTAAATCAGGGGTGATCATGGTGCTTCTACAGCTGCTGCTTCTACCTGTGCCACTTAAAACTCCAGGTGAAAATCCAGCCCCTAGGCCTTTTAATTGAACTGTAGATTCCTGAGTGAGAGGCACTATTTTTATTTTCACATATTAGTACCTCTGTGAACACTGGCACAATTGTAACTCAATAGAGATTTATTATTAATGACTTACAGATTATTTCACTTTCTGAATTATGTTCTCTCTTTGAGACATCATGATTTTTCCTTCCTAAGGCAGAGAAGAGAAGAGAAGAGAAGAGAAGAGAAGAGAAGAGAAGAGAAGAGAAGAGAAGAGAAGAGAAGAGAAGAGAAGAGAAGAGAAGAGACTAAAAACCACAATTCACCAGTCCCAGATAAAGTTCAGCAACACCCCAGGAGGCACCAGGTACTGTAGGTTTTGTATTAGCAGCAATCTCCAAAAATCCTGCTTTTGCTGTTTGACTCCCATCCCTCTTTATGGCTGTACACAGTTAATACTGAGTTTGAAACCAGGGGAAGATATTAAGAACCTTAGAAGGTTCTTCCATTTTTCATTTCCTTCTCTCTCACCACCACCACCATCACCATCATCACAACCAACATCTTTTTCCATCTAGTAAAAAAAAAAGAGAGTGCTGGGGATAAAACACTACAGATGTTTCCACAATATAGTCTTGATACATTTCTTATATTTCATATAAGTCCTCAAACTCTAGATTATTTTGTATCTTGTCATGTTTATCCCTGCTGCAGTGCCTTCCAGAGCAAATTTTCAGGGTATTAATTAGAACATGTGCTCTGATTTTCTTTCCATCACAATTTCTTGTGATTGGAAAATAGGATCAGACAACATAATCCGATTAGTTCCCTGTTCCTGCTGATTAACTGTGGTGTTTCCCTGGGCATCCCAGTGTCTGAGCAGGCTCCTTGCTCCTGCAGAGGACAGACTGTCACGAGAGAGATTGTTTTACCACTCACTGAAATTTAACCTGTGTGAATAATGGACTCCCATGAGAAACCATGAAAATCAGTCTCCATGGCAGGATAATGCCAAAAGCAGGCTTGAGTTTCAAAGTCACCAATGAATCAAGAAGGGTGAGAAATTATGTCTGAGGAACCATTTCCTTCAAGCCTTGCTCTTGCACAGCAATGGGGTTTCTTGCAGTATATCTGTAAATTTTACTTCCTTCATGAAATTAATCAAGGATTTTCACAGAAGCATTTGTCATGCATTTAAAGGTTTGGAGTTTTGGGGGTTCTTTCCAGTGCAACTTTCAGTGTGAGGAAAAAAAACAGGGAGAATAGATTGTACTGAAAACTTTCCACATCATTACATTTATTAAAATTTTGGTGTACAATTTGAACTAAAGTCAAACAATATTTTTCTGAAACAGCTATGGTCACGGATTCAGTTCCAAACTAACAGAAAGGAAAGTGCTTTAACACATTTTGTGAGCACCTCTAGCTTTGCACTCTCTTCAGAAACTCACATTGGCTCAAATTAAGCACTGCTATGTTATCTAAGCCTTAAATCATACATGTGTTTCTTTTCCAAAGATGTTCTGAGTTGGTCTTATGGTTCAGGATTATTGCTAAACTAATAGTAGTTATTTTGGGCAACAGCTGCTGCTGTTGATAAGAAGTCCTTGTATGAGGGCAATGTATGTTGAGGTTGGGTGTTTTCTCTCTTTTTAATTTTAACTTCTTATCCAGCTTCTTTAATGGTAAGGCCTTGTCCACTCAGAATCCCAGAAAAGAACATTTCTGTCCAGGCTTCTTTTCTCTTTTGAGCAGCAAGGAACAGCTGGTAGGGAATTCTAACCCAGAGTGAAAGTGGCTTGGGCTCCCTCCCCTCCTCCCTTATTACTCCCAAGAAGAATTACTTTGCTTTGAAAGCACACTGATTGTTCTGGAATAAAGTAATATTCCAGATAGAATATTTCCAGAGGATGGGGGTGTGCTGAAGCTACTGCTGAAGGATACTGCTACAGTCAGCCCAGTTAGTTTTCCTGTTCAACTTTACTTGCTTTGAAAACAAATCCTTTCCACTTCAATTTTAAAGAATCAAATGATTATGAGCAAGTGAAGAGAGGGAAAATGGAGGTACTTCATTTTGACAAGAAACCTGGCAGGTTTTTGAGTTACATCTCATAAAAGTGGGAGTTAGGAGCTTGCCTCAGTCATCAGCTTGAAAGGTATTTTTCTTTTCTGCAGAAGTACCAGCTCCTTGTGAAAGAATAAATCAAGAGTGAGGAAATCAGTGGAACTGTTGGGGAAGATTTTGAAGGGAGGGCTCTGAGCAGGGCCAGGCTCTGCTCCAGGCCCAGCAATGGCACCAGAGCCACGGGCAGGGGCTGATCCCAGCAATTCCCCTGCACAGGAGGCAGAGCTGCTGCCCTGGGCAGTGCCCAGCCCTGAGCAGAGCCCAGAGAGACTGGGGAGTCTCCCTCACTGGGAATAGTCCAGAGCCACCTGGACACACTCCTGTGCCCTGGGATGGCCCTGCCTGAGCAGGGAGGTGGCACCAGTGACTCCTGTGGTCCCTAAGCCATTCTGGAATTCTACAAGTAAGAATCTCTTACTCGACCCATAAAAGGTGTAACAGCAGAAATAAATGGGTATAGATGACTACGAGTGGAAAATGCCAATTATGGGTATAATTAACCTCTGGTTATTTTGAAATATGTGAGGTTTTACATACAGAGCCATGGGACAGGGCATTAACAGCTCTGTAGGTCTAAGTCACTTTCAAATTCAGAGTGTGACATTTAGGTGTTGCCTGCTGGATTATTCAAGGATTGCTTTTTGTGCCATGACAGCAGTGGGAGGTTTGGAGATGCCAGCACCACAGGATGGTGCTGATGGCTGGCTGGCCACCTTCTTGGCTGGGACAGAGGTCAGGCAGGAGGACTTGTCCTGCAGGCAGGCATGCAAACTATGCATACACAAAGAGAGATCAGCCAGAGGCCTTTAATGCTCCTGAGACCTTGACTACAGGAGCACTGAGGAGAAACTGCCAAGCCCACCTTGGAAGCAGAACAATAACCCATCATTTGATGAGTCTAAAAGGTCCTGAGCATTTGCTCCAACTCAAGGAAGAAGCAGCAAGATATTAAAAAGCTTCTCAGCTCCCAGAATCAGAAGACTGCTTAATTTCACTCATTTGGGGGTGGGTTTTGAGCACACTGCTCTGATTCCACTGATCTCCATACAGTTGCTTCCTCCTGTTCTCCCCAGCCCCCCATAAATTGGATTAAAGGCTTGTATGATTGATACATGCAGTAGGTTGAATTCATCAGGCAGAAGATTGGGGTCAGAAGGAATTTCCATTAAAAGCAAACTGGAAATGATCTGAGGAAGCCTGGAGGAGGAGCTGAGGGGGAAGCAAGAGGGGGCTGAACAAGGAAATATTTCTCTGGAGCATTTGGAATGGATCATTCTCGTATTCAAATTAAAAGCAAAGCAATCTGACATTGCAATTTGGGTGACTTTATTCCAATACAGTTTCTGAGGAAGTCCAGAATCCTTTCTTAAGACTTGCAATGCAGCATGGAGATGCCATAATTTCAGGTCTGATTTTGCTGAGGGAAAAGAAATGTCAGGATCTGGAAATATGCATGGGGAAATTAAGACAGAAGGCACCTCTGTTTTATCTATTTCTATGGGAAGTAGAAAGCTCTAACCACTCCTTTTAATGGAAGTTAAAGGGAGAAATCATTTGTTTTTAATTTTAGATCAGTGCTTGCATAGTTCTGGGGTATTTGTTTTACACCAAATATCCCTCTAGCCAGGTAAGCCTTAATAAAGACACAGCCTTTAATTGTTTTAATCATGTCCCATTTGTTTGAAAGAGTATTGCACTGACATAACACTATGAAGTACTTACTTGACATGGTTCATTCCAAATCATAAACACAAAAGATTGATAATACTTTTTTTTTTCTCTTCATTTTCCACAGTCATTGGGGAATTTCCACCAGGATGCTTCCTGGACACTCCAGGGACCAGTTTGGCTGGAATTTCTGTTGTATTTTGCTCAGCACATGGTGAGTGCTTCATATAAATGACCTTTTGCATCTGTAGCATGTGGAGGCAGGGGTTAGAAACAAGCTAATACTTGTTTGATATTATTCCTTGTGTTATCACCATCTGGTGCACAGCTAAAAAAGTACCTAAAATTATTCTGTTACCACCTGGCATTTTCTGGCAGAGCAAAATGTTGGATTTGGCCAATAGATCTGCAAAGTGAGAGTTTAAACACATCTTGAGGTTCAACTAGTGCTGCACTGTATGAAATGTCTTTGATACTGTGTATGCACCTCAAGTGGAAAACCTGGGGGGGAAAGAAAAAATTTAAAAGCAAAAAGTAGATTTGGAACTCTAAAGATCTTACTGGTTTTAATTTAGCTGCAGAGGGAATTTAAGTAAACAGAAACATAGCAGGAGTAGAAATTGAAAAAGATGCAGCACGCTAAAACCAAACGCTATCAAACATTGGCTGTTTTATCTCAAAAATGCAATAAATCGGGGGCTGATGAAACCAAAGAGCTCCCTTTACAGATGAGATTAAGCAGTCAGGACAAATTTATTACTTTTGGATTAAAAGCAATCACGCAGCATTTGTAATCAACAGAAGAAAAAGCAAATGTGATGCTCGTGATCAGGGAGAAGCTGAATTTGTTGCTTCGTGTGTTTATGCACCCTCAGTGTCACCAACCACTCTTGACACACAGGTATCAGGTCAGAGATGTTTATGTTTTTCCAGCATTTCTACCCACACATACACACACTTTTGTTTTCTATCTGTTTTTAAATGAAAAATTCCCTTCTGGCCAAGTTAGCCTCAAGGAGAAGAAGTGCAGTGCTTTATCCTGAAGTCTGATAGGAAGCCACTTTGGGGACATGACTGCAGCACATTCTGCTGAGAGCTTAGAGACCTCAGCTGTGGAATGAATCCACCACATTCCTCAGCACAGGGGAAGGGTGGAGATTTGCTTGCAGCATCCCTGGCACAAAAAACCCTCTTGGAGCAGCTTCCTTTTGGCCCTGGGGAGAAGGCCCCAGCAGTGTCAGCCTGCAGAGAGGAGCAGCAGTGCTCACCAAAATGCAGAAGTTAAGCAATCAAGGTTGGAAAGTGGGTTGATGATCAGTGGCACAGGAAGGAGTTAGACAGACACCGTAGTGTCTTGGTGGAGGGAAGTTCTCAAGGAGATTCACAGTCCCACACTTCTGCTGAAAATTATTACATCTGATAATTTTTATGGTCTTTGCTTGGCCTCTGTTAGTACCAAGACATGCTGTGTAATAAATAGAAATCAATGTTGAATTTAAGGAAGGAAGTTGTTTGTTTTGCTTATTTAGCTCAAAGGTGAATGAGCTGAAGTTTATGTTAATACTGTTCCATGGTTAACATTTCTCCAGTGAGGGGCCAGCAGACATAAACAAATGAGTTCTGCCCAAAATTAAGTTCAGCAGGTAACTATTAGAGAGTTCAGATTTTCCTATAGAGTTGCAACTTCTGTTATGGAAATTGAGAACATAAATGCATAACTTCTGTGGAATTTGTGAATCTGATTTAAATCTATGTGATTTATTAAGAGCTGGAAATTGAAACTTTTCTGCTGAGTGGCTTATTTTGATTGGTGGTGTGAAATTCCTTCCCTTGGTTTAGAAACTATTTGAAAAATGTAAGGTAGAAAAAGAATTGCTTGAGCTTGACAAGAAGCAGCCCATGGAACTGTGATTCTGTAGTGATAAAATTAGGATACACATCAGAAGCACTAAATGGATTACCTTTTAAAATTGGTTTAATGTCATGTGGTGTTACTGTCTAGAGCTCTGTGAGAAGATCATTGGGGGGAAATCCTTGTTTGAAACGGTTTCACTGAGGTGAATTACAGATAACTTGGAGAAAACTCTCTGGTTTTCTCAAGAAACCTCTCATGTGGAATACACAGGCAACTTCTTAGTTTGACTTCTTTAATAAACTGTGTAAAAATAACACTGCTGGGAGAGAATTTGGACTACTGTAAAGGGGGGTTTGAAGAAAAACTGAACTCCAATACTTGGGTAGGAAGCAGATCCTGTAACCCAAGTGACAAGATTGCTTATGGACTGAATTAATTGCTGTGAGTCTTCAGTGGGCCAGGTGGCCAGGAAGGCAAATGGGATCCTGGCTGGGATCAGGAATGGTGTGGAATCAGGAGCAGGGCACTGATTGTCCCCTGTGCTGGGAACAAATCCTGTGTCCAGTTCTGGGCCCTCACTCCAGGAGAGACCTGGAGGGGCTGGAGCGTGTCCAGGGAAGGGAACAGAGCTGGGAAGGGGCTGGAGCCCCAGGAGAGGCTGAGGGAGCTGGGAAAGGGACTCAGCCTGGAGAAAAGGAGGTTCAGGGGAAACTTTGTGGCTCTGCACAACTCCCTGACAGGAGGGGACAGCCAGGGGGGTCGGGCTCTGCTGGCAGGGAACAGGGACAGGAGGAGAGGGAACGGCCTCAGGCTGGGCCAGGGGAGGTTTAGAGCAGAGATTAAGACAAAATTCCTCACAGAAAGGATTGTTAAGCACTGGAAGGAGCTGTCCAGGGAGGGAGTTGTGGAATCACCATCCTTGGAAGTACTCTAAAAGCCTGTAGATGTGGTGCTGAGGGCCATGGGTTAGTGGTGGGTTAGTTGGCAGTGCTGAGTTAATGGTTGGACTCGATGACCTTAGGGGTGTTTTCCAAACTGCGTGACTCTTCTGGAGGTTCTGGAGACCAGTTTAATTTTATGTGCTGTAAGAACCAAGCACACTGTCAGAGATGTGCTGCCCTAGGGGCACTGGCAAGGCTCAGACACCTCAGTTTGCTTGGATAGAGAACCCAGTCCTGGATCCACGGATTTAACAGACTCCGGGGGCAGGAGGGGAATGGATGGAAAGAACTGAAATCCACAGGTTTCAGAGGAAAGCTGAGCAGCAATGGCCTCAGTCTTTAGCATTTAGCCAGGTTATGATCTGAGCTGGTGAAATCCTCAGCTGCTCACAGCAGTGGAGTTGGGGATCTGCATAAGAGATTTCAGGAATGGGGCCTGAGTTCTCCACCCAGCACGGTGGGGGAAACCAGGAGCAGCTTTGGGAATTGAACCCAGATTTCCTGAACTTCCACTCAGCCCCTCTGCCAGATGATTGTACCTCTTCCTCCAGAGAGAAAATACTCCCTGAAAATAACTGCTACCCTGAAATAAATCCAGAATTTATTAATTTAGTATTATAGCAAGAATACATTGAACATTTATTGAATCACAATTTACTTTTACTGTAATGGACACTTTTGCAGTATTTTCTACCAACACAACACATCTTTAATCCTACAGTGATATGGTTTCTGGCCATAATGGGGTCAGAATTAATGAGGGGCAACGTGGCCTGAAATTCTCCCATTAGCAGCAACTCTCAAACTTCTTGAAGAGTTACATTCAAGCAAGCTAAAAAATACACTGAGCAAACAAGGGAAACATTTTGAAAGATAAAATATTTCAAATGCTAGCAGATGAAGTACTTATTGTGAGAAAAGAAAAAGCCTTAGGAGTAAAATAAAAAAATGCAGTTTGTTATACCATAATTATATTATTGCCTCAGAACAATCAATCTGTTTTCTTTCTGAGAATATTTCCAAGCAGTTGTTTTTGAGCAATTTTCCTCATATGAATAATCAGTCTTTTGAAGCATGACTCCAGTGTAAGGTCAAAGTTGTTTTTTATATTCTCCAAGCAGCTGAATTGCTTTCTGCTTATGTAATACAGATGTCAAGCTGGTTGAAATACTTGTGCACTTTGGTGACTTGTAAGAAAAAGAAGCAAAAACTTTCTAAGTACTTGATTTTGTCAATTTGAAAACCCATTTCTCATTTTAAATGGATTTTTACATCTCATGTTCATGGAAATTCTTCCCACCTTACAAACAAAATACAGTAATGGCTCAGTTTTCAGCAATGACTTTTTATCAGGATTTAACTGTGCTCCAAGTGGGGTGACAACATTCTTCAATTTTTAGTGAGCAAATTTCAGGCAAATTTGAGTCTTATCTGAAATACCTTTGAATCTGACAGGCAATTGAAAGTTTTTCATCTTGTGAAACACCTACAGGTAATTCTGCTCTGCCAAGAATGAACTTTTGGTCCTGCTGAGCCTGTGTAGGTTATGTAAGATTTATCTTTTAAAAGACATAGTAATTATGATGAGATTAGGGGTAACAGGGACATGAGTTTGTCATGTTTGAGCTGGGGTGGGTGGGAGAGGAGGGCCAGATATAGAGGCCATATCCATGGGTTTTGTGAGGAAGCTTTGGAGTTTGCCTGTAATAAATCAAATCCACAGCACAGCTGCTGAGGAGGGGCTTGTACAGCCCTGGTGTGCTGAGACAATGCAGTTTCTCCATGATCAAAAGGCCTAATCAAAAATAATTATTGCTATTGTGAGGGCTCCAGAGCCAGCCCCTGGCAAATTGCCACTTAATAGTGGTCAGGCTGCTCCCAGTCACACTGGCCTGGACTGTTCACTGGATCACATGGCTTTACTGGCTCAGCTTCCCACCAGCTCCAGGATCTTTGCACAGTTGTCTGCTGGGCTCTGTAAATAACTCTCAATGTTGCAGTTAGACAGTAAATACTCCCCAAGCAGTGAAATTCTAGAAAAACAGAACAAACAAGTCATCCAGAATCTCAGATTCCACTGGATAGAGCTGGAAAGGCAGTTTGCTGGTAGAGCCATGGAGCTTTCAGGTAGACCAAAAAAAACCCCAAAGCACTTCCTTTTTCATGACTTAAATACAAAGTGCATTTTTTGAACTTTACATCCACATTCAACGAACCTTCACCTGTTTTGGTGGTATTAATTTGATTTAAATAACATAATTACAAAGCACAGCTTCTCAAGAGGAATTACAGATCAGCTTTTGCAAGATTGGTAAATTTAATTTCAACAATCACAGAAAATGAAGTTGTTTTGGTGGGTTTTTTTATTCATCTTCACCTTATCTTCCTCTTATCATGACTTTGACAGAAAACAAAGGAATTTGAATTTCTCATTGTTGTAAGGTGTTAATATATAGCTCAAACTGCATCTTCAGTAGTACACAAACTATCTCCTTTAATCAGAAGAGCTTAATTTCATCACAAAAAAAATACTTAGCAAGGTGTATAATCACAGAAGACACCTACATTTGGTAGCTGAATTTGGATTATTAAGTCAGAGCATCTCAACCATTTTTATCCACTTTGGACAAATGCAAACCATTTTCATTTTCTTTAAAGGACATTTCTTTGTTAAGCAGATTTATTGATAAATTGCTCAATGGGGTTTTGTTACTTTAATATTTTCATCTATGCAGTGACACAGCAGAAGAACAGCCCAAATTAAATTGGGCAATCAGGAAAGAATTGATTAAAACTAAGGTGATACAAATGAAAAAGAGTTTATGCTCAAGAGGTGACAGAAGCAGCAGTTTAGGTGTTGATTGGAGAATTTTGGGGTTTAAGAAAGCTATTTAGCTCTACAAAGGGAGAAAGCAGACTCTGATGTTGCCAGGAACAAGACTAGAGAGAACATAAAAATTTAGGAGGGTAAGATGAAGGATGATATTTGAGTCAAACATTAAAAGAAGAAATCTGGGAGGGGAATGGAAACACAGAGAGGAGCATGTTTTTCTCTTCAAAGCAAACAAAAAGTTAATACAATAAAAAATGATTTAAAAAAATATATGCTGAAGAAAGGCCAAAACTTTAAAGGCAACTTATGTTCCCATATTTATGGGACTGTATCATGAATACAATTTGAGCAGGGATATTTCCCACTAAAACCCAAAACTTTAAATGATAGCTCTTCAAAATGTTTTCCAGTGCTTTATGTTTCCTGTAATGGAAAATGTTATCCTTCATTAAAAGCCAGCTAGACTGTCAGTATTTTCCATCATCCTCTATTTTCTCCTAGGCCTATATTATAATTTAACAGCATTCTTGATCTTCATTTTCCCATCAGCAGAACTATACCAATTTTCCTTTCTATGTTTTCATTAGTATGGAAAAGGCTCCTTTTGTCTGTGTGGAGTCCAAACCCAGAAGAGTTGCCAAAAACTCACAGAAGTACAAAAAGGAGAGGTAAAGAATAGCCTTGACTGCTCTGTACTCATCTCCCTCCTCAAATCAAACTGCCAGTAGAAATGTGCACCTCTCTGAAGCCTTGCCCCAAATATCTGTAGCTGGGACTCCCATGGGTTCTGTTACTGCTCCCTAATCCTATTAAAGCATCATCCCATAAGCCCCAGTTCACAGAAATTCCCCACTGCCTTAAGTGCATAGAGGACCTTGCTTTTAGAAAGCCCCAGAGCTGCCTTTTGAGGGCCTTCTGTGGGAAATTCTACTTGCTCAGGTTTAGGCACCTGTTGTAGGAGAAGTGACCTAAACCAACTGGTGGAAGATTCAAACAGAAACAGAAAAAAAACCCCAAAAACCCACAGCAAAGACAAACAAAAATATTACATTTCTTCATATATTTCCTGGTTGACCTGGAGAATTCTTCGTGGATCCTGAGAGTTTATATGGATTCAGAAAGCAGCTGGGTAAAATCCTGGAATAAAGAGCTCGCTGAAGGTCTTTAAGCACAAGAACATTCATGGAGTGTTAGAATATTTCTCAGCTACAAATTGCCAGAGGCTGAAAGTGAGTCCTGGGGGGAAGGAACCCTCCACACCCATTATCATGGTCCTTCCTATATTAGTCAGAATAAAAGAAAGAGCTTTGCAGGAAGATTTGCTGTGATCGAGGAAAACAATTGTTTTGTAAGAGAACTTCACCAAATGGTGACAATTTGCATGAGGAAAATGTTCTGGATGGAGTAATCTGACCCTTTCCCACCTCTGCTGAATTTTAGAGCTGGCTGGTTTCACAGTGTTCAATTTTCTAACGCAATCCCTTTAACCTAGAAAACAACGTTTTTGATCACTTCTAGAGACAATCAGCAGAGAATCCTATGGGATTCCTTGTTTCTGGGTTGGTGTCTAAATGAGCCTTTTAGGGACACCAGCCCTGAGCAGAAGTGTGCCATCTGCTACTCTCTGACCATCTTTCCTTCTCACCCTCTGCTCTGCTCACTTGCTCTTCCTGCTGTCACATGTGCACGAACAAGCTGTCTGAGAGGGTGCAAGGGTGCACAAAAGGGCACAAAACCATAAGGGACACAATCAGAGAGAAATGTAACACCAGCTCAGAACAGCAGGGAAAAGGAGATCCTCACATGCCAATTTTCTTTTCAGCCTTTCATTCATTCAGTGCTTGGAGCAGGAATAGAATTCATCTCTGCTGGTTGGAGATCTCCTTCTCTTCATTCCTAGATTAGCTCAACTGGTTTATATTTTATTCACACAGTTATTTCCAAGGCTTAGCTAGATTAGTCACCTGTGTTTGTGTGTTCGAGTCACTGACATTTGTCCAGCTTTTGTTATACATAGCAAGGTGAAAAAAGAAAATTAATATTAGAAAGTGTCTCCCAGGAACTAAAAAGAGGCTGCAGAGTGTATTAAGTTACAAGAACCCTTCTGAGGAGTTTCAGGATTTCTTTAAGTTGACATACACGAAGTGTGCCAGTCCTTTTGTCTTCCAGAGAGTTAATGTGATTAAGCTTTTTATCTGGCATGCCTTTTCACTAGAGAATCTGCATGAAATCCCCCGAAATTCTCTTCATGTCTTTCCAAAAAAGAATATGAGCTTTTTTAACACAGCCTTTTTTACTGTCTGGAATGTGTTTTCATTTTCTAAGTGCTTTTCAAGGTTGAAACGAAGAAAGTTTTGGTTACAAATGCAAATCTCCAGGAATGAACTCAAGTGAGCAGACTGAAGGCCCACGTCTGGCATGTCCTTTTGAAACCTGAGGCCTTTCTAACCCATTTCATCCTGGATGCTGCTTTTGAACCCTACAACAGTGAACTTGTTCCCTTTGGCAAAGTCAAACTGATAAATGATGTCACTGAAATGAAACCCTAGCACGTGTGAGCATGGAATGTCTATTACTGCCCTCTTTAACTTAAAGGGGTTTCTTCTTTCAGCAGAGCCAGGGATGGATCCACACACTGCACGAGGGAAAGTTGAAACTGTGTTCAACTGTAAAACTGTAAACTGTAGATTTGTGCATGAAATCTTGTGATTAAAGGCCAAAAGGAGAATTTGGGTGAGAACTGGATAAGCTGGCTTTTAGCAAATGCAAGTCTCTCCTTGCTGGAAGCAGTGCACCTGAAGGGCACAGTCAGATATCCATTGTTGGCAGGGTTTTTCAGATGGAGGTGAGGGGCAGATGGAGAATTCACAGAATCCCAGAATGGTTTGGGACCTTCAAGATGATCCAGTCCCACTCCATGCCATGGGCAGGGAGACCTTCCACTATCCCAGGCTGCTCCAAGTCCTGTCCAGCCCGGCCTTGGACACTGCCAGGGATCCAGGGGCAGCCACAGCTTCTCTGGGCACCCTGTGCCAGGGCCTGCCCACCCTCCCAGGGAACAATTCTTTCCCAGTATCTCATCTAAACTTGTCTTCTGTCAGTTGGAAGCCATCCTCCCACCTTTCCTGTCACTCCCTGCTCCTGTAAATAATATCTGAGGAAGCAGAAGGCCTCAGCCTCCTACAGCTCTGTGAATTGCTGAATTCAGGCTAGGATCTTGAGCTTTGCCTTCCTTCAGCATCAGTTCCCATCCTGCCCTCCAAGGCAGTAACAGAAACAGCATTTTGGTTGAAGTGCCTGGCCATCACACTTTCTTGTGGTACTTGGAAACCTTGTTACAGAGGACTGAACTGAAATTCCAAAATCTGTTGGAGGAACAAGGAGGGAAAACTCCCAGCTTGCTACTAAATATGTTCCCACTGAAGCAAAGTTGAGCACCACAACTGCTGGAGGAAGAGAAAAGCTTCAACCAAGAACAGAGCCCTGAGGTCAAACTGAAGAGAATATTCAGCCACCCTCCTGGCAGAGCATTGTCTGAACATGTCCAGTGCTTTACAACTCTTAACACACTCTATATTCCAAAAGAATACCCTAAAGCTGAAGTCTGTGCATTCAAATGTTTGCTGCACGTTTCATCTTTCAGAGGTTTGAAGATCACCAACATTAACTGCACTTCAGTAATGAATTTAGACAGAGCTAATCAGGCCATTCTGCAGTAGGCTTGGCCTTTAAAATCCTGAAGTGTGCCAGTCTAATTTTGGCAGTCAATTTTCCTCTTTAGTGCATTTTTACAATTTCTATTCAAACCAGCTCTCCAGATATACAAGTTCCCCAAATGCTGGTTCCAGTGTAAATTATCAGCCTTTCCACATTTAGGCACTGGAGATCAAGCTTTGCAAAGTAGGCCTACATAAAAGAAGGAGAAATAAAACTCTGGGAGTTGCAGAAAATAAACATTTATAATTTTATGTCTTAGCAGCTCGTTGGGGTTAAGCAAGAAAATATTTTTGGAAACATTCTTTGCTTGGAAATGGAAAGAAATTGTCATTGCTGTAATACCTCAGGGATGAAAGAGGAGAGTTTACTTCAAATATTCCTTTGGAAATTAGAAAATGCTATTTTCAAGCTGCTCCCTACCATTCTCTAATGTCCACAGGAGACAATTTAGATGCTGCACTCTAAAATTGTTCTCCCTTTTTTTGGTGACCAGAAATAATTCCTGCAGCATAGAGATCCTAAAGTTCTCCATGGATGCATCTTGGGAGAAAGGGTCATTTTCTTATAGGCATTGGTGGCATCCAAGGTACAGATGGGTGTAAAAGGAAGTCAGATTGCCCATGGAAACCCCTTGGACCCAAAAGAAGGTTTTCTCATGTCCATAAATACGGTTTATTTATTCATTTAGAGGAAAGATGATCATTATTCTGTTAGTTCAAATACAGGGTGGTTTTTTTTTCCTTTATCTTCCACCCATTCTAGATGTCAGGAATAACATACAGATGACAATGGTCATACAAAATCCAGGTAGATAAAAAAAAACCCCTCCACTGCAGGCTTCTGCAATAAGTATCTCAGTGGCTGTTATAATTTCTGTGATTGCTGAGTCAGAGAGCTTTATTTTCTTAAAAAAAAAAAAAAGGGGCTTTTTTCTTTGCTGTCTTCCAAGAAAACATGGTCCAAAACAAATATCCTCAAAGTACTGATCTCTGCCATATCTGAGCAGCTCAGAGCAGAAAAGCAAACAGGTTTCAGTGATAAAATGACTGTAAATTATCAGTACTGCATGAGATATCTCTGTGTCCAAGAACAATTCTGACAAAACCCACAACAAGTTGTTGCATGGTTGGGTAATAAGTGTAGGTTCTTGTTCTGGATGGGACAGGGTTTGTTCAGGACTGCAAGTCCTCAAGGTTGGCTGATATTTCTTTGTGTTCTGTGGGGAAAAGTTCTTATGTTAATCAAATGGGCTGGGAGGGAAAATCAGTTCCTTTTTTCTGTGCAATCACCACAATCAATCACCAAAAAGGTTTGCCCACATTTTTTATTGCTTCTTTATCAGTTTCATGACACAGTGAGATCTGTGCCATAAAGGCTCCCTGTGCTGTATGAAGCCTCTGAATTTACCATGGCATTTCTCTGGCTTGTGTTGGGCAGATTTTAATGGAAAGAAACAGTTCTGCATAAAATTCCTCATCTCAATCTATGTCCAGTATTACAGAAGCTTGAACTAAAAATGCTGGAACAAAAAGATGATGTTTGAAAATGGTGTTTCAACACTGCAAAATAAGACACAGCCAGGAAGCCACTGCACTTACTCCCAAGTGCTGCTGGCAACTGTAAAATCCAAGTCCAGCTGGATTTCACACTGGACAGTGCACAGAGCCAGGCATGTTTAAACATCCCTGCTGGAATCAGAGCAAGGAGAAAGAAAAGCAGCAGTCAAATACACTGATCCAGTAATTTCCATGCTTGCTTTGGCCACTGCTCTGCTGTGGTAGGTTTAGAGCTGAGACAATCTCCTACCATCTGTACAAGCACAGAGCCAGTTCAAAACAGGCAAACAGAACTGGGTCAAGAAATCTGAGGGCTAATGCAAGGTTTAGGCCCAAGTCAAAATTAAGTTTGGCTGCACTGTTACCCAATTAGGGCATTTTCAAATTGTAGCACAGCTGCCACCAACTTATTATGGCCCTGATTGGAGTTTTAATGTCTGGAAACAGTTGTATACATACCCAATGAAACATAATATTCAAATAGAGCCAATACAGTTGAAATTGAGTATCTTCAGAGCCTTAGTATTGCTCAAATATATATTTCATTAAAATTTAGAAGAGAATTTTTGAGAGAGATAATAGAAGAGAATAAATTGAGGAGGAGAATCCACTCAGTTTACAGGGGAGCAAGGTTCAAGGGTCTGAGGAAGAGGGCATGAGTAAGCCTGGTCAAAGAGAGATCAGGCAGGTTTTGTATTTTGTGGGTTTTGCTACAGCTTTTGGCCTGTGCAGTTTTTACAAGGATAGGGTTAACCCCTATTTTTACCATGCAAGAGTCATCTTGTCAGCTGTACATCTCAAGTTTTTAGCCCCCCATGCATTTTATGCCCACGCAGAGCAGGGAATCATCTGTTAGATGATTTGGATCTCTTTGGTACAGAAAGCAGGGGCAGTGTCTGAGGTTGTTTGCAATACTCTGCTTGATCAACTGTTCCTAATTTCCCCAAATTGTTCCTTTTTCTAGCCTCTTTTCCCTTTGTTCTGTAATTTAGCCCACATGTCTCTATTTTTAACTCCTCTAGTCCTCAGGCCCAAAACATGTTTCTGATTGTAGATGCTGCCCTTCTTTGAACTTTTGCCTCCCTGATTCAGCTGCTGAGTATCTGAGCACTGGACTGCCCTGGTGCCACCTCGTTCTGTGAGCCACAATCAGAGTTTTTGTGCTTTAACCACCTCAGCACCCCACCACAGCCAGCACTGTGAGGACAGTGGACATGGCAGGGAGGTGGGAGTGCAGTGATGCAGGTCCCTGTGCCCAAATGTCCTTCATTTCCATGTCATTGTGGTATCACAGGGCTGATGTCACACCAAGCCTTCTCAGGAAAAGCAAATTCAGCTGGTTTATGTCCTCTGGCTCTTTGTGTAGCATGTAAGGGGTTTGCTCTCTCTTGTGTGTGAGGCCATGAAAAGTGATTTTGAAAATAAATGGTGCAACTTAGCAAAAAAAAAAGAAGCCTCACCTGTGCAGGAATGAAGTGAGGATAACTGAGAAGGGGTAACAGGAAAAGTGAATGAATAAAGCAAAAGGGACCTAAAAGGAGAAAGTGGGAAGGAGTGCAACAAGGGAAGAGAGGAAAATACATGGCAGCAGCACTACAGTGAGCATGGATCAAGCAAGGGGATGCTGGGAAGGGAAAAGGAAAAAAGAGACACAGAGAGGAAAAATCAAGGAGAAAAAATCAGAGGGAGCAAAGGAAATCACCCCAAGAACATTTCTTGGGAGTAGATAAAGTGTCTGAGAGATTTCCAGGCTGCTCCCGAGGCTGCTCCTCCAGCAGGGGTGGTCCCAGGCAGGGTCAGAGGGCAAACACCTCACTCTGCTGGCACATCGGGATCCATCACAGCTCAGTTAGGAACCAGCAAGCTCAGGATGGTATGGGAAGGACCTAACTGCATGACCAGGAGTCGGAAACCTGGAAACAAAAGGGAAAGCAGAGAAGGAAAGCCCCAGCAGAGTTAATTCAGCCTCAGAAGCTGCCCAGCCCCGGGGAGGAGTGAAGTTGTATTTTTGTCTAAGAGGTCACTGGCTGGGGGTGCTGTCACTCCTTCGAGGAGGCTGTGCCTGTGGGGAGTGTGGGCTTGGGCCAGACCATCCCATCCCGTCCCATTCCTGCCCAGCTGCTGGGATCTTCCTCGTAAACAAGCTGATTATTTGCTTTGGGTTTTTTTCTACACACTTGCTTCCAGTTCCCCATTTCTTTCAACATAACAGGAAGGATATCAGACACCTCTCAGATTTGCATTTTTTCCCAGTTAGCAGAGTGTTTTTCCTACTTATTTTTCATAGAAGGAATAAGTAAGAAAATTTTCCAATTGCTTTTTCCTATTTCTTTTCATTAGTCACTATGTCACTGCCTGTCTATAGCTGTCCATTGCAGCCTTCTGACTTGTCTCCAGCAGGGTATAAATAGTCTCTGTTTACCTGGTTCCTGCTTCTGCTCCTACTTCAAATATTCCCAGTAGCCTGTGGGATGTCACCTTTCATTGTGGGCATCACACCTGTGTTACAAAGATTAATAGTGAAAGGCCACGTGAAAAAAAGTCACTTTTGGGATGAAAAACAAGTGTTCACTCAGTTTTTTGCAATTTTTTAAAAGGATAAAATGTTGTTTAATGTGGCATTATTTCCATCTTTTCTGATGTCAGGTTAAGATTGTGTTGAACAGATGGAACAAGAGGGCAAGACCTTTGTGTGGTGGCTCTTTGAATCATGATGCAGCTTTTGCCATCTCATGAAACCTAAAACACAGCTGAGGGGGCTGATTTGAATTAGAGGTAGCAAACAATTGTGAGAAAAGGAAAGAAAGATTTTCAAAGAGATCAGTAGTGGTATAAATTCTAGTGTATTTCAGTGGTGGTTTTGTTCCTTCCAAAATCTGCCTGACTGGATTCTGGAAAGGTAGAATGCTAATTAAAAAAAAAAAAAATGCACACGTTCTTTTTAGGTGCATTTTTCTCTGAGCTATGGGCAGAAAAATTCTTACATTTACACTTATGAAGTCCCTGTGAAGTAGGAAAAATCCTGTGTAAAGGAATGCCCCCATTTCTCTGTCTGTAAATCCAAGCTAAAAAGTGAGAGTAAGGATACATCCGTGAAAAACCATGAAAAAAAAATAAAGAAGGAGAAAGTAGTGCAGTGTTTTGCTCAGATTATACAGATACTATCCCCCCCTCAAAAGAAAAAGTAATTACTTAAAGGTTGAAAACCTGTCTTGTGTTCTAGTATTTAGGCACAGTTCTCACTTTATATTTCCTGATAATTGTCTGACTCTGATATGCTGAAGAAGTGGGCCTATATATGAAATGCTAAATGCAACCTGCATTCCGTGATGGTGAAAGAATGAACAAATAGAGTACAAGATTTTAACTGGAGAAAAACTAGCAGGGTACAAGTGGGATTTAAAGTTCTTCCCTTCCTGTTTAAAGGAGTATTAGACTCCTTCATTCTGAGAGTGGCCAAGCACTGGCACAGGTGCCCAGGGAGGATGTGAAGTCTCTCCATCTTCAGAGATTTTAAAATTCAACTGGACAAGACCCTGTCAAGTCTGTAATTAGCCTGCAGTTTGGAATACAGAGCCTGCAGAAGCCACTTTCAACCCTTTTTTTTTTTTTTTTTTTTAATTCGGGAATATCTCCCTAAACTCAGTTCTGGAGCATCCAAAGTAGGTACCAGGTTAAATCCCAACTAAACCACTGGCTGTGCATTCCTTACACTCCAACAGTGCCCTATAATGGTGGGAGAGCAAGAAATGTGAATATTTCCCTGCCAGCAGCTGGCATTGTATACAAAAAGTGAAAGGGAATGGCTGCTTTAGTTTCTCTAAATGAGCTGTTGGCATGGGCAATTGCCCACTTTTCAGAGCAGAGGTGTTTTGTGGGCACAATTTAAGATCCATCTCCTTCCACAGCCCTGTCCCTGGAAAAACCCCCTGAAATGCTGTCAGCCTGGAATGGAGAGGGGCAGAACCCTTCCTCACCCAGCTCAGGAGGGAGCTGCTTCCCTGTGACAGCTGTGCTCTGCAGGGGCCCTCCAGTCTCCATTTGCCTCACAGATGGCCTGCACATGCATGACAGAGCCCAGGGGCTCTGGGCACACCGTGCGCAGGCAGCAGGAGCTTGTCCTGCACTTGTGGCTGTCAGGCAGCCTGGTCTCTGCGTGCCCCAGACCTTTATGCCTCTGCTCCCCACCCTCTGCTGGCTGCCTCTGAGCTCCAAGGAAGCCTGGGAGAGTGAGCTCGACAATTCCAGGGCATGGACAGCCCGTGATCTTGGCACATCCACCTCTTCCCTGCAAGGCACAGCTGCACAAAGCCTGGGCAGAGCTTCCTTCTGCACCACTGCTTAAAACACTTGCTGGAGCAAGTGTTTGTGCTTTTTATTGCAGGGTGATGTGGCTCCACCACAGGCAGGTGGCTGTTTCCTGAGGAACAGTGTTTTCCCCAGCATGGCAGCTTATCACCAGTGGACTGGTGCAGGTGAAGAACAATTTTAAATTAGTTTTTCCTCACACCAAATGATCCTCCCCACGTAGTCTCATGGGCATCTTTTGATCTTTTCCCTCTACATCCCTTTACTCTCTGCAGCTCTCGACCTCACTCTGTGATTGTTTAATGTAAAATATTGATGACTGAAGAGAGGTTCATTATCAACCCAAGGTCTGTGCTGTCTTCTGTCAGCATGTACCCTGGCAGAGGTCCCAGAGTCAATGTGAATTTTGTGCAATTACATCCAAAAGCAGCTAAATCCGAACACGTGGTGCCTTCTCAGCTTTTCTGTGGAGAGGAAGAGACAGCGAGAGGAGTTAAATTTCAAGTCCCAAAAATCAAAGGATAAACAAAGCAGGAGTCCTCATCACTGTTCCATTTCTGGGGTCTTTCAGCAGCAGACAGAATTCAGTGTCCTCTGAACTCATCAATGGGAAATGGCCTGTCCTGCCATCCACACTCCTGCTTCTGTAATTCCATTTCTTTCAAGACCACTACCCACCACTAGGAATTTGGAATAAAACCATACCTAGCAGAAGAAGAAAGAAAAATTACCTACCAAGTCCTGACTGTTCCTTGGAAACTTTTGCACATGTAACCAGAGAGAGAATATGAAATGATCGTGGGGAGTTTTACAGATTTCAAAAGTGAAGAAAGCACTTGAGTCACCACCGAGAAAAGGAAAACAACCCAGGAGGAAAAGACCACCTAGAACTGATGAGGGGCCAGACACCTGCCTTTAATTGAGTGCCTAAAGAAAACAGTGTCTGGCCACCCTTTAATGTGTAAGGAGCTCTGACTTGCTTTGACACACGCTGTGTGAAGTGCCATGTGTGCTCTTGGTTGAGGGCTGGAAGGAAATTCTTATGCTGGAGGCATGGTGTGTATCTTGCAGACCTGAAGCATGAAAATGTGAACACGTGAAAATTAATAAAATCCTGCCTAGCTGAACAAAAAAAAAGAGTGAAAATGTGCAGTGGTGGATACACTGGACAAGTACAATAATCCTATTGATTCAAGGGCAACAGAGAAAGTACCTTTGTCACAAAGCTGTTCATTCTGTCTTTCTCCCCCTTTCTGAGGTTAATGAGGGAGAACATTCTGATTTTGTCATCTAATATGGACAAACAGATTCCTTGCCCATCCACTTGGAATTGAAGCAAACATGGACAGTAGAAAAGACAAACACTGAATTTTATTTTTTATTAACTGCCTCCCTTCACTGTTTCCTATCATTGTATTCCTGACAGTTACTCCTGAGGAGTTTATCCTGGATATATCATGGCCAAGGTTCTGTCTCACTTTGTGTTCCTGCCTCTTTATCACTGTTAGAAATATTACTGCCCTTCCATCCTACTGAATTAGAAAAAGTCTGTGACTGCTTTCTTCATCACCCCATACATCCAACTCTGCTTTCAAACTATTTCCAAGGCCTTGTTCCACTGCCTAAACAGCTTTTCTCTCTCTTCCCTCATCCCTCCCCATCACAGCTCTCCCTCCTCTTGCATGCATGAGTGCACAAGCACTTTCTGCCAAAATCCTCTCTCGAGCTGCTGGCTCTGCCTGGCAAACCTGGCTGCTCAGGCCCTGCACTGCCTTCCCCTTCCCTCCCTGATGTGTTTCAGCTCTCACTGAAAGCCAGGAAGCTCTCTCAGCTCTTCCTTCCTGTCCTGCTCCCACGGATTCTCCCCTTGCCAGCCATGGAACTGCCCTTTCAGCTGCCTCTTGCCCTGGCTCTCCTGCTGCCATTAAATTCCTGTGCTCCTGCACAAGGAATGATGGTTTGGTACTGCTGTACAAAAGCCACGTTCTTGTCCTCCTCTAAAGGGACTAAACAGCAGCTTGATGGTACTATCAGTATCTGGACTTTTAATCAAATAACTTGAAGAACACACCAATTTTTCACGTCATTGCCATCACACAGTTCAGACTGTGACCCTACTAATTCACATCAACATCATTCCTTTGCTCATGGACCTTTTCCTGTCCTCTTTTCTGCTGTTGCTACACAGCACAAGTGACATTTTGATCTTCAAAACGTTTTCCTTTTACTCTGCTGCAGTATTTTTGTGCAGTTTCTGCTACAGGGAGTTCAAGAAACAGAAGAGAGATGCAACACCTGAGGGAGAAAACCATGTCAAGGGAGGGAAAATCACTCAGAAAGGAAATTTTCCTTAGAATCACAGAAAGATTGGGGTTGGAAGGACCTTTAAAGATCCATTTTACAACCCCCCTGCCAAAGGACACCATTCACTAGAGCAGGATGCTCCGAGCCTCGTTCAACCTGCCCTGGAACACTTCAGGAATTATTTCCTTTCCAGTTTATTTTCTAAATCCAAAATTCCTGAAAGACTACAAGCTTTGATTTGATGCAAGGATTTTTAAATCAGCCATGTTACTTTATCATAATTTATGCTCACAGCCTTGTGCTAAATTGCTTTGGACTTACTTCAAGGAGCAAGGAATGTCAGCTGTTCATTGTGCATTTTGCCTTGCACCAGGAGGGCCTTGGCTCAGTGCCACCATGACATTTCTGGTCTAAAAGTTCTCTTCCTTTAGATCAGAATCCATCAGATCACAGCAGTATGGCATCAGGATGAGAAGGAAAAGGAGCCTTAGTTGTGTGTAATTTTAGGGCTTGAACAGTGATGATTCACAAGCTTGTTGATGTTGAGGTAAAAATAAAGCCCTGAACCTCCCAATTACATCTGTTTGGGAAGATCCCTGGGATTGAACAAAGCAGCACTGGAGCTGGAGAAGTTATTCTTGGTGTATATTTAAGTGTAAATTAAAGCAGAGTTCGTTTAAGGCCAAGGTTTGAGTGCATTTTCATACAAATTGAGAAATATGAGCCCGGGTTTTTGGAGTGCTTTGTGTTTGCAAGCTGCTCTCATCAAGGTAATTAGTTTGCAAGAGATCTCCAGAGTGCTTGATATGAGAGACACAAATGGGCCTTTCATCCTGCTCATTATACAGGAGCAATCTTTATATCAAGTACCCACTGATAAATGTTAATAGTTGTGATAAAATTCAGGATAATGAGAAGAGCCTTCCAACAAACTGCAGCAGGGCATGCAAAGCAATTCACCTAAAACCCACTCCAAATCCTTTCCTTGCACTTTTACAGAGCAACATCACTGCAAGCTGGATTTTGTGGTAAATGTACAGTGCAGGAGGCCTTGAGGAGGAGGAAAATGGGCCTTTCAGAACTTCCCAGCCATGAACAGAGCTATCATTTTACAGTGACTCTTGCAGGAGAACAAATGCAGAGGCTCTCACATAGACCTCTGTGTAGCAGACACTATTTTCTTCTCATCTTACAGCATTAAAAGATGATGTAAAACAAGATGGAAATGATCTTGAGTTTTCTGAGCGTGCTAGAAGGTAATTTTCTTTAAAGAGCAAGCATTACTTTAAAAACAAAAGATACATTCTTAAGAGATAATGTGCAAGTTTGCTCTAACTAAAAGAGAAGGAAAATATTTTTAGGTTATGTCTAGTTTGATTCTTTGTTTGACTCTTTTTTTATAAAACATCCATTTCTTCTGTTGCTGCTTTAGCATCTGGAGAAGGGTCTCCAATAATTTCTTCTAAGAGTAAAATAGAATAGAAAAAAGTTTGTAGGTTCTGGAGCAAGAGCAGAATTATAAATTAGAGACCTTGTAGGAAAGATCTAAAATTGCAATGTTTTCCCATTTTTGTTTCCATGATACAGTCATGAAAAAGGAAAATAAAAAAATAGCAAAAGGGGCCTGTGGCAGATGGGTTTCAATGATTCAAAGTCCAGTGAACTCATCTGAGATGCTGCTGTGCTGCAATATTATGTTCTCATTTGCCATGGATTAATTTAACTTTTGAGGATTTAATTTATTTTTTCAACTGTAAGATACATTTTGAATCAAAATAAACACACTAAATCCTCTTGCCTCATTTCCAGCCCCCTGGAAATTGCCAGCAGGGCAGGAGCAGAGCTTTCCAGGGGCTCTGGGAGGGGATGTGGCCACCCTTGTCATTGCCAGAGAAGGTCAGGATTCCCACCCAAATCAAATCCCTCAGACCTCAAGAGGCAGGAGGATAAAGAATCACAAAGAATCAGAATCATTAAGGTTTGAAAAGGCCTCTAACTTCAAGTTTAATCAAAAATGTCACGCTGCCAGGTCCACCACTAAGGTTATGTCCTTTAGTGACTAATAAAATGTGTTTCCCTCAAATGCACCTGCCAGAAAGTCACCAAACATTAAAAAAAAAGACAAACATTAAAACATTAAAAAAAGACAAACACCAAACCCCTATATTCCCATAATGAGCAGTAATCATTTGCAGGTGCTTGGGGATGAATTACACAGTCCCACAGGGTTTTGTTTCCTCAGAAGATGCCAGCTGGGTATTGTGCCATGAAAAGCTGAGAAGGAAGCAGGAGCTTTCCCAGGAAAGTGATGCACTCACCCTGGAGCTGTGGCCCAGATGTTCTCCCACACAGGAGGGAACTGGGATGGGTGAGCAGAGCTACCTCACTGGTCACCATGGGCTCTTTTGGGCATCTGAACCTTAATTTGGGATGAAAGCAGCTGTAAAAAAAAAAAACCAAAACAAAACAAAACAAAAAAAAAAGGACAAAACAAAACTTGCAGGGGAAAGAAGGAAATTGAGACAATTAAGTCACACTTCCAGGATTTTCCAGGTTTTCCACTTGAACCAAGCTGCCATCCTCCCAGATTTCTGCTTTGAACATGTGCCTGAGTCAGAGCTAGAGACAGTTTTTGTTATGTGTGGAAGCCTAAAGCTTCACCTTTTGAGGGGCAGATGAGTTTGGTACCTGATTGAAACAAAATATCTCTGCTGAGCATAGCTCAAGGAAAATCAGGGAAAAGCCATACATCAGTGCTGAGGCTGCTCCCAGCCAACAGAAAATCCCTGTTTTCACAATTATGTGGGAAAAGAGTTGAGTTTGTCTGCCTGAGCCAATTTGTGTAATATTTTTCTTCTCTTTATAACTGTTTCACATCAAGTGTGTGTCAAATAACTGAGGGAGGCAGTAGCAAGGTGGCAAAAATGTGAGTTAGAGAGATTTAAAATAACTTGCTTTAATAATTTTGTTAGATGTTAGAGCCATACTCCTAAGGCTCTGTCTATGCTGAAGACAAGTGAAAAATAAATGAAGAATAAGTCCATGCAGATATGATTTAACTATTTTGGTCAGAAATGTGATTGAGTGGTTGCAAGAGCTACTCCTTTCCCAGCCCACCATGTTCCCCAGCAATTCATGGAAAACACAATCCAAGTTTAAAGCCATTTTTGTAGTAGAAAAGCTGACAATGCCTTGCTCAAAAGCAAGGCAATCTTGATAACTTTATTTCTTCTTGGACTTAGGCAGACTGGCAATTTGAGAAATTGCTTTTAATGGAAGTTATTTTTTAAATAGTAAGCACTGTCTCCAGTGCAGCTTCACAAAGCATTTTATGCTCATTATTTAGTTTGGTTTATGATTAGTTTTAAATAGATTTTATTTTGGTCCCTACATAATTTTCTTGCTGAAAGGTTTTGTTTTGTTTTTTTTTTAATAATTCTCATCTTCTCTGCAACTGAAAACACTCTGAGAGATTAGATTACCATCAAATGCCCCTTCTTTGTCAGGGCCACCTGTCTGATAAAAAGATTTCTTGATACAAGCCCTGGCAGCAAGGCAGGAGTTATAAAGTGAGGGGGTTTTTTGGGCCTCCTTGGCAGTTTCCATACAGCCTGTTTTTAATTTTGATTCCTTGAAAAAAAAAAATATTCTTTCAGCTTTTTAAAATGCTCTTAAAAGTTTATGTTGTTCTGACTTTCCAGTTTCATAAGTATCCTCCATACTTCTGCTACAGAGGTAGCAAATACAAATCAAAAGAGGATGCTCCCAACCCAAGACTGATGGAAATTGTTCTGCTCCTTCTTGAAATAATCAGAATTAGAAGTGATTATTTATTAGACTTTCACTCCAACAGTCATTTATTTGCATTTTGCTTATAGGTAATAAAACCTAGAATAAAGTTTTAACAAAACCTCCATAATAAATGCAAGCTTTCCTGAAAATCATGTTCTAACACATCCAGCTCTTCTAAGTCTTGAGCTGTACAAAGTCAAGTTCAATCAGGACAGCTCCAGGGTTGCAGAGGTTTGTGGGGTTTTTTGAGTGTTTCATATTGGAAGTTTTGCAATTTTTATTTTTTAAACTTCTATCTCCTAAAACCATGCATGTCCTGGAATACCAACAGTAAGCAAAGAAGAGTTTCCAGGCATTTAGAATTGTAGAAAAGGTGGAAAACACAGCAAAAATGTCTTAGTACATTAGAAACAAACCCAAGAAATTAGAACAAGATTGTGAGTCCATTTTTATAAAGTATAATGATTTCAAAGAAGAAGTGAGTTTGCTTTATGTATTTAGAAATCTGGTGAGTTTTTTGTTTTTTGGGTTTTTTTTTTCACTTTTCAGAGCAGTTCTTTACAGGCTGAAGTGGAAAAACTGGTCCTTATCTCCTGAGCTCTATCAGGAGTGGCATCAGTGTCAGTTTAACCAGGAGCAAGCCTTCTGGAATGGGAGTGCTGCCCTTCAGGTGCCAAAACACAGGTGTTTAGGGACATCTGAGATGCCCTGGGGATCCCACCTGGCCTCTCTCTGCTGATCCAAAAGGACACAAAATACCCAAAGGACCTTTTCTGGTGCTGCCAGGCCTGCAGAGGTATCCCAGCTACCCCAAAGCATTTCCAGTGGCACAGAGGTGCAGTTACTCCTAAAGGTTTGGGTTGGGTTTTTTGGGGTGGGGGGTTTTTTTGTTTGTTTCTTGGTTTTTTTTGGTTTTTGTGTTTTGTTTGGTTTTTTGGGGTTTTTTTGTGGGTTGTTGTTGTTGTTTGTTGGGGGTTTTTTGGGTTTTTATTTTGACTGCCATTAATTGGCATTTGAATTAAACCAGTGATGTGCATGTAGCTCCAGGTGTTTTATTGTCCAGGTTTATGTGGGTTTTTTGGGATCCACTACTCTGGAAGAAGGAGTGTGACCTTGTTTCCCTGGGACAGTGGTTGATGTTGGCCACTCTATCCCAAGGAGGTCTATGTGATGTTATATTTTTAATTCATTGGTAACTGCAAAGAAGTCCAGAGGAGAAAAAGCAGGAATAACAGGACAAGAACATTTGGAGCTGGAAGGGATGGTGAGAGGAAAGACTTCCAAAAGTAGAGAGGTAAAGGAGGAGAAATTAATTCAAATCTCAGGCTCCTGTGGAAGGCACACAGCAGAGCAGAGGCTCCCTCTCAGTCGTGGGATGCCTGGTGCAACACAACTGCCTTGAGAAAATGTGGAGGTGAAATGAAGGCAGGGGAAGGAAACAGGTAAATAAATGCACAGGGAAATGTACCCTTGACAAGGATTTCAGTTAGGAAAGTGCTTTATAGGGTAATAAGTGCTCAGTAGCAAGCTTAAAATAAAAACAACAGGGCTTTAATAACAGTCATCATGATGTTGTTAAAGGGTTTAAGTTGAAAGCTTAAACTGCCCAGCAGAGAAGAAATTGTTTGGCCAATTCTGCTAATACATTTTAATGCTTTAAAAAAGACATTTTTAATGCTTTCTGGCTACTTCACATTAGTTTGGCTCTGTAAGGGAAGGGTTTCTCAGTCGTACATGTACATTGTGGGTGATAGAGGGGTTTTATTTGAACTAAAACTAGGCTGGGTTTCTGGGGAAAAAAACAAAAAAGAATAAAAGGGAGATGCTGGCAGCCATAAAGAAAACATAGACAGTTTAAATCTGTGGAAACCATGCAAAAATGAGTTCTCAGCTGAAAGCATTTGGGGTTTTTAAGAAGCTTTTTGTTTGTTGTTATTTTTTTTAGAAGGCAAGCACATATTCACAGGGTTTGGGTGTTTTCTGTGAAAACTCACAACTTTCTGAAGGGATGGAGGTGTGGGAAACCAAAAACAAAGAGATGCACTGGTAAATCTTGAGACATTTCTCAGTGACCTATGTAAATGTTATCTTATACAACGTGGTGTCTACATTAGATGATTTTGTGACTTTTTTTCTCCCCAAAAAAGCTTAGGGAGGTAATTTCCAAGTCAGATTAAATATCAGGACTTCTTCTTTGGTCTTGAACAATCTCTTGCAAGGGCAACAGATTGTTTGAAAGCCTCTGCAGTGACTGGAAATTTGGAGGGTAAAGCTGAGCAAGATAAACACCATGTCTGCTTCCATTTAAATGTAAGGATTTATTACTTCTGTGCCTGTATTACCTCTCTTTAGTATTTCTGTGCTTGTTCCTGCCCAGTGCTGCAACGCTGAGAGGTTCTCCTGTCTGCAGATGTCAGGAGTTCCTTGAAATATTGGGATCTTTGTGATGTTCATCTGCAAAGGGCTGGATTCCAGCACTCTCCCAGTACCTCAGGCAGTGTCATGGCTTTGCAGGTAGTGCTGCTTCAGCAGATGTCAGGAAGTCATGTGCTTGGCAGGGACCAGATGGAGAATCCCAGAAGGGGCTGAGCACTCCACTTTGCTGCCTTCAGGAGTTTCGGGTCACCGAGGACCAGGCAAAACTGAACCCTTTAGCAGATCTTATAATGATTTTTTTTCTTTTTAAATTATTGAGTCTAAAGAAGTAGCAACACATGTGCTGGCTCCAACATTTCCATTTCAATCCAGCTGAGCTTCTGAGGATGTGGAGAGCGTGGCCTTTTTTGGACCTCGGAATTAAAAAGAGTATCCGAATAAAGCTTTCCTTTTATTAGAGAAGAGAAGCATTCTTTTGAAAGGGTCTCAAATATCATCCTTGGCTGCCAGCACACTTTGGGAAAGACAGGTGAGAAGTGAAACACATTCCTTCCATTATGCCTTTTGCCACAGTGTCCAGCTTTATCATCTGGGCAATTACAAGTCTTTGAAAAAAGAGCTCAAATGCCATTACATTTCTGACTTAAACCAAGAGAGGGGGAAAAAAAAAACCACCCAAGGTATTTTAAGCTGCACTTTGGTAGGACCAGAATAGTATTAAAGGAAAGCAGCAGATATTTTATCACTATTTGTGGCCTGAGTTTTTCTTAGATGATTCTTAACACGCCACAATTTCAGTACAAGAGGGTGAGAGAGGGGAGGAATTCCTGGGGTCTGTTTCAAGTGGAAATAGTTACTTCCAACGTGGTTTTGCACATCAGAGATGTGCAATTATTTAGCCTAATTATTAAAAGCATGAGATGGGTACATGTGAAAAAACCTGGCATTGAAGCTGCTTTGGGAGGAGTCTTAGGGACACAAGAAATTCCATTACAATGCTGAAGACAGAGGGAACCTTTAAGAGCATTAGGATCACTCCTACTATTCTAATCCACATTTTTGAGTGGGTTTTTTTACTGCATGCAAGGTTTCAGTGATGTTTTTTATGGTTCTCATGCTGTTTCTGGTGCTCAGTGCCCCAGCAGGGATTATCAGGCTCTTCAGGAGGCAGTTCCTGTAAGGGGAGAAGGCCTAGGACTGTTCCATGCTGGATGAACAGTGCTTACATTGCATGCCAGCTGTTCTTCAGGCTTTGCAAGGAGCTCAGACCCATCTTAAACCCCCACTTAAGCCCTACTTTGATTTTTTGCCTGTGTCTCCAGCTAATGAAAACTGACAGTGACATCTCAGTGCAATAGCTGTGAGGAGCTGGTCACTTGAGCTGAGAAATGCTAATACCTGTGTAGGGAATTGCTTTTTTTTAAAGGTTTGTGGTAGAAATGTAATAACCTCAGGACACTGGAAATGCTCTCCTTCACTCTTACTAGCCCTCCCTCCACTTAATTTTGCTCTTCTCCTGCTTATGTTACATAGATAATGAGTTCCTGTCTGCATTCTTCTTAATTACCACTCCATAGCACCACAAGTCTTGTCTCTTGTGGGGAAAGTTTCTTCTCGGATGAAAAATGAGTCTGTGGCATGGAATATCTGCTACTTTTATAGCCCTGCCCTGGAGAGTTGTCCCTGCATTGCTTGCAAAACCAAAGCCTTGAACTGGAGAACCTCCTGACAATGAAGCCAACAGAAGAAAAGCAAGATGAGTGATTATAGTTTTCCTAGAAAAATCCAGCTACTGAGTGGCAGTAGCCTGTACTTTCATTTTCAAGACAAATATCAAGAGTTTTTAAAGCTGTGGCTGTGCCAAGCCCAAGATGTCTTTTCACAATCTCTCCTCTCTCATCCCCAAGAGTTGAAGATGAAACCAAAGGGGATGAGAGGCTTAGGGTAGGTTGGGGCTGTTGGATTGTTTTCATTGTAGTAGATTGGAGTTTTATCTGCATTGACATTTATTCAGAAGAGTAATTACATTTAGGGCTGTTTCTCAAATCAGAACTTAAAAAATATATAATATCCTTTCAGCCCATAAATAACTGTGTCTTCTTTAACCAAACCTGACCAAAGTTTCTGTGAAGTCCCTGTGAATCATTTTCAAGGAGCAGACCTTAGGTCTGTAGGATTTCTCCTGATTGTTGACAGATATTCCTGGTACAGTGTAACAATATCTGCAAGAATTTTCAAACCTCCACCTCCTTATGTCTGTCAACAAACAGCTTGTGCACCAAAGCCCTTTGGCACATGGAGCACAGGGAGCTTGGATGCCTGGCTTTCAGTCATGCCTGCATATGCAGCTGTGTTCATTCTGTCCATAAAGAACGCAGGGAAAACCTGGAAAAAAAATTGCCATAAAAGGGGAAAAAGTTTCCCTGTCAGATTCAATGGAAGTTGAGAAGGAATAAGAACAAACGGCAGCTCTGCGTTGGTTGGCCAGGAGTTATTCCTGCCTTTGGAATAAAGAGTGACAAAAAGATAGGGGAGAGATAAGAGTGGCTGCTGGGTGCTTGGACAAGCTTGATGTTGATATTTCTCTTTAATTCACTGTTTGAATTTCTGTCATGGAGTCCCAGAATGTTTTGGCTTAAACAGGACCTTAAAGATCCTCCAGTTGTAACCCTGTGCCACGGGCAGGGACAACTTCCACTACCCCAAGTTGCTCAGAGCTCTGTCCAAGCTGGCTTTAAACAATTCCAGGGATGGGGAATGCAAGCACTCTGGGCACCCTGTGCCAGCTTCTCCCCACCCTCACAGGGAGGAATTTCTTCCCACCTAAATCCATTCTTTGAAGCCATTCCCCCTCATCCTGTCACTCCTTTCCTTGTAAATTGTCTCTCTCTGTTGTTCTTGTAGCTCCTTCAGGTGCTGGAAGGACACAATCAAGTCACTCCAAAGCTTCTCTTCTTCAGGCTGCACAGTCCCAAAGTGCAGCACACAGGTGTGTATACTTTGGATATATAATACCTTGTGAGATGTGGCTATAAAAAGAAAACCAGCGTGACATTTTCTGAAGGACATTCCCAGTCAACATTCCTGTAATTTTATTTTGTTGGTAGTCATATGGTTTAGTTTTAGGCAGTCCTGTGAGGAGCAGGGAGTTGGACTCTGTGATGGGTCCCTTCCAACTGGAGATATTCTATGAATTTATGGTTCCATGCCAGACTGGATACAAAGAAGAGGGGTTTTGGGTTGGTTTGTTTGTTTTGTTTTTTTTTTTCACCAAAGCACAGCAGAGCCACAGAGCTGGCTGGTGGGCAGATAACAGAGCAAGAGGGGAAGTGCAGGTTCCAGTGACTTCCCCATTACTTCTTGTCCAATTAACTGGAAGGAGAAAATTCTGCAGTGCATAGCTGAAGTCTCAGCTTGACACAGGCAGCCCTGAAAGGGAATGCTCTTGAAGAGGCTTTGCTGAGAGGAGTTTATGTGAGCTCCCAGTCGAGCTGAAAGCTGTTCCACCTGCTCCCTGGCAGAAAGGCAATGTGCATAATTAAAAGCAGACATTTCAAAGGCTATGAATACCCAGCAGGGTTTTTGAATGCTGAGAGTACTGAGGGGTTCTACCTCATCTACACACTGTTTCCACCCTTTAAGGACTCTGGAGAAATTAACTGGCTGTGTTTGGTTATTATTAATCCTTTTTACAATGGAAAGAGCATCTCAAGGAACGTCTGGTGCCAAGAATCTGTTGTTTCAAGCAGCCTCAGACACTGCAAGCCCTCCCCAGTTAAAATTTTGAGGGTTTAATTTATTCCAGAGTCTGGATCAGCACTGGTGGGAAGGTGCAAAGCCTGTGTTTCAGTATTCACTTCAGTGCAAGTGAGACTCTGTTTTTCTTTCCAGGCTCAGAAGAGAAGCTGATTGCCACAGAATTAGCTCTTCCTAGGGAAAAGGGTTTTATTGGTATCAGAGACAAATTTGTGCTTAAGGTTACTAATTCCAAATTACTTTTTCTTCAACAAAGCCATGTTATTAGATACTACAGATTTATGGTTAATTCATCCCAAATGTAATCTGTGCTGGCTCATAAATTACCTGCTTAGAAGAGATGATAACATTGCTTTGTGAGGGAGTCTAACTCTTTTAATAAAATAAGGAGAAGCAATCAAGCATACATGAAAATACAATTGCCCACCCACTCTAAGTTTTCTGTACTGGGATAACCAGTCAACAGGAATTATCTTTGGTTCAGAAATGGGAAAAAAAATATGTAAAAGAGATATTTAAAGAAATCAGATGCTGATGACATCCTTTATCAAACATCTAGTGACAGAGCTGTCCTTTTCTCCTAAAAATATGAGATCTAATCACTAACTAGTAAAAGTGTATTTAATGTTAATATAATTAATTAACACCAGACAAAGTTTTTCTCTCATTGTTTCTCTTTAGAAGCCAGTCCTCAACAGAGACATGGGCCAGATGATGACTTCACACCTGTCCAAGCCCCTGTTTTATGCCTCTAAATTAAAGTGAACATTTTTTTGAGGTTTCTCCTCTCAGTTTAGAAAAATTATATAGAATATGCTTTTCCCATATGAGAGAAACTAATATTGAATCTCTCATTAGGTCATTTGAGCATAAGGAACACTTTGCTCTTTTGTCTGCAAACAATACCATCTTTTCCTCTGAAGGTCTGGCTCTGAAATGTGCATACTATGGAGTAAAATATATTGATTTGGAACAGTTATCAATGTGAATATCTGTATTTCCATGTGAATAGGGTTGTGGGATCAGGCCAGGCACCACAGAAGGATGGATTATGGGATTGGAGAGAGATGACCTGCATAAACCTGCAAACCCCATTGTATTCTTGATTGCATTTTGCATCTCCTCTTGTATTAAAGGTTTACAAGTTATAGACACCCTATGAGAATTGCCAGACAGTGCTTTAATAAACAGATATCCTGCTTGAGCAACCCTTCTGCACAGGCATAAACCCCACTCATTTCCTCTAGGGTCTGATTTCAGCTGAAGTTGGAATCTGTCAGGACAAGGAACAAGACAACCAGGACAGGAGCAGTGAAACAGAGCTGAGCTGCTCATGAATAAATAGAAGTATACAGGCAAAAATAATGGATGAAGTGGGTGGCATTCCTGAGTGGGGCTTCCCTACTTCCTCCTTTTTCTCTCCACCTTCCTGTGTCACTCGCAACCAAAGCCATGTTTGTCTCCATGGTGCCAATTTGAGAATTACAGATGTCTGAATACTGCCCAAGGAGCAGCACAACTTTAAAACTTGCAGTGATTCACAGACTCACAGAATGCTGGAGGTCATCCAGCCCAACTCTCCTGCTAAAGCAGGTTCACCCAGAGCAGGTTACACAGGATCCAGGCAGGTTTGGAATATCTCCAGAGGAGCAGACTCCAGTCTCTCTTGGCAGCCAGTTCCAAGTGCTCTGTCACCCTCACAGGAAGGAAGATTTTCCTCATATTCAGCAGAAACTTTGTGTGTTTCAGTTTGTGCCTCCTGCCCCTTGTCCTGTCTCAGGACACCATTGGCAAGAGTCTGCTCTCTTTACTGTCTCCTCTTGAGTCTGAACAGCCCCAGCTCCCTCAGCCTTTCCTCTTAAGGGAGATGCTCCAGGCCCTTCAGCATCTCCACAGACCTCAGCTGGACCTGCTCCAGTAATTCCTTCTCTTTCTTGGACCTGCTCCAGTAATTCCTTCTCTTTCTTGACTGGGGAGCCAGAACTGGACACAGCACTGCCCAGAGAAGAGGGGAGGATCATCTCCCTCAGCCTGCTGGCCACACTCTTCCTCCTGCAGCCCAGGATGCCACTGGCACATGGTTCAATTGCTCATTTCCCACTCAGATATTAGGGAGCTAATAGTGATCACAGAGCTCCCTGGATCATCAGGATAAATCCTCCTCTCTCCATCACCATGGATCACTGTTATCTAGCTCCAAAGGAGAGAGGAGTTTTCTGTAGCTGCACAAGTGGGGAGAGCACTGATGTTTCTTTCAAGGAGTACTCTGAATGCTGGGACTTATTGCAAGAGTGCTCCTTGGCTTTAGATATGTGAATAGCAGGGTTCATTTTTTTTGTAAATAGCAGGCAAAAATAGGTGGCTGGCTAAGAGGAGTGTTCCTGAGTTTTATGGGATCAATAAAAGTTGTTGTTGTACAGAGCACTTGGCTTTCTCCAGTGGTCTCTTACAACAGCTTTAATCAGGTTCCTCCCTTCACCAGGACGAATTTCGAGTTTGCTTGGCAGCAGTTCCACAAAATCCAGTCAAAATCCAGGCTTCCCACTGGAGTGAACAGAGTTTGGATGCACTTGAGTGCTTTGCTGAAGCAGGGCCAGCCTGGGTGAAAACATCTCTACCAGGAGCCAGTCTCACCTTCTTTGGAGATATTTTCAAGGTATGAGATTTTTATTTTCCTTTCAAATGTTGGGTTTATTTGAGGTTTGGTTGGTTTAGGTTGGTTTTCGTTGTTGCGGGTTTTTTTTGGTTGTTGTTTTTTTTGTTTTTGTTTTTGTTTTTTTAAATCAGGAATAATCTCTCCAGAATGAAGATGTATGATATTCTCTTGTATATGAAAATCTGCATAAATAAGAACAGATGCTTCCAGGGCAGAGGCCTGAGAAAGGCATTTCTTTTGAAAACAGCAGTCAGAGGCTTTTCATAACTCCCCTCTTTTTGGCTGATGCTATGGTTGAGCACTGAGACCTGGGCTGGGAAGGCCCACTAACCAATTCCTTCCTCTATAAAACAGACACTGAAGAGGGAATTTGATCCAGATCTCTCCTGCACATTCCACCACACACCTTGGGTCTGAGCTCCAAACCACTGAGGGCAGCTGGATGACTCCACTGCAGTTCAGGGAATAGCCAACCTGGGGTAGGCTTGGAAAATGTCACAGCAGCATTCCTGGCTCTGCTAAGGATGTGGGCTGCTCCCATTAATCAAGGCCTTAGAAGCAGACAATCAGGGCTGCATTTAAGCTAAAAATGTAGAGGAAAAATAGAACAGAAGATGAGGATAAGTAATGGGCCTATGTGCATTCAGATCCCATTCTTCACATCACCAAAATATAAAGCAGAGCTTAGAAGGAAGCAAGATTTAGTGCTGGCTTCCTTCTAACAAAGTTAGAACTAATGGCATTATACCTTTTTATCCTATTTCTTTAAACCAGAACTGAAATGAGGGAAAAGGAGGAAAGAATGCCTCCAAAAAACAGGAATCCTTCCCTTGTGCTCATGGCCTCTCAGGCAGCCTGCACAGTGAATGCCTCCCTCGCTCCTTCCTCCTGTGCCTGCAGTTCCCTGGCTGCTCGTGGTTCATACAGAGACTGCTGCACCCTGTGGCATCTTTTGACTGAGGGAGTTGCACTTTTCCACTCTTTGGGAGCCTGGATACAACTCCACACCTCCAGCAAAACAAACGAAACCCTCACGGTGCTCATTTTGCAGTGTCAGCCTAGATAAAACACCCTTTGGAGACGTTTTACTCATCCTTTCCCCCTGAGCAAAAGCAGCAGAGTGAGGTTGTGGCCAGGCTGATCATACCCCAATGTCCTTTTAATTGCTTGGAGCTTTTAATGGGCAGCAATATTTAATTTACTGCATTATAAAATAAAGCCCAGCTCAAGACTGATTGTAGCAAATTACCCTCCCTTCCACCAAAAGTAAAACTTCGGGTTTGATGTATGTGAGAATTCTTTTTAATTGTGAATGACCATTGAAATTACCTCATTCAGCTGGGTAAAAACTGTTGGAGTGGAAACCTCGGCTTAGGTGAGTCAGTAAATATTTGTACGACTAGCAGCAGTAAAGGAAAAAGTAGGCAAGTTTGCTTTTGTTTAGGCAAACAGGATGATAAAAATAGAATTGTGTCGTGTAGGATTAACGGTTAGTGAAATCTTACTTCTTCAAGCACTGTTATTAGGTGAGGCTGCAGATCTGTCAGCACTGTCCCGATATCAAATGCATGAAAGAGAACCTCTTCAGTGTCATAGCAATAATATTAATAGGTTCAAGATGCTTTCAGGCATGTCATTTAATCTGTAAGAAAACTGTTCTTGAATGGCTTGGGCACCAAAAGTGTTCTTTTGTTCCAAGATTTCAGAACAAATTGAGGCAGAGATGCAGGAGAAGATAAAATGTGATAGCTGAGATCTTCCAGGACAACAAAAGAGACTCTCCTTTTCACAGGTTTTCCACAGTTGTCTATCATTTGTAATGATAAATCCACATTGTTGGGATTTTCCAAAGCATGCAATTTCAAGGGATTACTGAACCTCTTCCTAAATTATTTAGGGGTTTTGCAGAACTCCACAGCCATTTGTCAGTGACTTTCGACGGCATTTAGCGTTTCCAGGATGGCCTCAGGCACTTCTCTGGAATGCAAGTGTGGGAACCTGTGGGGATGCTTTTGCTGCCATTTCGCAAGACCTGTAGGTCATTTATAGGTGCTCCAGCCCCAGCTCCCTGCAAGTTTGGGTTGTTATGGCATTTGGATAAGGATCTGCCATATCCAATTAATCCGGAATAAGCCCCAAACCCATTTTTTTCTGTACATACAAGAGGCAACATTTCAAGACTGTGTGTCTTCAGCTTGGAGACTTGTCTGGTTTCCAGAAAATCTCTCATCAAGAGTTTCACTCTTTTAAATTTATCTAAGCAGCAGTGAATCTTTTCAGGTACCAAATCCGTATTTATTTTTAACTGACTAACTTTCATTGCTGTCATGCTGAAAAGCAAGAAAAAGTTCCAGCCCTTAAAAAAACCAACCAACCAAAATCAGAAACAAACAAATAAAATAACCCCAAAGTAAAACAAACAAACCCAGAAATCACTATGGTAGATATTAAGCTGAAGGCAATTTATTTATTTTGTGAAGTTACTGTTCAGCAGTTATCTCCTGCTTTCCAACAATCAGCAGGTTCCATCTCATTCTTGCTCCTGGAGGTAGAAAAGCTGGAAAGGGCAGAGCATAACAAACTCACTCGACATCACAAACATCTCCCTGTTTTTTAGCAGAAATTTTGCAAAACTATTTCCCAGCTTTTCAGGAGCTTTTCAGCCTTTAGTGAAGGGAGTCAGAGACAAAACAGAAAACAAAGCAAATACAGGTTGAACATTCACAGTCACTAAATACTGTTAACAATCATTAAGCTTTGCTGCCTGAGTCAGTAAAATACCACTAGTCTCAGATTAAAACTCTGCCTAACAGCCTTTTGGAGAGCATTCTTTAACAGAATAGAGGTTTCATTCTTTCTGGTTTAATTTCTGAGTGTTTTTTCAAAGGTCCAGGCAGTATCAACATGATGAGAAAGACACGGTCAACCCTGGGTCTGATTTAAATTAAAAAAAAAAAAAAAAAAAAAAAAATTAAAAAAAAAATCCAAGCAGAGAGGTTCTCCTGCACAGGGCTTTAAATCTAACATTTTCATAACTATTCAGCAAACCTCTCATGGAAAGACTTCCCACTACCACCTTCCTCCTACTCCCATCAAAGTGTTGTGAAAAAAGCTGGTAAATGATGACTTTAAATCATATTCCGGCAAAGAAAGTAGGCTGCCGACAACAGGGAGTTTTGCATAAAGTTATCTTTCTGAGTCTCAAACAAAACAAAGCCTATCTTATCTCCACATCACTTTACATGATGTACTCTGGAGTGGTTTCACGTTTCGTTTCGTTTGAAGAAGTAGGGGGGGAAAAAACCCCCCAACGTTTTGCAGGAATTTCCCTTATTTTCAAATGACCTGATTAGTCCCCAAGTTTGCATAGATTTCAACCTCAGGTGCAGCGGGGCAGGGCCGTCCTTTGCTGTGTTTGCCCATCTGTTTCCCTGCACTCGGAGCGCAGGGGGATCGGGGCAGAACTGTTTAATGCGAGCGGTGCTGGGAATATGGAACAAGTTACCCGGGCCGGGAGTCATTGCAGAGCTACACGTGTTCAAATTACCGGAGATTTGTTTCTCTGCTAGGGAGGATTGAGGGATGAACATGCAAAACCGTGGGATTCAGCTAAACTAAACAAAGGAATCCATACTGCATTTGGGGCCAGATGCCGTCTTCCTGAAAAGATTTTGCTTCCAAATGGTTCAGGTGCAAACTTGTTGTCTGCTGGGACCCAGAGCCAAGAATCCTTGATTTTGCTTTGGGTGTGACACGGGACTGCAGGCGGGGGGTTTCTGCCTGCTTTTCCTCTGATTCAAGTGATTTCTTTTTTTTTTTTTTTATCTGCAAAGCATGTGCACTAGGAAAGGAGTCCTACAGGCTGTGGCTGAGGGCTGGAATTTGGCCAGGCCTGAGTGGGTGCAAAGCAAAGCTGGTGGAGGTTGCTAAAAACCTACTTCATGTTCGGCAGGGTCCAAAGAGGTTCCCTGAAACCAGCTGTAGGCTCGGTAGGGAAATCTGCTGGGCCAGAGCAATGCAGAAAAACACCTCCTCCACTGAGTGCTTTTATTCTGAGGTGAAATTCCTCTGACATCCATCCCGGATCACCTGAGGACTGAGCTTTACCTACAAGGCATCATCTCAAGGCAGATGATTGCAAGGGCTTTGATATTAGCTCAAACACAGAACTGAGCTAACATGTCTGCAGGACTTCTAAATTAGAGCTGGCTCGTGTCCAGGCAGCTCCAAGCACAGCAGAGGAGCCTCAGGTCTGTCTGAAGTGTCCTCTAGATGGATTCTCAGATAGGATGCTCTGAAGTGTTGCCTCTTGTGGTTGCAGTTGCCGTGTGGGTGGCTGAGCTCTCTGAATCACATCTTGTAAAAACAGCACCTCGACAGTCCCATTAACAATACAGAGTTCTGGGTTCAGTATGAAAACCCTTCTTTTCAGAGTTCCTCAGATCTGAGGGATGGCTTGGAAGGAAAAAAAAGAATCTGATTCAGAAGTTGAAAGGAATTCATGTCTTTGCCACTACATTTACTACTGGGAAGCATTACTAACTTTTACTCTAAGAGGTATTGACCAATAACTCTCCCAGTGTTTTCCTGGTAGCACAGCAAGTAAAGAGGCTGGAGAAAGAGAGTGTTTTGCTTTCCAACATTAAAAATAAAATACATGCACACAGAGTGCCCTCAAATCTGCAGAGAGAGCCTGAAACTCAAACTAAGGGCAGAGCTTGCTAAAATCCATCAAGCCATGTGAACGCAGGGCACTCACACCACAACATAATGAAAACCATCAGAGCTCCAACTTCATGTGGCTTTCCTGGACCCACAGCATCTGCTGGCTTTGTTTTGGAATTGTGCCTCTGCCCCATTCGAGTCACTGTGTCAAGAGAAGTATGTGAGGGAGTCCTCTGGGCCTGCAGAGCAGGAAGAACAGGAACATCACAGCTGAACCATTCCAGGTGCTTCTTAAAACAGGGTTAGGCAAATGAGGGAGAAGAGAGGGCCACAGGGCTTACACTGCAGGCAGCAGACAGTCTGATGGGCCTTGCATTTCGTGCAGTCATTCATTTCCATATGTGCATGAATGCTGCATTCTTGTAGCATTCCTTGACTACTTAGAATTGGGACTACTCTGTATCCCTGTAAATGGCACACAGATCAAAACCACACCAAACCCAAAACAAAACCAATAAAATATTGTGCCTCACTCAGCATTTGCTGCCAAGGACAAGTACAGCTTGTGCACAGTGATGTGCAGTGAGGCTTTTTGTCAAGGACTTGCAGATTTTCCTCACACACTAAATGTTTTCTCCTTGTGCTGGTTTCAGCAGGGGTAGAGGTAATTTTTTCCCCAGTGGCTGGTGTGGGGCTGTGTTTTGGGTCTGATAATACTGAGATCGTTTTGTTATTGCTGAGCAGGGCTCACACAGAGCCAAGGCCTTTCCTGCTTTTCGTGCTCCTGGGGAGGAGGTTGGGGCTGCAGGGGGACACAGCCAGGACAGGTGACCCCAAGTGACCAAAGGGACATCCCAGTGACGTCCTGCTCAGGATATAAAGTGGGGGGAAGAAGGAGGAAGAGAGGACATTTGGAGTGATGGGGTTTGTGTTCTCAAATCACTGTTAGGTGTGATGGGGATCCCTGCTCTCCTGGGGATGCTGAGCACCTGGCCATGGGAGAAAGTGAATTAATTCCTTGTTTTGCTTTGTCTGTGTGCAGCTTTAGTTTTCCCCATTGAACTGTCTTAACCCATGAGTTTTCCAGCATTTGTTCTTCCAGTTCTTTCCCTGATCCCACTGATGGGGGAGTGAAAATGTGAGACTGCTATAATGCTCTTCACTACAAAATTGCTCTGACCTCATCTACACAAAACTGCAGACAGACTGTTCTAAGTAAGACCAAAACCCCCCCTGCAATTAGAATTTACCAAAATGAGCTCTTCAGAAGATGCAAACAGGAAAGGATAGGGGGTTTTTATGTCTCTGTGAAGTGCAGGAGGGAGGTGCTACCCAAGCCCTATAAGTAGAAACGTGTCCAAGCAGCCCAAACAGGGCTGGAGTGAGATCATGTCTTTGTCAGTGGCACTCAGGAAGCCTGACTTCACTCTGAGGGACCCCTAAGCCACGTCCTACACAGCAGCCCCAGGCCTGGAAGGCAAAGGCTGCAGCTCACCGGGGGTAAGGAGGAAGTGACTGTACAACCAAGAGCTGTTATTCACCCTCATTATGCTGTGGTTGCTCAGTGTTGTTCGTGTGGATTTGCTGAGGCGCAGAGAATACGCAGCAAACGTTGACTGGGTTGGAAACGGAGAGACCTCAACGTGTGATGGTAAAGGGACAGAATCAAGCAAGGCTTTCCTTCTCTACAGCAAAATACACAATTCTTAGCACAGTTTAGTAATTGTATCAGTGGCCTGCAGATAGATGGAGAATCAGGGAGTCATAAAATGACCATGGTTGGAAGGGACCTTGAAGATCGTCTAGTTCCAATCCCACTGTTGTAGTTAGGGACATCTTTCACTATCCCAGGTTTCTCAGAGTTTCATCCAGGGGCAGCTACAGCTCCTCTGAGCAACCCGTGCCAGGGCCTGCCCACCCTCACAAAGAAGAATCCCTTCCTTTTATCTAGCCTATCCCAATATAGACTCCTGAGGGACACCACTGGTCACTGAAGTATAAAATCGGAGTCACATAAATCACAAAAGCAGCTTTGGAGGCAGTCTGAGCTTTAAAATGGGCTGGACACTGGCATGAAGAATTTAGGATCCTGATGATGAAGCATGGAGCAGAGCACTGCCTCTGGAAACAAAGGCTGTAAACCATGACCTTAGAAGAGGAACATTCTCTCCAGAGAAGCAGGGGCTGTGCAAAAGCAGAGGGAGGAGCTGCTGCTGTTGCTCAGGTGATGAGTTCCTGGTGTGGTCTCTGCTCAGCAGAGCTATGGAAGCCAAGTTGCAGTATAATTTTGTCCAGCAGCAATGTCCACAGCTTAGAGATCTTTTTGATTAGCTTAGATTTATTTTTGATTAGAAGGAGGCCAAAACACAGACTGAAATATTGAAAACTTGTTCTTTGCATAAGCACAAGGTCCTTACCCTGCTTAAGGTTCACAAGGAAAGTGTCAGAGTGACACAGAGCTATTATCTGTAGTTTGACTAACTAGGAAAAAGAGGTAGCAGACTCTTCAGACTGGCAAAAAGTGTTTAATAAGGTGTGATGTCTGGGCACTGCAGCTGAAAGGATTTCAGATTAGGAGCTGGATGCCATTTTCTACCAGTTAAGGTTAATAAGCATTGGAATACCTTTCCAAAAGCTCTCATTTCTTCCCTGAAAACACCAAGTTTTCATGAGTCAAGTGGGTCACTCTGAGTGTTTTGGGTGTGAACACGTGGCATAAACACAGTGGTAGCACTCATCTTCCTCACACAACAGCAGCTGGCACCTTGTGGGACACCAGGTGCTCGTACTGGATGGAGTTCCAGCTTGGAAAGGGGAGGTTTTTGCTGGGAAAGGTCATGGGTGGGACATTGCTTGGTTGTGTTTTCTCTTAAAACATGTCACCGTATGGTTTCCATGTTTGGAAGTGGTGAACTCCTGCTCTGAGGAGAGGAGAATGGTTCTGCTACCCTGGGGATGGGTGAGTTTTTATGAACCATGGAAAGTCGTGCTGTTCACTGGCAAGGGCTTGAGTACACACATTTGTCAGTTCATATTGGAGCATATAAACCCCAGTAAACATCAGGAAGGAAATAAGGTTGCCTGGTGTGGTTATGATCTAGACCATGACATGAACATTGCAAAATGTTCCCCTGGGAGAAAAAAAAAATAATCTGAAAATATTGCAGGCAAGAGAGCAGAGAAGCAGAGGGTTCTGAGAGAGAATAGGTGATTTGGAAAACAGCCTTGAGGCTATGATGAAATCCCTGCAATTCAAACTACGTAGGAGTGCAAAAGTTTGGTTTGGTTGGGAAGGTTCTTGCCCTGTTTGAACGCCCTGAAAGGAGAGCTGGGTGTTTTTATACTCCTTTGTAAATCCATTTCAGGCCACAAGAGATTTTGTAGCATGATGTAGAGGGGAAGAGTGTTTTTGTCTAGTGGACATCAGGTTTTTCTCCTGAAGGTCAGGATAGATGGATTTTGAAAGGACCAGTTGTTCACATCAGCCTCAAGATCAAGCTGTTCTGTGCTCTGCCCACATATTGTATCTGTTAAACAATGCATTTATTTATTTCTTTAGGAATTTCTTTGCATCATGGCTGCTGAAGATTTCCAAGACTCAGATCTGATGATATTCTGGGTGTCCAGTGAGGAGGGAAATAATTTCCTGGTGCAGGAATACTTCCACGGCAGTATCAGGTAATGGAGCTCCCCCATCCCTTTCAAACACGCACCCTCCCGGAACAATGGTGAAAAAGGAGTCGTGATATTTATCAATTTCCACCATTTAACTTCCTGAAATGGAAACCCTAATGACAGCCCATGCAGGCTGCATGGTCAGGAAAACCAGACAAAGTCTCCCATTGTACCGGTCTGGTTGTTACGGGAGAGGATCTGCCTGCTTTGGTGTAACAGGATGTACTGCATATTTTGTATTTTTGCCCAGTGCTCCAATCCCTGTGGGCTAAACCTTTTCAACAGCAGCAATAAAAGAAGAAAAAGACTGAGGCCCTTCTCTTATACCACTTTTATTTTCGGGGGATATTAAATACAAAGAGTTTCACTCTCGGTGGAAGTTGTCCAACTGACTCCAGGATACTGTGTAATCATTAGGAACTGGAAAAACTCAAACTGCCTGTCTGTGGTGGCTTGGATAAGACCTGCTGGGTGCCTTCCAGAAATGAATATTGCAGCTGTGATGAGACTTGGGTTTGGGCTTTTCTTTTGGGGTGAATCGCACCCTTACGCCCAAGGCCAGCCTGAGCCTAATGCATCATTTGAGACCCATTTAAGCCCTTAAAATAAAGACTAAAGTAGCATTTAAATGTCACACAGACCTCCCAGCCCTTCTGAGGGAAGTGAGTGCACGGCAGGATATGTGCTAAACATTAAAATGTATGTGCTGGTCATTAACATGTCTGTGCTAATCATTGAATGGATGCTTTCCACTGCTAGAGACAGGAAAATGTATCCCAAAAGCTGCATCCCTGTCTTACAGATGGAACATCTCAGCCTGCACAGTGTCTAAAACCTTTGCAAAGGAACATTGTGCAGGGCTCAGCTGACACTGCAGCCTGATGTTCCTCTAAAGTAGCAGGGCTGGCTGCTCTAGGAAGGAGTGCAGCTGCATGGGAGATCTGGATGTGGAACAGTGTGCTCAGGACGTGGCACCCACTCAGCACCCCTTTAGGAGGATTTATTTGGTCTAGCTCTCTCCATTCCTGTGCCCTGTGTGCCCATATTTCTGCTTGAGTTTCATCCCAAAGGAATCCTCCATGGCCCCTCCCTGGTGCAAACCAAAGCACAGCCAGTGGAAGTAACAGGATAATCCCTCCAAAAGCAGGATCACAATCCTACCTCAGAAGCTCCCTGGGAGCACCTACAAACCTTCTCAGACAGCAAGAGCTCTCAAAATGGTCCTCCTTGGGGATTAATGTTGGGAGAGCAAGCTCTGGGTTCTCCACCTTTCCCTTTCATGGCAAAGATTTCTCTTTAGAGTGAAGATAAACCAGCTGAAGCTCTGGGCCAGGCAGTGGTGCCACCTGAGAGCATTCCCTCTTTCCTCACAGGACCTGCAGAGCCTTTCCTCCCCCAATTTCAGGGCGACCAGGAGCGAGATGGAAAAATCCGTGCACGGCAACCAGAACTTGATCTCTGAAGTGGTAGAGCGTGTGTATTAATGCCAGGTGAGATCTGGCAAGCCAAAGTTTGTTTTAAATTTCTCTTTAATCACTCTTACAGTTTCGACTTTGAAGTCTAGGGAAGTACATTTTCTGGTTTATGCCTCAGATGACATGGAAAAAGATATTCCACCTCCAGTACTGGAATATCATTTATGGATGTGTAAATTCATAAAGCTGTGCCTCTAACAATTTGCCCACGTGGAACCATCCCAATTTGCAGCAACTGAGAACTTGACTAGAAAAGAAAATAATTAAATTTTTTTATTATTATTATTATTTCTTTGATTATAATTGCCCCAGAATTTCATGTCTAGCTATTCCTGAGTATAGGATCTATATTCAGCCTATGTGCAAAAGAAGGGCTGGGAGGACAGGGAGAAGCTGAACATACACATCTTTGGAAAAATATTTAAAGAAATAATGACAAAAAGTGGTAAGGTTTGGAGGGGCACAAGAGAATGCAGATTTATTTGAGCTCTGTTTTTCTACTACAGATGTTCTGCTAACTAGAGCAGAGATGTTCAGAGACCACATATTGGCTGTAAAAGTCTAGGGCTGCGATTAATTAAATGTCTGCTGCTCCTCATATAAACTGCACTCGAGAGTTTTTCAGGCCTTCTACTCCTCTGAAGGAACAGCTGTAGAATACATCACATGCATATCTTGCACCCTTAAAATGTATTTTTATAACAAGTGTCATATTTTTTTTTACAAGGAAAGTTTAACATTTTACCCTTCCTCTGATTATCTTGCTGCTGTTCAGAAAATAAAATAGGAGAAGGGTCTGATGCTTACTCTGCTAACATGTGATACTTCCTGCAGAGCACTGCCTCCACCCAACATGTGTTTTTAAACAGAATTCATGGTAGGTTCAATGGTCACAATTATTCACTTGTGTTATGGCTTATGTGAGTCCATTTCTTGCAGCAGTTGTTGGAAGGCGAGGACCCTGTTCCAGTCCATTCTCCAGGTTAATGCCTGAAAATGTAAGAAATGCAGTTTGTCATTTGCACCTCCTCCTGCTTCTGACTGGACAATCCCACCGCTTCTCTTGATCCCTCAGCTCACCCCTCCCCTGGATACCGGTAAGACGAGTACTTTTCTTGCATGATACATTTTTATTTCTGTTTAACCTTGCAGATATCTCTTTTCCTCCTCCATGATACCTCAACAATTTGATTTCTAGCCAGGCCTCAGACAGTTTGCTATTTTAATTTGGTACGGTACCCACAAATTCACAACATTCTTGTGTTGTTACAGTAAAACAATACAGGATTTTAAAAGTGCCCAGCCCACTTTAACTCCACACCCCTCGTGGCTGCCTCCTCAGCCCTGACAGAAAAATTAAGCTGATGTTAAATGTAAAACTTTCAGCCTACTGGAGCTGTTATACCCTTGATCCACTGCTTGCACGTGCCACTCATAAAAACACAACCCCCAAGCAAAGGCGTCTCCTTTGCTCCCTTGGAGATGTCACTGACCATAAAGAAGCAAGTAAAACATTTTGCCTTGAAGCCACAGCTGTTCACACCAAAACCACTTGCAGTCCTGACCAAGTATGACTGCTTTAAGCTAATGATTTTGTTTGAACTGAAGAGCCTGGCCAGTTACAACTGCTGTGGTGGTGGACAAATGCAGGGGTGGCTCGTGAGGGGCACAAAGGCACAACCTGGCTAATGCCATCCAAAAAAAAAAGAGGAACAGCCTGTGTCTTCCTGTGGAAAACACTTTCTGATTGTTTTTCTGAGGTAGATGTTACTTGACCTTTAAATAAACACCTGAAGGCCTGTAAGAACTTTGTCCAGGACTCCTTGGAAGTGCCAGCTGTGTGTGGAGGGAATGCCAGCCATGGAAATGGGAGCTGCCTTGGCCACAGGCAGGAGGAGAAGGATGCAGAAGTTCCCTCAGTCTCCAGGAGCACTGGGCTCCCAACACATCCGCTGAGACTGGCAGGAAGGATGCCCCAGTAAGGGTGGTGGTGTCTTATTTATCAACCACAAACCCATTTCCATATCAACAGGCAGGCTAAAGTCACTCAAAACAGCTGCCAGGAGGTCTCCATCTGAGTGGGTTTTCACAGCATGCAGGCCACCTGGCCCAAAAAAGGGACAATGTTGCATATGTTGCTATCCTAGGGTGGGGGTTTAAGGCTGTATTTCAAGTGCTGGAATATCTAGTCCTTTCCAGAAGACTAGCCTAAAATATTAATCTTTAAGAATTCTTTGCATAATTACTCATAATGAGTATTTTATTTACTAATGAGTCCTTTAGAAATAATTTATTTTAATGCATCACTGAAGGGAAGCTTTAAGTTGAGCAGATTTGAGCACTGTAATCGTAATGTTTGCATTGTTAAAACTTCTGACAAGACCAACAAACCATGGCCCTGGACACTTCCAGGGATGAGGCACCCACAGTGTCTCTGGGCAACCTGCCACTCTCAGAATATAATTTTTTTCCTAATATCTAATCAAAACATCCTCACTCTCGATTTGAAGCCATCCCCCCTTGTCCTGTCATTACAGGAAAACAAATCTCTTACAAATAATCCTGCTCCATCTTTCCTCTAAGTTCCCTTCAGGGACTGGAAGGCTGCATGAGGTCACCCCAAAGCCTTTTCTCTCCAGGCTGAACAATCCCAGTTTTCTCAGCCTTTCCTTCTTAGCAGAGCTGCTCCATCCCTCTGATCATTATCATATTAAAATTTCCTATAAAGTTAACAGAAAAGAGGCTTTTGACCCTCAGGAGGGACAAAGCTGTCCTATGTTAAGAATTGTGTTCGTACAGGTCGATTTTTTTAATAGGATCTTAACCAAACCTGGGTCCATTCCCAGCTATAGCCCTATGTTGATCACAAGTCTATCAAATGCTGATTTTTTGGTATTTAGAACATGTTGGGCAGGCAAATCTCTTGGATTTCATTCCACCTTCTTATAATTTTACAGAACAAATGTTACTTCCCAGAGTAATTGCCATCTTCCCTGTGCAATGACATAGAAATGCCAGACAGTCCTAACACCAGAACAATGAAAAGCAAACTGAATCATTTTAATTTCCAAGAAGGGAGAGTTCAATTAATGGTGAAAGACAGGTACTGCTGGGTAGGACATCCCTGCTAGGCCTTGGCTACTTCTCAGGGGGCTGTAGGGCAGACACAGGACCTTGGATTTGTGGTTTTCTAACATCTTCTAATGTTCCTGAGCACTGAGAAAGAGGTGATGTAAAACAGGACCTTTTTATAAAAAAACTGGAAGGACACCTGGATAAAATCATTAACAACTTTTCCAGTATCTCCACAATCTCTCGAGCTGCTCCTTCATGTGAGTGTTTCTAATGCTCACAGCAAAGTTTCTTACGTGACTAGAGCACTACAGGATCAGGAATCCCCTGCTACCCAGGCTGTTATTTGCAGGATCCTAAAGGGTTTCACAGACAAACCCAGGGGGTGAAGCACAACTTTAATGACAGCAGCTTGTAGCTCCCAGAGACTCCAGAGGTTTGTGGATCTTCTTTCATCAGGATTGAATTTGATCCAAAGTGTACAAGACTTGTGTTGTGCCTCAGAGCTAATTGAGGATTTGTGGCTCTCTATCTCTCAGCTGGGAAAGGTCAGCCTTGAAATTTCCAGGTCAGAACTGTTTGACAAGGATTTAGTGTCATCCACAACTTGGGACATGCTAACAGGATTTCTTGTTTAAAGGCAGTGCTGTGACTGTAAAAAGAGGCTAAGAGGGCAAAGCTGTGAGGAAGGAGATGATTCATTCCAGTGATTTATCCTTCCATTTCCAGGCTCTCAGACTAAAAGATGTTCCCTCTCATTGCAGGAGGCATGACTGTCCCATCTTTCCACTATTGCACTGCTGTGCTGAGTTATTGCAGTTTTGAAATGTAAACAGGACAGATTTCCTAATCCGTGGGGTAATTTGCACAAAATAATTTGTACCTTCCTGGATCCTTGCTTGGTGTAACAGGGCAGCCCAGCCAACAACTTCTGTCATTTGGGAAATCACAGACAACTCCAGAGATGAGCAGTGGGACACACCATTTAATTATCAGCAGCCTTTCTAAGCATTCCTGTTTTTCCAAGGCTCTATGGCCGGACAGTTGGAATTAGGCTGTAGCCTGGGAGAATATTACACTGGCCTCTTGTGCACCATATGCCTTTTCATTGACAAACTAACACTTCTTTAATGAGACGTGCTGAGGTTGTTATCCAAAATCCATTCCTTATCCCAGATCTCATCTCTAGCACCTCTCCCGGGGTATCTGGGAGTTTGGACCCAGACATATCTGCCAATACAGGGCTCAGGCAGGTCCCAGTGAAGTCAATAAAAATATTGTTGGTGCTGAGCAGACATGCATTAGGCTCAAAGGAAAAGTAAAACCCATCCAAGAAAATTACAGGTTCTTTCTTCAATCAAAATATGTCTTCTCTCTCTCTCCCTTTAATTTTTTTTCTGCTGTTTTGACTTTATAACGAGTTTAAGTAACTGAGAAAATGTTTAAATTTTTAAATGTTGAATAGTTCTGGTCCAATGCCCAAAAAAGTTAATGTGACCTCCCTAATACATAACTCTTATTAATTTTGAAACTTAGTGACTCCAGTCAAGAATTTTTGGGGATGACAGAACACCGAAATGTAGAAAAAGAAATACCAGGAGGTTGAGAAGTGAACTTCAGTTCGCTGGCATCACCATTTCCGGAAAAAAAATGGAAAAAGAAGAATGAACACTGGCAAAACTTTGGTGAGTTATGTTAAAGCAATCATTTACATGGGAATATTAATTTTTGAAGCTTTTGTGGCTTTAGTTAAGCTGTTCCTTAGGGAAATGGTGGACTTGCAAAGCAGCTCCTGGAAGCTGCAGGGGCAGGTCTGTGCATCCCACCACCCATCCCGACCCTGCCAAGCATCACAGGTGTGCACATCACTGTCTTCCAGACAGAGCTGTCAGGGGTGGGATGCTGCTTGCAGGTGAGGATGAGGTTGGAGACCTGCATCCCTGCAGAGTCCTGCAGCCGGAGAGCACCTGTTCCTGGCATTGTCTGGGGACGTGGAGAGGAACCAGGGGATAAATAAGCACCTTTGTTTGTCGGTGTGGGGTCTGGACCTCAGCAGGGGGAAATCAGTCAGAATCCTCAGGGGTTCCCTTGCTCTCACCTTCCCAGCGCCCTTCCAGCCCATGACCTCGGCAGGGAACGAGCTCCTTGCCATCTCCGCTCAGTCCACTGGCAATGCTAAGGTGCAAAGGTGACAGCAGCCACCTGCCCTTGGCGCTGGCCCTGCTGCAGCCCCGAGCAGGGGGTGGCAGGCGAGGGGACGGGGTCAGCGAGTGTGTGTGACACTGGGGGGATGATCTAAGGGTCCGAAGTCATCCCGAAGGTCAGAGCAAGCATTCCCTCCTCCCCGCCCACTCTGCCGCCGGGGCTCGGGGGCATCCCAGTCCGCCCAAGTGGATGACAACTCGCCGGCCCTTAATGACAGGCTGGGCGCAGAGCGGCTGCCCGGACAAAGACGGGAAGTTCGGCGCTGCCCGGGGCAGGGGCCGGCACCGAGCGGGGACACGGCGGGACCCGGGGGCTCCATCAGCCCGGCAGAGCCGCGGCCGCTCCCTCGCTGGCTCCGGAGCCAGGCACAGACCTCTCCTCCTCCTTTTCCTCCTCCTCCTCCTCCCCGAGCTCTGCGAGCCGCAGCCCCGGCAGGACGCGAGGTAAGCGCGGCTCCGGCCGCGGGGACACCCCGAGCCCCGCGCGGCTCTGCGGCTCCCGGCGATTCGGGGGAAACCTCGCGTTTTTCGCACACACACACAGACACACCACAAACATCTTTCTCCTGCCGGTCTCTCTCTGCCGTGCCCCCGGCTTCCTCCGGCTATTCCCCTCTCCTGCTTCCCTCTCTCCCGCTCACTCTCGCTGGTTTTCTCCTCCCCCCGAAGCCACCCCCCCTCCCCCTTTCCGCCTCCCCTCAAGTTTCTCCTTCTGTCTGATTAAATGAGAAGGAAGTGTGGGAGTGGTGGTTTTGAAGCTCTCCCTTTAAGAGGCAGCCTGCAGTGACGAATTGTTGAAATTGCCATTGCAGGATGGCATTCCGCTATAAATTCATTGTTCCACCTCCTCTCATCTTCACATTTCTCTCCCTTCTCCTCTTGTTCACATCGACAGACTGGGGATAACAACAACAACAACAGGAAAGATACAGGGAGGGGGCTTTTACAGAAATCCAGGACGTTTTCCGCTTCTTGGGCTTTTTTTCTTTCTTTTTTTTTTTCTTTTTTTTTTTTTTCTTTTTAACCATCTCACCGGAGACGATCGAGGCGGTTTTGGGTGCCTGAATTTTTTCTCTCCCCTTCTTCTCCTTCTCTTCAAAACAAAAGAGGGCAAAAGAAGGAAAGGAGCCCACCGGAGCCCGAGAAAGTGCCGAGTCGCAGCAGACCTGCCCCTGCTGCTGCTGGTGATGATGATTCGGTGACTACAGCAGAGAAGTGGAAGAGGAGTGGGAAGTGCTCAAACTTCTCTACTTGCCGGCTCCGAGCCGTCTCTCCTCCTTTTCCTCTCTCCTCACTTTGCCTCCCCGGCAGCAGCGATTTGGGATTTTTTTTTTTTTTTCCCTCCCTCTCTCTCTCTCCCTCTCTCTCTGTCCTTCCATGTGCTCCCGGCTCTTCCCTGCAGAGAAACACAAAGTTCACACGCGAGCGGCTTTTGTTGACATTTTTTTCTCTCCCACTCACACTTGACTTAGGGAGCGAGAACTTTTTTTTTTTCTTATTTTTATTTTTGTCGTTGTTGTTGTTCTTTTTTTTTTTTTTTTTTTTCCCTCCCTTCCCCGCATCTCTCCTTTCCTCCCCATCCCTTAACTACGCTGCCGCGCTCCGCCGGCCGGCTCCTTCCACCGCCGCCTCCCGTTATCACCATCATTCTCACCACCACAATTACCGTGACGGCCGCCCCGCTGCCCCGCGCCGAGGCGAGGATGCTGCCGGCGCTGCTGTGGCTGCTGCTGGCCGCCCGCGCCGCGCCGCCGCCGCCGCCGCCCGCACCTGCCGAGCCCGGCGCGCCGCCCGCCCGGCCCCCCGCCCCCGGGCCGCCCCGCGGGGCCGTGCGGCGCCTCGACCCGACCTACGCGGGGGGCGGCAGGGCGGGCTACGTGCTCTACGCCGGGGGACAGCGCTTCCTGCTCGACCTGGAGCGCGACGGGCCGCGCTGCCACTACCGCGGCACGGTGGACGGCAGCCCGCGCTCGCTCGCCGTCTTCAACCTCTGCGGCGGCCTCGACGGCTTCTTCGCCGTGGGCCGCTCCCGCTACACCGTGCGCCCGGCGCGCCGCGCTCCTCACGGAGAGGCCGGAGCGCGGATCTACGGCGAGGGCCCGGCCCGCGCCCCTCACGTCTTCCGCAGGGAGCGCTTCAGCTTCGAGACGGTGCCGGCCCGCACCAGCTGCGAGACCCGAGACCCCGCCGGGCCGGCGGGCGGGGACGGGCGGCCGCGGCGGCGGCGGCGCTCCGTGTCCCGGGCCCGGCAGGTGGAGCTGCTGCTGGTGGCCGACGCCTCCATGGTGCGCAAGTACGGGAAGGGGCTGCAGCACTACCTGCTCACCCTGGCCTCCATCGCCTCCCGGCTCTACGCGCACGCCAGCCTGGAGAACCACGTGCGGCTGGCCGTGGTGAAGGTGGTGGCGCTGGGCGACAAGGAGAAGGGGCTGGAGGTCAACAGGAACGCCGCCACCACGCTCAAGAACTTCTGCAAGTGGCAGCACCAGCACAACCGCCTCGACGACGACCACGAGGAGCACTACGATGCCGCCATCCTCTTCACCCGCGAGGTAGGCATGGCCCTGGCCGTAGGCACGGCCGCGACCTCCGGCCACCCTGCTCGGCTTTGCCCGGTGGTTGCCTCCCTGCTCGGGGGTCCGGCTCGTCCGTCGGGCAGTGCTGCATCTCGGGGAGCGGCACCCATGCCCAGCTGCCGGGGGATGGCGGAGGGGTTGAGATTTGTGTGTGGCCCTGCCCTGTGCTGTCAGCCCCGCGGTGGGCACACCAGTGCAGTGTTGGGACCCCGGCCCGGTGGAGAGGCAGAACTCAGCCTAATGTCTCTCTGCTTGAGACATGAGTTTGTCCTGTCTGTCCCTGTGAGGTGTTTAACACCCGGCTGCTTTCGCTCTGCAGAGATGGTCCGGGTGGGCAGGGCTGATAGCACTTCCTAGCCTAGATTAGTACCCAGACAAACCTGCTAGTGGAAATGGTGGAGAACGTCGTAGGAGTACAGACATGTTGCTTGTGGAGCACATTGGGACGCTATTCCCAGCAAGAATAGCTCCACCACGCTGGAAGCCAGCAGCGCTTGTGGTTCCAGTGTAGGACGTAAATGCAGACCGCAGGTAAACAGAGCTGCACAAGCTGGCTGAGCTGGGCTGGTGGCAGGGGGCTGCAGTCCCTGTCTTGTCCCCAGAGTGGGTGCCCTGATCAGCTGTGGGTTGGAGCTGCTTGTGTTGCCCGTGCAGAGCCGTGCCTTGTTGCTCCACGCTGGGTTGTTGATTAATTGCATTGCCAGAGGTCGTTAAGGGACAGTGCTCTGCTAGACATGTGGCCGAGTTTATGCAATGAAGTTCTGTAAGAATATCCCTTCAGCGGTTTGGGTTTGGTGTTTTCTTTTTTTCCCTTTCCCCAAGTACGAAAAAAAATAACTGCATGACTTTCCGTTCATTTGAGTTCTCCGGCTTTGCTACGTCGTAGGAGCCTGCCAAAAAGGATGCTTTGGATGGTTTGTGGAAGGAGTTGCTCCAGAAGGGGGAAAAAAAGCGCCTGGCTTGCTTTTATAGCTGTAAATAGTTGAAACATTAGGTTCTGTGTCAGGCATCACTTGTACAACAGGAGCCCTTTTTAGCAGTTTAATGCCCATCAGTGCAATTTGCAAGCTTTCAATTTTTTTATCAGTATAACCTGAATGAAAGCAGGCTACCTAGACTGGGTCAGAATGTTTTTGGGTTTGCTGTAAACAGCTTTTCTCGTGGCTTACTAAGCCTGGGCCAGAATCCATCACTTCTCTCTGAAGAGTGTTTCTCTCTGCCAGTATTCCCACTTATTTCACTGAGCTATATGACAGTTCAGAAACGCTTACCGTGGCGATTGTGAACCTTAAAATCAATTACTAAAAGTTAATTTGGATTGAGATAGGATGTGACTTTAAAGTGCAGTTGCTTTGCAGATGCTTAGCTGTAATTCCTTGCATGGACACCCTCCTGCCAGAGTAAGAGGGTGCTGTTAATCACTAATCCACTTTGAATGACTCATGAGCAATGCATAGAATTACCTCTCTGGGATGTAAGTAGTGCATAGAATAAACAAATCACCACAGTTCCTGTGGTCTCCTTCCACTCTTAAGATGCAAATGTTGCTTACACTGCTACTCAGGGCTGCTTCATGAGAAAAAAAAAAAAAAAAGCACAGGGTTGTGTTTTCTTGGTTTACATTTTAACAGCTCTAACTCTGGGATTAGCTGCTCGATGCAGTTCAGGACAACTTAATCTGCTTTAATGCTTTGCTGTGTGCACACGGACATTGTTTGGCAGGGTTTGACTGAATTAAGAACTAGACTGGAGTTTCTTGCTACATGTGTTCATGATGTTCTTTGCAGAGAGTGTGTGTGAGCCCACACGATTTTTATATGCTTACCCTTGAAATGTCAACACGAATCTGTTTGCTCCCTGTGGAATGTAAACACAAAAAGGGTTAAAGGATGAAAAAGCAGTGGAGATGTTTCCTGGAGAAAACAGCCCCACTTTGAACTAAAGGAGAGATTTTTTCCAGTTTAGCTTTTCAATGAGAGTGGCAGCAGTTGGCAGGAGAACACCACTTTTACAACTCTGTTTTGGATGGATGAAGTTGGTTGCTAAGCTACAAGACGCCGAGCCGTGGCTGCGTGTTTTGATGGGCTCTGAATATCGTCATGCTGATTGTTGAACATCCAGATGTCTCTTTCTAAGTGCCTTGGGTTTTGGGCATTGGGCAAACGTGTGAGGTACATTTTCCATCGTTGTTTACTAACTGAGGCCACCTTGAGCCTCGTCAACAGAATAATATTTGCAGATCGTTTGTCAGCTGAATGCATGGCCTCAGCTGTATGGAATTGGTTTTGTGTAGATAGAATCTGCATTGTGCATGGCTGGTGCCATACAAATCCCTAATATAATAATTATCTTTGTTCCAGAGTGACATTTGATTGGATGTTATTTTTTTTACACCAAAAGAGGGCTTTATTTGAGTTCCTTATAAAGGAAGAATCCCGACAGAATTCAGCAGTGTTCACTTCATCCTCTTTGGTTGTCTTTACTTCTTTAAAGATGAATTAGTAACCATTGATAGACTGAGAGTGCAATGGCAGCTCTCCTTTATTATTAAATTAGTAGTGGTTCACATTATATTATATAAATCCAGATTATGGTTGTCAGCATTATCATCATCATTCATACTAGGAAGTACTTCCCATGTGAAAAAAAAAATTAGGAAATGTACTGATTCGGAGTAAAAACAGCCACTTACTTCTGGTCATAATCTGTATTTAATTGGGTAAGGGCTTTAAAGCAATTATCCTGCAGATCATAGTAAATCAGTATGAGGATGAATTCAGTTTGGGGTGACACAGGCAACATCTTAAAGCTGGTTTTAGGCTTTTTGTTGCTTATCAGTGATGGCAAGGGTCCATTAGCTGCAGTGGGTCCTGTGTTTACTCTGTAAATGCAAGGAGCACTGGAGTTACATGTCTGGCCATTGTGAAAACATTCAGTGGACGCAGAATTATCTGTCACTAAATATTGCAGAAATTTATTTGGGTTCAACAGTGATTATTTAAATCTGATAATGAGAAGTGTATTTTCCCGGTGGTGCCAGTCTCTCATTTTGACCCACGTGGAGCAGGATGAAGCATGACAGAGGTCTGACTTGACAGTAAGAAAACATGATAATTTTCTGATATTTTTAAATTTCCTCAAGGCAGCTTGACCATAACAGCCTTAGAGAGTACATGGGTCCCCTGCTGTTGGACTACTTTGTGGTTGAGTCCTTGGCAGCAGCTGTAAATCTTCGGGCCATATGGATCCTAGAGCATCCTCCATGGAATATGGTGGTGCAAGGATGCAGTTCTGGCAGCCAGGTGAATCCTCCACCCCATAGAGAAGTGGCTGTGTGGTCGGGAGGAGGAAGAGCTTGCAAAGCCCTCTTTCCCTGGGAATTAGATCACTTGTTGTCCATGGCAGTGACGTCAACAGCAAATTTAGAATTTAGTGTTTCATCACTTGTTCTCAGTGGCAGTGAAGTCAACAGCAAATTTAGAGTTTATTCTGTTTCAGCCTTTTTATAGTGAACAGTTTGCAGAAGCTGGAAGCAGAGTGTCTTCAGATTTTTATGGGTGCAACAAAACACTTGCCAGATTATTTGTCACAGTAGCAAAACAGATTAGATGGGACTTGCAAACTGCAGTTGAACTCATGTTGTTCTTTTTCTGAGGTCCAGCCTGCTCTGCAATTATCCTCTAGAATTCATCCAGTCTATTTCATTAGTGGCCCTTAGTTAAATTTCAAGTGAACTATTGAATGCATTTGGACAAAATCCAGCTCTCTTCCTTTCCCCCCAGTTCTGAATCATCTGAAGATTAAAATAGATGTTTCTCACAGTAGATACAGACATTAGGAGCAAGAAAAAAATCCTTTCCTAAGTGCTTGTTAGTTAGCATCATCTGTGATAGTACCATCATGCCTGGCTCGAGCAGAGGGTTCATGCTAGAGCCAAAGGCCACTGTCCTGCCTTTTTCTACACAGTAATTATATGGGGCTGGTGTGTTTGATTTAGTTTAACTGTCCATCTGGCAGTGCTGTTGAAATTTAACAGCAAGCTTTGTATTATCTCAGCTCTGTAGATGATAATTTCATTGCATGGAGCGCGTGCTTTCTTTGGCTCTACTTCTTTCTTCTTTCTTTCTTTTTTTCTTTTTTCTGTTATCATCTTCCAACAATTACTATCCCCTAGTAGTAAAACAAGTCACTGTACCAATGGTCAACAGGATAGATTTCACTCTTAATTATTATTACTCTGAAGAAATTTTTAGTGTGATGTGTGTACCAGTTTCATAGTGTTTTCACAAACTTTGTTGCCCATCTAATACATTTAAACAATGTTCCTAGGGAAAACAATGTGGGAGGTAACTGATAGAGGAGAAGTTTGATTCACCCTGATCTGGAGAGATGGTGTGGAGTTTCCCCACAAAGGAACTGTGGCTTAGGCAGGTTAAATCACACATTTTTACTTGGTCATCAGTCACCAGTTTCATGACTGAAACTTCTCCTTCTGCTTTATGTGCATTTTTGTCAATATTTTAAAATAACCTGTTGTTTGCATAACTCTGTGGTGGATTTTTTTTTTTCAAATGCTCAAGCCTCAGGCTCATATTTATCATATGAACCCCAAAAGCAAATTACCTCAATTTTTAAGCTAAACTACTGGGGAAATAGATTTGGAGGGTTTTTTTGGTAGATATGGCAGGTATCACCATTGTGGTTTTCCTCAGAAGGTAACCAGGCTTTGGCCACCCTCTCAAAATGTGGCCAGGGGAGGACAGAGCAGTAACCCAGTGAGTCTTTCCTCACCCTGAGTCCTTTCTGCTCCTGTGAGCATCACTTTTTTTAAACCACGTGTGCCACTCCACGTTGCTGTGACATCAATGAAAGTTCACCCCCTTTGCAGAGAAGCTCCTGAGAGGGTGGATGTGTGTGTTCCCAACACCACCTCGCTCCACCCTCCCTGCCCAGGCCTGCGGTGGGAAGGCTGCTGCAGGAAGTCGGAAAGTCGTGCTTAATTCCTTCCTCTGCTTGAGGGATTTTAGGTCTGTATCGCCCACCTCCCAGGAGAGGTCCTTAACCAGGAGGTCGTAAGCTGTTCCAGGTGTTAAGGAAACTTTCCACCCCTCTGACCAAAGGTCTGTCACTGTTTAGTGAGTAATTCATATGGTGAGAACGAGAGGAATCGTGACCTGGAGCCGCTGAGTGGAGCGCAGCGCTTGGAGCAAGGTGGTCTGGGTTCCTCAGGCACGGAGAGGAGGCTGTTTCTGGGATTTACCACAGGCTGTTCAGTGGGAAAGAAGAAGATGAGCAATAGGGAACAAAAATTGGGTCCCTTCACTGACTGCACTTCAGCTGCAGCCTGGGCTAGAGAAACCTCAGGCTCAGGGGCTGCTCCAGGAGGAGCCACAGCTTCCTGTGTGCATGGCAGGAGCCTGGTGTAGACCATCCAGTGCTCTCCTAAAAAATATGCTTCTTGTTGGCCTCGTCCCTGGAAGGAATTTGTAGCTGGATCATGTTCTTACTGGGAAAAGGCTGTAGCTGATGAGCTGTTGCAAAGGGACCACTAGACCAGGTGAGGAGAGCTGTAAAGGTTTTAGCTGTGCTTTACAAAATGGTGATGTGCAGCTTGGCCTGGTACAAAGCCTCATCCCGTGGGTTCCTCTCATTCTGATCTGAGAGGCTCTGTAGGCTTGGCTTCTCTCAGGGGCAAAGGTGGAAAACCATGAAACATCTGAACTCCAATAAGCAAAGTGTCCAACTGTTCCAGACTGTGGAACTGTGGCACCTTGGGGCCCACAGGATCCCAAACTGCGAGCCCTGTGAGGGGTAGATAACTCAAAAGACCCGAGGACATGTTCTTCTGCCCTTAAATCCCACCAAACTGTCCATGTTGGTGCTCACATCACATTTTGGATATAGTCAGCAGGCCCTGACCTAATACCAGCTTTCACTAAACAGGTTTATTCTTGTTTTGAAACCTACTGTAGAGCACATTTCAGGTGAAATAAGCTCCCTGCTCCAGCCAGGACATGGTGACAGTTATCTCCCTTCACAACAAGGCCATGTATGCATGGCAGCCAGCCAGCTGCTCCTGATGGATTTAGAATGCCAAGAAAACTTGGCCTCTAATGAGCCGTCTAATTAAGTACTAGACTTGTGATGTACAGCTTAGTTTTACTAAGCCATTCCTTTGCCAAAGCTTAACATCTCTTGTCTCCTGCATAGCAAATGCTTTTCCTTGTCATTCTTCTGTTTTGAAACTGCTGTAAAGCAGCTCAAGGGCCAGGTTGCTTTCCTTCTTTAGAAATATCAAAAAACATTTTTAAAGCTTCTGTCGCTGTTTCAAGGCAATTGAGCATCCATATCTGAGTAGCTGATGAACTTTCTACTAGAAGCAAAAAAAAAAAGCCCAGAGTGAAATAATAATTGGAAACTGATTTTATGTATCACGAGTCCCCTCTTTCCTCGTGCTTTGGCTGGAGTATGAAAAGTTGAGGTTGCCCACACAGATTTTTTAAGATTGCATCATTACATTGAAGCCTGGTTTTAACAAAAAATTAAAGTATTTTCCACAGAAATAAAACCTTCTACTGTACTCCCAGAAAGTTTACTTCATGAAAGTAGTAGACTGCTTTCCAGGACTGCTTAGGAAAGAAAAAAACAAATGTAACCATTGATTCTGGTAATGAATAATCCATGGCCAGTGTTTGATGGGTAAGCAGGCATGATTTTCAGTAACATCACTTGCAGTCAAGCTGTTTGGAAGCTGGTATTGGTGAATTGACCCCAAAGCAAACTTTTCAGAATATTTCTCTCAGAGATGCCACTTGATAGGCTGCACTCCTGTTTTTAGTATGTACTATGGAAATAAATATAATCCAGTTCCAATCATGCAGAGGCAGGAAAAGTAAAGAAGTGAATGAGACAATGACAACATAGAGGAGCATTCAGTAATCTGCCTAAATGATTATTGATAATGGCAGCTTTAGCTGCATATGAGCATCTTCAGGCAGTCACCAAGGGCTGCAATTGGCAGGGAAAAGCAGGGTGCTCAATCCATGCTCTGCTCAAAGCACAGCCATGGCATGCCCTGCTCCAGCAGCAGATGGGCAACCCACAGACATCCCCATAGCAGCTTCTTACAGAGGAGCTGATGCCAGATAGAGATTTCCTGTCCTTGTTTCCAGAATCCTTTACAAGTCTCTCTGCTGCTTCCCAGCTGGGGTTTGGCGGCGGCTGCAGGACTCCCACACCGACTGCTGGGGGGCCACGGGGAGGTGGCCATGGGGCTGCTGAGGGGCCAGGGCTTTGCTGTAGCACTGCCCTCCACTTTCTGACCCCAGGGTGGGCACTTCTCTCCTTTCTGGGGGTGGCTGGAGGCATCTGAGGACACCTGTTTGCCAGCTGTCCATGGGGAATTGGAGGAGCTAGGTGATTTTACATAAAAGCAGTTTGCAGAATCATGTCTTTCCTGCTGTGGGATTTTTTAGGAGCAGCCTCTGGTACAGCCCCGATACCTAGGGAAGACATTGTAATGCAATCCTGTGCACAGCTTTGGAAATGCTGAGGTGAGATTATGGTGTAACATCTCTGCCCTAATGTTCCGTGCTCCACACATCCCATCAGAATTAGCTCTGTGGAAGTTTACAAGATTGCTTGCTTAGAAAAATTACATATTTTTATTTATATTTGTGTCATCAAACCTAGTGAATCATTGTGAAGTCTGGCTGTGCCTGCTGGTGTAAATTCCCAGAGTAGCTGCTTCTTGTGTGCAAATGGGAATAAATCCTGACTGGCATGAGCATCTGGGTGCTGACACCATTGTGCCCACACTGGGAGCAGCACTGATGTCAGTACCTGTGTAATAATGACACCCAAATACAAGAAAAGACTGAGTAACGTAGAATCTGCATGCAGAGACAAAGTCTGAATTAATGCAGTTTATATTACCTTGGCACTGTCAACCTGTCTAGCCCTCCTCCTGTAAGCTGCTTTCTGTCTGATTTATGTGCTCTTTGGTACTTGTGTAAGAATTTCAGTTCAGCTGCTTGTGTGGATTCAGGTCACATTGCTCTGTCACAGAATCACAGGATCAGTCATGTTGGAAATGACCTCTGAGATCATTGAGTCCAGCCTAGGAGTGACCACCACCTTGTGCTAGACCATGGCTGTGAGTGCCATGTCCAGCCTTTCCTTAAACACCTCCAGGGATGGCTGGGCAGCCCCTTCCAGTATCTAATCACCCTCTCTGTGAAGAAAGTCTTCCTAATGTCCAACCTAAACACTGAGCTTAAGTGTCTTCTTGTCCCATTGATGGTTTCCTGGAAGCCAGAACTGAGCCTGAAATTTCTCCTCCGTATGTGTAATACTGCTTTGTATTTTTAGCTTAAAAACTTTGTTGGGAAAAAAACCCTTTTTTCTTTTTCTTTTTTTCTTATTTTTTTCTTTTTTTTTTTTTTGTGTGTTTGTGTGTTTGTAAAGAGATACTCTGTCACAGTATCTGTGCACTCGGTGTGATTTTCTTTGACTTCAGTGGGATGTGCATCCTGTGCATTTCTGCACTTGCCTAACCTGTCACAATCAGTGAATGCTGCTGCTCTGAAGCCTCCTACAAGGTGTCTCTTACTCACATGGATTAATTATGAAAGGCTTCATAAGAGGAAGTCCTTGTAGAAAGAGATCTGAAGGGAAGAAGAGAATCTTGAAAATGAAGGAGAAAAAGTGCTCTTTGATCATTTTGATAATAACATTTGTCATGCCTTGAAAATGACAATTTCATTCAACCACAATGAAATATTGGAGTGTTCCAAATAGCATGGCCCTTACTTTTCCTTCTCATCCAAAAAATGTGTATTCACACTAATATTCTTCCTTTTGCTTCAACAGAAGCATGGAAAAATTACTGCTGGTGATAAAACCACAATGTCTGACCAAAGTTGAAAGACAAAACCTGATGCTACCTGCATGGTTTTTGGAGACACCCCTGTATCTACATGTGGGAGAAGTGGTTAAGTTGTTGGCATTTTGCACTCTCTCCTATCACTGACTCAACAATCTCTGAGAATTGCTAAATACTTGGTATATTATTGGGTAACACACTCCTAATTGTACTGCTTGACAGATGGGGAATGAGGTTTCACATGTAACAATTTCATTTCTGTTAAGTGAGAGTATAGGATTGGATTCAGAAAAAAGGTGATCTCTGGTTCGAGGACTGTCAGGAAGCTGAAGCTTTCTCTGTGCCTTGGTTTACCTTCTGTAAATAAAGAGAATTTTCACTTTTCCTTGTCAATGAGGAGATGCTTCCACAGTATATTTTCAGTACGCACCTCAGTGCAAGTGTGAGCATCGCAGAAATACAAATTTTACTAACAACAATTAGCTGCAGAATGTATCTAAAAATGAAAATACTCCCCCTTACCTTACCAGGGATTGGCTTGCAGTGCTTTGCACATCTTTAGCTGGAACTTCACACTGATATTTTCATCAGGTCCTGCCGTTGGCAAAGGCGACTTTAACCGGTTGTTACCGCTGGGTGTAAAAACTCATTTTAACGATTTTTTTTTTCTTTTTTTTTAAAAAAATTTGATTTTTTTCTTTTCCCCTTCCCGGGCAGGATTTATGTGGGCATCATTCCTGCGATACCCTGGGAATGGCAGACGTTGGGACCATCTGCTCCCCCGAGCGCAGCTGCGCGGTGATTGAAGACGACGGCCTCCACGCGGCTTTTACGGTGGCTCACGAAATCGGTATGCGGTGCCTTTTCTGTTCCCCTGCCAAGCCAAACACTCCCAAACAGCTGCCTCAGGAACCAAAATACCCCGCAATTAATTCCAGATTTCCCCCTCAGCCCGGAGCCCCGCCTGGGGATTAGGGCTGTGTACATATGCACTTCAGGGTTAACTAATAAGGGATCAGAAGGCAGGGGAAAGCGCACAGTAGGTGTTTCCTCCCTGACAGTGGCCTTTCTAAGCAGCAGTTGGAGTGAAAATTCAAAGGCTGCTGCTACTGCCCGGGGATGTCAATGCATGGCCCTCCTGAGAAAGCCTTTGGCCCATCTGCTGTGATTTGCATGCACTTATTTATTGGAAAATAAGTCACATTTTTCAACTTGTTGCACGTGCTACTGTTAGGAAGCTTCTTTGCCGTTTTGTGACATAATTCTAGTATCTTTGTAAGTGTACAGAATTCCACCTTTATGAATCCTGTAATAAGTGAAGAGTATTTAGGTGCTGAAGGTTTGGTCACGAAACCTGTTTAGCTTTGTTTCAGTTTCCACCTCAGTGGACAGCAATTAAATTAGGAGCCTAGCATGTACCCTTCAGAAGGGTTTAAGATAGAATTAGTGACAGAAGAAAGTTTGTGTTCTGGGATATTACTTCTGTCATGATATATCCCTTCAGAGAGACTGCTGCCATCTTGATCATGTGTAATTTACTGATGTTTTGTGAACTGTGTTCACTGGAAATACATTTGCTATAAGGGCTGTTCACTTTGGGGAGTGAGCAGCAATTTGAAAGTGGAGAATGTTCTTTTTTTTTTCTTGTTTTTTTGAAAATGTTCTTGGAAGAAATAACAAGGAAAGGAGAACTTTCACAGAGAGCCAGCTGCTGAATTGCCTTGTACCTTGTGCCAAACCAAAGTAAAGTTTGCTTTGGGAGTATCATTGCAGTGGTTCCATTTTCAAGGAGCTTGCAGGTAGAGCCTGAGATCTGAGTGCCTTATACAATATGGCTGAGGAAACAGAGATCACTAAGGATGGAAAATGATCTGACTCTTCAGGTGATCCTAACCCTGCTCCTCTTATGGCTCTGCAAAGAAATTACATCAGTGGTGGCTGGAAAAGGAATCAGGTGTTGCATGAAAATGTGAAATACTATGGCAGGATGAGTCCCCAAAGCAGGAATTTTATTTTAGTAAGCAATAATGTCACAACAAAAGAAGAAGTCCCCTGGAATCAGTAATTCAGTGCTTTTAGGGAGAGCTACAGCAGTGTAGAAAGACAGAGTTGGGATGTGGCTGTGGGTGCTGTGAAGGAGCCATCACAAACCTGGGATGTGCTAAATGGCAACCTTAGGCTGTGACTCAAAGCCAGCGTGCTGGGGACACTGCTTGTGTCCCTTGCACCCAGAAGTGATGTCTCTGCTGAGGGTCAGTGGGTAGGGTTGGGTGAGGAGCCCTCTTGTTGACGGATGTAGTGCATGAGGAGGACAGCAACGTCTTTCCTGCCATTTTTGCAGCAATAAATACATTTGTAGGTAGATTAAAAATGAAAGAACACAGATCAGTAAAGTTAGGGATGAGCAGCAAACATTCACATTGTTACCTTGAATTCCACACTGAGAAAATATAAGGAAAAAGTGAATTATTTTTAGTGATCAAGAAGCACATTTTGGAGAAAAGCCATTTTCATACCTAGGCATTTACAGGAATCTCTGAAAACTATAATTTTCAATGTAAAAAAGGCATGAATTGAAATGAATAAATAAGAGCCCTAATGGACATAAAACCTCTGGTTTGAGGCTGTTTAAAATAACATCCTCTTTTTTTTTTCCTCCTCACCAGAAGTTTTTAAGAAAGGAGGGATGTCAAGTCACAGAATGATCTTTGTGTGTGTGGCCTGAAGTGGGAGAAGCTGAGAAGAAAACACAGCTAAAATTGCTTGAGTACTTAAATTAAATCAAAGGTCAAAAAAGGATGAAAAATAAAAGTGTGGCATGGATACCCTTTAGTTAAGCACTTTGGGGAAAACCTTGCTTTATTTTTTTTGGAGACCAGATTTCTTCCTACAGTCCAGAAATCTCCAAGTTCTCCCTGTCCTGTGGGCAGGGTGTAGCTTTAGTTTTATGGTGGCTCAGTTCCTCAGTCAGAGGGGATGCTCTGAGCCCAAGATGGGATTTTCTGTCAGTGGGAAGGTCAAGGTGAGCCACTGAGTGAAGCAGAGCCTGTCTCAGCAGGTTTTGTGCACAGGGAGCAGATGCAGGATCTTCAACATGGACTTGATCTCAGAGTGTGCTCACTGTGCCTTCCAGGGGATCTGAACGCTCTTGCTTCCCCCCCTGAAGGATCCCAGAGCATTTTCCAGGCTCAGATTCTTTCTCTGGAAGGCAACCAAAGTCAATTGAACTGCAGCTCAGGTTGGGTTGGTGCACAGGAAGCCAAAAAAGCAGCTTTGCTGCAGAGCAAACCTGCTGCTTCTGTTGCCAGGGTTTCTGCCACATCACGTGTGAGATGTTTCTTTTATTTCTTTCAGATAAAATTAGATGGATTTTGACCAGTGGTTTTTGAGGGGGAGAGAATGAATGAGCAACAGGCAAAACCTCCACAGGCCTGTAAAGGAGAGCACAGGAGGGAATAGATGCAAGCAAATTCTTGGTACAACTGATTAGCTGGCAATAAGAGGTGGAGAGATCTTTATATAAAGTTTGATAAGGTAGGACCTGAATCTTGTCCTACTTGTATGTAGGAAGATCAGTAATAGCTTGTCTCCAATGTCAAATGGAAAAAAAAAAAAGGGGTAATGGAACCAAAAATCCAGAAGGAAACCTTGTAACTTTGAATGTGATAATCCAGTTTCTCCTCAGATTACAGGGCAGCAGTGCTAATACCATAAATGTTATTTTGAAATCACAGCCTGCCAAGACATCCAGCCACCAACAGTAAATCCATATCTGGTTATTTTCTAGCAGGGGACATGCTGCTGTCAGTTGGGACAGCAGTAGGTTCATTTTCCCCAAAATAATCTCTTGGATTCTTGCCTGAAATCATCAGTTCCTCACCCGTATTGTGGCATATGGATGCCTTTTTTTTTACTTCTAGCAGCTCCTTCAGCTACACCTCCACAGCTCTGCAGAGCTATCTGAGCTTAGGCACAGAATGTAGGCATTCTCCAAACCTTTGTTATCAGCAGCCTATGGGCTACAAAAAATGATATTTCCTTGCTTCATGTACTTCCCTGCCTCTTGGGGACATGTGGAGGAGAGCATTAAGGAACCTGAGATTGCTCATAATCTCAACAGTTATTTAATGTTTTTCATAGGGCAGCACTACATTGCTTCTCCATGGATCCCTTATTAAAATAACCATCAGGAAGCAAAACCAGTGAGATTTGCACTCCAGCACTCTGGACTTTTGGATCAGAGATTTGTTCCTTTGACAGTGCTGAACTATAAACAAGTGAAGATCAGCATGATCCAGGAATCATTTGGAATTCCATTTGACATATTTTGTGATGGAATGCATCCATGTTTTGCAGCCTGGTGCTATGTTTTGAGTCATGGTCAGAAGTTTGTGCTGGAGTCCCACTGTGCTTTGGCACAGCCATACCACTCCCCTAAACAGTTTACCGTCTACAAAAGCAAAATGAGAAGAGTTCAAGTGGATTTAAGTGGAGCTGCTGCTTGTTTTATCAATAGGAAATTTCCCTAAACCACAAAGGGCATCCCAGAGAAAGCCAAGAATTAAACTTGAGTTTTGATCTTGAGTCCTCCTGAGTTTTGATCTAGTCCTTAAGTACAAAAGCATCCTTCCTGCAGCCTTCAAGCAGGCAAAGCTCCAGTTCAGCTCAGTGGGAGTGACATGGGTCTAACAGCTTAAATTATATCTATCTTGGTTCTTTCCATCAATCTTGAGAAACTTACTTTTTCAAAAAAGAGGCAACACAGCCTTTTCTCTCAGTGATAATGTTCATTTGACCTTTTGCAATGTTCCTGCTCCTCTGTTACACAAACACTCTGGCATGCAGTTACTCCTTCTGTCCTCCTGAGTAATACGGTTTACTGATGTTCTTTCCAAGTATTTTATTTTTAGGCTATAGCTTTAGCATTGCTACGTGGCACTAATTAAACCTTTGTTCATTAGTTTCCTTTTATCTTTCACACGTGACTTTGGGGGAGGGAAGGCCAAGGGGTGGGATAAAAGCAGCCTTCAAATATGTTAAAAAAATTGCTGCAAAAATTTGCTTAATAAATCGTTCCCCATGTCCACCTGGGACAGCACAAGGGGTAATGGCCTGAAATTGCAGCAGAGGAGATTTGCTTTAAGCATTAGCCAAAATCATCTAAGCAGGACAGTGGAGGGCAGGATTGAAGAGCTTGGGGAGGCTCTGATTCTGGAGGTTCACAGGAGCCAGCTGGCTAAAGCAGCTGTGGCTCAGGGGATGCTGAGCCTACCCCAGGGCAGAGGGATGCACAGGATGCCTTCTCTAGGTCAGCATCATTTTCTGTGGTTATGAGGAGTTATCACAACATCCTCCACAGCTGGGCTGTGTAAGGCCTGAAACCAAGGGACTGCACAGAAACTAAAACTAGAAAATCATGGAATAGTTTGGGTTGGAAGGGGCCTTAAAAATGATCCAGTTTCATCCCCTGCCATGGGCAGGGACACTATTCCTGGTTGCCTCAAGCTGGCCTTACACGCCTTCCAGAGACAGGGTAGCCACAGCTTTTCTGTGCCAGGGCCTCACCGCCCTCACAGCCAAGAATCTTCTTCGTGTATTAAGTAATGAGTTTGATAGCAAATCTTTTCCAGCATGGCATCATCCTGTGGCCTCTGTCACCACTGAGGACAAAAGTGTCACCAGCACCATCAGCAAAATGTATGAGAGAGCATGATTTTCTGTCAAAAAGCCATTTTAGAAGTGAGGTATTGCTCCTGGCATCTCTGCTCATGTGGTTCACTGAAATACATCAGAATACCATGGACTCTGAGTGGATTGGAGCTGTTTGTTCAGAGCCTGAGCTGTGTTTGAGCTGCAGGCCACTGAGGAAGGAATACCATGGCTAACTTACAGCAAGCTCTGATTCTGACTCTTTCAGTAACAAATGAAACTGAGAGCAACGTGTCTGATACTTAAAGGAGTCTTTTGATGTCCGTAGAAGAGTCAGAAAATACTCCCACTCCTTGTTTTACCACATGTGCTCATTTTGTGTACACTCAAAAGTAACTAAATACAGCAATCTTTCCTTTGCCATCTTCTGCTGAACATGCAGCCCTTTGATTTCAAGGCTGTCAAGATAAAGCAGATAAAGACAAGCTTCAGACCTGACAGCAACAAATCTCCTGCAGCCTTTGATTTCAAGGGGGGATACACTGCCAAGGGCACAGTCTCTCACAGCCACATGAGAAAAACTGTGGAGGTTGTGAGTCTCATATTATGTTTCCTTCATGACAGATGAAGTTTAGGCAAATATCCAGGTAATCATAATTAGGCAGATTTGCTTTCTTGAAACAACAAAAAAAACCCCAGAGTACACTCATCCAAGTCTTCTCTGCTGACATACATCAGGAAAATTGCTTGATTCCTCCTCTTTGAACCTTTTTTCAAAGTTCTATCTTAACTTCTGCTTGCAAAAGCTCTCAAATTAAGCCTTCATGAACATACCCTTTTTGATTAAGTGAAAAGGTGGGCAGACAAAGCTAAGCCTTCACAAGAGCTGAAGGTGGGGCAGAAAATTAAGCTAATGCCTCAAAAAGCAAACATCAGCTGTCTAAAAGGTTGCTGGTTAAAATTTTGAATAAAAATTCTTGGCTGGCCCTGCAATATTTTTATTAACTTGTAATGTTATATAAAATATATCATCGTTCCACCTGCAGCAGACATGGTGCTTAAAGCAAACTGTAAAACTCTGTGTTTGGCCTAATATTTCACAGCAGTCATTATCAAAAAATATGTTACTGACACGGTTTAGTGGTGATTTTGGCAGTTAGGTTGTGCTCAGTGGTCTTTTCCAACCTAAGTGATCCCTGGCTTTATGATCCTAAAAGAAGTTCAGTGTTCAGCCTGGGCCTCCAGCCTTCCAGACTGCAGGGTGAAGTAGGGATTGCTCTCCTCCTTGGCAGGTAGATAATACCAATACAATAATGTAGTTTTTGTGGGAGAAGACTTCTGGTGCAGCAGACAATGCAATCTTTACATTCTTGCACTGTGTACTCGCACAGAGTTCATTCATTTACCATGAGCTGCTGTGCATCATGTTCTTTCCAAGTTCCTCTGAGTTGAGCAGGTGTGAAATAGATGTCACCATCTCCTGCTTCTTCATTAGAATGAGTATTTCTCTTCTGTGTGCTCCATTAATTAGTGCAGTGTGGACCTTCAAGGCCACATCTTTTTAATGATTATTTATAAAGTCTGTGTGGACACAGTGGTCTCTGATTGCCTGGCCCACATTTCCTGGGCACAGTCTTGCCTGAGAATTGCCTGTCTGATGGGGGTGATGTGTCTGTGATCTCCCACAAGTCTGTTACAACAAGCCAGCTCAGCACAGGTTTGTTTTGTGTAAAGTCTGCAGCACTGGTGGCTGAATGTCTGGGGCTTTTTTTTTAATGTCTGCTCCTGAGAAGAAGCTGCACTCCAGACTATTGTTTCATTGAGTCTGAAGAACTCTTTTAAGCCAGAAATATTAAAAACTGCCTCTGGGCTGGAGATTTAGAAGAGAGAGTGATTTTTTTTTTTAATCCTTTTTCTTTCATAAGTGACTGATGGCAGTCAGAGAAAAGAAAACTGGAAGGAAAGGTCAGGAGTAAAAAGAAGAGGAATGGCTAGTTTTATATTCTATGCAATTTTTTGTAAGCTTGTGTAATTCAGATTGCTTCTGTTTATTAAAAAACCCACCAGCTTTATTAATTGTTACTGCTTAACATGACTTCATGACTTCAAGAGGATTCCTGAGTGATACCAGCATGAAGGTCCTAGGAAGGAGTCAGATACTCACAGGAGTTAGAAAAACAGCCCATGCCAGAAGAAATGGTTTTATTTTGACAGAGTTCCCACGTGCTATCTTTGTTTAGCCAAGAGGAGAGCAGGAGGCTAATGCAGAAGGTCTGGGCTGGTGATTAGTCCAAGGAATGTTGAGCCAGGAGCTTCCTGAACCCTGATCCCATGAGAGCCCCTGACTCACGGGGTAACCTGGGGCAAATCTCCTGACCTTCTTTTGCTCCCCAGTTGTCCCAACTGGAAATCAGGTGAAAGGCATGACCTCACTGGCAAACACGTGCTTCATCCGAGCTGAGTTTCTCTGAGAAAACAAATGACAATGCCTGCAGCATTTTTAGCCTGCTGTGTCACCTGGCATGTGTCCTGTGGTCAGATGGAGTGCAGAAGCTGCTCTTTGACATGCTGTCCAGGCTCTTGTCCATAAGCAGGGGTTGGTGGCTTTTTTCCAGGAGACCCACCTTGGTTTGTGCTTCAGCAAAAACCTGGAGTTGGCTTCCTGTACCTTGTGGATAGTTTCTGTTTTCTTGTTTTCTCATGCTTGAAATACCAGTGCAAAATGTATGGCAGTAGAGGAGTTTTGCATGCTGTTCGCTCAGAGAACCTCTGCAGATAGTCTAGAACTGCATATTAAGAAAAACCAGGAATATCCCAGACGTCAAGAAGCGTTTGGATAATGCTCTCAGGCACAGGGTGGGATTCTTGGGGCTGTCCTGTGCAGGGCCAGGAGCTGGACCTGGATGGTCCTTGTGAGTTCCTTTCAGCTCAGGATATTCTGTGATTCTGGTTTGCTTCCCAGTGTTCCTGGGAACAAGAGAGCTGCTTCACCACACATCCAGCACAGCTCTGGTGCACTCCTGCTTTCCCTGCAGGGCTCTTGTGTCCTGAACCTCCGAGAGGAGGAAAGTTTTAACTGACTTGTCACAATTTCTCTGAAGTATTCCCACCTTGTGTTAGGGATATACCCCCCATTCCTGCAGGGTGTAGGGATCATTTTTGAACCCATTACAGGTATTACTTCATGTTGGGCTGTAGCAGGTGTTGGCCTTCAGCAGGGAAAGCTGTGAGGGGAGATGTCACTCCATTTGGGTTCTTGGTCTTTTTGGGGTTGGAGATGAATTTAAAAGCAGGCCACCTCCTCCTTGGCTACAAGAGGGCAAGCCCTGCCTCCCCTCCATCTGTTTCCTTCACCATTTTGTGCATTCCTACAGCATAACTTAACTAAACACCATCCTGCTGGTAAAATTGTATTATGTCATTTGCACTCGTTGGGAACTGTCATCACCAGTAAGATGCTTCATTAAGTGGAAAAGAGCAGATGATCTAGGAACCCATTCTCAATCAGTCATCATTTTACACAGCTGCTGGGAGCCTTTTCTTTTCCCTCAATAGCCTGGTTTGACGTTCGTACTCTACAAAACGGGGTGGGGCTAAAATTGGCATTCTTTTTAAAAGCCTTCCTTGTAGCATTTGTATTCCTCGAGTCTTTGCTTCTGTCCAGAGCTTTCTCCAGAGCTCTGCTTCCATGCAGAGATGCTTCTGCTTCTCACCAGAAAATGCCAGAAACCACCCCAATGTCATGTAATAACATCAGCAGGGTTGTGCATGTGAGGGGTGGTGGGGAGAGACTTCTTCAAGTAGGATGGGAAGTGTCTCTTCCTTAATTTTTGGATGCAAAAGGATGAAGGGTACAGGTGTTAAATGGACTTGGCTGTTCTCACTTCTGTGTTAAAGAGAGCAAAACTTAGCCAGACAGTATTTTAGAGATTACACAGTCCTGTGATATTTTGAATTTTGATTCTTTTTAATGAAATGCAAAACCAGATTTCAGCATCATTGGGAGTTTGTCATGTGCTTTAATCACTTCTAAGTCTGGTCAGAGTGCCTTAAAAGGCAAAGTTAGGACAGGGAAAAATTTAGGTTATGGTAAGAATTAGGAATTTTAGCTCCATAAAATCCTGCTAGAGTTACATTCACAGTGTTTTTAAGTGAACATGTTTGTCACCCCAGGACATGTGCATACAAAGTGAACTGGCAAATCAGTGTGGAGAGCTAAAATCCATATACTTAATGCTATTATCCTCACTAACATCACTGGTGGCTGATTTAGAAGCCCAAGTACTGACAATCAGAATTATGTATTTTGGAAATTATTCACTACTTACTGCTTCTTTCCTTGTCGTGATGGGTTTTTATTTTTTTTTTGAAAACTTTAAACATAACAAGGGAGATCCACAAATACTTTGAGAAGCTTCTCTTCCAAAAGGCTGAAGCCTGCCAAGTAAGTGACTTAGTTCTTGTCATGCACTGGAACAATGGCCTGATTTAATATGACAAAGTAGATGCTGCTAATGAGGTGTGTCCTCAGCTCACCCCATTTAGCACTGTAAAGCAGAGAAGTTCTGCTGCTCTCTAATTAAAGGTGGATTCAGTAGCCTGACACTTTCCAGAAGATGACCCTGTTTCAGATTCCTCTGCTTTTGCCAAAGTATTTGGGATGAAATGTTCTGTGCTGAACAGTGGCCTGAGAAGCATTTCATTTTATTTATTTACTCTGAAACTCTCCACAGAGGCTGTCCAGCCTTTTTCTGAGGAGGGAGGCTAAGTTGCAGCGGTGTTATGAAGAAATCCTCAGTGTCTCTGCTCAAAGTGAAGAGCTTGAAATTTACCTGCAAGCTTCCTCATGTCCAAAGGATATTTTATTATCTGTCTCTCTGAAGGAGAAAAAAGATGTCATAGGTAGCAGAGAAACTCAAGAGCAGCCCAAGCTGCCAGAGGCATTAACAGGCCTGTGAATATTGCACTGTATTGCTTAATTATGTACTTCCATGGGATGTCCTTAACAGAAAATGAATAGTTCTGAGGAGTGAAACACAGTTATGCAATAAGGGATTTGTCTAGAGAACAGAACTGCATCTTACATGGGTGAAGTGCTGCAGAGTGGTACCAGAGGCTGTGACAAACTGGAATTCTGCCCTAGCAGACTGAAAGCTTCATGTCACAGAGTTCTGGGTAGTTCTGAATGGTGCTCTAAAATGCTGAGCACTCTGAAAACTTACATCCTCGAGTTGCTGGTGTGCACCCAACTATCATTCATATCCCACACTGAACCAGTGCTGAGTGCCACGGGATGCTACTCAGCCAAACTCTTTGGGTCAGCTTTTTTTATTCACCCAGGGCTGTTTAGTACCAAGGCAAAGACTTAGAAATGAAACTCCTTTTCCGCTGAGAGACCTGCATTGCCTTATTTCACAAACATTCTGCAGTGATGTAATCTCTACAACTGTGAGCAGTCTTGGATCAGTAAATACAGTTGTAAATACAATGTATTAAATGGCCAGCCCACTTCCAGAGAATTTGAATTTGCTCTGTAGGTTAGAAGAGGTGCACTGATTATTCGGTTACTCTGTCAGAGGAATCAGTGGGTTTGAAATAATGATCTTAGCAGTGAATTGTTTTGCTCAGCACCAACATTTGTCTGAAATGAAGCAAAGCTGTTGTCATCTCTTCAAAGCAAGTCTCTGTATGTAGTGCTGTATCACATTGAAACTTGACATGTACCTCTGATGTTCAGTGTCTCAGTGCAGCATGAAAACAGTATTACCTGGCCTTGTATAGGAAGTATTGCCAAACAAAAATGGTTTTACTTACCTGAAAAAAGGCCAAATCTTGCAGAATGTGTCAAATCTTTCAGGGCATCAGGCTTTCTTTCTGCAGTGGCTTTGGTGGGTGGTCTTGTCCCTATTGTTAAAACACTCTTGGTTTAGCCTTGCATATCTTATTAATCAACTGCTGGCTTAGGCTGAACATTTTGAGCATTAATTTCAGGCTTCAGCTCTCTGCAGCTTTATTCCCATTCATTCTTCCACCCTTTGTTTAGTTGCATCATAAATACTTTTATTTTTAGCTATTTAAAAAGATGTAACAGTTGCAGAACATTTTCACAAAGTTCTTCTTGCTGAAGGTGATTTGGAAAAACAGCAAGAAGTCAGTTGTTGATAAATATAGATGAGCACAGTTCCCATCCCTCACATGACTGTGAACTCCAGCTGGTAAACTCTGGAGAGTCATATAATTTTATTTCATTTGTTTCATTTCCACAGGGCACTTGCTTGGGCTTTCCCATGATGACTCCAAGTTCTGTGAGGAGAACTTTGGCTCCATGGAGGACAAGCGCCTGATGTCCTCCATTCTGACCAGCATTGATGCTTCAAAACCCTGGTCCAAGTGCACTTCAGCAACTATCACAGAATTCTTTGATGATGGCCATGGTATGTGTTATCACTCCCTGTGTGTGTCAGCTACATGGTACTTGTTATTGTGGCTCTGTATTTTTTAATGACTATTTTATGGCAGCTTATTTGCTAAATATGACATTTACCCCTTGGGGAATAAGGACAAAAATTTTGTTTTCCAAAAGCAGAAGTAAGAAAGTATAGTCTTCAACTTCACTCTTCAATGAATTTTAAAGTCTTCACTGTGCTCCCAAAGCAACTGCAGTTATTAAACAAACCACTCAAATTCCAAAATGCTGAGATAAAAATGACATAATTGAGTGAATGGATCAAGTTGTTATGGTAACCAGAATGCTTATGGATAAAAAGTATGGTGTGTCTGCTGAATGTAAAGGTTTGCTTTTAAATATTTTGTCGGCTTATTTCAGTGCTCTCTAAAATATTTTTCTCTGAATGACTTAATTTTTTCTCTCAGTTTTATTAGATTCATTAATCTGTACTATCCTGTTATATGGTCCATATTGCTCTGGCATTGGTTTAATATTCCCAAATTAGTTTCCCTAAATGAAGAGAACTTTCCCTTTTGAGTTACTGAGGTAACTCTCCCACCATCCATCAATGACCTCTCAGAAAGTGTAAGGAACTGTTTTCTCCTCAGTTCATGAGTAGCTGTCATTTAGGTGTGTGGTCTCCAAGAGTTATTGATATGATGAAATTATTCAGAGAAAATTCAAATCTCTCATCATGTAGGTCCATAATCCTCTGGGAATTATTTTTATTACTGATGCTGTTGGTGTGATTTCAAACACATAATATATAAGGAATCTCTTTTCTTGATGGATCAGCCCTTCAGAGACCTTTTCTAAGTTAAGAGTCCTCTTTTCTGTAGAAATTTTTGATTTCCCAGTTATTTATTTTAAATGACAGATCTGTCCTAACAGAATACAAACGCCATCCATGAAATCAAAATGGAAGTCAATGATTTGACTTCATATGATCTGAAAACTTGATTTGACAACCAATGGCCTCAGCAGCCCTGGGTGCATGAGTGGTGCTGAGTGACACCATAAACTCCTTTTCCTCAGCAGTGGAACACCTGACAGCTGAGAGCACTGCAGACACACCAGCATTACGTGAAGTCAGCTGAGTAAATCCCAGCAGAAATGTCTGGTCCAAGGTCAGCCAGGGGGCTGGGGAGGATCAAGGTGCTGATTCCCTGTCTCCTGGGGCCTGCTCTGAGAACAATAAACAGCTCTGTCATGATATCACCATTTGTTTTACACTCACGAGATGACCCCAGACAAGTCTGACATTTGGGAAGAAAAGGCTCGGTTCGTGTCCAGGGGAGAGTGACCTTTATATCCATCTGCTTTTAGCAAAGCCTTTCCAAAGGTACTAATTGCCTTGATTGTCATGCCAACCACCAGGCCGTGGGATGGTTGCTTGGGACTTACTGTGTTCAGTCCCAGTGCTCTGTGCAACCTGGAACAAGGACTGTTTGTATTTTAATTAATTTATATCCTGCTTATCTGCTTCCTGCACAGATCTTGTTCTGCCTTTATTTCCCCCCAAGATATATTACACACAGCATTGAGAGGGATAATGAGATGGCTTAATTAGCACTGTCATCAGCCAACAATGTTGCTCTATTCCAGGGCACAAAGATGTTCTTTGGTGCCCAGGACGAAAAAAAAAAAAAAGGGAATAGCAGTATGTATATGCTCTGGATGTTGAAATGTAATGCAGAATTGAAGCCCTCTCTGCCCTTCCACCAGGGGCCCACTCTGTCTTTTCTGCCCATGACAAGCAGGAGGTTGGACCAGCTGGTGGTAAAAACACCTGCAATTCACTGCAGCCTGTCCAAACACAGACACTGCTAAGCCTACCCATATAAAGATGGGCTTTTTTTTTTCTGTGGGAAATCCTTAGGGACCTTCCCTATCTTCAGTTTTGAATTTCTCATGTGAGATCAGCAGGAGCACCTGGCTTTGTAGAAATTACACAACTTTCCTCAGTTAAGGAGAAGTTTGGATCTCATTCCCCTGTGTTCTGGAGGGGAAAAAACTGCTGTGTTTACTGTGTAAGCTTGTGAAACCTGTTTGTTACTCAGATACAATAGGTTTGAAATGATTGACAGATGAGTATATGCAAGGATGAGACTTTTCTCTTTCTCTAAATCTGTATTTCCAGTCTAAATGAAGTGTTATTGGGGTGTTTTAAAATACTGAAAAACAGCTCTGCTTGGGAGGTTGATAAACTTCAGCATAGGTACAAAAGCAGTGTATGATACTGAATATTGACATGCTACAGCCTTCCCATCACTGCCCTCACATTTCAGTGGCTTCCTCACTCCTCACAAGGTGTATGAAGGGGGATTTCCACTGTTATTTACTTTTACAAAGGGTATTTTTGCCAGAACTTTTGCAAATTATGTCCAGAGACTCCAGGAAAAAAGATAGGTGCTTTCTTACTCTCATCACGTCTCTAATATTTTACACTACAGCAACCCAGGGTATTTTTAATTATCTTTACCTCATGCCAGCTAGCACTGGCACACCTTGTCTGCATTAAAAATTCAGCATAATCCAGATTAAATACAAGGCTAGGGTAAATCAGGGTCAGCAAATGGAATAGGTTTAACAAGAATGAGTTTTTGGTTGCAAGTCATCATGCAGAAAGAATTCTTGGCTAATTTGGCTAATTGGCATTAGTCTTTAGAAGAGCAGAACAGTTGCAGTAAGTGTGTGTTTTGGAAGGAGAACTCAAGCTGTTGAGAAATGGGGTATTTGGTTTGCCTAAACTCCCTGGCATAGCTTGAGATCCTATTCCATTCTGTGTAAATAGTGAGGGTTTTATAGATAGGCTTTTTTCAGCCATGGTGCAAGTGAAGAACACTGGTGTGGATTCCAAAGTGAGGTAAATTGTGGTGAGTTATTTTGGCCGAGGATGAGTGAAGCTTGCCCAGACCACATATCCCTTTCATGAAGTGTAAAAGAGGTTACACTGAATAAATAGTTCTGCATGTCAACAAGTGAGGTTTTCAATAGTGAAAAAAACAGCTATCAGAAGATACCTAGAACATAAAGGTGAACTCTCAGTTTTAGAGTGTGACAGACAAATCTTGACCACTGCAGACCTTAAAGCACATACACAAATCTTTACATTTATGCATTTTTTTTTCTTCCTGTTATTTATGGGGTTTTGTATAAAATGGATAACCCTTTTCAAACCAGTTCCATAAGCAGCCACGTATGACTCCTTAGAAGAAAAGTGCAATCCAGCTTTAGTGCTGACTAAACTTTAGTTTTGATACACAGCTTATATTTTTCCTTTGGCCTGGTAGAAATTGTTATTTTTTGATCGGTTTTGTTTGGGTTTTTTGGCCTCATTGGCTTACAAGTCTGTGCTTTTTGATTTTTCTGGCACACCTTTAGAAGCTTTACTATTTCTGACATTCTGATTTAAAACTCAGATGACAACTGTGCTTGCTTAGAGTCTTGCTTACATGAGTCTTGCTCGCTTCTTAAATCACAAACTGATAAATAGGACAGAGTATGTTCCGAGCCTTGTGTAAAGGATTGAAAGGCCAAAAGGGCCTGGGTAAAACTCATTTACACCTCAGGCTGGCAACAGGCAGCTCAGCAGCGGGGCCAGAACACGGTGGCACCAGTTTGACCTTGAGAAAACCTGATTCACCTCAAGAGTCTTCACATCACCATCCTTTGAAGGAGGTTCCCTGTTGCCCGAAATGACTTTGCAGCACTGCAGGGCAGACTGGGAAACAGCAGCAAATAACAGAACAAACAACAGCCTGGCTTGCTCTTTCAGGGAACTGCCTGCTGGACCAGCCCAGGAAGCAGATCGTGGGCCCCGAGGAGCTGCCGGGCCAGACGTACGACGCCATCCGGCAGTGCAAGCTGGCCTTCGGCGCCGAGTACACGGTGTGCCCCGGCATGGACGTGTGCTCGCGCCTCTGGTGCGCCGTGGTGCGCCAGGGACAGATGGTCTGCCTCACCAAGAAGCTGCCCGCCGTCGAGGGAACGCCCTGTGGCAAGGGCAGGATCTGCCTGCAAGGGAAATGTGTGGACAAAACCAAGAAGAAGTATTACTCGGTGAGTTACCGGCCGCAACGCCGAAGGGAGTTGGGAAAGGTGATCTCCTGGAGGAGCTGATTTTTTTGTGACCACATAGAAGTCAGATTGAAAGCTGCCTTGGTTTTTTAGTACATAACTGGGGTGTTGTTGGTGAGGGATGTAGGGAAAATGCTGCTGAGGTTCAGGAACTGTATTTTCTTCTTTAAGGAAAGCCAGCATTCCTGGAAAACTGGGAGCATCTTTCAGGGTGATTTGCCCATTCAGTAAATAACAGTTACCAGGACATGGCTTTCTGACTTGGCACAGAAAGCAAGATAAATCACGTCTCCACATTTAACTTCCAGCTCTCATCTGAAGGGCCTCAGGGCCCTAACTCTAATGAAGAAGAAGGGAGATGAAATTAATCCAGAATATAACTTCTGGATCAGAAAAGCTTGTGCCTCCAGTGACAGAGAATCCCCAAGCTCATGAGAGCTGTCAGCTGTACAGTTCAGATAGTCCTAAATTCTCTGTAGCCCCTTCTGTTACACCCACAGAAGAGATGTGGACTTGTAGAGCTTTGTGAAAATATTTGCAAACTATAGGACCCATTCAAATCAAGCTACAGCCTTTATAACACTTCTTAAGTGGATTTCTATACCGTTTTTATGTATTTCTATGCTTCTACTTCATCTTGTAATACTATAGCCAATGTAGCAGAGTTGACAACTCCATCTCTGCCAGTAATTCCAAGCAACACCTATGCATCACAACAGTAGATTTAATTAATCTCAGATTAGCAGTATGGATATATTCTGGGAGTTGGAGAATAAAAACCCCTTGGAGCCAGTTTGAGGGACCTTTTTGGTAGGAATAGCAAAAACTGAGAGAGCAGCCCATGAAACTGTGGGTGTGTTCCATGAAGACGCTGAAGGTGGCTGTGTGGAGCAAGGGCCAGCATTGGCTTTGCACACATAGTGCAAATGAGATGTCATCAGTGTGCAAATAAAAGATAGAAATTAACTTTGCTGGGAGAAGGAAGGTTTCTAAGACCTGAATGGCCAACTGAAGGAATTGCCTTCGGTTGAGGAAAGCCTTAGCAGTGACTTTGATGTAACAACTCCATTCACGCTTGGATAACAAACTCACCTCCTGCTGTTGGTGTCTTTTTCAGGCTTCTAGCCACGGCAACTGGGGCTCCTGGGGGCCCTGGGGACAGTGCTCCCGTACCTGTGGCGGGGGAGTTCAGTTTGCCTATCGCCACTGCAACAACCCAGCCCCCAGGAACAACGGGAGATACTGCACAGGCAAGCGGGCCATCTACCGCTCCTGCAACGTCACTCCCTGCCCAGCCAACGGTGAGTGCCCTCCTGCTCCAGCCCTCCCCTCACAGGCACTAAATACTGATTGTCTGCCCTGAAACCACTCAGCAAAGGCTCCCCCAAAAATGTCTTTATCAAGGCAAGGCATTCATCATTAGCACAATATCCTAATTCTTCGCTCACACCTCGCCCTGGATGCTGTGGAGAAAGGACACTTGATGGAAAAAACATCAGTCCTCTAAAATGAAACCTCATGCAATCTTCAGGCCTTTAATGCTTGTTATGCCATGGAGAGATTTCCAAGCTAAAACAGTAGAGGGATTGGAAGGCCAGTTCTAAGTAAAGAAGTGGTGTGACATAACTTAAAAATGATGTAGGAAAGAAACGGGAATAATACAGGGACATAATGATATTTGCAGCACGGTCTGAAATAGCCACTAATGATGTGAATAATTCCACAGCGAAATCCTTTCGACAAGAGCAGTGTGAAGCAAGGAATGGCTATCAGTCTGATGCAAAGGGGGTCAAGACTTTTGTGGAATGGGTTCCCAAGTACGCTGGAGTACTGCCTGGAGACGTCTGCAAGCTGACCTGCCGAGCCAAAGGAACTGGTTATTATGTGGTATTTTCTCAGAAGGTAATGGCAGCTCCAGTCAGGGTTTCGTGCTCCAGTTTAGAAGTGTCCAGTATTTTAGAAATCTTTCCCTACAGCCAGGGAAAAGAAGTTAATCATATGATTCAACTATTTAACTGTGTGATCAGATTTAATGGTTCGATCCAGTGGTTGTACCTTAGGGCCAGAACTGGCCTCTAAAATGAGATAAGTTTTTCCACATCTCAGTATGTGAATGCATGAAAAGTATGGGCCTCTCTGCACTAGTTTGTTTTCAGTAGTGGATAAAGGGCTTTCTGCCTGGAGTTTTCTGTCATTATGGAATTTTCTGGAGGAGAAAGAGTATTAGGAGAAAAAAGTAAGTCTGACCCTGAACTATGTTTAAGGAGTCCAGAGTAACTCCTAAATTAGCATAGGATAATTAGTGGTACAGGTGTGACTTGTGGTCAGTTTATTATATCAGATGCAATCCAGACTGGAAGTTAGCTGTCCTTGCTTTTGTCCTTTGCTAAATTTCATCTGCTTTTTTACCATCAATATCAGAGAAGCTCAGTCTGATCTGTCAGTGGAGACGACCTGCTTTGAGCTGGTGACTTAAATAAGGAGCTGGGTTTTACCAGGTGGATAAAAACCCACAGATTTCTGGGGCAGTTTGAACCAAGTTTTCTTTGCTTGCCCAGGTCACTGATGGCACGGAGTGTCGACCCTACAGCAACTCAGTGTGTGTCCGAGGGAAGTGCATCCGAACGGGCTGTGATGGCATCATCGGCTCCAAGCTGCAGTATGACAAGTGTGGGGTGTGTGGGGGAGACAACTCCAGCTGCACAAAAGTCATGGGAACCTTCACCAAAAAGAGGTACTGATCTCAACAGCAAGTGCATCTTGTTGTGCAGATAGTTACTCTGCCATGTGCTGCTTGCTTTCTGTCTCTAAATGCAATTTGTTTTCACGTGGGGGAAAAAAATGCACTGCCTGTAGCTTATTGCACTTTCCAAATGTGCACATTAGCATTATCCTGAAATTGGCAAAACACTGCACCCAGCTCATTTCTGACATGAAGTGCCAGTGAAACAGGTGAGCATCAGCAGGAATAAAGCATAGCAACCCATGCCACTTGCAAATCCTGCTGTGTCGAGTGGATTGTGGTTCCTAGAGGACCCAGGAAAGGAAGAGAGAAGTGAATCAGGAAGTTGTTGGGATCAGAATTATCTGCATCTCTCTGAAATTTTGCATTTCCCACTTGTTGCTGCATTAGCAGGTTACATGAGAGAATGCTTTATCATCTCATCCATTTTGAGTGGCACTGAGGACATCCCACCTGATTTTGTGACACACATTCCTTGTATTAGAAGTGCAGAGAAGCAGACAGCTGTAAACGCCTTCCTTGATAGCTGAGAGAGATTATACCCAAAAATTCCCTTTTCCCACTGCTGAGTAGGTGTGGAGTTCAGGTAAATAGATGAAATATCAGAAGTATCATAGGCTTACTCATGACTATCTCCATATCCCTTCATGTCCACTGGCATAATAGCAATCTCCAGATGGACTTTTTAAAGTCAAAATATTTATAGCAGTTATCCACGAGCCATTTTTCTGTCAGAGTTCAGCTTTTACCTTTAACAAAACTTAATACAAGTACAATAAGAGGAACACCTGCCATGGTTTTCTCTCATCACACTGGGGGCAGTACTGATAGTCCAATCTCAACTAAGTCCTTTCTGTCAACTAATTTTTTTCCTCTTCAGTTCTTAAGATTCATAGAAAAATTGGGATTTTTAACCATCATTTTTACAGATTTCAAGGTCTCAAAGGACTGATCTACACATAGAAACTTTTAGTTGACAGTTTCTACTCAGAATCAGTGACTGCATTAAGCATCTTTTATATATGAACTTGATTTTATATCTTCCACATTCTTACATAGCATGTTGAAAGCTACCAGAAGTTGAAATCTGACTCCTGAAATGATCTTTTATTTCTATGCATTTCAACAGACTGATTAATAGCAGTCAAAAATGGCTTGGAGAGTGAATTTATTCTAAAAATAAACATAGTTAATCTTCTTCCTGGTAAACCAATGATTGCTCACCTAACGATGCCAAAAGACCACTGCCAAAAAGAATGGCTTTCCAACCAAATTAGTAACTATATAAACCAAATCTTTTCCAATGTGTAAATATTGGCATGTTTGGGAATGTCTGAGTGAAGATGACAGTGGGAGATGTATTTCACGTGATTTGGTAATAATCAAGCTCCAGGAAAAGTGTTAGAGGGGCTCCATGAATTTCAGGGAGGCCAGATTTGTGTCATAGATACACTTGGAAATGGAGAGGTTTATTATAATTATCCCTGTGAAGTTACCATCTTACTCCTCAAACTCTTAAGTGTCATGAGAATGGCCAGAAGGTAAAGTTATGTTCTAATATGATTTTGATTGGATTTGGGACTGCTGATTTATTTTTACTGGAAAAGTTGTTGGAGGCAATTCTTCTCTGTGAGTAATTGACATTAAAATAAACTCCCTACTAAAATAGTGAAGTCTTAATTGTCTGTAAACTGTTTTTACAGTTTTGTTTGAAAGGGCAGTGCTGGTAGGAAAATTGTCTTTTCTCCACTGAAAAATGTCAGCTCCCTTGTTGCTGTCCACTATAAACTTTAACAATCTGTATATTAAATGTACAAGGAAATTTAAATGCACAAGGGAAAACTAATATTTCCCATTGCAGACAATTGCCATAACAACATTTGTTTGTGCTTTTCTTTTTTGCTCTTAAAGCAGGCAAAACAGAATCTTGTGGGAAATTTGCTTCCTAGGATTTTTGTTTGAAAAGCTGTAAAGCCAAATTATCAGAAGTTGGGAAAGAGGGGGAATTAATCTGCACATGCTTCTCTGTGCACATGGAGCATTACAGCTCTTTGTGCAGACAACTTGAATTCTCCAGGACTGCTTGTAGGTTTTGAACAAATGATTTTGTAACTTTAATGACATATTTGAACTGAGTTATTCTGGCAACTCTTGTGTAAAAATATTTGTGCAGTGCTGTAGAGCAGAGTCCCCAGCCTGGGATCCACACCATATTCCTCCAGCTTTATGGAGGTGCTAAATCAATGGAGTCTTAAGTCATTGTCCCATAATTGCTGGAAATAGCAGGGGATCAGCACGAATGTTTCATCTGTAGTGTGTGTAGTCTCTGCTTGTGCAGCCAAAAGTTCTCAAAATTAGCAGTCTGTTCTTTAAACAGTCCCAAAGGAGATGCCATCACTTTTATGTATTTTTCATTTATTTTCTCATTAAACCTTTCAGATATGATGTACTTTCAGGGTGGCTTTGTCATGGGTTTAGGAATGAAAACACATCCCCAAAGTCCAGCTGGTAGCTTACAGCTATGTAAAGCCTTTACATTTTTTTCTAAGTATCAGTATAGTTAAAATAACATACTTGAGATAGTGATGAATTCCAGCACACTTGCAGATTTTGGAATGGTTGTCACTTTTGGTAAGAGAGTTTAATCTCTTTTTCTAAATCCCAGTTAAGATGGTTCATAAGTAGTAGGGAACTTTGTGATGGTACAGATGAAGCCTTTGGGTGCCCCTCTTATTAGACACTTGACGATTAATCGTTGGCTTTATGAGTTTCAAAGTAAACAAATTTTTTCTCGGTGATCAAGATTATTTTTAAATGTTCCCAAGGTACCTCTACCCAGCTGTTCCTCTGCTCGTGCTTTCCTTAATCATCATTATAGCAAAGACAGCAAGAAACAGCTGTAACCAATGCATATCTCATTATCTTTTCCTTGGCAGGCAGCGCGTGCATCGTATTTCATATCTCCCACCCTTTGCTGAAATCTATAAGCTATCTGTTATTTTTCATTCCTCTGGTATCTGACCCACGTCAAACTGTCCCTAAAGCTAAAGATTAAGCAATCTGCAAGATGTGCAGTAGAAACTTCTTGGAGAACGTGAAGGACAGCACAGTAGGCCAAGAGTGGAACCTGGTCAAATTAATCTCAGGGAAAATCCAGGTGGCCTGAACTGATATGAAGGGAAATGTTGTTGTTCATAGATTGGACTCAAAGATCTGTTCCAGCCTGGTTGATTCTGTGATTCTGTGTCATGCCAGTGACTTTGTGAGGCGTTGCAGTGAGACTCTTCCTTCTTTCCCTTCCTCCAGCAAGGGCTACACGGACGTGGTGAAGATCCCGGAAGGGGCGACCCACATCAAAGTGCGGCAGTTCAAGAGCAAGGACCAGAGCAGGTTCACGGCCTACCTGGCCCTGAAGAAGAAGAACGGCGAGTACCTGGTCAACGGGAAATACATGATCTCCACCTCGGAGACCATCATCGACATCAACGGCACCGTCATGAACTACAGCGGCTGGAGCCACAAGGACGACTTCCTGCACGCCATGGGCCACGCGGCCACCAAGGAGATCCTGATCGTGCAGATCCTGGCCACCGACCCCACGCAGCCCGTGGACGTGCGCTACAGCTTCTTCGTGCCAAAGAAACAGGGCCAGCTGGCAAACTCGGTGCCCGGCGGCGGCGGTGGCGGCAAAGTGACGGCGCAGGCCGCGCAGCCCCGCTGGGTGACGGGGCCGTGGCTCTCCTGCTCTCGAACGTGCGACACGGGCTGGCACACCAGGACTGTCCAGTGCAAGGATGGGCACGGCAAACTGGCCAAGGGATGTCTGCTCTCTCAGAGACCCTCAGCCTTCAAACAGTGCTTGCTGAAGAAGTGCTAACCTGTGGTGGTGACCTCCTTTCAAAAGAGGTTCGAGCGAGCCGTTGTTGGCGTGCTGGTGTCAGGTCTGCCCAGACAGAGAGAAGCAAAGGCTTCAATGTACTTGCGTTCAGTCTCTAATTATGGGCAGAATCTGCCTGTTTGGACCAAATGAAGATGTGCACTGCTTTAAATAATAGTAGGGTGGTCTTAATGTGTCAAAGAAAGTAAGCGTGAAAGTTGTTATAAGCCCTCTGTGTCTGCAAAAAGGTCAAATAAAGTAATGGAAAAGAAGAAAAACTAGTGAATGGAGGATCCTGGGATATTTGAAGGTTACAGAATCATCTCCCCTTTTTCACCTACCTCTACTACAGTAAGTCCTTAGGAAACGTCACATGTCCCCATGATCCCACAGTAGCTTATTTTATACTGTTTTGTAAATATCTTTCAGTTGGTATATCACTTTATATCACTTCCTTCTATTAGAGAAATCAAAAGACAAACTACATAAGCAAAATGATTGACCAAAGTATATCTGCAGCCCTTGTGGACTTGGTCCATCCTTCAGAAGGGGCCACAGATGTTTTACTGGAAAATGAAGAGCTTGCTGCTGTTTTTAAAAAGTGATACCTTTTGGTTTTGACAAAAGGAAATACGTTTTCGTGGTAGGAATTTCCTGACAGTCTATCATTAGTGTCTGACAATTCCTGTGTTTGCACCCCAAGATTCTCAGGAGGAGCCTTGCAGAGCAGGGAAGCCCACACTGCTCCAACAGCAGGAGCACCAGCAGCTCCTCCCCGTGTGTGTGTCAGGCATGCACCCGAGGAGGAGTTGGCTGCCAGGAGGAGTTTGTGTACTGTGCTTGTAAACCTCCCTGGCTCCAGCTGTGTCACAGCCCGGGCTCCTTGTTGTCACTGAACAAGAGCTGCTGGAGCTGCTCCTCTCCATGAAACAAAGGCATACTGTACTTTGTAGAAAACTAGTTAGAGAACCAAAAATTACAGGTGAGGTAATCAAGTGTCTTCTAACTCAGATATTCTGAGGCTGTGTTCAGCTGCTTTCTCTGGTATTTTCTCTACGGCTTCCACCTTGAATTTAACAATGTGTAATGTACCTACATCTTTTCAAGAGGCTATCAAGGTCAAAAAAACACAGCAAGCAGTTAATATTTTATCACTGTTTTGTCCATCGTGTCTAACTCTGGTATTCATCTTACCAGCAAAAGTTTGTAACTATTTGTCCTTTTTTATTGTTTTGTGTGTGTTTTGGGGTTTGTTTTTTTTTTTTTTTTTTGAAGCTATAGAAGGCATTCATGTTCTGTATATCTACCACATTTGGGAGGAAGAGGGGTCACTAGGAAGGTCAAACCACATCAGGATGTGGAGGACTTGTCCAATATCAATAAGACTGTTTCCACAGCACAGGCAGTAGCTGGTAACAGTTTTCCTTGGCAGCAATTCCTGAATCCTGTCATTGTCTTGTGGAAGTTCTGTGACTGAGGCTGGGCATTTCACCTTGTACAGGTGGAGGCCTGAGAGCAAGCCTGGTAAAATTGCTCTCTTTAATATCAACAGGCTTTGAATTAGACCCTAAGATAACAGGTGTCAAAAGAAATGGTAAAAAACCACTGGTAAAAGTAGAACCCCATCTTTTACTCCTTGGTTCATCCATACAGGAGAGTAGGAGACTGCAGCAGGAGGATTTTCAGACAAACCTCAGCTGGAAGCCAGTGGTACTTGAGCACTGGAACACCTCAGGCTTTTCTGAAAATCCCAGGCATGAAATCAGCAGGAAAACTTGCTGGAGTGTGGAGCAAGAAGGGCAGGTCTGACTCCAGGCTGACACAAACATGTTTTTGCAACTGTGGCATGTTTGTGTGAACTCTAAAAAATCATGTGGTGATTTCAAAACAGCATAGAGTTGCTACATCTACAACTGTGAAATCTGGAGAAGGATCTGGTTTTTTACCCTGTTTTAAATAAACAGTACCAAGGGCAGGGCCTCCTCCTCTGTTAAATGGATTGCCAACAAATGTTATTAATCAGCTTTCAAAAATGGTGTGGCTCCTGTTCAGGATCCTGTGCAAAACTGTGGATCTTGAGGAATACTCCCCATTTATTCTTGATCCCAATCAAAGAACAGAGATCAAGGCTCAGAAAATTTGCAGAGAGCTAGAAAGTAAACATTTATGCCTCCTCTGCCTGTTAAAATAAGATCACTTCGAAATGCCTTATTTTTCCTTCCAAATAAGCTAATTTTGGTGCTTATATATGTATTACACACGTCCTAGAACCTCTCCAAAAAGTCCATAACAAATAGAAACCATCACGAGAGGAAAAATCAGGAGATTTAATGTGTCTCAGCATAGACAACATTTGTCTCAGCATACAGCTGCTGCATTAAGTGGTGTTTGTGTTCTGTCATAATAGAGACAGAATGTGCAAGTATTGGTGTTTGCATCATTGTAATAATTTATTGTATATTCAGCAGGCTGAGTACAGCTTTCACTTGGATGCTATCTAGGCGTGCCATATGCGGGTATGAATTCAGATCTGCCTTAGATCAGGAGTATCTTTTAAAAATGAAAGAGTTTACTTAGAAATAAACACGAGAAGAAAGCACTGGAGTGATTTTCACCAGTGTAGCAATGAAGCAAATAACACAAGCAGGGATGTGAGGGGGCAAAGGGGACAGCCCAAGGCAGAACCCTAAAAGTGTAAGATAAAGGGTAAGTCAACACTTGCTTTTCCAGGTGTTCCTAAATCAGATCCAGTTCCAAACCTTGCCTGTGGCAGTCATGGCTGTCCCATGTACCTGATGAATGAAGAATTGGTGCAGGGTCTGTTCTCAGCTGAATTCTATGTCACTCCCACTGTGACATCATTGTTTACATTTCTACCCACTGTTGCACAGCTGGATTCATGAAATGCGCCAAGGGGATGGAAACCTGGAATTCTGCTCTTGGCACAGCCAGGAGCAATCCCTAGTGTTAAATTCACTCTGACTTTGGGACACACTTCCAGTGCCCTTTAGGTGTATTTGGACCCCTGAGCATCAGTGGGTCAGCATCTGCTTTTCAAGCAGGCCATTCTCATGAGGAAAAAGCCTGGCATCTTTGGTTTGACTGTGTAGAGGAAATTAAGTTTAGCTGCCCTCCTGTGGAAACAGTTTTATCACCAGGGGAAGAGGGAATAATCTTGTGGATTAATAACAACTGTTTAAAAAAAAAAAAAAAGGCAACACAGCACTGAAAAAAATAAAATAATTTATTGTTTTTACAACTGGTATGTGAACGGATGTAATGAATTTATTTATTCTTATTTAACAAAATACCAATTGTGCAAATTCTATATTTAAAATGTTTTGCTATCGTCTCCGTCTCTTTTTCTGGCTCTCTTTTAATTTATGCTTCGGATTTGTGTTGAAAGTACGCTTGTGAGTTTACATAATATATGGCACTGGTCATTTTTTGTATGATTTTATTTAGAAGACTTTCTGCATGGAACAGGAGTATATTCTTCTGCTGCCACCTTTTCCTTAGAGAAGTTGTAGCTTTTTAATTTGGTGACACCTCGTGCTCCAAGCTCCATGTTACACTTCAAAAAGCTCTCAACAAGCAAGTCCCAAAGGTCTGCAGACCAAAATAAAAAAAAAAAAAAAGCCCTGTAATGGTTCTTGAAGAAGTCAGAGAACAGATTGGTGTCTCAAAGGCACATGCAGTTCATGCTGGAGGCATCAGTGATTGATCCCCTAAGCTGATCCTACCCCTTGCTTAAATTGGAGCAGAATTTCAGTAACTGGGAGTCTTCTCCATGGCAGTGAAGTTCCTCTGAGTTCCCAGTACTCTTCTCTCATGCAGCTTCTTATGTTTGAGTGACACTAAAGAGAAAGCTCTTGGGTGTCTCTTTATAAAATACCTGCATAAACATATGATTTGGTTTATGAGGACTGAACCATTGAAAAAGCTGATTTTTTTCCATGTTATCACTGTTTATATACATATATAAATATGTATATATGGCTGTAAAACGTCAAAAGCCCAACTTGGCTTTGCAATGTTTTACTTAATTGTATTTCAGCTCTTTGCACCACACCAGGTAAAGTAAAAAAAAAAACAACAAAAAAACCCAAATGTGTTTCCAGGAGAATAATACCAGTTTGCTTTCACTTTTCTTCCAGTTCAGCTAGTGCAGACCTCAAGGGAACTAGAATTGTGTGCAGTGTGAGGGGAAAAAACGTGATGTGGCCAAACCTCCAGCTTTTCTGCAGTCAGTTCATTCACCAGTACAGATGGCTCTGCAAGGGCAGTACTACAGACTGCACATGAACAGTTCCAAACTGCTGGAAATCACCTTGCTCCCAGTGCCCACCTTCACCTGAGGTAAATTCCAGCTCGGCCTCTCTTCTGCCACCAGGCACTGCCCAAGGCCAGAGTCAGCCACCAGGCTTTAGAGGAATTATGGATGGCCAGTGGGTGATGCTTCCTCTCTCAAGGCCCAATCCAAAATGCCAGGGAATACAAGCCTGGGCAGGCTCTGAACAGGGTTCCATCATTAATTGTGAGCTCTCAGCAGTATGCTCAGGTGAATGTTTCTCCTCATGCCATGCTGTTTTCTCTGGGCATAGGCTGGAATTTTCAGGAAAAAAAAAAAAAAGTTACGTGGTTTGGGGGATTTTTTTTCCTTTCTTTTCATGAAGTGATTTGTTTTTTATAGAGCTGCCAGAGTGCCTCACTGCATTCATACTTGCCATGTGCAACATTTTCAAGGTTGGTTTTTAGTTTTTTTTTTTTCTGTGGGTGCCCTTGTACTAACTTGTATAGGAAGGCTAGTTCAATTCTTGCTTCAAATAACATTGCAAATGCAGATACTTCTGGTTTATTACACACACCAGCAATGTCTCTTAATGTAAGAGAGATTATTGAGTCCTCAGCTGGCACCCCAAAAGGTGCTTTGGGGCTTAGAAGGTTTAACCACAAGTTTTCAGTGATAAAATTTGAAAAGCCCTAAACACAGGTGAGTGGTGTAAGAGCTTCTCCCCACACCACACCAAACATCCCAACACCATCCCACTGCTCCACACTCTGTGAGTCACAGGACAAAACTCATAGCATCTTTTGCCCTGGCAGTTGTTTGTGGAGGCTCAGAGTCAGAGTAAGGACAGTAAAATCCTCTCCACAAACATCAGCCTGGCGTAGACCATGTTCAGACTCCTGTGGCTAAGTGCAGATGCATATTTTGTTTGTGTGCTTTGTGTACGTGAGTATTTGGGTCTCCTTAACTCCCACTCACAGGGGGAAAAAGGTTACACTGGGTTTAGTAATACTTACATAAATTTAGAGTTATTTCATGGCATCATTTGCAAAGCATCCAGCTTTGCTGGAGGTGATTTGGACTTACACCACTGTTACAGTGTAGTTTTTTCTTTATTTATAGTAACTGGTTTACACAATTTATCATGTGAACTGTGAAATCTGCAAATAGATTATCTTATGAAACATAGTAACAGGCATACAGGCATTGGTAAAATCCCATCAGATACAGGAAATAATGTGCTGAATTAAGTAAGTTGGGGACAGGCTGTAATTCTGTAGAGTAAGAAATTTAACTTCTATTGCCAGGTCATCTGCTTAGCATCAGATAAGAGAAAATGAACATGGTGTGCCAGGCAAGACTACGGGGAAAGCACAAAGTTTGGGCTTGCTGAGTTTACTTCCTGGGCCTCTGTGCACTGTTGGTGTCAGCATATTGTGGGAAGTTGCTTTGTCACCTGGCTGAAGTAACAGTACCCTTTCAGGTCACAAAACTGATTTTTCATCCTAGTCTGTGTCTAATCAGAGGGAGTTAGTATTTTTAGAGCACCACTGTGTCAGCCAGTTTACATCATAAAAAATGTTATGCAAAATATAAATTCATTTGAACTGAACTGTGCAAGGTCTACACAATACAATGACAGAAGGCCAATATTTTTGTTTTGTGAATTATTACATATGTATAATTTACCAATTGTAATCTTAAAAGACTTGACTCTGTGATTTCAGTAAAAGGAATAAATACAAACTGTATCATAGGTCCAAAATATTTATTTATATGGTATAATTGGGGGCCTCTGTTTGCTCTTTGTGCCCCACTGCAGCAGATGAGCATAAAGGTCTTGAGCATAAATTTAAGACATAAATATTCTTTCTGTATGTCAGCACTGCATTTTAGTTGTGGTGGGGTGGAGTTCTAAAGTGTTTTGGGGAGTTGTGAAACAGCAGAGGGTGCAGAAGGTGGTGTTATAAGTTTCATGATTATCCATCTGAACCAATCTCAGAGCAATAGAGACCTGCCAGAAGGGATGATGTAGGTGCACTCTGTGTGCTGACATGGTGGCACAGAAAGGTGAGAGGTTTTTTTGGGGAGACAGAGCTGCAGATACTCCAGTTGGAAGTGTGGCTCTTCACAGCCACAGTTACAAAGATTTACTTCTCTAATAGAACCTTGTAATTCATTTTTCATGCTGATTTCTCACTTGGCCTTTCACATTCCACAATGCTACATTGGGAATTTTTCTTGTTCCCAAAAATAGTGCTTTCCAAAAAGATATTCTTCCCAAAAGTAAAAGCAAACTCATCCTGTCTAAATCTTACCCCATGTGTGTGTCTAATCTATTGATTGCTGGCATTTTTATGAATTTGGGATTTTGCCTTTCATTAACTTGGAGGTTTTGCTTTCTTGTGTTTTACAAATTGTGAATGAACGTTGGCTTTTATTTACAGAAAGAGTTTATATATGCCTAGGAACAGCTTTTCTTCCTAGGCTGTTAAACAATGGCAGTGCAGCTTTACAGAGCTGTCAGTACCTACAGAGGGGCCCAAGCCCTTTACAAAAGTGTCACCACCACAGGCATTCATCAGTGCCTCCTCCACAGCTTTGCTTGACAAGCTGCAGTGTTGTTGTGATCATGGAAGGTCCTGTCTTCCCAAAATTACATTTTTGTTTCCCACTTTAGAATTTGCAGTAGCTCCGAGAAAGCCATTACTGGCGAGGGAAATCCATTGGTGTACAAATCAAATGGAGCAGACACAGCATTACAGACTTCCCCAAATGTCCAGCGCTGCCATAATCCCATTACTGCAGGGACTGTTCTGTATCAGGAAGATGAACTCATTCTCTCTTAATGTATTTTCCACCTCATCATATTGTGACATTTCACCTCTTCAGAAATTCTCTGTAATTACATGTGAGGAGGGAGATCTTTATTCCCAAGGTTCTCAACTTGTAGACCCAAATCTCATTTTTAGGTGGGGATGCAAGATGGATTTGATCCAATTTCAGTATTCTAGCCAAAATTTTTTTTTTTTTTTTTTTTTTTAAGAAAAAAACCCCCCAAACTAACATAATCAGTTTTGGAAATCTCTGCGTACATCCAGTAATCAAACTGAAAAATGTACAAGTCTTTCCACATTGCTGATGCTGTTACCTCATTCTCCAGTCCTCTGTGAAGTTTAAAGCAATGAATCCATCATACTTAGACCACACGCCATTCTAAGCTGACCCAAGGACAGGGTTGAAGAGTAAGTGCATGAGAAAAATAATTTAACAAAAGCCAAGGAAAAAATATTATTTTCCACGCTTGGAGGGCCAGGGCGGCAATCTCTCTGCTTTCCCTTGATTTTTCTGGGGAAAAACCCACATCTAAGTGAAAACTCACAGGCGTTTTCTTAAGCAGCTGCTCAAGAAGGCTTTGTTGTAGCAATCTAAGGCTGAGCTTATTAAAGCAGCCGTTTTGGCCATTGCCACCGTAGTGACTGCTCCAAGTGTTGCTAAAGAAACACAGTGAGACAAGGAAGTTGGATGAAATCTTGCAACCCGTAGGTGTGGGAGAAAGAAGGGCTGAAGAGCCCTGACTCCTTTTGAGCTTTAAGCTGCTGGGTAGCAGGTGCTGTGCCCTCTCCTGACGGGATGCATCCCATGCCCATGGAACATTTTGCTTATGAGCAAAGGGCAGGTGCCCTGGTGAGGTTTGCAGGTGTGAATTCAGCCCCAGTAACCACGTAAGGGCCGTACAGACGTGTTAGTGCACAAAAACTACATTTGGGGGGAAATAAAACGTGCAAATTGCACCTGACTGGCAATGCAGCAGAGAGGCCCATTGGAAAGCAACTCTGTAAAGCCATGGAGGGAGCAGAGGGAGGAACATCACAGCGAGCACCGGGACGGTCCTGCCGTGCCCCTCAGCTTCGGGGGGCTCACATCTTGAAACAGTTGAGAGCTGGCAGCAGGCCACCCGTGCAAGGGCTGAGATGGCAGCTGCCCAACAAACAAGGCTTAGTTACCTAGTAAAGGTGGTCTGTAACTAAAGGGGACCGAAAATTACACTGGAAACTTTCCGAGAGCACTTTAAAGTGGTCGATTGGAGGCCGGGCCCTGCCCACTGGAAGCCGGGCCTTTGCCGAAGGCCTCGCTGCGCTAGGCCGGGATTTGTCCAGAACAAACAGCGCTGGGTGCATTCTGTGTGGGCTGCGAGGAATGTTTGCTCACTGATATTTATGTGGCATGCAAAGATCTGACAGCCATCCAGAGGGGGGCTCGGGGCCAATATTTCATTTTAAATACACGCTGCACACGGAGGAAGGAAAGCAACGTGCAATGGCATTGCTTGTGAGGGGCGACCCGAGCGGCAGAGCCCAGACAGGCTCCGCATGGCGAAGTAGAGATAGAGGTTGTTTCGACAGGAATTCGAGCTATGAAAGGATTTAAGGGGAAATTACCAACCAGTCTGGCATTCAGATGCCAAAACACACAGGCAGACTTGGCTGCACAGGCACGCTGTAATGCTCCTCAGCTTGGTTTCAAAGGGAGAAGGGAAGTGGCCAGACCTGGCTGTGGAAACCTCAGCCTCTCCATGCACACAGGGAATAAAAACATCTCCATCGCAACACCAGCCCTTTGTTGGGTTCAAATCAAACTCTGAAGAATTCTATATGAAGAACTGTTCCTTCAGAGAACAGAAAAGGAAGAGCCAAAGGATGCTTTGCTTCCCTCTCCATCAGAATATTTAGGATTTTGGGATGAGTTTGTTGTGCATTTTTGGCTATTTTCCCCCCAAAATCGGCCAGGTAGGGATGAAGCCAGAATCTAAGGCAAGTTGTGATGTTGCTGTGGAACAGCTTTGCCTCCAGAAGGTCTCTGCCTGCCTCAGCCTGCTCAAGGCTTTCCCAGTATGGCTCCAGTCTCAAGCTCCTCTTCTCCAGAGCCCACACCTTCTACCCCCGAGCCATTTCCTTTGGCTGCATTCATATAATGCATATTTAAATCATCACCTGGTTTGCTTTCAGAGCTGGTCAGGTTTCTAGAAATATGGAAAAGAGGATGTCTAATACCAAGTAGATTAGGGAAAAAAAAACACATCAGAAAAAAAAAAATTAGGAGCTGTAGTTACTTCTCATTTACAACTACAAAAGAGAAAAAGAAGGGAAAAGCTCCAAGAAGGAAGACGATGAACTGTATTTCTTCTCTCTTGAATCTGGATGTAAGCTATAAACAGGCAGCATCCAAAAACTTTGGAAAACTCAGGGAGTTAATTTAGATCTCACAGAACTCAATATCTGGGGCTAAGCTTTAAAATATGAAGCAAAACAGCTAAAATAAGAGACTAGAGCAGCAATAGAGGAAAAAATACTTTAATTTTCAATTAGATACAGGAAGGAGGGAGAATTAACTAAGAAGGAAGCCCAGACGGTTTAGGCTAATTTCATACAAGGCTACCCCTAACAGATAAATATAAGGGAGAAAAAAATGATTCCAAAAGGATAAATATGGATTTCCACTAGAAGCAGTAGCTGAAGAATTCATAGCCCATTTTTTATGAGAACGTGGATATTGTTACTAAAAAAACGGAAGGCTGCAGCCCAGATGGGTCTAACATTTTAAGCCTTTTTAAAGCCTAGTTGATTTATTTAATTAGATACTCCAGGAGGCTCTACTCCTGCACAGAAGCAATGGTAGCTGCTATATGCATTACAACTCATGAAGGGGTGGGAGTGAGTCAGTCACTCTTGATGTACCTCTCTGAATGTAGCACTGGCTTTCAGAGCAAAGGGTTAGCAAGGAAAATAGGATTTTTTTGTACACCTGCTCAGGCCAGGAAGATGCACCTCAGACGTGGGATTTAGGCATCAGCTTGATCAACAAGATTAACCCCAAGGGCTCTTGGTTAAAAGAAAAAGCCTGGGACCAGGGTGAGGGTCCCTACTGGAGGTGCATCATGACCATGGGCTGCAAAGGCTCCTTGGGGGATGATTTAAGTGCTGACCCCAGAAATTTGTGAGGATGAAGAGGTAAATCCTGCCTGGGAGCCAGTCCTTGAGCAGGGGTGTGAGGCCAATTCACCTGACTTGGTCCTGTGAGTAAATCATTTGGGTCACAGCTCTGAGCACTGCAGGGAAGTAGCTGGAGGACCACAAAAACTACATTGGTGTCTATATGGCAACAGACAGAGGTTATTTTAGCAGTGTGAAATGTTTTTGGATTCCAGCAGCACGCAAGTAGTGCCAGAGTAATTTGCCAGTGACAATAATGTGTGGTGTAATGCTGAGGATGAAAAGCCTTCAGCTGGGTTTGACCCAGTATAAACCATCCCTGAGTTGTACTCCAGTTGTTTGCAGTGTTTATCAACTGTATCTGGGCTTTTTATCTGGGTAGTATCCATCACTTGAATAGAGGTAAATATCAAATTATGTCTACAATTAGATTTACACTTAAAATGGAACTTTTATTTCTAAATCATTCCAGTGAATTTGTAAATCCCATCCCTAAAGCTTTTGAAAAACATACTCTTTTTTCACTCTGCTATTTAACACCAGAGTGTGGCTCCAGCCAAAACCTGAAATCCCACGCAAGGCAGATTATGTTCAGCTCTCTGGCTGTCTGTGTATTTTCCTCTTCTGTGTACCTTACAAGCCAAAGCCTGAATTTAGCCCTAAAAGCATATCCTGAGCATACACTCAGGAGACCACATTCAGGATCCTGCCACCCATCATACTGAGTTGATGGATTCTACCAGGATTGGTAATAAAACCATCGTTTCAAAAATGGCTCTTCACTTAAAGCCCTTTTTTTTTTTTTTTGTTTTAATGGTATAGTAGTTATGGCAACTGCTTCCTGCCACCTCTGCTGCCAAAAGCCACAATCCATCCATGAAAAAGAGCTCCTCCATCCAAACACATTTTTCAGTGGACAGCAGCATTCCCTGGCTGGAGCACACTCTTCCCTTCCCTTCTGCCAAACAAAATGTGTAACGAATGTGAGCTAAGAGTGAGGAATTAAGTGAACTCCTTACAAATGACTTTGTATTTTTACACATACATGCAAGGGGCAAGAAACAAGAACACCTCTCAGGGAGGGTTGAGGGGGAGAAAAGGGCAGTGAACCCCCAGGGCTGTTCAATGAAAGAAAATGTTTTCTTTTCTTAGAACACGTTTGGAATTCAAACTCTTAAAAGTCTTGGCATAATACTAATTAAAAAATTGGTGAGTTATTTCCCCTTTTCCCTTAGTTTTATTCTACCTTCGAGGTCAGTGGCAGGATTTCTCAAGTCTGGGGTATTTCCTGCATGATGATCAAAGTTTGCAGTATGAATTTGAAAATAAAACGTTCCTATTCTTTGCTGGTCCCATAACTCTCTTTCTGTGGGCAGTTCTTCCTGGTTTTGACACCAAATAAGTCTTAAATTTCTTGTTTGACAACATGGTTTTAGAAAAGCTTTACAATTGATTTCCTAGGCCGTATTAATGACTATTATTTTCCCTCCCTAGGTGTAGTTCCAATGCAGAGCTATGTGGATCTTGCTTGTCTTTCCCTTGCTTTGTCGGCCGTGACCTTTCCCCACTCAGAAAATAATTAGTACATTTTCCAGCAGATAGCTGGATGTTTTCATGCCCTCTTATTATGGGAAAACATTGTAACAGACCACTGGAGCAAACAGCTCAATGTGCTGTTCTTTCAAGCCCCCGTGCAGCAAATGAATTTAAATTTACAAGAATGTCAAAAATTGAGGGAATCAAGAATGAGCAGCTGCTTATAAAGCAGGAACTCTCTAATACGGACTGGATTTGGAAGTTTTCTCAAAATGCACCACAACCATCATGATTCTAGTCCCTTGGAGATTTTTGGCTGCCTGTGAGAAGATAAGGTCTGAGTTCCAGGTCTAATTAGGCATTGCACGCATTGGAGTCATTAATGATTTCCACCACAGTAGCTTCAGCCGACGAGATATTTTGCAAACAAATGGCAGAAGCACAGTGTGGGCACCCAAACACACACACGGTACACAATCTGGAAATCATGGGAAAAAGAAGGGAAGGTAACAGCAGAGACACGGATCCAATCCAAAATTTGAGGTCAGTATCACCAGCTTTACTTCCAGGTTCAGCAACACATTGCAGCAACAGGAGAACCAGAAGAAATGAGAAGGCAAAGCTCATACGTATGATGCCATGAAATAAATTGATGTTTGCATTTCCGAGGACTGACTGATTAATTCATTGCGTGGATTTTCTCCCAAGTAAGTTACGCTGGGTTGATCCAGCATATCTTTTAGCCTAGCTTAAAGATAGTGCTGCCATTCAAAGCCTAATCCTAATCAAATATCCCCAAGTTCCCCTTAACTGTGAAGTTGAGCTGCGAGATTTCAGAATTTGTCTAGGCTTGCACAGGTCAAATGAAGTGGTGACAAATAGGCACCAGAAGATATCCTTCCCCCTGTTTCCCTGCTGAAGCAACTGGAAGACATAAAAGTCATAATTATCCTGGTTTAAGTCACACAGTGAGCAGAACCACAGCCAGGAATGTACCGTGGGCTTCTAGGCTCCAAAGTAGTGATATAAAACAACTGTTCCTCTGTTACCAGGATTTTTTACAGCTGCTTTCAGCATCAGGTTTACATTCGCAGTTATTTTTTCATTCCAGCCACCTCTTGCAGCTGCATCCACAGAAGCAGCTCCACGCTGCAGACAGGACCACTGGCCCAGCCCACAGCACCTTTAATGAGTCAAGCCAGGTACCTTCACTAATTGGCAGAGAATCCCAGAATGACTGAGGTTGGAAAAAACCTCCAAGGCCATCGAGTCCAAGCTGTGTCTGATCGCCACCTTGTCCCCAGCCCAGAGCACTAAGCGCCACATCCAGGCCTTCCTTGGACACCTCCAGGGATGGGCACTCCAGACCTCCCTGGGCAGCCCCTGCCAAGGCCTGAGCACCCTTTCCATGGGGAAATTCCTCCTGATGGCCAACCTGGCACAGCTTGAGGCCATTTCCCCTTGTCCTGTCCCTGTTCCCTGGGAGCAGAGCCCGACCCCCCGGCTGTCCCCTCCTGTCAGGGAGTTGTGCAGACCCACAAGGTCCCTCCTGAGCCTCCTTTTCTCCAGGCTGAGCCCCTCCAGCTCCCTCAGCCCCTCCTGGGGCTCCAGCCCCTTCCCAGTTCCGTTCCCTTCCCTGACACGCTCCAGCCCCTCCATGTCCTTCTTGCAGTGTGGGGCCCAGAACTGCCCAACTTGGTTTCTTCTGCAACCAGCTGAGGCTGCACTCGATCCCATCACCCAGATCATCAATAAAGATATTAAACAGGACTGAAGATATCAAACAGCACTGAAAAGCAGGCACCTAAGAGGTACAATGGCTCTTGCCACTAAGCTTAGGATCAGATGAAGAATGCCCACAGGCTCTTGCTCCTCCCCAGTGGCCGAGGTCACCATAGATAGAAAATGCATCTCCCTTTGAGCAGACAAATCCATCCCTGGCCTCAGACTGCTCTACAGGCTGCATGATGGAACAATGGCTGACTTTTCTGGGAGTAGATCTATGAAGACAAACACTGCTGTCATAATTTATTCCAGTGGCACGCTGTCTGCCAGGGCTGCATTACACTGCTCCTCCTATTTATTTAATTTTTTCAAGCCTAAATATATAAAATTGTTGCAACCGTTTAATGGACTTTCAAGAATGTGAAAAAAAATATTTTGACACTGGGGAAGGGATTTCTCCCAGGACTTTTGGAGGTGCCTCTGAGGAGTGTTTATAGATGCCTTTTGGATTCAGCAGGGAGAGAATGGCACTTCACTCGTGCTCTTCCTCTCAGCCTGCAGTGGGTGTCCATAGTGCACATTCCAAATGCGTGTTCCTTTCCAGTGACAAAGGGACACGGGGCTCAGATGCAGCCAGCCACCATGCAGATGTCTGAGGCTGAATGAGATGAATTTCATTCCAGGTCTCAAAGGGCTCAAAGTGCTTGGGAGCAGTATCCTGTTTCCAAAGAGTTTTCAAGTAAGAGCTCAGTTCCAAATGGCCATAATTCTTTCCAAAAATTGACTGGATGAAGGCAGGTTTGTTCTGCAGCATTTTTTTTCACTGAGCTACCATTGTGAGAGTTAGTAATGTTCCAGTTCAGCCTCTCTCCCTCCCTATCATCCCTCCCCTTGACGTCCTCCAGCTCTTACTTCACTGCTAAGTTATCTTCAAGGCCAAAGGAGGAAACTGTACCTCCTCTCTGCAATAGAAAATATCTGCAGTGCATTCAACCCTCAGAAGGTGAAAGTTGCAATGATTGTCAGAAAAATGCTTTTCCTCACCTACCCCTGCCCAAAATATATTCCTGCAGAGTGACCTCATTTTTGTGCTGTGACTTATTTTCAGATTTTTTTTTTAATTAAAATATGAAGTGTTTTAAAATCAAATTAGGAAGGCCTTGGAGAGATGCACAAATGTTTGCCTCACTTGGCCTTGATACACAACTTCAAAATTGTAACTAGAGAGCTTTTAGAGTCAGTTATTGACCTCTCTATTTGCAGTGGTTATTAGAACTCAGTATCCCTATTGCACATCCAATATTGGCAAGCCTTCAGCTTCAAGGAGCTGGGACTGTGAGATCCAAGATGTGACCATGAAATACACAGAGACCTTGACTGCTCTGCACTGTGCAGAATCTCTGGGTGAGGAACTCTTGTTGCTGTGCTACCAGCACAAAGGGAACCCAGCTCCTTACCCACTTGCTGTGTGTGTACTTCCACTCTCTCTCCTCTTTTCTGCCTTCTTTACTCCATGGTGAATAAATGTAATCGAGCCAGCTGCTGCTTTCATGTCAGTGCAGTTTTTCTGCAGGTGGCACTCAGTTCTCTTGAATGTGCTCCAGCTCATGCCCTGAAGAAAACCCCAACATCCAAGCTTCTTACTTTGATTATAACCAAATAGGTAGGCAGTAAGAAAGGCAGGAGTCAGTGAATTACTGAACTCATGGAGGAGACAAGCTTTGGAGCAACTGGTGCAAATTTTTGTGTCTGGTTCCTGGGAAGCTTCTTTTTATCCTCCTACTTTAGCTGTAGTTTTACAGGCAACCACATTCAAAAGAGGAGCCTCATAAAAAGGGGAGTCAAATATTTGTGGAAGGTGTTGGATCTCTCAACTTCTTTTGCTACCCAAATGATTTCTGCTCCAAGCAAAGGTGGTGCTCAGTGTTCTTTCATTTGTATCGTTTATTATTAACATGTATTTGATTAAAAAAATGGAACTGAAGTAATTGTAGAAAATTACTCCCACAGGATGTGAGGATTCCTCCTTAACATTTTCTGTGAACACTCTCATCTTTATGGTTTGGTATAAATTAGAGGCCACTTCTGAGTTTTTAGAGGTTATAAATATGAAAGGTTTTTTGGGTTTTTTTTTTACCTCCTTCAACTATTACATCATAAAATGAAAAGTGACTAGCAAAAACATGTCTTCTTCTTCCTACTGCAGAAAATAAGCTAATTTAAGAATCAAAATAATCAACCCTACCCATTAAAAAAGGTAGTGACAATCAGCCCCTTGCTAACACTTGTCATTCCATGTAGCTCCACAGGCTTTGGTGGGATGGGCCCACACTGCACCCACATAAATAAAAATACCTTGGGCCCAATAACCATGGATTTATAAAGGTCAATGTACAGCTTCTAAAGAAACAAATATTTTAAGTGCAGTGTCTAACTCTGGGTAATTTTAACGCATTTTCACAGCTCACCAAATGTCACATTGTCATGTTTACAAAAACATGAATGCTTTCATGTGGGCCTAGGAAAGTCATATTTGCAGTGCAAAGTTTACCTGCTCATATTAAAGTTTCCCCAATTTTCCTGTCGGTCTAACATGGAATTATCTAAAATGATTCCTACTTTTGCACACAAAATTACAGAATTAAGCTAGTGAGCTATTTCTGAGTACTATTAGCAAATTTTGTGAGCAGGACTAAAGGTTGTTTAGTGCCATCTTTTGGGTGGTCCTAATACTACAGAACAGCTCAATCAAAGCAATTATAGATTTGCCACCATTTCTGTGCCTGGGAAGCCACGTGTTACTTGTTTCTAGAGAGTGTGGGGATGACAAAAACTCAATGGGAGCAGGAATTGCTGAGAGTGTTTCCACGCTGCATAAAGAACCACCCCCTTCAGCCCTTTCTCAGCACACAAATCCCCAAATCCCCAGCAGCAAAATATTTTCCTATTTAGAAACACTGGTTTTTTTCCAGCTTTGGCCAATGTTCATGCTATTTTACAAGATAATTATCTGTGTATTCAGTCACACCTATAGCACCAAATTTCTTTCTCCTGCCTCTCAACATAAGATCGACAATAAACTCACCAATTTAATTGTTTATCTTCTGTCTTTATTCAATATTCCTTGCTAGCTCTAAAAGTAGATCTATGTCAAAACCAGACAAAACCCAAGCATTCAAAACTCCAACTGAACACCTGCTCTGACAACATGGAATCAAAAGTGCATATAAAATACTGCTCTCATGTACCTAGTACCTGATAATTACAAAATCTAATCATGAACCAATAGTTTTAACAGGCTTTTAAACAGGATTAGACTATGGTGTCCCTTTTAAAATGTTCAGTGGTCAACTAATACCACCTTAGGCAAGAAGAAATTGAGTGTACTGAAGTAGGTAATGCTTTCCTTTTGCCTTTATGGGATGAGAGGGCTTTCTACCCCAACTCCTGGACAAATGAGACAATTCCCACAGCAAAGCCTAATTTCACCTGGTAGGGAGAGCACGGGGCTTGGAGGTAGCTGGGCTTTGGTGGCCCTTAGGAGCACAAAGAGCAGGTCAGGGTTTGTCCTGTGTTCCCTGACCCAGAGGCAGCACACACAGAGCCAAAGGAATTACTCATGTGTGGAGCAGCATTTATTTACAGCACTTGGCCCTGCATTCTAGAACACCAGCTGATCCTTTTTTGTGCTATCTGTGAGGGTTGAAACGACATGCAGAGCGAAATTTTGGACAAAGCAGCCTCTCCAGCAAAACGCTGATGTCTGTAATTAAACTTATCTCTGTGTGGTAATGTTCCCCAGGCACTGCTTCCTGCTCCAAGTGCTTGTTGGAGGCTTTCTGGAAGTGTCAGAAGGTTTGCATTCCCCTGCTCTTGGATAATCAAAACCGCTCACAAATTTGTTTGGATGTTGAAACAAGCTCAGGCAGGGAGTTTAAGCACGGATGGTTTGCAGCATTTTAGGGACATGGGTCTGGAAGCTGCTTCCTTCACCAGTGCATCCTTCCCTCTGCTGGGATAGGAGATAGGTACACGTAATTCAGTCCTGAAATTCATCAAATTCGATTTTACAGCTCTCTCTCTCCGTCCCTCCTGCTGGAAAACACATCTACACATGTGCCCTCCCTGAAGCAAAGATCACGAGTGAGTGTTGTCACTTCTTGCAGTTTCTGAGTGCCTGATGTCATAGCTGGAGTGTTTATAGCTTTTCAATTTGTTTTCGACACCGTGTTTGAGTTTGGATCCTTTTGAGGAGGTAAAAAGAGAATATTTTTCTTGGAGAGCTTTGAAATCCAAATTGCAAAGCTGGCAGGGCCCTCTCAGTTAAATTTGGGTTCACTTTTCTGCCTTATTAGCAATTTCTTTGCACAACCTATTTTAGCTGGTGTGTTTGCCATATAAAGCAAAGCCAGCTCAGCTGGCATCACTAGCATTATATAAATGTATGCTTTTATAAAGTGGGAAATTTTTACCTGTTTGCTGAAATACCTGATGATGCCTTGGTTTTAGAAAGCGTGCTCTATGTGACAGCTGTGCATATTTGCACTGGAGCTGGGATTTTTATACCACATTGAGTTAATAAATGGTATTGAGCAACAGCTTCTGAGATCTTTAAATAATCAAGAAAGGAAAAGTGGGTGAGGGAAGCTTGGGAATTGTGCTGATTTACTCTGGGACCTTGGAGGTCTTAGGGAAGGGGCTTCCCCAGAGGGCTTTGAAGACACATAACACACAAGCAGAATGGAATAATTGGAATAATTGGAGTAATTGGAATATCAGCCTCAGAAGTCCAAGAAGTCTCCACCAGTCCATATCCCTTGTTAAATCCCACACTTAATGGGGATTTAACGAGGGATATGCCAGTGCACCCCTGAGGATCAGCAGCTGCCACAGGAGCTCAACCAGCACCTCCCCTGAGCCCAAACCAGCCCGGATCAGCCACAAAGAAGACTCTGCATCCTCTCCCCCCACTTGTGTTTCCCAAGGGACGTGCAGACGTCCCTCAGTGTGCAGCTGAGGCAGCCAGAGCCAGCTGCAACCCAGAGAATTTGGGGTTGCCTCAGCTGTGCTCCCCACGGACCCAAACTGGGCACCAGAGCCTCTTTCCCAGCAGGAGAGGGCAATGCCAGTGGGGAAGGGGGTATAATGTCCACCTTCCAGACATGCCCATCTTATGGTCATTAAGGATGGCTCAGCTCGTGCAGGTAATTAAATTAATTACTCTGATAAAAAATATCCCATGTGAAACAATGATGCATCTTTCTGCCTGCAGTGTTTTATAACAGCATATCTAAATACATTTGGAATTAAGACTTATAATCCTCTGAATAAACTGAAGGTGGGAAACAACTATGAGAGAATGAGTCAAAATACTGAGATTAGCTGCTAGACAGAATAATAGTGGGAAAAGCTTTCCCCATGCCTGATTTACCCCTTCCCTCTCTTCTCAGGTCCATGACAGCAAGGGCTTTGCATGAGGGTTTGCACATCAAAGCAGGAGGAGAAATTGAGTGATGCTGACTGGAAGTTACATGTTTTGTCAACCGACTTTTTGATGTTTGGTCTTAGGCAGCAACAATGTTTCTTTCAGAAGACCTACGAGCACCAAGAGTGAAAATATAAATTTGGTTCCCCTTGGTTTACTACTGTCTGTTTATTTCCTACTTTGTCTGTGGGATAAACTGACATGGGGGATGGATGGGTTTTGTTTGAAAAACTTTATTTCTTGTAGAAGACGCTGCACATGCTTCCTCTTGATACCATTTGTAAACACAGCATTTCAGCCAAGTTTTTATGAAGCTTTCGATCCTGTGAGGGGTTAGCATGATGCTGGAAGTTAAGCCTGACTATAAATATTCCCAGGAGTGGGATCTACGTGTCTGCTGAATCCTCTTTGTTCCCATTTTGTGCCCCAGCCATTGCTGCAGAGGGGGCTGATCCTGTTCAAATTTCTTGACACTTTTTATAAGGTATAAAAAGAAAGAATGACCAGCACATCCAGGACAGAATGGAAATCTTACTGGACAGTGGCTTTGGAATGAGTGTGGCATCACACACAGAAATCTCAAATGTAAAAAATTATTAATAGGTGCAGGGATGAGTTTTCATTAGGAGGAATTCCATGGAAACTGTATCATGTCTTGCAGTGCTTGTGAAATCCTCTGTCCACAGGAGAAAGTGAGGGATCTGTTGAAATCCCAGTGTGATAAAAATATCAAAATGTCAGTGGAGCTCAGGGCACTGTGAATGAATGTGCTCCTTGCCATTTGCCAAGGGACTTGGGAGCCATTGTTAACGCTGTGTTCAACTTCTGAAACACTTCTAAAGCAGACACGCCATAATGCAGCGTTTTGTTTTGCCTGGTTGCTTTTATTTGATCCCTGGCAGTTGTTTTGACCATGGAAATTCAGATTTAGGTCAGCTGTTCACAAGGAATTTAGATGGTGGCACAAATTCTTCAGTGGGAATACGTCTACTCCCAGAAAGTGAGATGTGAAGTCAGACCTCAACAGCCTTTTAAACCAATTATTGTGGATTTATGTGGGATATGGACAGGTCTGAATTCACATTCTCATGCAAACCTCCTTCTTTTTAAACAGCAAAATATTTGACTGACGCAGCCAGAATTGTCAGTCCAAGTTCCTGCTGAATCCCATTTTGATAAAAGTTTATAAAGGAACGTAGAAAGAATTGGGAGCAGCTCATTTTGAGTGCACATAGGTCTACATCAGCTGTTTAGCAATAGAATTTGGGGGCTGCCCAAACTTCTGCACCTATTTTTTTTAAAGCAAGTTTGATAATCAGTAATGTAAAAGCAGAAAGAGAAACGCATGACCACGTTAAATCCTGAGGTTCTCCTCCAAAATAAAAATGTGTACTTCTCGTTAAAGTGATGGTGGACATTGTTTTGCTTTCCCCCATTTCTGCTGATTATCAAAACAGGGGAAATTAGAGGTTTTCTCTCTTTAACCCTCTTATCCCACTAACAAAATCCCAATGGTTAATGACCTCAAAATGAACAATAAATGGAAATATATAAATTAATCACACATAACACAAAGACATCATAGAGAAACAATCTCCAGAAATAATCTTGGAAGTGTTTTTCAGAGGACTTTTTCAACAGCATCAGGTCTTTTATCCCCTATTCAATGGAGCTAAAGCGCCATCTGCTGTTTTAATTCTAATTTAATTTTAATTATAACAGTTTTTGAAAGAAGCAATCATTCTGCAGCATTGAAACAAGTAAGGTTGAGGTGGGTGGTTGTGTTGCCTTTTTTTTTTTCCTTAACATTTTGGAAGCAGCCATTATTGCAAGCAGTGGTGAAGAAATTAAAGCTTCAGCATTGTTAGTCCCGCTCAGAGACCGACGGCACTTGGGTCTGAGCCACACAAACTGTTCTTGCAGAGCGAAAGACGATGATCTGACCCCAAAACGATGATGTGGTGGCGCTATCTGGTGGCTTACTTGGCATTACACCGTCTTGTACTCTGACAGGGTTTGGTTTCTTCCTCCAAGCACTAGAAATGTCTTTAAAAAATCCAATTTTATGCCTTTTCTGGGTTTTTATCTAAGTGAAATCCTGAGAAAGGTCAGTGTGGTTCTTTCTAAGTCTTGATCACACAAACTGTGATTGGAGCTGGCACAGATTTGGTACAATACGGATTAAAAATACATATACAGAGCTTTGAGTGCCCTGAATAATCCAGCTAAACTCACAGGGGTTGTTCACAGGAGCAAGTCAAGCACTTAGAGATGATCCAGCTGGTGATCCAAGTGTGACAGGCAGCAAACCTGCTGTAAAAGTTCCCTCCCAACACGATTTGTGCTCAGGTAGCGCAACAGAACAGTTGAGTTCTTTGCTAAAACGCTTCCCTGGATATTACATGAAGGCCAGGAAAACTTCTGTCCTAATCAGGGAACTGTAAAGCTCCCTGCTAAAATGTAAGCCTTTCCACCAGGAAAGCTGGGAGAGGAACCAAGAAACGCTCCCAGAACCATTTTTTATAGGCTAGTGCCACCTGGTGGGATACAGGAAAAAGTTTTCAGTCTGAAAAAGCTGTTTTAAGGTGGTCAGGATCTTCTCAAATCAGAGAATTAACATCAAAAAAACATAGCAAAATCAAAGGTGCATCTGGCAGCCGGGTGGACACACCTTTGGTGGCCTGGCTCTGGTCCCTACTGATCCATGAGTGACACTGATGACACTGACAGACAAGGAGATTTTCGTATTTTTAATTCATATATTTGCAAGAGCCTCTATCTTGAACCAATGCAAGTTCAAAACTAAATTATGCAGATGATTTCCTTTCAATTCCACGTTTCTATATCCAGGTTTTTAGACTGGTAATACCCTAAATTAGGTGTCACGTGCAACACCAAATTAATTAACAGCATGAATGAACGGTACCTTTGTTGTGTTCTGTCCTAGAAAAAAAACAAAACAGCAGAGCTGGGCACACACAGATCTCAAAGGTAAGGGCAGAGACTGACCCACGTTTCCAACTCAAGTGAAAAATTAGTCATAACTAAATGGATTTTTCTGCTGCTGATGTATTAATGGGCAGCAGTCGCAGCCTCTGGAAGTCAATCCAGCATTTCCTGCTGTGTCCCTAAGAAAATCCCACATTTGAGGCCTACTTCTGATTTTGCTCATCACTCTGTGGGACAAGAGCACTTTTGTTGAGCAAGTAGCTGGGAAATTGGGTTCATCTTTTCGTATGTTTTTTTGCACGACTTCAAACAATGCACAACTCTAAACTTGCAAGATTTACAGAAGTCCATGGGAAATGGATGCATTGTCAGAACTTAGCAGGCAGTCAGACTGTGCTATTGACACACACATGTGGTTCCAAGTTTGTCTGACATGGTTTAAATTAGGAAGAAAAGCCTCAGGGTTATTAGATTTAGTGGCATAAATGGGCCGCTCTATCCCAAGAAAACAGTGGATACATAAAATTTTAGAAGTATTTGCCCTGTCCCGAGATTTTGCTCCTTCTGTTTTCAGCCCCCTGAGTTTCATACTTGTATTAAATGATGTGTTGACAGATACACAAGCATCTTTAATTGGGAAGCCCAGGAGTTGTCACCAACAGGTACACACATTCTGTTTTTATTCACACGCTTCCTCAGCACCTCTTTGCCCTCCTCCTCCGAAAAGGCCTCCAGAAGCAGAAAGCAGGGGCTGTGCACATAAAGAATTAAGGGGATTAGCAGCACCACCATGCTTGGGTTATGGCTTCAAAGCAAAATATTGGCTGCAGCTACGTAAATGCCTCTGTTTAAGTGATTGGGAAGGAATCATTTCTCAGAAGTACAGGTGCATGACGGACTGCAGCTATTAGGGCCGAGAAAGGGCAGGAATTGTTGGGAAAGGGGGGAATTAAAATAAATAAATAAATAAAAGGAAGAAAAACAGAAGGAAAAACCGCGAAGGCGAGCAGGGACGTGTCCCGTCCCTCCCCCGCTCCAGCAGCTCCGGACCGTCCACCTGCCGCTCCCCGAGCCCCGCGGGGCGGGGGACGGACCCGCGGCGCATCACGAGAGATCCCCGCGGGGCGCCGCGCTCGGAGCCGGGCACAAAGCACCCCCGGGGCAGGGCAAGGCAGGGGCGCAGCCCAGCCCTCCGCGGCAGCCGGGGGCCGACCCCGGGCCGCGTCTCGGTGCCGTCCCGCCCCGTCGGGGGCGGCGGGAGGGCGGCGCGGCGGGGGCCGCCCGCGGGCGCGTTACGCACGCAGTGATCTCAGCGGCGCGGGCGCGGCGGCAGCGCCGGGCTGGGGGCGGCCCGGCCGGACCCCATAAAGGGCGGCGGCGAGCCCCGCTCCCGCACTCACCCCGCACGGCGGAGGCGGACGGGCCCGCGGCGCTCCGCTCCGCAAAGGACGGGAGGCTCCTCGGCGCCCTGGAAGTGCAGGCGGGACCGTCCCGGGGCTGCCGGAGACTCGCCGGAGCGTCCTCCCCGCCCGCCGCTGCTGCAGTCGGGGAAGGCTGAGGAGGAGGAGGAGGCGGGCAAGGAGAAGCGGCAGCCAGAGCAGGACAGAAGACGAGAGGGACGGAGCGAGGGGCAGCGCTGCCCTCGCACAGCCGCGCTCCCCGGCATCGCCGCCGCGCCCCGGCCATGGGGAAGCCGACGCCGCCTCTGCAGTGACCGCGGGACGCGGCTCCCGCGGGGTCCTCCTCCGGCAGAGAGACTCAGACACCCCCCCAAAACCTTGAAAGCAAAAAAACCCCACATCCTCCACATCCATTCCTATAGAAAGTGAAATAAAGAGAGGCGAAGGGCTGCGCCGAGCCATGAGGAGCGGGGGGCGGCTGCCGGCGCTGGCGCCGGTGCTGGCGGCGCTGCTGGGGCTGTGCAGCGCCGAGCGCCGGGCGCTGGTGCTGCCGCGGCGCCTGGCCGCGCCCGGCGCCCGAGAGCGCTTCCGCCTGGAGGCCTTCGGGGAGCGCCTGACGCTGGAGCTGGAGCCCGACAGCAGCTTCCTGGCCCCGGACTTCACCCTGCAGTACCTGGGCGGGCCGCCGCCGCCGCCCGAGGACGACCTCTCCCGCTGCTTCTACTCCGGCACCGTGAACCGGGACCCCGGCTCGGCGGCCGCGCTCAGCCTGTGCGCGGGGCTGCGCGGCGCCTTCTCGCTGCGGGGCCGCCAGTACCTGATCCAGCCGGCGCCCGGCACCGCGCACCGCCACGGGCCGCACCTCCTGCGCCTCCGCGGAGCCCCGCCGGCCGCCCCCGCCGCCCGCTGCGCCGTGGCCGAGGCGGGGGCCGAGGCGGAGGGGCCGGAGCCCGCCCAGCCCGCAGGTACCGTGGGGACGCCGCGCCGGTCTCCGCGGGGACGGAGAGGGCGGGGTGGGTGCGGTCTGGCGGGGATGCCCGGCCGGGATGCCCGGCCGCTGCTTGCCCCGCGTCCCACGTAGAGGGTGCGGGCATCGCACGAACCTGGGGTGCGCATCTTGAGCGTCCGTGGGTTTGGGCTTCTAAACGGCGCTCCCTTGCTGTGCTCACCTGCGTTTTCCTTCCCCCCCCACTTTTTTTTTCCTAACGCAGAAACGCGAAGCAGGAGGAAGAAGAGGTTCGTGTCCAGCCCCCGCTACGTGGAGACCATGCTGGTGGCCGACCAGTCCATGGCCGAGTTCCACGGCAGCGGGCTGAAGCACTACCTGCTGACCCTGCTCTCCGTGGCCGCCAAGCTGTACAAGCACCCCAGCATCCGCAACTCCATCAGCCTCGTGGTGGTGAAGATCATGGTCATTTACGAGGAGCGCAAGGGCCCGGATATCTCCTCCAACGCCGCCCTGACTCTGAGGAACTTCTGCAGCTGGCAGAAGCAGCACAACCCGCCCAGCGACCGGCACGCCGAGCACTACGACACGGCCATCCTCTTCACCAGGCAGGTGAGGGACACCGAGGTCACATCCAGCCCCACGCCCACTGCTCCCTACCCTGGGAGGCCCCCTCTGCCAGGACGCCTCCGAAAACGTGTCCAGAGAGAGTCGTGTGTCACCACAGCTGCAGTGAAGCAGGCTAAAAATTAGATGAGCTGCTTTTTGTTCTATTCATTTTTCCTTGCTGTTTGCACTGTGTCTGGTGAAGCTCACAGCTTGTGCACTGTCCTTCTAAACGCACAGATCGTGCACTCTGTTCCTGCCCCATATATTTTTAGCAGATTTCAGATGGAAATTATGCATTTCGTTTCTACGTGTAACCCTCGCCTCTGTTCCAGAGACAGATTTTTGCCATCATACCCATTGAAGTGCTGAATATTTATGCTCTTTCCATAAGTAAAGGCAAACTGCCAGGGCTGGATGGCTCTTGCCAAGGTTAAGTCTCTGATCTGATTAATAATGAAACTGCCTTTTTTTACAGGACCTGTGCGGTGCCAAGACATGTGATACTCTTGGGATGGCTGATGTGGGAACAGTTTGTGATCTAAACCGCAGTTGCTCTATCATAGAAGACGATGGTTTGCAGGCTGCCTTCACAACAGCCCACGAATTAGGTACTTGAAACTTTGCAAAGCCGTTCCCTGGGATTAATTGAAGCCAGCTTGATGCCGTAAAGCCCAGCCTGCACCTCCCCGGAGCGGTCGGGAGGAGGCAAAGCCCCGTCTTGGAGCAGGCTCGGACTCGGGAAAGCAAATCCGGCCTGCACAGCATTGTCTGCAAGAGCTGTGTGTGTGCCTGCAGGGGGAAAAAAAAAAAAAAAAAAAACAAACCAAAAAAGGGAAAAAAAAGAAAAAAGGGAGAGAAGATGCAGTACCATCTGCTTGAAATCTGGGAGCGTTCAGATTCGGGTTATTAATTACAGACCAGGCTGTGAGCAGCTCTAGACCAATATTTAAAATGCTGTTGGTAATGCATAGGACAGACTTCCTAAAGTCACAGACTTTGCTTTTCTCCTTTTCTCGAAGGCCACGTGTTTAACATGCCTCATGACGATGCAAAGCAGTGTGCTGGCATCAATGGAATGAGCCGGGATTTCCACATGATGGCATCCATGCTCTCCAACCTGGACCGCAGCCAGCCCTGGTCTCCGTGCAGTGCCTACATGATTACAACATTTTTGGATAACGGTCATGGTAAGGTTATTAAGCTTTCCATTCATGTGGCATTTGAGCTCTTGTGCTTTACTGCTTTGCCTTTTTTTTTTTTTTTGCTTTAACAGTGCTTTCTGCTTCAGCCCAGGCTTAACCTTTTGCATGCTGTCAGTGAGTTTAGAAGAGCCTTATTTTTTACAAAAACGGTGGCACGAATGGGCTCAAAGGCTCCTGTTACAAAGCAAATGCAGCTCCCTTTTAAAACTGAACCCACGGCATCGTCTGACTTCTTTTTTTTTTTTTTTTTTCTTCAACTTTTTCAGGGGAGTGCTTGTTGGACAAGCCCCACAGGCCCATCCAGCTGCCCTCGGACTTGCCTGGCACGCTGTACGACGCCAACAGGCAGTGCCAGTTCACCTTTGGAGATGAGTCCAAGCACTGCCCCGACGCCGCCAGCACGTGCACGACGCTGTGGTGCACCGGCACCTCGGGAGGGCTGCTGGTGTGCCAAACCAAACACTTCCCCTGGGCAGACGGCACCAGCTGCGGGGAGGGGAAGTGGTGCATGAATGGCAAGTGTGTGAATAAGACTGAGAAGAAGCATTATGATGTAAGTAGTGAAAAAGGAGTGGGTGCAGCTTTGGGTTGCCTGGAGAAGGCTGCAGTGGGAGGGATCTGCTAGAAGGGGTTGATTCGATGCTAAGAAGCAAACTTAGGGCAGGTTTTTTTAACAAGTTTGGGTAAAAATGAGCGTTGTGATGGCTTTTATGGTGTGGTTGTGTATGGATTTCCCTGTAGTAACTTGTGTCCTGCTTTTGCTGTCGTTCCAGACTCCAGTGCATGGGAGCTGGGGGTCCTGGGGGGCGTGGGGCGAGTGCTCCCGCAGCTGCGGCGGGGGAGTGCAGTATTCCTTCAGGGAATGTGACAACCCCATCCCCAGGAACGGGGGCAAGTACTGCGAGGGGAAGCGGGTGCAGTACAGGTCCTGCAACATCGAGGACTGCCCCGACAACAACGGTAACTTTCCCCCACTTCTGACACCCAGGATCGCTGTGCTGCGGAGGGAGAGCGTGGACAGAGATGATCTCATGCCCACCTGTCTTTTCTCTGCCTGCAGGCAAAACGTTCAGGGAGGAGCAGTGTGAAAAGCACAACGAGTTTTCCAAGTCTGCCTTTGGAAGTGGACCTGCGGTGGAGTGGACACCCAAGTTTGCTGGTGTGTCTCCAAAGGACAGATGCAAGCTGGTTTGCAGAGCCAAAGGAACGGGATACTTCTTTGTTCTACAGCCAAAGGTATTTCAAAAGTGCACCTCTTCCAGCTGATCATGGGGAGGATTTTTTTATTTTCTCTCTTCATGTGAAGAGTCAAGCAGTGTAGAAATCTGAAATGGTCTTTCTCATATTTAAGCTGGATTATCCCTCCATGTACAGCTGGATCATTGCAGGCATGCTTTTAAGTGTTTTGGCACAATCCTTCCACCTCCTCTACCCACTCCACCCTGGTTTCCTTCCCTCTCCTTCCACCAATCTGGTTGCATTGAGATAGGTTTGGAAAACTCTGAGGGATCCTTGCCAGAACATTGGTGCTTTCTCATAGTGGTTACTAATACGCTGACAGCTTAAAATAAACACGAGGAAAAATGTTCATCTTGCATAGCTACTTGAATTCGCTGTCATCAGATGGTGAGAGCCAGGAACTACCAGGGTGATGACACAGAGGGTTTTTGTGGAACAGCACTCCTAGAAATAAAGGATTAAAAGCAACGCTGGCAGTGTGCTTTGAGGACATGGCTGCCTTCTAGTGACATTAGAAAGCAACGGGGCTTTTTTTAATATAAAATCAGTAAAACAGTAGGTGTTTTGGGGGGAGGTATTAATGAAAACTAAGATTGTTTTCTCCTCTCACCATGGCATCATCTTTGCAAGTGAGATGAAGTAGCACCACATAGCTCCAGCTACCTGTGGGCTACTCTGGCTATTAAAGCCAGTCTCCAAAGCCCTGAAAATGACAGGTGCTGCAGGTTTTCCAGCTGCTCGTGTGTTGTGTGTGCACAGCTGCAGAGTGCTGTGCGTGCTGTAACAAGGCTCCTTGTGTCCCCCAGGTGGTGGATGGCACCCCGTGCAGCCCCGACTCCACGTCCGTGTGCGTGCAGGGGCAGTGCGTGAAGGCCGGCTGCGACCGCACCATCGGCTCCAACAAGAAGTTCGACAAGTGCGGCATCTGCGGGGGCAATGGCTCCACCTGCAAGAAGGTGTCTGGCACCCTGGTTAGAGCCAAGTGAGTCTGGGGCTGCTGCCTCACCCTGTCCCTGTGGGTGGAAGAAGTTCGCCTTGTCCCTGTGGGTGGAAGCTCACCTTGTCCTTGTGGGTGGGATTCGTCTGTTAATGAGCTAAAAGCCTTGACTTCAGACAGGGTTTAGTCTTGTGCTGGGAGGCTTTTTCCCCTTCCCAGGGAGGAGCAGAGGGACTCAGTGTTTCCCTTTCCTCCCGGGCAGACCTGGCTACCACGACGTGGTCACCATCCCGGCGGGGGCGACCAACATCGAGGTGAAGCAGCGGAACCACCGGGGCGCCAGGCACGACGGCAGCTTCCTGGCCATCAAAGCTGCCGACGGCACCTACGTCCTCAACGGCGACTACACCCTGTCCACGCTGGAGCAGGACATCACCTACAAGGGCAGCGTGCTGCGCTACAGCGGCTCCTCGGCCGCCCTGGAGCGCATCCGCAGCTTCAGCCCCCTGAAGGAGCCGCTGACCATCCAGGTGCTGACGGTGGGCGACCTGCCGCAGCCCAAGATCAAGTTCACCTACTTCGTGAAGAAGCCGGCGCAGCCCGGCGCCGACAAGGCGGCCGGCAGGAAGAAGGAATCCTTCAACGCCATTAGGGAGATCATCTCCTCGGAGTGGGTGATCGAGGAGTGGGGCGAGTGCTCCAAGTCGTGTGGCTCGGGCTGGCAGCGCCGCGCCGTGGAGTGCCGGGACCCGCGGGGCCGGCCGGCCGGGGACTGCGCCCGCGAGCTGAAGCCCAGCAACCTGCGGCCCTGCGCCGACGTGCCCTGCCCGCAGTGGCAGCTGGGGGACTGGTCCCCCTGCTCCAAGACGTGTGGGAAAGGCTTCAAGAAGAGGTTGTTGAAGTGCGTCTCCTCCGACGGCGGCGTGCTGCCCCAAGAAAGCTGTGAGCCCTCCAAGAAACCCAAGCACCTGATAGACTTCTGCAACGCCACGGACTGCAGCTAGATAGGACGACTTGGGAAAGCTAAAATGTTGTTTTTTTTAAATGGTTATTTTATTTTATTTTTTCCTTCAGACCAGTGCACTGAAAAACACAAAAGAGGGCTAGAGGCGGCCGCCTGTGTTTTTGCGTAAAAAAACGTTCATGGTGAAGATCCGTTGAGGTGGGACAGTGCAAACGGCTTGAGTTGGCTTTGCATCCCAAAAATCCCCTGCCAACTGAAAATTGGATGGGATAGCAGACCCATGCCATTCATTTCTCTTCAGCAGATAAGGCCCAAAGGCATCAGAATCGCCTTTTTTAAAGTCTGTTATAAATTAAGCCAAGCGTGAGCAGTGAGAAATTTCAGCAAACATTTTGGGGTGTGCTTATTTCTCCCTTCTTTTGGATTTATCTTGTGGTACTGATCAGATCCCCACGTGTAGGAAGGGGAGAGAAAAAAGATAGCTTAAAATAATTGGTCAGGGCTTACCTACCTCACAAAGGGCAAAAAACAAGATTGGAAAAGGAGCTTTAACTATGTCATTCGTGGCTGCTATTGTTTCAGAGAATAGTTTTATATAAAAATAAAGCCATATTCTCTACCTGTCAAGAGTAAGAAATATCAAGAACAAATATCAACTCCACAAATCACTAGAATTTCTTTTTTTTTAAAAAAAAAGTACCTTTATGTCATCCCAATGTGCCTGTCCATTTCTCTCAGCCACTCCAGTGCCATTGTGGTGACATGTGTATTCCAGAGGCTTGGAAAAGTGGAGATCTGAGTCTGAGTAGTTGCTCTTTGTGCCTTCTGCATACCTTCCACTGGCTTTTCTGATTCCAGGTTGGTCCTACCTTCCTGCCAAACAGATTCATGGAGTGTGTGAGCATTCCAGTCGTGCTTTCACACTCAAACCTTTGGCCTTACCCCAGCCAAATTCGAGTTAAAGAGAAAAAAAAAAAAATCCCATTATGAATGGGAACGTCCTCTGTGGCCTCTGCTGGGTTTGTAGAGCTCAGTCACTGATCAGGTGGGAAGGCAAAGCTGAGGGATAGCAGGTCCATCCACAGCAAAACGCCAGCATTCACATCATTGAAGATTGTGCCAGTCCATAGACCATGAGAGAATATGGCTTTCCATATGTATATAGTAAAATATATTACTATAGATTTTATATACTTCATAAGTATTTTATATTTCTCTCCCTTCTGGGAAGGGTTATAATTTGTAATAAATGCATATAATGAGCGTATTTATTTTTATACTTCTTGTCTAATGTGATCTTCTAAGTTATCGCTTTTTTAAAAGGACATATAACAAGGATAGAGTATTTATACAGTATAATATGTTACTAGAGGTAATAAATGAACCCTATAAATTTTGGAAATGGAGCGTCTTTATTTCACTGGACTAAAACCAGTCCATGGAGCAGAAAGAGCTTGGAATCTGAGGAAAATATTAAGCAAAAGGCAACTAATTACCTGTGTCAGTGAAGACGTTTGGAAAACTCTCCCCATAATGTCACACACCACCTTAAAAGAGGTAATTTGGTATTTTATTACTTAACCACTAACTCATCTGTTTCGGAAAATGGAGTGCAGCTACACTGATGCCACTGGTTGTAATAACAGCTTGCAGAGGGAGCAGTGCTGTCAGTCGTGTTTAGAACTCACAAAATATCTGCAAAAGCAGCAGCTTCGCCTCACTCTGGTGGGAAAGGAGCAATCCAAATCCAGAATCGTTCATGAGCAGTCAGAGGTTTCCCTCACCAACCCCTGGGGAATTTCCCTCTCTGATTTTCTCCACATGCTGCTTTTCCAAGGAGCGCTGTGTGAATGAGCTGTTCTAACGCTGTTGGTAACACGTTTCATTATGTTAAAATGGATACTAAACATCAAAAGCTGACTTGTGCTCCCTCCTACCTGATCTCATCACCACTGCAGTCAAGAGAAAATCTTCTGTTGAGCTCCGTCGGATTTTTGCCATGGAATTTGAGACATCAGTCATTTCTGGATACTTTTGGCTTTGTGTCATGTAAAAACCTATTAAAACTTCCTTTGCCAAAGTTTGGACTCTGTCTCTGCAGAAATAGTTCCCGTTTTATTCCGTGGATAAAGTCCTGGCCCCTCTGAATCTCAGAGAATTCTCATCACGTCACACTTCATTGGGCACTGCTTTGGCCTGCAGAAATGCTGGGGAATATTTTATTCCTGACATTATTCAGGAGGCAGCCAATCCCTTGCTGGTTTTATGAACAGTTAAGGGTATTTATAAATACAAGAAATAACTATTGATTTGTATAGGTAGATGTATATGTGCATATATTCACCATCTAGGTTAGAAAATAATTGGGAGTTTGAAGAGAGGAGTTGTCCTGGAGCCTGCCAGACTGAGGAGGTGTGAAATCGTGGTATCTCTGCTGGCTGAGCACTGGAAATGGTGTAACTAGAAAATGTGGAGTGGCTCTTTTCCTCCGGTGCTGTTAAAATAATAATGTGATTTACTGCTTGAAATCGTCCTAACAGTAAATGGGAAAACACCACAAAACTCGTTCAAATCAACATCTCCAAACAGTGGAGATGTTTTGGTAAAAAGTGGGACCTTTGCTTTTATCATTTTCACATCACAAGTGGGTCAGCAGATGCATAGGGATGTGTTGAATTTTGTAGGAGAAACAGATATATTTTAGACAAAACATCTTGACCCACTAGCTAAATTACAGAATGTAGAAGAAAATGCTCCTAGAGAAATTCAGAAAGCCATCTTCAGAGGACTAAGCTGGGCTGCTCAGCAGCCAGTCCCAGAGTTCTGGCTGGGGGAAATTGCTCCCACAGCCCGGCGTTATCCCGGCTCCATCGAGCTCCTCATCCCCTGCAGGGGCAGACCTGCCTGCCAAGCACATTTGGAGCAGAGATCAGTCCTGTGGGATGTGGCCATTGCCTGCTGAGCCCTCGAGGCAAAGGAGGAGTAATTAGGTGAAGTTTTATCCCTAGCAAAGGTCACCCAAATACAGCGAAGGGATCTCTTGGCAGGCAGATCCCACGGACATGTCCGGGCTCCAACAGGAGTGTTGGAGAGCACTTTGCTTAAATATTTGCATTTTGCCCCTTTCTGCACAAGCAGAGCTCTGTGTTACAACACGTGGAGGCAGGAGGAGAGCAGCCCAGGAGGTTGCACCCTCTGGATGTCCCTTCCGTGCCGACCTATCCCATGCTTGCCGAGCAAAACAGCTCCAAACAATCACTCGTGCCTGATATTCCCCCTCAGAACACAAAACATGGACAGAAGGGAAGTCAAAACACAGTTATCAGGGTCACAAGTGGTGCTTTGAACGGGGCGTTTCAACAAACATTTGTGCTGCCGACGCCTGGGGCAGAGGGATTGTTGTGGAGATGAAAGCAGCGCTGTTTGGACTCGCAGATGGGTTTTACAGCCCACAACAGTGCAGGAGGGGCTTGTGCAAAAGGGATTTGATGTTGGGCAAGAGAAGTGCAGGTTCCTACAGCCCCTCTGCCTGGCAGCTGTGCTTGACAGCATCCGTGGGGATAAAGGATCATCCTTGGTCCTGTTGCAGCCCAGAACCAGCAGCTGATGAGATTCCAGACCTCTGGGCAACATCTAAATTTAAACGTCCAGAAGCTAAGTTGCTCAATCTATCATCTTTAATACATTGTGCTTTTGTGTCACAGTGCTGCAAATCTCAGCGTCTCCTATCTTATGATCCCTCACAGATACTCCAGTTGGAAATCAGTATTTTCTCAATATCAGCTGCACCCAGCTGTAAGAGATTTTCCTCCAAACACACCAACAGGAGCTGCGTGTTCCAAGAGGGAACTCATATGGTAGAGATTACAATCAGACAAGCTAAGAGCAGTGGCCATTTTAATTGTGCACCAAATGTATTTTTTTTCAGTATAATTAAGACAATATGCCTGTCCCAAACAATTTAAATGTCTGCTGCCACTTTGTATCATTTCTCATGTACAAAACTGGAGATTAAATTCGGGAGGAGAAAACAGCTGAAATTCAAACATTTTGATTAAAAATTTCTCTGTCAAGCAGCACAATTTAACAGAAAATCTTGTCTAATTGGTTTTTCTAATTGAATACCTGTACCCATCCTGGCTTAGGACAGCCCAGGTTAAACCTGAGACCAAAGGAAAATTTGCCTTCTTGTGTTTAATCTGAGTCTTAATTAAGTGTTGAATTAACCCCAGAGGTCAAGCTTTGGTGAGAATATTTTCACAGAGATGAAACTGTGTGAGGAAAAGGGAAGAGAGAGGAAGAAGAAGGAGAGAAGAGGACTTCTGTGGGATTTTTAACTGTGGAAACTTTTGAAACAGATGTTGGAGATTCGATTTCAGAATCAGGCCCGGGCAGATTTAGAAGCGAATTAAATGCAGTGTCAAGTCCATCTCCTTTTTCTCTCCCAGTGAACCAACACACATTAGGGGATATGCTGAAATAATGAACGCTGGTGTTTTCCATTTCTCATTATCCTCCTGCTGGAACAAATGCAAAGCACTACAAGGAAGCATAGAGGGGCTCAGCTGCCTTTGATGAATTAAAAAAAGAAATTTAAAAAGCCTTCTCCACATGTTTTCTCTTCACTCTTTTAATTTATAATTTTATTTATTTGCACTTTTAAAGGCACAATAGCTGATGTCAGAAAGGAGAGCCCCCAGAGCAACAGCTGCCTGGCAGACAAGAAGGTCAGAGGCATTAAAAAAATATAAATGTCAAAAATCCTGCCTAAAATAATTTTGAATCTGATCTAAGCTAGCAAAAGCCAGGCAATTCAGAGCTAATTCTGCCATTTGCATAGGGATAAGACTTTGTAGAAGCCCATTCCCAAAGCTCAGGCTGAAGTGATGGATATTACTCACTGGCTTTAGGCAGGCTAAAGCCATTTATTTACAACTTTTTTCCAGGGTTTAAATCAGGTTCCTGTTGGTCTGACTTGAAAATTCAGTAGGCTGCTATGATTTAAGCCTGTGCCACAGATGTTCTCATCACTCGCTGACTGCAAGTAATGAATGAGAGGGTGGGGTGCAGCACAGGGGTGAGCCAGGGGCTGACTGTCCTGCTGGAGACACCCCCAGAGCTGGAAGGACAGGAGGAGGGGTTGCAGCTGGACTCTCCTGCTGGGAGATGGGCTCTGCAGAGCCTCTGGCTGAGGGCTGGTGGATGGACAGAATGTCTCAGGTGTGTACCAGGCTCTGGGTTGCTGCGGGCAGTTTCAGTGTTGAGAGGGGTGTGTCAAGGCCTGAAGGAGGAGATGGAGATATTGGCACCATCGGGGGCTTTAAGGCAAACTGGTGACATAACTTCGGGGCTTGGCAAAGGAGCCTTTCCAGCCAGGTTCCCCTTCCCAGCTCCAGGAATTTCCCTGGGGATGGAGGGGCTGTCCCCGAGGCACAGAACGATCAAAACCCATTCCAGGGAACCTGCTCCGAGCTCAGAGCTACTGCACCAACTGAGCGTTTGGCATCGCTGATTATTTGTTCAAAAAACAAAACATGAAGCCAAGATTCGCACACTGCATTCCCTTGGGAATCTAGGAAAGAGCTTCCCACTGGAAGGGGCTGTTCTGATGTCTGTTTGTGGAGCAGAAAAGCTGCTTTTACGGGTGATTAGGGCACAACTTCCTGAACAGAGAGCAGCTCCGGGTCACGCAGCTCAAACAGCTTTGTAAAGGACCTTGCTAAATCAGGAGAGGACACAATTTAATTTAGACTTAGCAGAGAATGGGTTTAGTGGCCTGGCCTGAAGAGGAACGGTGTCAGAGAGCAGAAAACACAACTTCACAAAGTAACCACCCTTTTTTGGCCAGGTGTTTTCATCTGTCTGTCCTGAGGGAGAATCGTGGTGTTGGTGGGGGTTTTTTGTTTGGTTTTTTTGTTTGTTTGTTTGTTTGGTTTTGGTTTTGTGTTTTGTTTTTAATATCAGTGATGAAGGAGGGTCCTTTCGGAAAACCAAGTTGAGGAGTGAGGTTTCACCTGGTGTTATGCAGACAGTCCCAGTACTGCTCCCCCGAAAACCTGGCCTGCTGTGGGGCTGTGTGGTGGAAAACAAGAAGGTGCTGGATTTTTTTCAGCGCCAGGAAAAATGGATCCTACGGTTCGCATTCAGTTTCAGCGGAATGCCAGGAAGGTGCCTCAAAGGATGGAAATAATTTGTTTCTCAAGACCTGAGCTACTAAAAGATAAAGCCTTTGGCACATATGTTTTCGGGACTCCAGAGGACAACTTTTGAATTTGGGGTGAGGTGCTTAGCTGCTTTTTGACACAATTCACGTGAGCCTGAGTATCCTGAATGTCCAGTGGCCTAAATCTCCTTCATGTTTCCCTTCAGTGGAGGCTGATGTCTATTGTAGTCGGTTCTCTTCTTGTTTCACTAGTGAGGGCTTGTGGGGTTTTTGTTTTGGTTTGGTTTTTTGGTTGGTTGGTTGGTTTTTTTGGTGTGTGTCTGTGGTTTTTTTCCTTTTTCTTTTTTTTTTTTTTCCTGTCTGACAGACTCACACAAGAACTGCCTGAGTCACGCTTGCTCTTAAAAGCATTGCTGGCATAGCCATGTCACTGGAGAGCACTGGGAAAGCAAAGCACAACTCGTTTTTTTATAGCTGTAACAGCAAAAAAATCCCGATGAAGATGCATTTACACTGGCCCAAATCCTTTATTCTATTCTGAGAGCATTCTAAGCTGTACCTACGAGGCACTTTAATTTGCTGAACTGAATTAGATTTACAATTTCTCATGGACAGAAGTAGTTTCACTGGTTAAAGGTGCGTTGACAAATGCATACAGAAAATTAAATAGCCTTTCTGGTGTGCTTCAAGAAATCAGAAATCCTGTTGGGAAGGAAAAATCCTGCTTCTCCCCATCGCGTCAACCTACAAAGTGCTGGAGCTGTAAAGGAGGGTGGGTGTTACACACCTTCCCTAACATGTCCACTGCCTTGAAATATTTGGGCTGTCAGAAATTGGAAAACATTTCAGGAGCCGAGTAAAATATGAGTTTTGCTGATGCCTCTGCCTTAATGGACATAAATTCTCACAACTAAGCATCCGACACCCTGGAGAGTCAAAATTTCACCTCACTTGCTCCTGGAGCTGGCTGGAGATAATAAAACCCACCCCACACGTTCCTCAGCGGGGTCTGGGGTGGAAAAGTCGAGGAAGTCTAAGAAGAAAAAGCTCAGTTAGCAGCACTTTAAAATCCGAGAATAGCAGCATTGTTTGGGGAAACAATGAATGCTGGGTTTAAACAATTTAACGCCGAACAAACACGAAGGCTGTGTCATGCAGGAGCAGCGATTACAACAGTGTTTTTGAGCTGAAATTTAGCATCAGGCAGTAACTACAGGCGAGCTTCGTTCCCTAGCAATGAGATGTCTGCACATCGCAGATGCACGACCTCCTCAGAAAACTGCCAGGTTGCCGGATTACTCCAAGGAAAATTTCGCAATGGCCTTTGATTCCTTCCTGATGAAGCGATTTTCCACAACACTTTGCTCACTGGCAGATGAGGAGAGACTGGGGAGTGAAATGCCTGTGGTAGTGCTACAGAGGAACAAGAAATGCAGTCATCAGTATCTTTATTAAGGTGTCCAGGCCTGCGGACACACTGATAACAGCAAAGCTGCCTGAGGTCAGTGAGATTCCCTTTGTAAGTGGAACAAAATCAGCCCGTTCCCCTTTGCAGCCCAGAAATGCTGAAGTCGAAATGATGACTGGAACTTCACGATGGAAGAGAGTTTGAAATATTCCACATCCCCATTCCCATTCCACATCCCCCAATCCGCTCCAGCTGCATGGAGAGCAAGGATGGCACAGCAGCGGGAAAACGCAGGGAAAACACAGAACATCCCAGGCCAGGAGGTCGCTGTCCCTTCCCTGCCTGGTCCCTGCTGATTAATTTAACGTGACCCAGGTGGCAGATACACCAGCCACGCCTTGGAGGAAAAGCCTGGCTGGCTCCCTGATGAGCAGCAGCTGGTTGGGTTTGCAGTGGGGATTTTCTCCCTGTCCCTGTAAAGTTCTTTGTGCTGCAGCCCCGCGATGGTGGAGCTCGTTCCAGGCCGATGTTTGCTGTAAGTGACGGGGTCAGGATGTTTTGGTGATGCACTCTTTGATTAAATTTCCTGCCTTTTTGGGTCCTTACCTTTTACATGCGTTCTAAGCGGTGAAACCATGCTGTTGAGGATGATTTGAAGTGGTTTTATCGGAAACTGCTGTTTGGAGAGCAGGAAGCTTTCCTGTTTTGTTTGAAATGTAAATATTGTGCAATGCTGCAAACGCTAGGTGTCCTTAAAAGCTGTTAGCAGGTGCTAAAAGGAACGCTGGGTATTGTAACGGCTGGTAAAGAGAATTTATCTCTTATGGTTTGTAGTAATAGATAATTAATCTCGGTAGTGGTACAAATAAGGAAGCAATTAGTTTTTATTGTGGCTTTTAGTTTAAAATTGGTGCAGATGATTTTTTTTTTTAATTTGTCCGTGGCTGAGTTGGCCTTTCAGATATGATGGGCTCTACATTAACAAAATGTCCTTGTGTCATTCAAGCACAAGAGCAGAACATTGGTCTGCCTTGGTATCTGAGCCATATGACCTTCTCTTTCTCCCCCATTCTCTTTCTCCTCCATTCTCTTTCTGCTTGCTTTCTTTTTACCTTTTTTCCCCTCCTATCTTGAAATTTGCACTTTCCTTGAGCAAAGAGTGCTAAATAAAAGGGGGAGAAAGTTAATGTATAAGGTGAGATAATGTGGCAACTGTTTTGAAGCAAAAATTCAAACTCCCTGGTGAGATTAAGGATGAGTTTAATTTTAAAATCCTCGAGATGCTGTTGTTAAGTTTTTTAATTTATGTCTTGATATGATTTCTTATCACAGACTGGCTGGAGTTGGAAGGGAAGCAGGGATTGTTCTGTGCTTCTCTGCTGCAGAGGGTCCACGTGGAGCAGCATCCAAATGCAAACTCACAGAGATTACGGCCTTGGGACAGAGGAAAAGCTAAAACAAGCATCTTTCAGCTGTTCTGCAAGGCAAGCACTGCACTTCAGGAAGGGAGGAAAGCTGCACAGGAGGTATTTAATTATTCTCTTCCTAAACTGCATTTTCCAGTTTCCTCCGGGGAGAAAGATGGGCATGATGGAAGGAGAGGGAGGTGTAGGAATTCCATCAGAACTTCTGCCTGCCCTGACTCATGTCTCTTCTCTCTTCCTGACCTTGGGTCACCTTGTCCCACCAAACCTGGGTCACACTGCCCAGGTTTGGTGGGACAAGGTGACCCAAGCCAAGTTCAGCCATGCAAATCCCTGCTCTGTGTCAGAACTCCCCTTCCCCATGTCCCTGCACCCCATCACCTCACCTGGATGACTTCAAAGGTGCAGCCCCAGAAGAAAGGGAGAGAAAACTATGACACTGCAGAAAGTCAGAGCAGAATTAGGGTGTAAAGATCCCCCTTCCCTCATTCTACTTCATTCAAAGAAGTAAAAGATTGGCAAAACAGATCTTTTGGGAAATTCCTGAAAATATGGCTAACATTGAAGGAGTAAGCTTTCCTTTTGGCTGCAGGGGTGAGGTGCAGTGTTTGGGGGTTCTGAATTTTCAAGAGCTGGCTGATCTGCATAGGCACAAAATTTTTTGTAAGTGGAGCTGGCAGTGCTGCCAAGAGTTAGAGCTGGCCAACAATTTCCCTTGTAAAATCCTGCTCCTGCTGGGGTAAATTATTTTTCAGTGCTCTGAAATTTCTTGTGCCATGTCTCTGTCTCAGTCAGTGAATACTTGCAGTTTCATTTTACAGTTATTGGTGTGGTTTCTAAACATTTCTGGAAAAAAAATGGAAGAAAAAAAAAAGTAATCTATTCTCAAGATAATTGTGTCATAATGTCCCAAAAAAGGATAGAGCTGATGTGACTGAGGGAGGAGATTGAGATTGTGTAGCTCTAATTTTCTGACTCAAACCAAAGCCTGGATGCTTTGAAAAGTGCTACAATTTTAAAAATATCTCTAGGATTTAGTAAAATGAGGATAAAAGACATCAATTTCTCAAAGCCATCTGCAAGGATTTGTTTTAAAACCTGGGCTCTGCAAGTGCCCAGGATGGCTGTTACAGTCCCAGACATGAAATGTTCTGCTTAAACTCCTGTCAGTCCCCCTGCCTGCTCCAGAATTATTCTCCTAATTGCAAGTGCTGGAAGGATGATTTTACACTCTTTTCAGTGTAAAATCATCCAGTAAATCAGTAAATTTGGTTACATTTATCCCAGTTGCAAGGCTTTAGAAGAGAAACTTTCTTGCTCTTTGAGGTTGTAAAGGACACAGGTGGCTTTAGAGTGAAGGACAGAATTAAAAATACCAAACAGGCCTAATGGAGAGAATTTGCCCAGTCCCACAATTTACCATGGATTAACACCTGTGATCCTTGTAATCCTAGAAGAATTTCATGGTTTATATCTGAGGTATTTTTTCCCATGCAAAACAAGTGCAGAGGTGCTTCCCCTAACAAAGGCAGGAGTGGGAGAGGAGAAAGCCAATTGTTTTGGGAAAGGAAATTAGAATTATTTAATGTATGTTTTGTTGGGGGCTTTTAACAATGAGAACAAGAAGATCACTGTTTCAGGAGTTTTTTTGGGTGAAAAATATTTGTCTTAAAGGGGCTGCTGGAATGGTCAGCAGAGATGGGGCTTGGGCTGTCAGAAGCCCCTGATGTTTGCCCAGGGTCCCTTCAGCTGCTCACCTTGGACAGTGCCACCACTTTCCCTGTGAACCCTGCCATTCCTCCAGGAATGCTGGTGAGAAATGGGTGTAACTCCGTGCCCTCTAAAGGAGAATAATGCCAGAAAACAGCTCCAGGCACCGATCAGCTTTAATGCAGCTGCTGCAAGGCATTGTCCCAGGGAGACAGGAGAGCTGCTGTGCCCCACAGAGCCCTGCTCTGTTCTGAGCACAGCCTGGCTCTGCAGCTCACTGATAAATAACTCCTTTTATGCTGCACATCTGGGGGAAGGGCTGCTTCCCCTGCTGGCCACATGCCTGCTAAATAAAGCCCAGAGGAAATTGGTTCTGCGTGCTGCTGTCAGAGGGGTGAAGGCTCAGCAGTGACCTCTGGCCCCTTGAACTCAAGGGAATGGATGCTCCACAGGGTTGGCAACACCAAGTTTGCTGTGCTCCAGGAGAGCCTTGGCCAGCCAGGTTATTCTTTAAAGGGATTAGCTAGCACAGCTTGGCAAATGAGTTGCAGGGGACCAGAGTCCTGCTTTCCTCCCTGTTCAAAGACAGAGGTTGGGGAAATGCAGAGACATTAAAAAATAAAATAAAATAAAATAGAGATGTTAGAGTGCAGAAGCCAAACTGTAAAATTATAGAGCAATAGTATTTTTGAGTAAATGTATTCATCCCCATGAAATAACCAATGATCAGCTGTGAGGCAAGTGCTGACTATGCTCTTGAGACAGATTTTGGTGATGAAAGATCCAATTAATCAGACTCTTTTAAACCCCTTTTTTCACTCCTGAGTGCTTTCCCAACGTGTCCTGTGCCAAAAGTATCAGAGGGGCTGCAAAGAGAGAAGTCACATTTCAGTGTGATTTTGCAGGGGCAGTGCTTGACCCTGCAGAATGTGCTCAGACACACTCAGTGTACCAGGGAGGACAGGAAGAATGCCAAAGGAAAGGAAAGGAAAAAGAAACACTTGTGGCAACTCAGACCTCTGATTATTTAAGTGCTTTGAGACCCATTTACATTTAGACACAAGTAAACAGGTTGAGGACAGATACAGCTGAAGCTAAGCCTTTCTATAAATTTTGAGATGATTTGGGTGTGTGTCTCTGTGGGGCTACTCATGAAGTTGGAACTGGTAAGAGAGGAATTCCATTTCATTCAATTTGTAGGATGTAATTTGAATTTAATAGTTTTCAATGAAAGGAGGTAGGAAATTGAGGAAGGGAGTGTCTTGTTTGGACAAATCAGAGATTTGATTTGCCTCTTCCTGTGCAAATTTCCCTTAATGCTTGATATTAACAAATTGTTTTTCCTGCAGAGACACAGAAAATTTTAAAGAGGTTATTTAGGGAAGGTAAACATTGAAACCCCTAGTACAAAATCTTGCTGAGGTACCTGATTTTAGATGTCCCTCAGGTCTTAAAGGAGAGAAAAAGCCTGTTTTATACACGAGCCTAAATCCATAGCAAAGAGAGTTAGGGATACACTTATCATTAGCCCTTGCAAGTAACCCAATAGCAACTGTTTGCTTTTGTATAATTGGTGATAATTTTTACCTATATATGTAAAAAGTGGTCCTATTCTAGGCAAAAAAAAAGAAGGTCTAAGTTATGCAATTGCTGTAGAGAAATGAAGTTCTCGTGTCCTTCTCAGCCTGTCCCTGTTTTTGTGGGTATTAGTCAGACCTTAAACAATGATGTTTTTTGTCAAAGATAAGCTCTCGAGCAAACAGGAAGAGGGTGTAGTAAAAAGTGACCATAAACCATATACTGGAAGTGCTGGAATCGAAAGATTTTATCAGCCTGTTCCTTTTTATGATGTCTGTATATTGCAATATATCCATCTATTGTTTTCTCTTTCGTTGCTGTGCCCTGGCACCAGGAAATCATATATAACACAGGGTATCTTTGTGCCCAGGCTGAAAAACTGTAGTGCAGAAATTCTTTAATTTGCATTATGAATTTATTAATTCCTTTAGGAATTAGCACAGTTTGTGGCAGACACAGCTGACTTGAAAGTGATGGTGTGCAGAGAACAAATATCATGAGGAAAATCCAGTTTTCCCCCACATTTGTCCAGCCAGAGAGCAATGAAATTTTTCCTCTGTGTGTTTTTCATGGACATTCTTGCAGTAAAAATCCCTTCTGCAGTTGCCATGTGTGATCTGAAAGCAAATCAACTGATAAAAAAAAAACCAAATTCAAAAAAAGCTCACTGCTCTGCAGAAGCATTCTGAACCCCTCAGTGAGGCAGAATTTAACTGTGGCTTTCCTGTACAAAATATGGATACTGTGGAGCAGACCAGAGTCCCCCAGAGGTCAGAATTAATTTGGCCCTCTGAAGAAATTGCTTGGGTAATAGAGACATTCAGCACTTTGCCATCTCTTAATTTGCCTCTAAGTTTGGCTCACCCTCTTTCTCCCTGAACAAAACTATGCAGTCTCCTGGAAGCTTTTTAATTTAGATTCAAGGCAGGCTCTGTTGCATCTCTTGCTCTGAAAATGAAGCTTTAATGGGAATACTTTTTTTCTTTTTTTTTTTTTTTTCCTGTCTTGTTTGTTCAGGTTTATAATTTTTCCTAGCATTTATCCCACAGTGTGTTCAGTGTGGTGGTTCCACAGAGCTGTTGCATAAATAGAGCCCTGCTCCTCCTTCAGCTGTGCACAGCAGCTGCAAGCAACCTGCTTCCAGCAGCACTGGAACTCGCTTAAGTCACAAGCATCTAAAAAATGGCATTAAAAACTTGTCCCAGAAACGTTCCCTGCCTTAGGTGGCTGAAAGCTCTCTCCCTGTCCTGTTCTACACTTGCCCTTTTTACCTCAGTGGGAATCTGGTGCTCTCAGCAGTGTCTGGAGCCATTCACCTGGGTTCTGTTGAGCTGAGGGTTATTTTGCTGCCAAGGATGTGAGAGATTTGCAGAACCAGGGCAAGTCCTGAGGTCAGACCTCGCTTTACCCTTCATTTTCTAGCAGCTGCCTCCTTGTTTCCTGGAGGTTGCTGCTACCCCTTTAAAAACAAGCATCCCAGGAATTTTCTTTTGAAACAGGCTTCCCCTCTCCAAATCCAATTATACTCTTTCAGCTGGGTCATTTTCAGCCCCTGCCGCATTTTTGGTTCTTGGGGGTTTTTTTTCAACTGAATTTATTAAAAAAATACAGCCCTGCCACGGGGAAAGCAAGGGGAATTTTCACCCTGCTGCCTCCCAGTTCTGCTCCAGAGCCCCTCCTGGCTCAGGTGGGGATTTTGTTTTTTTTTTCTTCTTTGGAAACCAGAGCAGGGCAGACAGAGGCAGCTCCCCCTGGGCAGACAGGGAGTGTGGGGTTCATCCCACGCAGGACAGGACTGAGCTTGAACCACCCAAGGATGGGCAACAGGAAAAAGGAAAAGGATTCAGGATGTGAAAGTGGGGAGCCAAACTTTATCCTTCGTGTTGGCTGAGATAACGGGGTGCATTTTATTTTAGCAATGACAGGAAAAATTCAGATGGCCTCATGACACTGACTGCAAAGTGACACACCACCACCACCAGGGCTGCCATCAGAATTTTGGAAGGAATCATTTTAGTTTAGAAGGAATAAATAGAGAACACTTTGCTAACAAAGAAATAAATAATCCCTGCAGCCCTTCCATACAATTTCCCCCTCAGGTGTCAAATAGCATTCAGGTTGTAGCTGTGTGTAAAGACCCTCTTGCTATGGGTAGTGAATGGGGCCAGTAATGGGCCACACTGCCTTCCTCAAAAAACTGGACATCTGTTCTTAGAAAATATTAGGATGCTTTCAAATGCAGCACATTTTAATGTATTCCTTAGCTTCAGAATAAAGCACAACAGTCCAGGGTAATTTCTGTATTTGTTATCTGCAGAGTGCTGTTATCTGCGTTTAAATGGGGGTTGCTTAAGGCTGATTTATTTTAATTAATGGCTCAAATTCATCTTTCAAACGCTTCTTGGTCTCTTGTGCTTCAGTGCTGTGGGTGTGAAGGCCCTGCCTTGCTGCCTGTGACCTGCAGGAGGACGTGTCACTTGGGAGGGTGCCACCCCTCTGCTCAGGTGTCTCTCTGCTGGAGCACTCAGCCAACACTTGTTGTGTAACATCTTGCAGCCAGTGCTGCACTGCCCAGCAGAAACAAGGCAGGAGCTCTCAGGACTGAAAAATGCACTCATTTCTGTGGTGAAATCCCACATAAATCTCCTCAAGCACACACAGGGAGGGAGGGCAAAGACCTCTGCTTCTGACAGCTGTCAGTGTTCCTTCCTTTCAGCCCAGCATTCCATCTCTGCAGCCAGCCAGAGGCTCAAAGTTCAGAAAATGCCTGAATCTGGGTCAGGAAATATTTCTGCTTGTTGCAAGCTGTCTGGTGTATGCTGGAGGTGTTGAGAACAAGACATCACTGCTGTGTTGTTGCTCTCCCTTCTGAAAATGAGCTGTTGGGAGTCCAGCAAGAAAATCCTGGGATAAAACTCCCCCGTCTATTAACTGACGCCATCCTGTGCTCCTGTTGTCACTTGAGGGTTTAACCTGAAGGAGAAGAACAAGCACCACAAATTCAGGTGAAATACTAATTCTTAAACAGATGGATTTTCCCAGGGAAAACCACGGGGCAGCTTTGTGTCCCTGAGCCTTTAACCCTTCTCAACCTCACTGATGATGAGGAAGAGTTAGGAGCTCAAGGGCTCATTTTGTACAGCTTTTATCTCCTGAGGTTAAAAATGCTCCAGAAACCAAGATTTACAATGCTGTTGAGATTTGTTTCCCTTTTTATAAATTGCAAACAGTAAATCAATCTCATTTAATGTGTTATGTCATCTAAACATCCATTTTGCTTACGCTGTTTCTTGGTCCACCTTGGCTCTCTGGTGATTCCAGTCATGTGAAAATGCTCAAACTCATGGCTTGAAAATGGACAATTTCCAAAAATCTCTATTTAATTCTGCAAGATTCTACATGAAATGCTGCTGCCTGTGGGTGTTTGGTTGCATGTATGTTAGAACATCATGTTGGAACAGGTATTTTGAACATAAGGGAGTTAAGAGTTGAAGTTTTTAAAGTATTTTACTTTTTATTAATATTATTTTTAAAGCCAAATGACCTTTTTAAAAGCTAGGGCATGGAAATGCAATCAGTTTGGGTGTTTTACCTCTTTCCCAACCGCTCCCCACTCTGGATCTGTCACACAAAATCTGGGCTTGACTCAGTCCCTTCACTAGTGAGGTTAAAATATAACAGAGTTTAACAGTGCAAGCAGACAAGCTGCACCTCAGGGCTCTCCAAAGACAGTCAGGATGCTGTCCATGGAAAAATCAGCTGTCCCAAAAGCCAGGAGGACACTCAAACCCTGCAGCTGCCCTGCTTTAGCTCATGGAGTGATGCCTGCTGGTTTGTGAATGGAACGAGAACTGTTTGCATGTGTCTGTGTGTCTGTCTCAGGGCTTTTGTTTATGGCTTTGGTCACTGTTTCCATTTCAGAAGAAATAAGATAAATCCTTTTGACATTCTAGCTCTTTCTCTTCTTGGCTCCAACTGGTGGTGAATAATTCAGATTTGGCAAAGGGTTTTGTCTGCCCTGAAACTGCATTTCTCAACATTTGCTGGTAAAATTTGCCAACTGTTGTCTGGCCTGCAAAGGTTTTCACACATTTCAAACCTGAAGAAAACCTTTGTGTTTTTTGATTTTTTTTTTTTTAGATCTCTCTCAATGAGCCTTTCTGCCATTATAAATCATTATGGTTCTACATACAAGTCATATTATGCATCACTTTATTTCCATTTATTGCTCTTTTACTGTTATTTACCTGCACGTGCAACAACATGTGTAATATCTTGGATGTGAGTATCAAGAGACAGAACAGGACATTAAGACAGCACTGAGAGTTTTGTGGGGTTTTGCTTGTTTGGGTTTTTCTTTTTAATGGGAAGATACAGGAGAAAAGTGTTGGAGCAGATGCTCTGGGTTCTTAACTTTGTAGCTGTAGATACTTATACATCAAAGAAAATCAAATCAAGCCTGAGGGTTTTTGTTGGTTTTGGGTTTTTGTTTATTTGTTTGGTGGGAGGTTTTTTGGGACAGAAAGCAGGGAAAAGGACAAGTTATCTATTAATGTGCAGCACCTGATTGAGCAGCACTGGGGGTGCAGTTAATAGCCACAGAGAGCTGGGAGAAGTTTGCAGGTTCAGAAAGGATCCTCTGCTGTAGCCAAGGCAGGGGTTTGTCAGAATAATCACTACCAGTGCTGGACCTGCTTTCTCTGGAGCTATTTTTAGCAAAACAATCCGAATACAGGATATTTGGTAAGCGTCAGCATCCGGTGTTTATCAAAAAATAGAAGCTCCTGCATGATTTGTAAAGCTATAAATAAAGCAAGAGGTTCCTGTGCATTGAAATTCGTATTGTTTGCTCGAATGGCTGCACAAACAGCTGGGCAGCCCCAGCTCCCTCAGCCTTTCCTCGGCAGGGAGATGCTCCAGTCCCTTCCTCAGCATCTCTGCACCCTCTGGATCCACTCTGGGAGCTTCCTGTCCTGAGGAGCCCAGGGCTGAGCACAGTAAAATTAATAAATTTTAATAAATAAATACGGCATTAACACGCACAGAAGACACATTTAAGCTCAGCTTAAATTTGAGCTGGTTTAAGAACCCGGCCGGTGTTTGACCAGCGATGACAGAGCTCACGTCCAGCATCACTGCAGGACAAAGTTCAGGGTCGCTGCACGGGGTCACCGGCCACAGCACGCTTCTTTCCGACAGCCAGTGCTTCATTCATTAAACTTTAATTACGTTTTAATTATTTTAATTAGCTGAGGCCTGCTGGTGCGGAGGGTGCGGGTGCGGCCCGCGGCCGCCAGGGGGCAGCCAGAGCACGGCCCCGGGCCCTCGGTTTTGCTTTAAATTGGCAAAAAAAGCGTCAAGAAGGAGCCCAAAGCCGCCCGCCCGTCCGAAACTTGGGCAAAAAAAGGTGGAGGGGGGTTGTTGGTTTGGTTTTGGGGTTTTTTTTGTTTGTTTTGTTTTGGGGTTTTTTTGTTTGGTTTTTTTTTTTTTTTTTGGTTTGTGGTTTTTTGGGGTTTTTTTGCTTGGTTTTTTTTGCTGGTTTTTGGGGCAGGTTGGAGTTGTTTTGGTTGATTGGGGTTTTTTTTTATGTTGTTCTTTTTAAGTTTTGTTTGGTTTGTTTTTGTGTTCATTCTGTTTTTTAGCTTAGCTGATGTAAAAACAGTGATGAATTGATGATATTAATCAGTACTCCTGTACAATTGGGTATTTGGGTATTGACTGCATTAGATGATAGTATTTAACATTGCTTCGATCATCTGGGAATGTGAAGCTATTTGTTACAGTTATTTCTTTACAATTTCTTTAAAAATCTGTGTTTCTTAGTACTCATACTGTGCACAGTTGCAAGAAAGACAATTTTTTTTCCTACTTTCTCTAGTTCTGATATCTGTCTATGTATCTGTACACTTATACACCGAGCAAATAAAGATTTTTTTTTTCATTTCTTTGCTTGAAATTCTCCATTAAATTTGAGAATTTAATAAAATTTAATTAAATTTGAGAATAATAATAAAAATATAATTTGATACTTGGTGTCAGAATTATTGTTTCTTGCCTTTTGTTCAGGCCACTGTCAATTTGCAACCTTGGGTTTGGTTTGGTTTGTTGTTGTTTTGTGGGGGTTTTTTAAGGCTACTGAAATGACCATCATGCAAGGGGCAACTCACCCTGGTGCCATGAAAGCAAAGAAGAAAACGAATAAAAGCTACATAAGCCATGTTGCCTATGCTGTTGGTGTTCTTTGACTTAAATACTCTGCTAGAAAGAGAGCAATACTGCCTAGAAAAAAAAGATTATCTGAACAAGAACTATGATCTGATTTTTCAAGGTCTGGGACTTATTTTATTTGGGCTTTTTATTTTTTTATTACTTTTTTTTTCCTGCTTTTTTTTAAGGTGGACAAATATGAAATTTCCTGATCTTCATAGCAAGAGAAGGTATTGGCACATCTCTTTTATATATAATATGCTTTGTTTAGGCTGTCTGAGGCTCAGGTCCTAAGTTAAAAAAAGCCCTTTACATGCTGGTTCTTAGAGAGCTGATGAATTAACTGAATCACCTGCTGAAGACCCCTCATCCTCCTCATTGCCTGCAGCTGGATCCTGGATAAAACGTCTACTCTAAACATCCCGGGCAGGTTTCAGCTGCTTAAATACCCAGTCCTCAGTGTATTTCGGTTTTTTGCTCCTTGGAAGGGCAGTTTGGAGCTGGCAGATCACGCAGGACTGGTAGATCCACACATCAATGAAGCTGCAGGTAGGAACCCAAATGATATGGGCAGGGAAAATGTTTTGGGGCAAATCTGGTGTTTAAAAAGGCTGCCAAAATAATGCAGGAGCTCTTTTTCTCAGTGAAATCTGAAAAGGTTCTAATTGTAATTAATTTCCTGCTGGGATTCTTCTAGTCTGACCTGAAAGGAAAGCCTTAAGGATGAAGAGGGCATTTCATTTTCTGTACCATCTGGACTTCTCCACCCCTTTCTGTGTATTTTTTTCTTACATTTTTTATTCCTGCTGTGATTATTTTTTGGTTTTGTTTTCTTACTCCTGCCTCCCTCCTGTACCTTTCCTACAGCCGAATTTCAGGCTCCAGCTCAATTTCTTCACTCGCTTCTGATTTCAACTCACTTCTAATGATTTTATCTCCTACTTGGGCACTAAGGACCTAAACTATATACAGAAAAGAAAGCAAACATATCATAAAGTACAACTACATTGTCCTTGATGACTGTGGGCCAAAAAAAGCCCCACAAATACCTGATAGAATCATCGCAGTATAGTTTAGATTAAAAGAGACCTTAAATACCATTGAAACCTAAGGTCAGCGTCACTGCAGCTCCCACCAGCAAGGAGAGGGTGGCTGTCGCTTGGTTGTGATGCAAATTAAAAGTTTCCCAACACGACGGGTGAGGTCCCAGCGAGCTCTCCGTGCTGGGGACTTATCTGTGCCAGCTATAGCTCAGCAGTTTTCAGTTTAGGTTGATTGCAAGAGCCTGCTGAGTAAGCGGAGAAGGAAAGGGCACAGCAGAGCTGCGTTTGGTGTCGTTTATAGGCAGCAGGGGAATGCCAGAGCTCTTTGTTCTACCACTTTATTTTTATTTTTTTTATATTTTTATTTTTATTTTTATTTTTACTTTTACTTTTATTTGGTAGCGCCTGCCCGGACGTTTTAAGGTCGGAAACTGGGATCCGACGGTGAAAATAGTGTGAGGTGCAGAGAGCTGAGAAGGAAGGAGCACAGCCCCGGGGTGTGGTGCGCTCACGGGAGGCTGCAGGGGGAAGGGGAAATGGAGCATCCGTGTGTCTGTGTCTGTGTGTCCTGGCACATTTTTGTGTGCGAGAAGGGTGCCAGACTCGGTGATAATCGAAAAGCACAGCTGAAAAGGCCGTGCAGAGCACCGTGGGCTGTGTGCAGGTTGTAAGGGAAAGCAAATTGTCGTCTGACCCAGGAGCGAATGCAGGTTTCCAAATATAAATAATATAAAGGTCTGAGCGGACGTTTTGTCCTCGTTTGTCTCCGCAAGATGTAGCTGGAAACTTTTCAAGTTATCGCTTGTAAGGGGGAAGGTCAGCGACAGCTTTCCGTGCCGGCACATTTTCCAGGTCGCGTTTTTAGCTGGAAACAATTCGGTTTAGCTTTAGACTCGGCGATCCCGGGAATATTTTGGCAGGGGTGGCTGAGGAGGGACGCGCACAGCGCAGCGCTGTGTTCGGTGCGGTTTACACGGGGACGGGGTGGGTTTGTCTTTCAGCGGCTTTTCCGTGGGCAGAGCCGCTGGAAGCGGAAGATTTGAAAGGGAGAGACCCGGAATTCCCGCAGAGCCGCTGCTCCCGGGACGCGGCGGGAGCATCGCTCGGGGCGGGGCCGGGACTGGGGCCGGGGGTTCGGGTCCGGTCCTGTCGGGGTCTGCTGGGCAGGGTGCGGGTCCTGAGCCACCGGGATCGGGACCGGGACCGGGATCGGGATCGGGGTCACGGCTGGGAGCGGCCGGGCCCCGGTGGCGCCGTCTGGCGGACACAGCGCGGCGATGCAGGGCAGCGCCCTCCGGTGGGCAGCGGCGGAACGGCAGCGCGGCGGTGCAGGGCAGCGCCCTCCGGTGGGCAGCGGCGGAACGGCAGCGCGGTTGGGGTTTAATCAATGAAATTCATTTGTTACTGTTCATTCGTTCGTATTCACCTTGAGCTTCTCAGTATTCCTGGGAAAAACAGCAGGGAATAGGGAGCGTCTGCATAACCGTCTTTAGGGCTATTGTGGGCGGGCTTTGGATGCTGGCACGGAGCTGCAGACTGACCACCTGTCCAGAACAAATGAACTTAGCTTTTGTATAATGTTATCTGGTTTTCCACAGTATTATTTGTTGTGTAATGAATAACTCCATTAAAATATTATAAAACCTCATCATTCAGTAAACGTTTGTGTTGGGTTTAAATCCCCCCTTGCAGGGGTGGGGAGGGGGACAGAGTTTCCTCTTTCTCTGTTAGCACAACTATATTTTCAAGCTGCCTCTGACACAGTTTTATAACTGCCTTTGTGAAATTATCTTCACAGATATTAACTGGGGGTGTGGGAAGAAAGAAAAACAACACCACCCCAAGCCTCGAAAGGATTTGAATTCATCCTTGTATAAATGATAAATTAAGTGTTGTCTAATGTTTTCTAATGGTCCATTTCACCTATGTAAAATAATTAATTAAACAGTTGGCCTCTTAGGGAAGGAAGAAGAGGAGGCTGCTTCCAATGGAGAAATCCCAATCTGCGGGGCTTTAGAGACCTGGACCCGAGTGTGATGGGTGTCACACTGTCCTGGCTGTCCCCTCGTGTCCAGCTGCCCTGGCTGCAGCTCCTGCAGGCCTGCCTGGATGGTTTGGACACTAAAGTCCACAGGCAGCATCTGTATCAACTGGGCTTCCTGGTCAAGTAATCCCAAATGAACTCAAGGATCCCCAGAGCAATTTAAAAAGACTCAAATGACCTCAAACGACCCCTGTGACCTAGAGTAACCCGATTTTGACCTTGAACGACCTTGAACTGACCCCTGTGACCCTGAATGACCTTGAACTGACCTCTAAAATGACCTAAAGTAACCCCTGGGAAAATCAAAAAATTCTCAAACGACCAAAAGTAACCTCTGTGACCTCAAACGACCCCTATGACCTAGAGTAACCTTATTTTGACCTTGAACGACCTTGAACTGACCCCTGTGACCCTGAATGACCTTGAACTGACCTCTAAAATGACCTAAAGTAACCCCTGGGAAAATCGAAAAATTCTCAAACGACCAAAAGTAACCTCTGTGACCTCAAACGACCCCTATGACCTAGAGTAACCTGATTTTGACCTTGAACGACCTTGAACTGACCCCTGTGACCCTGAATGACCTTGAACTGACCTCTAAAATGACCTAAAGTAACCCCTGGGAAAATCGAAAAATTCTCAAACGACCAAAAGTAACCTCTGTGACCTCAAACGACCCCTATGACCTAGAGTAACCTGATTTTGACCTTGAACGACCTTGAAATGACCCCTGTGACCCTGAATGACCTTGAACTGACCTCTAAAATGACCTAAAGTAACCCCTGGGAAAATCGAAAAATTCTCAAACGACCAAAAGTAACCTCTGTGACCTCAAACGACCCTTATGACCTAGAGTAACCCGATTTTGACCTTGAACGACCTTCAACTGACCCCTGTGACCCTGAATGACCTTGAACTGACCTCTAAAATGACCTAAAGTAACCCCTGGGAAAATCAAAAAATTCTCAAACGACCAAAAGTAACCTCTGTGACCCCAAATGACCCCTATGACCTAGAGTAACCTTATTTTGACCTTGAACGACCTTGAACTGACCCCTGTGACCCTGAATGACCTTGAACTGACCTCTAAAATGACCTAAAGTAACCCCTGGGAAAATCAAAAAAATTCTCAAACGACCAAAAGTAACCTCTGTGACCCCAAACGACCCCTATGACCTAGAATAACCTGATTTTGACCTTGAACGACCTTGAACTGACCCCTGTGACCCTGAATGACCTTGAACTGACCTCTAAAATGACCTAAAGTAACCCCTGGGAAAATCGAAAAATTCTCAAACGACCAAAAGTAACCTCTGTGACCTGAAATGACCCCTATGACCTAGAATAACCTGATTTTGACCTTGAACGACCTTGAACTGACCCCTATGACCCTGAATGACCTTGAACTGACCTCTAAAATGACCTAAAGTAACCCCTGGGAAAATCAAAAAATTCTCAAACGACCAAAAGTAACCTCTGTGACCCCAAATGACCCCTATGACCTAGAGTAACCTGATTTTGACCTTGAACGACCTTGAACTGACCCCTGTGACCCTGAATGACCTTGAACTGACCTCTAAAATGACCTAAAGTAACCCCTGGGAAAATCGAAAAATTCTCAAACGACCAAAAGTAACCTCTGTGACCTCAAACGACCCCTATGACCTAGAGTAACCTGATTTTGACCTTGAACGACCTTCAACTGACCCCTGTGACCCTGAATGACCTTGAACTGACCTCTAAAATGACCCAAAGTAACCCCTGGGAAAATCGAAAAATTCTCAAACGACCCAAAGTAACCTCTGTGACCTCAAACGACCCCTATGACCTAGAATAACCTGATTTTGACCTTGAACGACCTTCAACTGACCCCTGTGACCCTGAATGACCTTGAACTGACCCCTATGACCTGAAATAACCCCACTGAGGGTCTGAAATGACCTCCAGTAGCTGTCCTGGTGTGACAGCAATCCCTGCTGCCTGGCACAGCCCCCAGGGGTGGCCCGGCCTCATCCAGGCCACAGCAGCCCGTGGGCAGTGCCCACTCTGCTCTGGGCTGGGGCACTGGCCCTGTGGGGCTGTTAGAGGGTGAAGGAGCCCTCTGGCCACCCCTTGGCTCCCCAGATCAGCTCCTGGTTGGGAAGCACAGAGACAAGCTGAGACAAGGCTTAGTTAGGTTTTTATTTTGTTGTCATTAAGAAGAACAAACAACCCAAAAGCACAAAAGCACTTTGCCCTTGTTGAGATGTCCTACAGCAAATCCACGTGCTGATGAAGAATTGCTGCTGGTGCACTGTCACTGGTACCTGCTGTTCCTCAGCTCTCAGCAGTGCCACAGCAGAGGGGTCAGCTGAGAGAGCAGGCAGGGTGCTCAGCTGTCTGGTGCCTTCTGTCTCTGCAGCAGCTCTCCCAAAAGGAGAATCACTCCTCTGTCATTCCTGCACACCCAGAGTTCTGTCCAGGAGAGACCAGAGCAGCTCTGACTCCAGAGGAGCTCCTGTGGCAGAGGTTCTTCTGTTCAGTTCACCCACGGGGCTGCTGAGGGGGAGCTGGGGTTTCCATCCCCTGTTCCTGAAGGAAAAGCCAGGGCTCACCTTGTGGGGTGTATCCTCTCTCCCTGCTGGGGGACACCTGCTCCTGATGGCAGAGCTGCTCCTGCTGCTTCTGGTGAGATGTGGTAAATTCCTTCCTTGAGGAATTTCCTCCTTTCTCAGCTTCTGGTGGCTTCTTCAGTCAAGCTCTGGATGTGCTCAGCCAGCCCTGTCCCCAGGGATGAGATGGGTGTGGTTCTGTTGAAGGGGTGATCCTGCAGAAGGCTCTGCCCTTCCTCTGGAGGTCCCGTGGTGATCATGGAGCTCCTGTGCTCTGGGAATGCAGTAGGCAGGGTGCTGGGGGTGCTGCAAGGCTCAGCTGATATCCAGGCAGGACTGCTTGGTTCCTCCTCCTGGGAGGAGCATCTCCCCGTGGGTGATGTCCTTGATGGGTCATGCAGAGAGGTTTGGTGGCCATCAGCAGAGAGGCAGCCCCAGAGGGAGTTATCAGAGGTGAGTCCTGGAAGAGAGAAAGAACACTGCCTCACCTGTGGGACCAGCTCATGGAGATGGGGACAGAATTCACACTTTGGGGTCATCTTTTATTGTAACCCCAGGGGGGTCCCTCAAGTAACCCCTGCCAGGGTCTGCAATGACCTCAGCAAACCCCACATTACCACAAGTAACCCCTGCCAGGGTCTGCAGTGACCTCAGGAACCCCAAATTACCTCCAGTAACCCCTGCCAGGGTCTGCAGTGACCTCAGGAACCCCAAATTACCTCAAGTAATCCCTACCAGGGACTGCAATGACCTCAGGAACCCCAAATTACCTCAAGTAAGCCCTACCAGGGTCTGCAGTGACCTCAGAAACCCCAAATCACCCCAAGTAACCCCTACCAGGGTCTGCAGTGACCTCAGAAACCCCAAATTACCCCAAGTAACCCCTGTGACCTCAAGCAGCCCCTGGGGTTCTGCAGCCCTGGCACAGCAGCCCATCAGGACCAGGCTGGCAGGGGCAGGGGTGTGAGGCAGACTCTCCCACAGCTTCCCTGCCAGCCTGCCCCCTCCATTCATCTCTCCTCCTCAGCAGCAGGATCTGAGCAAGGCAGAGACCTCACCTGGCCCATGGTGGCCCTTCAGTCTTGCTGCACACAGCACAGAGCCTTAACCTGGGTTAAAAACCCCAAAGCAATGAATATTGCTGCCCAGACACAGCACAGAGCAGGTCAGTGGGCACAGGTCACTGTCTCACCCTGCCTGGCCTCTGCCAGCCCTGCAGAGCCCCTGTGTCTGAAGGGATGGGCAGAGGCAGCTCAGGATACAGCACACACAGGGGCCATTCCCATCCACACACACTCACCAGGGTGGATGAATCACAGGCACCTGCTCATCTCCCCATGGAGCAAAAGAACACCTGAACATTTGTTCCCCCTTTGGCAAAACATTCCAACCAGGCAGAGAAGTTCCTGGGACTGCCAGGAAACACTTCTGGGTCCAGAGAGGGCTCCAGTGTGGTGAGCCCTGGTAAAACAGATCCTGACACCCTGAACAATCTGGGTTTATGTTCCTTTTTTACAAACAGCACACTGATTCCTTCCCAATGGCTGCCCCTTCCTGTGCTCCTGGGGCTCCCTGCACTTTTCCCATCAGGGCTGGGACAGACTGAGCCATTGTCCCTGCCTGTTCCTCACCTGTTCCTCACCCCTTCTGTCACATCCCTGACACCCCTGGGGTGCCTTTCTAACCAATTCCTGCAGGGGAACACTCTGCCCCCTCCCCATCCCCTGCTCCCACTGCCTCGGGCCCTCAGCCCCACAGCACCAAACTCTGCAAAGTCACTCACCCTCCTGGGGACACAGACAAAACCCTTAGTGTGTCAGGCCAGGTTTGGTGACACATTGTCCCTTACATGTCACCCCACAGCCGCTCCCTGTCCCTTACATGTCACCCCACAGCCATTCCCTGTCCCTTACATGTCACCCCAAAGCTGCTCCCTGTCCCTTACATGTCACCCCAAAGCTGCTCCCTGTCCCTTACATGTCACCCCAAAGCTGCTCCCTGTCCCTTACATGTCACCCCACAGCCATTCCCTGTCCCCAGCCCTGTCCCTGTCCCCCCGCACCGCCCCGGTCCCCCCGCCCCGGCCCCGGAGTGACCCGGGGGTGGCTGCGGTGCGGGAACAACCCCTCCCTGCTCTCCCTCTCCGGGAAGCCGGCAATACAAAACACTTGCGGCTGGCTGTGTATTAGACTGCAGAGTTTGAGGAAAAGGCAGAGAAATTCCCAGTCTTTCCTGATCACACAGCCTCCTGCTCCTATTTACCTTAACTGGATTTCTCCACGTTCTCCTCTCTCTGTCTCTCCTGGTTTTTTTTTTTTTCTGTTTCTCTCCCTCTCCCTCCCTCCCTCCCTCCCTCCCTCCCTCCCTCCCTCCCTCCCTCCCTTCCTTCCTTCCTTCCTTCCTTCCTTCCTTCCTTCCTTCCTTCCTTCCTTCCTTCCTTCCTTCCTTCCTTCCTTCCTTCCTTCCTTCCTTCCTTCCTTCCTTCCTTCCTTCCTTCCTTCCTTCCTTCCTTCCTTCCTTCCTTCCTTCCTTCCTTCCTTCCTTCCTTCCTTCCTTCCTTCCTTCCTTCCTCCCTCCCTTCCTCCCTTCCTCCCTTCCTCCCTTCCTCCCTCTCTTTCTCTCTTTCTCTCTTTCTTTCTCTCTCTCTCTCTTTCTTTCTCTCCCTCTCTCCCTCCCTCTCCTGATTTTTTCTCTCTTTCTCTTCTTCCCTCTCTCCCGTTTTTATCTCTCTTCTTCTCCCTCTGTCCCTCCCTCTCTCCCTCTCCCGTTTTTTTCTCTCTTTTTCTCTCTTTCCCCTCTCTCCCTCTCTCTCTCGGGGTTGCCCCTCCCTCCGTCCCACCCTCCCGGCCGCATCGCCCGAGGTACCAGGAAGGTGCAGCCTTCCCCAACCTCCCACCACGTATCCCCCCTGAAGCTGCTGTTTTACCCCAAATTTGGGGAGCTCAGCCCTGTGCAGACACCCGTGTGTGTGTCAGGGGCCAGCCTGGCTGGGCTCTGCAGCACAGACACCAAACCCATTGCAAAGACACCCACAGCTGCACCCATCCAGGAGTTTGTACAGACAGCACTTTCCTCTCTGACTCCTCAGCTGCCTTTGGGTTTATTTCTCTAGCACTGTACCTTTCCTTTTCCATATTAAAGTGGAGGAATGTATTTCCCCATTGCCAGGCAAAGACAGCTTCAGTATTTTTATACTGCTCCTTTCTGATTCACTCTGGGGTTTTACATTCTGCTTGGGGGTTTGCTGGATAATAAACAAAGTGAGGCTGATTCCTTGGGAAATAAAATACACAAAAGTGATTTAGTGCTGCCTTCCCAGACTTGCTCATAAGCAGTTTCCTGAAGCAAGCTGGTATTTCAAACCCTGCTCCTGAAATGTATATTCATCTCTGAGATGAAAAGGAGAGATTCTGGAGCAAATAATCCACCACAAAAATGCAGCCAGGGGAATATATTTATGGTAAAACCAATGGCTTAGCAAAACATTTCATTCCAGCAGAGAGAGGAATCAGAGAGGCTTTGAGACAAACAAACACAGGCACTCCTCAGTCCTGAGGTGTGAGGGGCATTTAGGCTAAAGGAGTTTGTGTTCCCAAATGTCACAGCTCTCCTGCCCAGCAGTGTGAGCCCCACACTCCCCAGTGGCTGCCAGCAGCCTCCAGAAAAGGCACCAGAGCTTTGCAGGGAGCCCTGCACCATCCTGGGCATCTGGGCAGGGCTGCCCCACCGAATCAGCAACTCCTCCCTCTGTCCCTGGCATGGAAATGCTCTCTGACTTACACAGTCTGCTCTCCTCATTCCAATCTCAGCCTGAGCAAGAGTAACTTGACATTTCCTGGCTGCTTTTGGAAGCACAGAGCAAGAGAAAAGCAGAAATGTACTGGGAAGGGAAGGACATTTTCAGATTTCTGTCAGTGCTCCTTGCATGGGGTTGCCACTTGCAGAAAATGTTCCAGCTGTCAGTGAGCACAAACAAAACCCATTCAAAAGCACAAATATTCTGTTTTTAGCAACCCCGAGGAGCAGAAGTGGCTGGGGAAAGGGACAGGAGGGTTTACAGGCCATGCACAGCCTGAGTTTGTTCCATCCCAGGGATCAGAAGGGACTGAAGCCAGTGTGTTCTCAGTAAACACAGTAAATACAACCAACTGCCTCAGCTGAAAAACAATCAAGGGGGGCAGAGAAAATGCTGCACTGAACTCAGCTGGCTGCTCCAGAACAAAGCAGAGCACAAATGGCTACCTGAGATCTCAGCCCTCCACTCCTGGGAGCTCTCTCGGGCTTGCCCCTCCCTCCATCCCACCCTCCCGGCCACATCGCCCGAGGTACCAGGAAGGTGCAGCCTTCCCAAACCTCCCACCACATATCCCCCCCTGAAGCTGCTGTTTTACCCCAAATTTGGGGAGCTCAGCCCTGTGCAGACACGCGTGTGTGTGTCAGGGGCCAGACTGGCTGGGCTCTGCAGCACAGACACCAAAACCCATTGCAAAGACGTTCACACCCACAGCTGCACCCATCCAAGTGTTTGTAAACACAGGAGCTTTCCCTTTTTTTCCCTTTAAAAATGAAAGAGGGAGCTAATTTTACCATTATTCCTTTTATTCTTTTATCTCATCCCTGCCTGTCCCTCCAGAAAGGCTCCTCACTCGAATGTGTCACCACCTGAGCAGTGGGAAATTCCACTTTGCTGTCAACTTTCACTTTTCTGTTGCCAGGCACTCAGGGAGCCATCCCCAGCTGGGTCTGTGCCAGTGCTGCTGCTCCTCAAAGCACCTCCCTGCACCCCAGAACAAACCCTGCTGCTGAGAGATTTGGGAGGTGTCACTTCAGTCAAACACTGGCTGTGTAACACATCACACAGTTCCCTTTTTATAAAAAAAACACACATTTCTCTTCATCTGAACAACAGCAAAAAATTAAGAGCACAATTAAGTGACAAATGCAACACCTTTGTGCAAAAAAGACATTCCAAAAGCAGAAAGCACCAACTCACCCTTTCCCCGCAGCAGCAGCCCGAGTAACTGAGTTAATCAATCTCTGTCCCCAGTCCTGCTGTGGGCCAGCCTGGGCTCAGCTGCCCCTGATTGCCAGGTGCCAGAGGTGATGAGTTCATCAGCACTGCAGCTCCTGTGTGCTGCAGCAGTGGCTGCCACAGCAATGCTCCTGCATTTGGGGTTTCCCTGTGGTGGCAGAGGGTGCTGGGGTAGGAAATCACCCCAGAGCCCGGCAGGCATTGCCACACCCAGCCAGGGCTCAGCAAGGACTGGCAGCACAAACTCCACCTGTGGGGGCAGAGGGTGCTGGGGACTGAGGGCTCCCTGCCAGGCCGGGCTTCCCAGGCTAAGCTGAGCCCTGGGCTCTCACTGGAGCACCCAAAGCCCCACAAAAGATCAGTCACGGGCTGGACTCAGTGATCCTCGAGGTCTTTTCCAGCCTAAGTGATCCTGGGATTCCAGGAGGTTCCAGAGCTCCCGGGGAGCAGAGGGACAGGGCAGGTTTCCAGATGTCTGTGCTGCTGTCCCAGGATGTCTCCAACAGCCCCTCACTCCCAGCTTTTGTCTCTGGAGGCAGCAAAGTGCAGTGGTCATCCTGGGAATGATCAGGAGATGGCTTTGGGGAGCCAGGGCTGTGTGCCAGGGGGTGAGGTGTGGCTGGGGAGCCAGGGCTGTGTGCCAGGGGGTGAGGTGTGGCTGGGGAGCCAGGGCTGTGTGCCAGGGGGTGAAGTGTGGCACTGGCAGCAGCAGTGATTTCCCCTCCCTGGGCTCAGCACAGCCAGCAGGGTTTGTGTGACCCCCCAAGCTGTTTGCAGCCAGGTTTGGAGCCCCCCTGGCAGCAGGGAGCCCCCCTGACCCCCCTGCAGCTCTGCCCACACCAAGTGGCTCCAGCAGAGCCCCTGCAGAGCTCTGTGGCTCTGCCCCACCTGCCCCTGCAGCCCAGTGCCATTCCACAGGGGAGCCAAAGCATCCCCAGCAGCCTGGAGGGGGAAACAAAGCCCCAGGGGTGCCAGAGCTGGCAGAGAAATGCTCTGGCTGAGGAGGGGAAGGTCAGAGGCTCCTGGAGCCCCTGGAAAGGCTCTTTTGGGACCAGCTCATCTTCTAAGGTCAGAGACGCCAGCCCCAGGCAGAGCTCCCCAGGGCAGCTGCCAGGAGATGTTTGGTTGTTTGTGTGGGATGGACAGTGCCCCCCAGCCCATCACCTGAAATCTCCTCCCAGCCTGCAGGAGCTGCTGTGTGCACCAAGTGCTGCCAGCACGGGGCTCTCCCAGAGGCTGGCAGGGAATATCCAAGCACAGACCCCTCACTCTGCATTCACCTAACAAGTGACTGAAAATCCACCCCTCCCTTTGAGGGACATTGGAGGACTTCTAAAATTATGCAATTATGTTGTCTTCCTTTTCTTTTGTGTGTTTTTTTTACTCCCTTTCAACATCTTCCCTGAAATCTGTTGTTACTGATTTGTCTCTGAGGTTTGCTCCCCTGTAGAAGAGGAGAGCTGAAAATATCTCTCTAATGAGGTGTGATGCTGCCACCCTTCCCTACATCATTTATGTGGTAGCAAATGTAGTTCCTAGAACTCCATGAGAAAACTCTTAGTTAATGCCAACAGTACCACTCCCAAGATGAGCACTGACACTCCACATTGAGAGGGGCAAGGACAGAGAAAGAAACAGCCAGGGCTTGGCTTTAGTGGCCTCCTGTGTTCCATCTGATCCTTTCTCTCTGCCTTGGCAGCATGTCTCAACGGGACAGCCCATCCTAAATATCTGCCCAGGCTCTCTCTAAAGCCCTGCAACACCAAAACAATTCTCTCTTTCCCTACACACACTCAAACCTGACTGACAACAGCATCCTTCCAGAATATTCAGGGCTGGCTTTGTGGCTTTCATAGGATCCTTTCACTTGCTGTAATTAATTCTCTGCATCTGGCCAAAGATTGCATTTTTTATCTAAGTTGTGCTGTTAAGATGTAAATCAGCAGGTTGTGGTTTTCTTGGAGCAGAAGAACTTTTTCAACATTTTAATGCTAATTTCACCACGGTGGTCCCCTTGTGTGCTCCAAAAGTGTGAGTTTTGCTGGTATTTTACTCCAGAAAGACAAAGGGAAAATCAGATCCCATTCCAGCAGGGAACACTGACACTGGGCAGCCTCGTCCCCTGCTGGAGACCCAGGAACAAATGTGCTGGGAATGAGTGAACTTGGGGAGGTAAATCCTGAACTCGGTAAGGAAAAGAACCATGTGTGGGTAGGAGTCAGAATGATCCAGCAGGCAGCCACAGAATCCCAGAATCCCATCCCTGCAAGTGCCCAAGGCCAGGCTGGATGAGGTTTGGGGCACCTGGTCCAGTGGAAGGTGTCCTTGCAGGGGACACAGTTTTACACTACATTTGACACATACTTTGCCACTTGCATTCCAGGAAATTCAAAGGGTGGCTCCATTTGTGTGTAAAACAACTAATAAAAATTTTCTAAACAAATAAAAAAATAGTTTCTCTGTGTTTTAAGTCCTAGATAAACTCGTTGTGACTTTAGGGAAGTTTGGCCCACCAGGAAAGCTGTAATTCAGCAAGTTTAATTTCATCCAGAGACACATCCAGCTTTGTTTGTTCTTCATCACTGGGAGGGGGATTGGGGCAGGATAACACAAACACTGCAGTTATTGGCAGTCACAGGTTTCAGTGCTGGATTCACAAACCTCTTTGCTGAGAGGAGAGTGATTAAACCACTTCTTCTTCCTGTTCTGTTCTGTCCTGCACACAGCCATGGTGCAGGACACCTGCCCCTCGGGCTGTTCTCTTCCCCCAAGTGCATTTTTCTAGTACTTGTCAGGGATTTTTCTCCAGCTGCCCTGGAAGCCCCAGTGGGGTCCCTGGCTGGGATTTCAGCCTTTCCCTGAGCTCTCTGCCCCACATGTGGAACAGGATTCTGTGGCAGCACCTTGCTCCTGCTCTCCATTGGTTCCATCTGAGAGCTGTGACCAGCAGTGCATGCCATGGCCCCACTGGGGCAAACACTGAATAACCACACAGCAGGAATTCATCCTGGGAGGTTTAGAGCAGAGTTTATGCCCTGTGGCTCCACACCAAGCAGCCCTAGAGCAGCACAACCCTTCTGCTGGATGGCTCTCATCTAAAGATTCAGGAAACCTGGGCTGTTCTGTACTCTTTGATTTCTGGAGCTGTGCTCTTGGCCTTTTCCCCAGCTGTCCTCCCCTTTATTTCCCCCTCCCCATCTGCTTTCCCCTGCCTTTCAGCCCTTCCCTGAATTTTGTTCTCCCCCGATGCTTCTGCCTTTCCTGTGAAGCCAGGTTGCCATGTGGCTCCTGCAGGTGGAAGAGGATGCACTCTGCTGTTCCTTGGGTCACCTGGAGTACAGGATGGGAGCTACAGACATTCCTGAAGTGTCCTTTTGCCCTCTTTCCCAGGATAAAAACAATTTGGGTTTCACACAGTTGCCTTAAAAAATCGTCACTCAGCAGGGCAGGGGAGTACAAACAAATGCATTTATTTGTGGCATGAAGTGGACAACAGCTGCAGGGCCTGGAGGGACAGGACAAGGGGAAATGGCTCCACACAGAAAAAGAAAATAAAAAAAGATTTAGAATGGATTCTAAGGAAGGAATTCCTCCCTGTGAGGGTGGGCAGGCCCTGGCACAGGGTGCCCAGGGAAGCTGTGGCTGCCCCTGGATCCCTGGAGTGTCCAAGGCCAGGCTGGATGGGGCTTGGGGCAGCCTGGGACAGTGGCAGGGACACCTTCCAGCTCGGGGAGGTCACTGGGTCACTGAGAGCTGCTGCTGCTGCAGTGAATCCTCTAAAAAGGGCAGAGTTGGTTTTCAGCCAGGTCAGCTGTGGAAGGAAACATCCTGTGCCTAAATTCCCACAGGCACAGCCCCAGGAAAGGCTGGATGCACAGAGAGAGCAAAGGTTGTTTCCCCTATTGCACCTTGGGCCTGCCAGGAGGGTTTTCCTCAGCTGCTGATCTGGATGGGATGCTCTGTGCTGAGTCTGGGACTGCTCTGAGGAACAGCCACTGCTGCCTGTGCACCTCGGCCCTTGTGAGCTCTGGGAACAGGAATTCTCACTCACGGCCCTATTTTAAACTGATTTCCCCTGGGAACTTACAATTCTCCAGCTCTGAAATCAGCAGGTGAAATATTTGGGAAGCATTAAGAAGGCAGAAGGGCCTGTGCTGAACCTGGGGAGGAATGGAGCTGTGAGCACATCCCTGCTCCAGAGCTGTCCCATCCCCTCAGCTGCAACTGCTCCCTCATGCTCTGCATGTGCAGGGCAGGACAGCCAGAGATTCTAGCAGAGTTTAATTCTCCATGAAACCATTTGGCTGAAATCTGTGTCCAGGACAACAAACCCCAGCTCTGCCTTAGTGACCTCCAAAGGCTCCTGCAGCACAGAGAGCTCTGCTTTCTCTGTCAGCTCTTTCCTGGCCTCAAAGACTGAGGATGGTGGCACGAAATAAATAAATCTCCAGCCACACCAGGTTATTACCTAAGCTTGGGTGGGAGCTGGGTGTCATCTCTGGCTTGGCACTAAGCTTCCTCTATGGAAACATTAAAATGCAAAGATTTGTTGTGAAACAGCAACCTGTCAGTAAAGAGCCTCGAGCTCTCAGAGGTGCCAAACATCACAACATTTGGAGAGCCAAACTGGGCAACAAAAAGGGGTTTGGGAAAGGTTTCCAGAGGTCCAAGGGACGCTCAGGAGCTGGCTGTGCCAGCAGTGGCTGCCTTTGGGGCCCAGAGGGGATGTGGGGCTCCCCTGACCAGTTTGGCTGGAACAGCAGAACTGGCTGGACTGGGGCAGCAGAGCTCTGTCCCTGCAGGAGCAGCACTGGGCTCTGAGGGGATAACACAAGGTAAGAGAGGACCAGGGGCTTATGCCACTTACATTCATAAAAACCCAGGGGAGATGCAAAGGAATAAAGTCTCGATTTTAGGTGGTGCCTTTTAGAGCACCAAAATTCACATTGGCATTATCAATGTGGTTTTTTCACTTAGTTAAGTCAGCCACTTTTGCCCCCAACTCTTACACACTAAGCCCAAACTTCAGGGTTTCAAAATGCCACTGGATTTCAGCTTAAAAGGACAGAGCAGTTCCAAAACAACAACAAACTGCTCAGGGCTGTTTCTCTTGTGGCTTTGGGTGTGGAACATGATGTATTATCAGCACCCCCCAGACTCCCTTCTCCTCTATGTTTTTTTTTTTTTTTAACCTTTTTTAGACTTTTAATCTCTGGTCTAAGATTCTGGGTTAAAGCATTGGAAACTTGCTGCTGGGAGCCCATCAGCATTTGCTGCAGGACCATCACTCCTTTGGAGAACATGAATGTGCAGCTTTAAAGATCCTGCTTTTTCAGCAAGGAGCAAAGGTCCTTTTTGTTTAAAGGTCCTTTAAATTTATTCCAAATTTATTTTGGAATAAATTTTATCCCGGGGCTGCTTGGCCTTCCAGACTATTTACAACTTCTTCACCTATGGCCCAGAGAGGGGAAAGTTCCCACTGCACCACCACCTCCTCCTCCAGAAGGGAAGCAAGGAGTGACTGCAAATGCCACTTGGAGTGGCAGGCACTTCATCCAGATCCCAGCAGTGATGGTGCCCATGGCATTGCTGGTCACAAGCCACCTGGGCCCCCAGCAGAGCCCAGCTTGGGGAGAAGAGAGAGAGAAAAAAAACCAAACCCAAACTGCTGCCAGCAGAGACCAATCTACAGCCAATGCTCAGATTTCAAAACTCTGGCAGGACATTCCAGGAAAGCCATTCCCCACTGAGCATCCAGGCCTTGGGGAAGGAGGATGGGACAAGGAGCAGGTAGGTGCCCAAGTGACTGAGGCAGTGCAAGCCCTTCCCTGGCTCTGAACTTCAGCAGGGAAGAGCAGAGTGAATTCCTCTCCTAGGCAAGCTTCTCTTCCAGCAGCCTCCTGTTGCATCAGAGCTACACTTTCATTGCCCAGGAAAAGGGGAATGAGGGGAAAAACAAAAGAAGAGAAACCATAACAAAATCAACACTTCACAAGAACATCACAACATTCAGCTACACAGTCACTGCACCAGGGGAAGGACTGGATGAGGGGAAGGGGGAGAAAGGGGACACACGTCCAACGTGTTGCTCCCAAAACCCCCCAAGGGGACACAGGCTCTCACATCAAGATCCAAAGAACTTCAGCCTTTGAAGCTGGCGAAGGTGAAGGTGAAATAAGGTGAAGGATTTAATGAACACAGTATTTCCACTCATGCCCTGGAAAAAAAAATTACACTAAAAAAAAAAAAACAACAGAAAAAAAAAGGACAAAAAAAATTTTCAGATTTTCTACATATTTACAAAAATAAGCCCCCCAGCCTCACAACCAGGGAGGTGGAGCAGCCAGTGGTGGGGAGTGGGACGGGGTTTGTGCCCGACCAGCAGTTCCTCAGAGGTTCCCATCCCACGGGGGGCAGGAGAGCACGGCTCTCGCTGCCGGGGCGCGCGGGGCCGGGGCTGAGCCCTCAGCTGATCCGGAGCTTGGTGTCCCGGGGCTCCGTGGGCGTCACCAGCTCGTTGGCAAAGCCGTTCTCCGAGCAGAAGGACAGCTCGTCCGTGGTCTCCACGCCGTTGTTGATCTCTGGGAAGGGCAGAGAAAGCAGGGATGGCATCACAGGAGGGTCCCCCCCCTGCAATCCCAGCACTGGGATCCCGCCTGATCCTGCAGGGAATCAGGAACACTGCACACTCATGCACAACCAGTTCTGAACACCAGCTGGCCCCAGTGTGGAGCTCAGCTCTACATTTCAGCCCTTCAAAATCTGGCCACCACCAGAGGCAGAGCTGGAGCTCCCCTACACCTGATGTCACTGGCACAGGCTGAGCAAGTCACCTGTACCAAGTACCTGAAGCTAATCCCTACCCAAATGGCCACCCCGGGAAAGGACTGACCCCTCTAGTCACTGGTTTCACAAGGAAAAACCTGCACCCACCAATGTTTCAATGGTAAAACATCCACCCTAGGCAGGAATCGTTTCAGAGGCACAAAACTTCAACCTGCACCACCCCCCCCCACCTCTAAGGGATTTTATGTCTGGGATGTTTTATGTCTAGGACATGTTAGGGAAGCTTAATTCTGCTGTGCCAAGCTGCTTTTCTTGTCTGGGTTCCCTGGATTTGTACCTGATTTTCACCACCTCTGGCTGGCATTTCGCACAATAAGCAAAGTTGCCTTTTTGCTCTGTCTGTGCCCAGAGCACTAAACCCTGATCCCTGCTGGGCATCTCCAGACCCTAAATACAAAAGAAGAAAACCCATAACAAAGCTCAGGAGGTGGGGGGATTATATTCACATTCCTTCAAAGGTGACTTTTCCAGCTTCATGCACCACATTTAACCTTTTAAAGCTAAACATCTTTGCTCACAGTTTTGCTATCTTTCTTGGAGGTGGTGTGTGATGGACACATTAGCAACGTGTTCCAACAGAAATAAACTCTGGGAGGAGCACAAGGACACCACAACCTCTAATGCCACTGAACTCCAGGCCTACCCCAAACTCCTTGCCATATTTGTGGTCACATATGCCATTATTAGTGGGTCTTATGGCTTTTGACAATGGCCACTGGAGATGTGGGACACTGTAAGATGGGATAGCCCAGGAAGTTAAATTTTATTAAAGCAGGATTTCTGAGCACATCAGTGCTCAGACCTGAACCAGTTTGGGATGGGCCACAGAACCACAGAACAGTTTGGTTGGAAAGGACCTTAAGGATCCTGCCACTCCAACCCCCCGAGCCATGCCCATACCCCACGAGTGCAGTGCAGCGAGGTCAGTCCAGTCCCCCGACCCAGAGCAGGAAAAGAGCCCTGAACCAAGAGCAGCTCCCCCTCAGTAGGGTGCCAGCTGAGGGAGGCACCCACCAGCCCCACCTCTACCTGAGAAGATCAGCTTCTCCTTCATGATCTTGACGTCCTGGCTGGAGCGGCGGACGGCAGCGCTGAGCATGATCTGCTCGGGGTTGTAGGTCCTGATGCTTCCCAGGCGCCACCTGCAAGACAGGAGCAGCATCTCAGGGGCTGACCTCCTCAGGCACAGCAGCATCCTCAGTGCAAGAGGCCACAGAGTCCCCTGCTCCCTCCCACATGGCAGGAGGATGTTCAGAGATGAGTGTGTTACCTCAGGCATCTTCAGCCACCTTGAGCACCCTAATTCCACCCAGGAGTTAGGCCCGTGGATTCACAAAGCCATGAACTGATTTCCCCAAGGGCTGCAGCTGTCCCAGGGGCCTCTCCAGTTGTACAAAGGAGATGGAGGTGTTTAAACTTTTAGAGGGAATAGAATGAGAGAACCAGCCCAGTAAAGAGACCACAAACTTTCCCTCATCAAGTGCCATGGTCAGGCATGTGGGAGAAGAGAGCTCAGAGCCAATTTAAAGTTTCAAACCTGAGACACAGCAAGGAAATGGCCTCAGACTGTGTCAGGGGAGGTTTGGATTTGGGATAGGAAATATTCCTTCCCCAACAGGGCTCTCCAGCCCTGGCACAGCTGCCCAGGGCAGTGGTGGAGTGCCCATCTTTGGAGGGATTTAACAGCCATTAGGATGTGGCACTTGGGGACACTGAGAGCAGCTCTGTGGCAGACCCTCACTAGGAAGGGAAGGTGAACTGCTGGAATAGGGGAAAACACAGCCTGGCAGCTGTTCCCAAGATCCCATCACAAGGGGATGATGTTTAGACCAGGCTTTCATAGCCCACACCCCACTCACCCATCAGTAAATCCCACTCTCCCTGCCAGAGCCAGGGATGCCCTAAAACTATTTGATAAAGAAACAGCAGGGATTTAGGGTGGCTTATGAGGTTTCTGATCTGCTGGCACCATCTAGTGGATCACCCACACAAGAGAAGGTGATCAAACCAATCAGCTTCTCTTCAATTTCTAACCCCTTACCCACCCCAGGAGCAGAAGATTTGAGGAGCCCACAAATCTCCAGCCTGGGTTTATGGCATCAGCCTGACAAATCAAGATCCACAAAAGAGGTTCTGCAATATTTTTCCCAGGAAAATGGAGCTGGTGTCAGTTTTATAGGGTTTCCACCCCCCTTCCCAAATCCCAGTGCTTGACACTGGGTGACCTGAATCAGGCTTTGACCAGGGTACAGATGGAGGCTACACAGAAAAGAAGGGGTGGGATGGCAACATGACACAACTCACAGACCCATGGACAGAAGCAATGCAGAGGAAGCACAAAGAGGCAAAGACATTAAAGTATAAAACAAATTTTTAAAAAGAAAAAAAATATTCTTCTATCATCATCACCTAAACAGAGCCACTCTGACCTGGAAGAACATATTTTTGGCCTTAGTGTCCCCTGCAGGCAGATCCCACTAAGGCCAATGTGATTGCAAGATCTCCAGGGTAAGACCCTCCTTAAACTCCAAATCAGGGCCAAAACACAAGCCTTGGTGCAAGTCTTTTCTTTGCCCACCACACCAGGATTTCCAGCATCAAGTCACTCTGTGGCCAAAAGTGCCTCCTACCCACAGAGCCCAGCTATCCCAGGGAGGACAGGGGTCATTCTGAGGCACAGAGAGCCCAGCCTCAGACACGTGCAGTGACCAAGGGCTTTCCTCCTCCTGCCAAGAGGAACAGGCACTGCTCAGTGCTCTCCCTCTCCCGCGGTGGCTGCGGGCACACCCAGGGTGCTCAGACATGCACGAGGAGACGATGGCTCCTCTCACAGGGCTGCACTGCTCTGACTGAGCCACGAGAGGGTCACCCCATCTCTCAGGGCTGCTTGGAGATATCCCCTCAGAGGAGCCAGCAGTGCCTTTCACCAGGATGCCACTCGGACCAACGCCACGGAAACGCCCGGCGCTGCGCTCGGAAGCCTCGGGGTCTCCAAAGAGCTGGGTGAATAGAAAACAGCACCTCTCCTACCCCCTTGGACTCTGTTGTGATGGACCAGGTTTGGGACAGCAGCGTGCAAAAAGGCCAGAGAGACAGCAGGAAGGTCCTGTTCTGGGAGGCTGGCGTCAGAGCAGACCAGACGGACACGGGGTGGGAACGGACTAAAAAATACTGGGACAACAACACAGAGACAGCATACACCGGGTTAGGGCCACGGCCAGACCCTGGGCTGGGAGGGGAGATGCTCAATGCCATGGAAAGGGGGTGGGAGAGGGGCAGGTCGAGGAAAAAATGGGGTTGGTTGGCACTGAGGTGGTAAGATGGAACAAGCACGGAGCCAAGCCAGCTGCAGAGTCCCCCTCCTGTGCCTGCTCCTGCCTAAAGCCTGCCCAGCTCCTCCACACCTGCCTTCTCCTCATCCACGAGCAAGGGGGAGGCGAGAAGGGGAGAGCAGAGACCACCCGACCTCCCTGCACCCACGGGAGGGCTCGGCCAGGCCCTGGAACACCAAAACACCTCATGGACACCTGCAGGGGCTGACCCTGACCCCCAGGCAGTGGCTGGGCAGAGGGAGGGGGCAACCAAATCCTCAGGAATACAACCCCATGGCACAGAGCAGGAGCAATGGAGAAGGGAACACGTGAAGAGTTCACTCTGAGTAGGAACGCAGAGAAGGCTTTAGTGCAGACAAGGGACAGCGCTTCCCTCCAAAGGGATGGGAATGACTGGTGAGGGAAGGGCCAAAAGCAGGGGAAATCTGGGATTCTGGCTGATGGCGCTTCAAATCCAGCGCCCCAGGCTCAGTTCCATCCCCTGCTGCAGTGCTCTTTATTTTCACACTGTATTTCCAGTTTCACAGTGGTGCAGCTTGGGAAGATCCCAAGTGCTGAGGGCAGAGATTGATGAGCCAAACCTTTCCAGTTATCAGCCCCATTAATTCAGAGAATTAATTAGAGAAGTGCTACTGCATATAATTGAATAGATTCCATGGTTTTCTTTAGGATGGAGGCTGGCCTCAAACATCTCTGGTAAGTACAGGAAGGAAGGGGATGTTTGGCATGGGATTATTTCCACAGAGAAAGCATTACATTGTCTGGGAATTACAGTGTGCCCCGGGACCTCAGAATTGGGCTGTTTTAAAAGGCAGTGACTTAGATCATTGTAACAGAAGGTCAGATTGCCTTCAAAACATCCACTGGCTTCAGCATCAGACTTCCATGGTGCTCATGGCTATGGACTTTGCAGTGTTCAAACCCTCACGGTCCCCTCCTGAAGCCAGATGTTGGAAAGCATCACCAAAGCTGCCTCCTACCCTGTCCATCTGCAGTGAAGCCATAGCAGAGAGGGAGAAAGAAAGAGAGAAAGGAAGGTTGAATGAAAAAGAGAAAGAGGAGGAAAGCACCAGAATTACCTGATCATGTGATAGCTGTGAGATGCCAGAATGCAGCAGAGAGAGAAAGAGGAGGAACATGCACAACAGTCAGAGCAGTAAGAAAATAAACAAGGCAAAGAGGCAAAAAAAAGGTTAGTCAGAAGTCATCACAGTTGGTATTTCCCCTCTGGAGAGGCTGCCACGATCCTGGCACTGGGGCTGGAGCAGAAGAGCAGGAGCAGTCCCTACCATGGCTGTGGAGGAGACAGAAGCCACGCAGAGGACAGAGGACAAGCACACCAAAGCAGTGCCTCTGCTCCCTCCCACCCCCTCATCCTTGCATGAAGGAAGCAGCTCTGCCTTGCCCCAGAAAAGGACTTGGGGAAAATAACAAAACAACCAAACCAATCAGCCAAAAACACACCAAAAAAATCACCCATGACACTGAAGGCCAAATGCCAAGCCCCATTCCCCAGAGCTGAATCACATCAGCAGGTGGTACTTCTGCTCTGATTTGGTTTTGACAAAACCTCAACCCTGCTAGCAATTCTCTCATGTGGTGGAGAAACTGGAACATCAGGGAAAGGGGTCTGTCCTGCACAAGGCTCTTGGAAGAGCAAGCCCTTAGCTGCAGAGAACTCCCACTTCTGGAGTAGGGTTTGTCCTTCTTCTTTCTATCTAAGCAACTGATTTGATTTGCAGGATCATAACATTTCCCACAGTAATTCCCTGCCCATGGCAGGGGTGATGGAACTAAATGATCTTCAAGGTCCCTTCCAACCCAAACCATACCATGATTCCATAATATTTCTACATCCAAACAGGAACAAACTGATGTAAGAAAACTGTAACATGTTCTTTCTGAACACTGTAATGGTGGAATTTTAAAATCCCTCTCCTCTCCTTCCTTTAAAGCACTGTACTGTCTTTCTCAATATCCATTTCCCTAAAGCATTTACAGTTTCTCTTCCACATATTTTAGGAGCAAAGTAAGGCATCTGATGCTACTGATTTGTGATCTGTCATTCTTAAAAGGTGCATCCAATCCTCCACCCCCTCTTGGGAGTGGAACTATTGTTTGCAAGGATTTTTAAATAAACACTTCCCCTGCTATTGCAATCCAAGAACTGAGGCTCAGGGTACTCCTCTCTCCCATCTCCACCCAACAATCTGGACAAAAACACAGGTCACAAACACTCAAGAGCAGAGCTGTCACAAACTTACTTCTGGAATATAAAAACTCCTACAATTACGAGAAATGAAATGAGATCAGACGTGATCCAGATGAGGTGGTACTCGTCTGGAGGCTGCAAGACACAAAACAGAAGCAGACCTTCAACATTTGGGTTTGTGCAATCACAGGGAGACCACACATGGCTGGAGTTACCACCAAGGAGCAAGAAAAGCACAGAGCTGCAGGGGTTAGGTATAAATCACAATATTTATGACCTTCCTAATGCCAGGCTGTCATCCAAAACTATCAGGGAAAACTGCAAACAGGAATAACTTGAAACTCCCCCTCCTTTCGTGCGCTGACATTTTCTCGGAGCTCTCTGGGCTGAAAGTTTCCCATCTCAGCTGTACCTCAGGGTGAGGACAAGATGCTGTTTGGCAATCCAGGTCTGGGGGAAAACAAGGAACCCATGCAGGGCCCATTTCAAGGGCAGATGGGACCTTTTAGGCACAGCCCCGTGCTGTAAGTGCCATTTCTGTCCTTTCAGGCACTGGTAGGTCTGGTTCCAGTTGCCAATCTAAGTGGTCATCACACCAGCTGAGCCCAGCTGAACCATCATCACTGGGTCTCTACTTATTCTTGTCCAGCTCTGGGGTAGCCAGAGGTAAAATTTGTCATCAATTTGGGATTCAGAACAGGCAAAGACCTAATTTTACAACTTGGCCAAGACATAGAGGCCTGGTTTGCTGGTTCACCTGTGTCCCTGCTTCTCTTGCAACCCTTAACAGCTTCTCAGCAGGTCTGCAAAGCTGTTTTTCCCTCAGAGGAGAACTGGGAAAAATCATGTGGGTTAAAGAGGGAATGCAGTGCAACCCTCAAGGATCCCACCCAAGCAGACAGGACTGTGCAAGAGGAACATCAACTCGTTACCATCTCAGGGCTCAGCTGTACAGAGCGGGGAAAACCCTCCAGCCCCACCCAAACCTCCCTGAAAAACCCCTCACCTCTCCACCCACCCACAGCATTTCCTCCTGCCAGAGGCTGCCAGGGGGTGCTTACCATGAGCCAGATGGGGGAAGGCACCTTGCGGAGGACGTGGGAGCTGTCGGAGGTGACGGAGGGGACGCCGGCGCACCAGAGGATGGAGAAGAGCCAGGGCTCGTTCACCGTGTACAGGTTGACACTCAGGTTGGCCGTGGCGTAGTCCCTGCCAAGGCATGCACAGGGTGACCTGCAGGAGCCCACCAAGCCTCACCTCCAAGAGGAGAGCTCCTGCCATCAGTCACAGGTGAGTTTGTTCGGTTTGAATCGTGTGAGATGGGAGCTTTCGACGGGGCCCGGGCACTTTGTGAGCACTGCAAGCCAGTGGTTTGATCCTGACAGCTTTCCTCACCTCTTGGCTGCTGCCTGGCACAGGCCACAGGCCATCTCAGATGCCTCCCCAGGAATGATGGACATGGTGTGTTTCTGGAACAACCATCTCATCGTACTGAAATTAGCATCTGCCTCAGACGCCTGTAACATTTCAGGGGCAATTTGCTTAATTAAACACTGACAGAGCTGTCTCCAGCATCAATGCCTACAGCTTCCATGCCCTTGTTTTGGGGACAAATGCAGAGTTACTGCTTCCAGTCTCCTGAGGTCATTTTCCAAGGCAGCTCAAACTGCCAGCTGGGGTCCAGGAGCTGCCAGCAGCAAACCAAGCCCTGGCAATTACCTGGTACCCAGATAATTCACACAGATTGCTCTTTTTCCTTATCTATGAAGCAGAAGCATCAACAATCTCCCTCACATGGGCAGCACAGATTGATCCCTGCAATTTTACACTTTGAGGTGGAAGGTCACAGTGCAAGACATCTCCCAGCTCACAAGAGGAACTCCAAAGGGTGCTCCAAAGGGGTTCTCAAGGGCAGCAATGTTGGATCCAGGTGCTGGATTTGGGGAGAATGCAGAGAACTGTGTTAAACCAGGGCTGCAGCAACATCTGACTGGGCACCACAGGGTTCAAAAAACATTCAGGTGACAGCTCTTATTTTGGAGACAGTTCTGGTGGGATTGATGGGAGACTGGGGCTGATAAGCTGGGATAGATGAGTGAGTGAGCCCAGAGCCCTCTCCATGGGACAGAGTAAACAGGAGGTTTTCTGCTTATTCCCATCAGCAGGAATTATCCTGCAGGTAAAGCACAACCTTGGTTTCAAGGGTGAGGAGCTGGACTGACTGCTGGCAGCCATGGAAAGACACAGCTCGATCACCCCAAACAGGGCCACACTCTCAAACAGCTGCAGGCTCAGCTCTTCCCTACTTCAGCTCTAACATGCAGCCAGACAGCTCCTTTGGAGATATTTCTCTCCTGAAAACCTGTTTAATTTCCATTTTAAAAACCAGAAAAGCCCTACTAGAAATGGTCTGTCCTCCCTGAGAAAGGGGGCAAAGCTGGGAGCTGAAACACCACACGGTTCACATCACAGGCTCAGGCAGGACAGGAACCCCTTGCTGTGCCAGGGTCATTACAGAGAAGAGCTGATCAGTCTGAACAGATGACAGATGACAGGAGTTTCTCTTTCTGCAAAGAGAAATTTCTGAAAGCACATCCAGACTTTGGGCAAATCAAAATTCTGTGCTTGCAGCTCTGGAGCAGACAAACGGAAGCAAAGGGCAGCTGCTAATGAGGATGAAACAGCACTCGGAGGGAACTCAGTGTGAAAGGCCTTCACTTTTTCCCAGAGCTGTGAGTGTAATAAGAATCAGCCAATTCATGCCTTTGTATTTCAAAGAGGCTCATCATATCCTGAGACAGCATGTAGAGATGTCAGAGGCAGCTGTGCACTCCCAGAAACAGCCTGGATTCCGGATGATGGGTTGGGAAAAGAGCACACAGCTCAAGCTTTCAAGAGCAAATCCATCTGGAAAGGTCCCTCTGTGCAAGCCAGACAGGCTGGGATGCTGAGGAAAGGATGCTGAGGGCTCTGACAGAGGGCAGTACCTGACATCCTCGTTGGTGACCTTGGTGTACCGCAGGTTGAGCTTCACGATGCCCTTCTCCCTCAGGCGCTCTGCGTCCAGCTTGAGGCCAGAAGTCTGCTGGAAACCCGGGGCAACCTGTCTGACCAGCTGCCTCTCCGTGTCTGGCAGCCACATCACCTGTGGGGGGAGCCAGACAGGGCACAGGTTATGGCAAACGTAGTTCCCAAATCTGGGAACACTCTGGCCCAGGGCATGGAATTCCCTGAGCTCACACCACGATTCCAAAGCAAGTCAAATCAACAGCTTGTGCTCAGCTGCAAGAGGTGAAGTGGATCATTGAATCACAGAGTGGTTTGGTAGAAAGGGACCTTTGAAGTCATCTCATTCCAACCCCTTGCCATTCCAGCACCTTTCTGTAGACCAGGCTGCTCCAAGCCGCAGCCAGCCTGGCCTTAATAACCCAGTGACAACACTCATCTACCAAAGCATCAGAGCAGCACGGAGGCAGCCACGTGCATTTTCAATAGGGAACCAAAAACCTGAGGGAGAAATCCCACTTCACATCCCCACATCTATGCTTTAACTACTTTTCCCTTGCCCTTCATCTCCATCTCTGTTGTGGCCTTAGTTGTGGCTTTAAAAAACAAAACCAAACCAAACCAAACCAAAACCAAAACCAAAACAAACAAACACACACACACAAAAAAAAAAAAAAAAAAAAAAAAAAAAAAAAAAAAAAAAAAAGAGAGAGAGAACCAGTTTCCTTATACCCAGAGAGAACCTCTCCTGAGCTGTACCAGGGGTTCCATTCCAACCACTGTGACCACTGGTACAACTCCCAGTGATGCCCCATTGGACACACACAAGGATTCATGGAAACCACCAGGAGGCTGATTCTGGAACTCACAGCCTGCTGCCGAATTCCCGAAGCCAGGATGGTTTCCAGGGTGATGTTGATGTAAGTGCTGTAGTAGGGATGAGCTGCTGGCAGGTCCTGGAAGTTCAGGATGAGGGATGTGTTGTCCTTGATCACCTCCAGCATATCCTCCAGCTTGCAGACTGACTGGTTGGCAGCCTCCAGGTAGTCAGCCCTCGAGAGAGACCCTGCTGTCCAGAACGGGTCGTTCTGAAAGCAAAGCACAGCCCAGGGTTACTGCCACAAAGCCCTGACTCCTCCAGCTGCAAAGGCTGACTTCTTTGCTTTTTCTTTGTCTCTTTCTCTGTCTTTTTTTATAATCACAGTCACCCTCCTGGGGGTCTTGAAGCTCTTTGTGGTGCCAGCCAGGCTTGAGGCCCCCTTCTTCCAGAAGAGGCACAGAAAGACAACGTGGCTTAGGCCAAGCCTAAGTTTAGCAGAGAGAAAACTAAACTTGGTCTGTGCACACTTGGTCCAGCTGCACCACAGCACTAAGGAGATGGATCTACACTAAGGAGATGGATCTACACCTTTCACCCTCAAAAAGGCCCTGGGTTGAGCTGTGATGCCATGGCTCCATGGTACCCACCTGCAGGAACCACTCTCCAGCGTTGAGTTTCTCCAGGTCAGTCCAGTTGAACATGGAGGAGTGCTCATAGGCCCGCTCTGGAAACACCTCCTCCACGTTTGTTGTTCTCCTGAGAGTCTTGTCATGCATCAGAAAGGGCACCCCATCGTAGCTGCAAACACAGACCCTGTTACAGATGCAGGAGGAGAAATTCCCCTTCCCACTCCAGCCTTTCTCACATCAAAATCCTTGTGAAGGTCTCAACCAGCCCAAAAAAATCCCCAGCATGCTGAAGAGGAAAATCTCTCTTGGACACCTGCTGGGTGTTGGCAGCCACTCCTACACTGACATAACTCTGTCCATGCCTCATCCACTTCTCCCCATTGTCCCCTCAAAAATTTCCAACTCAGGTGGCTTCCACAAGAACACCCACCCTGAATGCTCATCAAAGCTTCCTTCCTCAGCTTCTGCAGCTCCCAAAAACATCAGAGGTTTCCCTGGATGCACAGACACACACAAACTCTCCTCTAACTGCTCACAGCAGATCAGGAGGGAAATCTTCAAAGCCTCTCAGACTACATGTGAACATCAGGCTTTCAGCAAGATGCAAGGCTTCCAAAGCTACCAAAAATGCTCTGAAATTGCCTTCTCCAATTGAAAACTGGTTTCATGCCCACATGAGTTAAGCTTGTGCTTAAAAAAGGAAAAATAAAAACCCTACACCTCTCACATGGAACTAAGCAGCCAAATGCATGCCCTGGGGTTTTTAAGTGGATAATGTGGATATTACAGAATAATAGTTCTGCAAAGCATAAAAAAACTTTTTAAACGTTCTTCCACTCAATTTTCTGTGACCAGATCAGTGGTAAAACCACACAGGGTAGTGACACTTTTTATCAAAGGCAGGGGAACAGTTGTCTGCACCCAGAAATCAGGACAAACCCAGGGCAGCCAGCCTGATAGCAATGACATTTTCCAAAGCAAGGAGCCCATGCTCCCAACAGGACACTCAGAAAAAAATCTGCAAAGAGGATGGGGTGAAATGACAAATCCCATTTGAATTAGGAGACAACCCAGAGCTGCCTCCCAGAGGGAAAATGAAGGCCAATTTTAGATGATGGAGCAAATTTTGCCTCAGCTTTACCACTGCCCTCACAAGTCCCTTCTCACAAAGGTCACTGGCATCTTTATTTGCTATTTCTGGCCTCTGCTGTGCCAACTCCTTCCCCCAGCCCAAAGCAACCTGCTGACACGGCAATCCCGTGCTGCTGCAGTCAGAAAGGGTTTAATAAATACAGTTAAAAATAAAATTAAAAAAAAAAAAAAGCTAAGCAACTGCAGAGTTAAGAGTGTGGAGTGTGTAGAAATGCCAGGAGCTCGAGTTTAACATCTCACAGAAGAGCAGAGCACTGCTGAGCCTTAACCACAGTGCAGAAATCCTATGGGGCACTTATCATTTGCTCCCTCTTTTCCAATCCTTCCCTCAGGGAGTCACCCAGCACTAACCACAGGGCTAACCACAGAGTCTTGACAGGCCCAGGTCTGAAGCACTAACTCAGAGACAGGAATCAGAGCTCTGGAAGAAGAGATGTGGGAGAGAGAGGGGAACAGACAGCAATTCCAGGCTCCTGCTGCTTGGAGCAAAGCTGGCTTTCCAGCTGGTTTGGGATGTGGAACAGGAATGGAGCAGGATGTGATGGCTCTGAGTGCATGTCCAAGCTGCTCACCCATGCTGATTCATGTCTAGAAGAACAGGGAAGCATTCCAGGAGGGATGGGCCCATGTAGCCACAGGTACAAAGAGCATCTTCCTGAAGGATAAGGGCAGCAAGGGGTGCTGTGCTGCAAACCTTTCCTGAGTGTGCTGCCAGCTGCACCAATATCCCACTTTTCTGTCTGAAGGTCAATGGAATCCTCTCTTTCTGAAGGCACTTGGGTCTCTTGGAGAAGGCTCAGGAAATTGGGCCATCAAGGGCATTGTTCAAGCCTGGAGTGCTCCTCTGGGGTGCCTGATGAGTGGCAATGGGGAAGGATCCTGGAGCTTTTCCAGCTCTCCTCCTCCCAAAGCCCACCTTTCTCCTTGGCCAGTGTTAATGGATTCAGCCACAGGAGCCAAGTGCTCATCTGGGAGCTGGACACTCAAGAACTTGTCCCCTCACAACAGCTGATGAACTAATTTTGGAAAAAAACAAGAATTGTGTAACATACATCCCCATTCATACTCCATCCTTCCACAGTGACCTTCCGTTCACCAGCAGGAAGAAATTCCTTCCATTTTTAAATCATTTTTTCTCCAAAAAAATGATGCAAAGTAAAAAGAAAGGAATTAAAGACAAAACTTCCTTCTAGCAGGCAAAAATATCTGTCCATCAACACAAACCTCCAAAGCAGTCAGGAAAAAAAAAAAAAAATCTGCTTTGAGTCTTTCTAGTGTTTGTAAGGTGTACTGGGACAAACTGAGAGCAGGAATATTAAGGAATTATCAAACTCCTGGAACAAAGGGCAGCACTGGAAATAACCCTCTCTAAATTCTAGTTGGTCTTGTCCACTCAGCCCAACATCTGCCAGCAAGGAATGACTTTCTGACAGTCACCAAGTTCCTCCTTCCCTAAAGATTAATGCTATGGCAGGGCGAGGAAGAGGAGAAGGAAGGGCTTCCTCCTGGTCTGCTCTTGGGGTGGTTTATCAAGGGTGGTGAAAACTCTCCTGTGCAACAAAGTCAAACTGGAATCCCTGCTCTGTCTGCACCTGGGGTATCCCACAAGTCACATTTAGCCAGCTCTGTCTCTTCCCAAGGCTAGGCTGTGTTTTACTGGAATAACACTGGCTCCAGTTGGATAAACTACAGCCTTCTTGCAAATGAGGATGACAAAGAGATCCAGGTTCCCTCATTTGGACAAGTCCACCTTTCACCATCACCTCGGTGAAATAATCAGCAGCATCTGACAGAGACAGGCAGGAGTTTCTGGATGAGTTCACCAGGACAGCCCTTTCCAGTGGGGAAAAGCTGCAGTGACCAGACACAGGATATGCTGGGCCATTCCTGGCTTGGATTCTCCACAGGCAGTCTGAGAGCAGCCAGCACACTGACCTACCTCAACACCACATCAGCCTGGACTCCGTACACCTTCTGCTCCACTGCCTTCTGGAAGGACATCAGAGTGTTTTCTGGTGCCAGCTGTCAGGAGAACATGAAAAAAAAAAAAAAAGCAGTGAGAGATCAGTAGCATGAGGGAAGTTTACAAAGCAGTGTCAGCAAGGACGCTGGGAGAAAGGTTTGGAGATATCAGGGACACAAAATGTTATTATTCCACACCTATCTGTGCCCAAAAATTCCTGTCTCTTCCATACCATACAGAACAACTAGACCTGTAAATGTATCTGTAAGATGCATTTTACTCCCACTTCTACTCATTCCATAAAGTCATCTATGAAAAATCAGACAGTTACTCTAATAACAAATGTTCTAGTTAGTTTTACCAACATTTTAAAAAATAGCCTTGAGCCGAGAAAATTTATCCCTGTGGCTATCAGAGAGAAGGACTCAGATTTTATTTGAAATTCCTCCCTGTTGAATGGAGCAGATGGCAACAGAATTAGGGTTTGTTTCAGATAAAAATGGTGTGAAGACAAATAGTTTGCTGTTCTACAAAAGCAGTACAGTGTAGCTGCTCCCAAAACACCCACGAAACAACAACAGGCAGACCAGAAAAAAAAAAGGTGATAACTACAGGAAGAAAACCTGGCAGGTTTTCTGCACTGAATCCCAGCAAAATAAAGTTATTTTTGAAAAATAAATTATTTTTACCATTTTCTTCAGGTTTAGAGCCCCTGTAACACCCCATTTTTCCATCACCAGGATCAGTTTCATCAGGACACAACGAGCATTCACATCCCATGATTTACTCAGGCAGTGCAAGGAGGAATAATTAAGGCCAAAGGCCTAATTGCATCACCCAAGCAAGATAAAATAATAACAAAAATAAATATTAAAACTTGCTTAAACACTTAGAGTGGCTGTAAATTTGTTTTCTGATCACTTCACAGGCTCAGGTCAGCAAAGCTTTGGGGTAAAACAGAGCAAATGTCAGCAGCAACCTTCACCCAGCTCCGGTACCTCAGCACTGAACTCCTCTGGCCCCAGCCACACATCAATACGAGTTCATTTTTATGTCTGCCCGACAAAGGCAGCACAGAGCCACATTATCTCCCTAAAACAGCTCCCAGTCAAAGCCAGGCTTGTTCAGGCGAGGACAGAGGCGACACAGCCCGAGCGCTGGGTCAGCCAAGGTCGAGCTCCAAGGGGAGCTCTGCACACATTCCCGGAGCTGTCAGCAGAGAGCAGCAGCCACAAGGAGCTGGAGAAGCCCAGCCAGACCTGCTCTGATCGCCCTGGGTCGCTGTCACCAGCTCGGGTGTCCCTTCCCAAGTGGCTCAGGGTAACCCTGCAAGGTGATCCTCTCTCTACACTTCAGTGTTTGCTCTTGCACACACCCTCCCACTAAAACCTCTCCCACAAAAACCTCTCCCACAGAGACAGTCTGGGAGAGCAGGGGTGGGTCAGCCTGGACAAGAGAAGATTCTGGGGAAATCTCAGAAGATTCTGGGGAAATCTTGTGCTCCCAAGCACCTAAAGGGGCTCCAAGGAGAGCTCACTGCAGCCTTGCAGTACTTAAAGAGGGGGGGTGGGAAAAAAAAGGGAGCACGTTTTACACAGGCAGATTGTGACAGGACACAGGGAACGGCTTCCCACTGCCAGAGAGCAGGGTGAGATGGGATGTCAGCATGGAATTCTTCCCTGGGAGGGTGGGCAGGCCCTGGCACAGGTGCCCAGAGAAGCTGTGGATCCCTGGCAGTGCCCAAGGCCAGGCTGGACAGGGCTTGGAGCACCCTGGGATAGTGGGAGGTGTCCCTGCCCATTCCAGAGCAGAGGAATGAGATGAGCTTCAAGGTCCCTTCCAGCCCAACCCACACTGTGATTCTGTGATTAGAGCCCTTCATGCAAAGCCAGATCTCCCTGTGAGCCTGTGCTGAGTCCCAGCCTGTCACCCTGACACCAATAATTGCCTCTCCCAGCGAGTCCATCATCCACCCCAAGCCTGCCCCTGGTGGATCCCAGCCCTGAGGGAACTGCACAAGCCATGACAGCGAGGACAGAACTCAGCAAAGATCCACCAGAAAGCCAGGAAAGCAGATTTAACCTGTTCATGTTTCAGGCAAAGATGCATCCAAGTGGGGCAGCTGCTGTTACAGGAATTAGTTGCTGAGATTAATGTTATTTTTTTTTTTAAAAAGGCTTTACAGCCAAACTGCAGTAACTAAAAAAAAAAAAAAAAAATGCACAGTCCTCCTGCTTGTATTTATATCTCTGTATCTCCCTGTGGTTTTTTTAAGGGATAGCTGCTTGGTACAATATAGTCAGGCATGCTATGGCTAAAACCTAAATCCAGGTTTATCACAAGGGATACAACCAATTCCTTAAGGGAAAGAAACCTTGGGGCACAAAGCAATGATTTCCAAACCTCCTTTCTTTTACAAACGTGCCCAGGCCACTGAGAGCCAGACAGACCCAGCACAGGATTTCTAGAAGCTCTTCCTCCTCTCTGTGCTTGGTTTTTAGAGATACCCCTTGCAAAAAAAAATCAGGCTACTATTCATTTCTTCTTGCTGCAGAGACACAGCAAGTAATTTCTAGAAAATTACGGTGAATGAACTCATTTTGGTTATTGTTGAGCTTAGAAATCCATTGCAAATGCATTCAAACAGAGTCAGGAGCTTTGGGGACCTTCCTTAAAGAAGATTATGAAACTGTGGTAGAGCAGCACAACCTGGCTGCAGCTGGGCACCAACACCTGTGTCTTTCCCTTAATTAGCCAGGGCTTAGAAAAGGAATTCATGGCATCATTTGTTGAGGAGGTTAATGAAGAAGCCTGGACAGAAAAACCAAATTTTATTCCAAACTAACTGCAGCCACTGCAAACCTCTGGCTGGTCTGGGGGAAAGTGTCCCTGGCCATGGCAAGGGGTTGGAACAAGGTGGTTTTTAAGGTCCCCTTCAGCCCAAACCCCCTGGGATTCTGTGATTATGCATTAAAGGATCTGATCTTTTCTTTCATCAACAAGATTTAAGGGTATTTTCTTATCCTTTTGGAAATATGGCCATAATTTTAATTTATTTTTTATTAATTTTCTTCCTCTTTATCTCTCCTTTCCAGTATTAATCTCCTTGTGAGCCACGAACTGGACAAAAAAAAAACCAAAAACCACAAGCCAGATTAAAGTGATACCCAAGAAATGGAATTTTACTTTTGTGCAAACTGATGCCCTTTGGAGGTTCCCTGTGTGGGATCTGCCAGTCCTTGGGATTTCAGCATTAGTGTCCCATCATGCCAGGTGAGTAACAGGCCAAGGCACTGAGAGTTCTGCCTAAAACATTGAGTAAAATGTATCTTTAATCCCCATATTTCAGAGAGCATCCATAACTAACCCTGCCCAGGGGGTTAGAACTTGATGGTCTTCAAGGCCCCTTCCCACCAAAACCATTCTGGGATTCTGTGACCCAAATTTTCAGTAAATTCCTCAACTAGATTGAAAGGAAGTAAAAAAGCACAAAACAAACAGGAAAAAAAGAAAAAAAAAACCAAAACAACAACAACTCTACAATGGACAAGAGGATAAACTCATAAGCAAAAGCCATTAGGGATTTAATAACTAGATACAGGAGATGAGACCTCATTATTGTACTGCCCACACAAGAAAGCTGAAGCTTGATTTAATGAAAGACGACCTGAGCTGACACAGATTTATTTCCCAGACAAGCTTTTCTCCTGCCCTGGCAGAAGATGTTTATTGTGAGTGTTTGCTGCTCTCAGTCAGCCCAGCAGCCAGGTTAACTGCTCTTATTTTTAACATGTAAAGAAGGTGTGCAGCAGAGCAAATGCTTTCTTGATTTCACCTGCACGAGCAGCACAAACCAAAGCTCTTTAGAAGCCTGAAGGAAAAAAAAAAAGCCAGCCCACATATATGGTGACAGTGTTTGGGTACCTAAGAGAAGATGAAGGGAAGGATTCCACAAATCTATGAGAACCAGCAGCCAAAATAATGCAATAGCACAAACCAATTGCCCTTTTGTTTCCATCTCAAACATCTGGGCTGTCACTTGACTCTGGGCTCAAGCCCTGCTTCACTCCCACAGCAATCCTAGGCAGCAGGAGTGCCTCCAAACCGTGCTTGCTGTACCCCTCCCCTGGAGACTGCCAGGTGCAGCAGCACCCCTTGCCCAGGGCTGGGCTCAGTACTCACCATGGGTGCCCCACGGTGGCCCAGGATGGCTGGCTTGGGTCCCAGGGCTGCCTTCTCCATGATGCAGGGGGAGGAGATGGAGAGGGGCACGAGGTAAAGTGCAACCACGACTGCCAGGTAGGCAGTGAACATCAGCATCTGGGAAGCTGCCACAGAGAGAGAGAGAAAGGAGCTGGTGAAAATGCTGGCCCTGACCTCCTCAGGCCAAAGGGGCAAAGGCAAGACACCTCTGGCTTCCTCAGAGGACAGGCTGAGCAGTCAGTGCCTCCAGTGTAAGAGCAGAGCTCTGTGTTTAGGGAAAAAAAATGTTGTTAAAAAAATAAATAAAATCAAGTCCTGCAGGAGGTTTTCACTTCATTTTGTATTGGAGAAACAATAAGTGAAGTGAATTGCTTAAGCCCCCAGAAATGAGGCTCAAAGCACTGCTGGCATTTCCACCCTTGGGGTGGGACAGCACCAAACTTTGCCCTGCCTGACAAGAGAAATAATTCACCAGTCACACGTAGCTAAAAATAAGCCAGGGCACCACATCAGTGCATTTCAAGTTTATATTGGTGGTTCACCAGCACCACCCACTGCAGCTGCTTCTGCCTTGAGATTTGCACCAGAAAAATGCAATCATCTTTCACTGATCAAGCTGGAGATGTTGAAATAAATCCCTGGGCTGTGAGGGAGCTTCAGTGCTTGGGGCCAGATGAGCAGCACTGCCTCCCATGCCACCCAATTCCATCCATCAGTGATTCCCACCAAGCCCAGACTCTCTGGGAATCCTTGGAAGCTGCTGACAGAGCAACAGAATCACCCCCTGTGCCCACAGATGTGTGCTCCTTATAAAAAAAAACCAGGCACCTTTGAACTCTTAAGGTATCTGGAACCACTTGAAACCACAGATGTTAAGCAAAAGACTTGATTTTTTAAATTTTTCAATTATTATTTATTTTGCAAACTCATTAAGGCTTCAGAACTCAAGGGATAATAAAAAAACCCAACAAAACAAAACACAACTCAAACCCAAACCCCTTAAAACTAATATTTGCAATGGGTGCAAGATAGAGGAGGTGGTGTTTTGTATTTTTATTTTTTAAGGGAAGGACAGAGCAGGCCAGCTCTGCTCCTGGCCTCAACTGATCTGGTTTCACTCATAAATAGGCTCCTTTTTGCTCCCAGCATCTAACAGCCTCATTCACACATGTTCCCACAAGCCAGAAGTAACTCCAGGAACTCTGCCAGGGATTTTTCTTCCTCCTCTCTGGCAGAGATGCCAATCACTCCAGGAACTCAGTGACACCTTGCTAAGGGACCTTGTGCTGTGTCCTGCACCCAAAGGTGTCACCAGCACCCAAAGCTCCAGGCAGACACAGAATTTGATCCTGACCTGGCTCCTGCTCACCCCAGGAGCACCCACACACCAACCAGGCTCTGCAAATTCAGTCCAACCAGAACAACAACAAAAAAATCATAAAAACCTGCTCAGAAAAAAAGCCAAAATGCCACAAAGAAATGGCAAGAGCAGGCTTGCACCAAGGCCTGCAGCTGCTCTGGTATTTCCAGAAGACTGAAATCCTGTTTAGGTTATCACAGATGTTTTGGTTCCTTTCTTCTGTTTCTAACACCACCATGTCTGCACCAAAAAGCCTGTAAACTCTTCCAGGTAAGATGCCTTCCACGAGTAAAACTGAGTCTGAAATAATCTTGAGATCAAGAGATACCATTGTTTTTTTCTTGAAAATGAACAAAACAATCCAGGAATAGAAAGAGAAAAGGAAAACAGCTTCCTGGGTTATTAAATTAAAAAAAAAACAGAAAAGGGAAAATGAGAAACAAGGGGAGAAAATGAGAAACATGGGGGGTAAAAAGAGAAATAAGGGGGAAGAAAGAGAAACAAAGGGGAAAAAGAGAAACAAGGGGAAAAAAGAGAAACAAGGGGGAAAAAGAGAAGGGGAAAAAAAGAGAAACAAGGGGGAAAAATGAGAAACAAGGGGAAAAAGAGAAACAAGGGGGAAAGAAACAAGGGGGAATAAAGAGAAACAAGGGAGAAAAAAGAGAAACAAGGGAGAAAAAAGAGAAACAAGGAGGGGGAAGAGAAACAAGGGGGGAAAAAAGAAACAAGGGGGAGAAAAAAAAACAAGGGGGAGAAAAGAGAATCAAGGGGGGGAAAAATGAGAATCAAGGAGGGGAAAAGAGAAACAAGGGGGAAAAAAGAGAAACAAGGAGGGGGAAGAGAAACAAGGGGGAATAAAGAGAAACAAGGGGGAAAAATAGAAACAAGGGGGAAAAAGAGAAACAAGGGAGAAAAAAGAGAAACAAGGGGGGAAAAAGAGAAACAAGGGGGGAAAAAGAGAAACAAGGGGAAAAAAGAGAAACAAGGGGGGAAAAACAAGGGAGAAAAAAAGAAACAAGGGGAAAAAAGAGAAATAAGGGGGAAAAAGAGAAACAACGGGGGAAAAGAGAAACAAGGGGGGAAAAAGAGAAACAAGGGGGGGGGAAATGATAACCAAGGGGGAAAAAGAGAAAAAAGGGGGAAAAAATGAGAACCAAGGAGGGGAAAAGAGAACCAAGGGGGGAAAAAAGAGAAACAAGGGGGAAAAAATGAGAACCAAGGAGGGGAAAAGAGAAGCAAGAGGAGCAGGCACTCCCCAGCCTGCAGGGACACAGCAGGTACTCACTGGCTTTCTCTGTCCGTGCAAACTGCCCCGCCACCAACCACGACAGAGCTGTGACAGCTGCCAGGGCTCCTATGTGCAAGAAAGGGGCTGTGGCCTGCAAGGAACAAGAACAGGAGAGGAAAATGTGATTAAAAACACCCCAGCACCTCGAAAATTCGTTGAGGTTTCATTCCCCAGGTGGATTCTGCATCAGGCTCCTGCAGCTGTTTTGGCCATTGCTCCTTCCCAATCCTGCCATTGCCTTTGGCATTTAGGCTGCTCTAAAGGGAAAGGAGGAAAGCTCTAACCCCCTTTAGGGGAATTTCTCCCTCAGTAACACAGATAGCTTGGAAAAAGGGCTGCTGGAGGGAGTCCAGAGGAGGCCACAGAGCTGCTCTAAGGGCTGGAATCCCTCTGCTCTGGAGACAGGCTGGGGGAGTTCACCTGGAGAAGGCTCCAGGGACAACTTGGTGTGGCCTTTTAGGACGTAAAGGGGGCCTGTAAGAAAAATTTGGACAGACTCTGTTAGGGCCAGCTGCAGTAGGACACGTGGGAATGGTTTTAAACTGAAATAGTGTAGGTTCAGACTAAATATAAAGAAAAAAAATCAGGATGAGGGTGGGGAGGCCCTGGCACAGGGTGCCCAGAGCAGCTGTGGCTGCCCCTGCATCCCTGGAAATGTCCAAGGCCAGGCTGGACAGGGCTTGGGGCACCCTGGGATAGTGGAAAGTGTCCCTGCCCATGGCAGGAGTGGCACTGGATGGGCTTTAAAGTCCCTTCCAACCCCAACTCTTCTGGAATTCTCTGAAAACACACTGGGCTGTATCACCAGGGTGCAGCACCGTGACACAAAGTTGGAGATGCACCATCTGAGTCATGTTTCTGCTCTCCAATTCCCTGCCTAAATCTTAAAAATACCCCAATAAAACAAAGCACTTCTGAGAAATGTTACTCACTGGTGTGAATGCCATTTCCACCCCCTGTATTTGCATAGATTTGCATACTCCCAAATACACGTCAGCAGCCACCTCTTAAGCAAAATGGGAAAAATATTTTTGGGCTTTTTTTTTTTTTTTTTTTTTGAGGAAGAGGGGGGAAAGGAACAGAGAGATCTGTAAGAAATGAAATTTGTATATATTTTCCTTTCATACTTCTCTAGCCCTGCAGGACACCACAAGTCCTCCTTAAAACAATTTTCTCACTGCCAAGATTTCAGTCTGGGGTGTGACAACCATCAAGCCAGAGTTTCATCCTACAGAATTATGTGAATCCCATGGAATTCAGCTGCACTGGCCCCTCTCCTCCCCCAGGGAAGCATCCTTGCAGACAAACTCACCTGCAATGAAATAAATACCATCTCCCACTCGTCATCCCAAAGCTGTGCTATCGATGACATGGTCACCACAGTAGTTATCAAGGTTGTCACCAGGCCAATCTGCAACAAATCAGAGGGGATTTACAGGCTGGGGACTGTGGTTATAATAATAAATTCTATAGGTTGAGAAATGGAGAGAGAAAACCTTTGCATGTAATAAAAGGACAGCAAAGAGCAGCGTGAAGACTCACGGGGAAGGAAGTTCATGTGCTGTCACACTGTGACCTGTCACAACAGATACTGGGGCTTGAGAAGGACTCTGGGTGGGACAGTGGGGGTGACAGACCAAGACCCAGCCCATCAGAACCTCCTCTCATGTGGAAGCACCCAGGGGGTTGAGCAAAGCAGTCCAAATGAAAAGGTGACCTCCGTGGTGAGGGTGAGAAGTTCAAACCATCGAGAAGTGCCACAGAAATAACTCCAGCTGTAAAGACTGAAAATTTGGGCTGTCTGTCTAAAAATAACTCCCCACTTTCTGCCTGTGTCTGCTGTTCAGCCTCTGCCTTCTGCCAGAGCCAAAGGATGCTGCTGCAGAGCCAAAATCTGCGGGGAGACTTGGCAGAAAATCGATCCCCAGAGATGAACAGATCCCATCAGGTGCACAGGGCTCATCTGGGCCAACTGCAGGTTTAATACCTCAGACCAGCAGATAAAATCCCACATTCCCAACATTTACAGGATCACTTTGGTACCTGTAAACAGGATTCCCCTTGCTAGAGCCCTCATTCCCCTTGGTGTGGCCATCCTGTGTGGCACAGAGGTGTCAGGACACCAATCTCCACTCCTCCCATCAGCTCCAATTTATTGCTGCTGCTTCCCCCCTCACACTCATCTTCCACTTGGCTTGCAACCCTCAGCTCTTTGCACAGCATTACAGGAGAAAATTGGAAGGAGCTGTGTGGTTTGCCCACACCAGCCTTTCCCTCACACTTTAATCTATATTTGAAGCTAATTCAGTACAGTTCAGAGAAAAATATTAACTTATTCCAGTCTTGTATCTCAGCCTCCTTAGGAAGCTGAGGGAGGTGTGGGGAAGGAAGAGACAGAGCAACACATCTGAGCTGTGATGAAAAGGGAGCTGCTTTGGAAGCAGGGGAGGAAGGGTGGGGGTCCCCAGGGCAGAACTGATCTCCACCAACACATCCCTCCTCTGGACTCACTCATCTAAGCCCACCAACGTGTCTGAAAGATAACATTTTCCCTGATGAAGAAATGTATGTCAGACTCAATAACTGATAATTTATTTTGCAGCAGCAGACAGACAGTCCCTGCCCCTCTCTGATTGCATCCTCTTCCCCTGAGGAAGCATGATTGCTATCAGCTCGAAGGAAAAGAAAGAAAAAGAAAAAGAAAAAGAAAAAGAAAAAGAAAAAGAAAAAGAAAAAGAAAAAGAAAAAGAAAAAGAAAAAGAAAAAGAAAAAGAAAAAGAAAAAGAAAAAGAAAAAGAAAAAGAAAAAGAAAAAGAAAAAGAAAAAGAAAAAGAAAAAGAAAAAGAAAAAGAAAAAGAAAAAGAAAAAGGCAGGGTGGGGAAGTCTCTGCTCTCCCTGTCCTGGGATGTGTTCAGGCTCTCATCCTCCAAGACCTCATCAGGTGCAGAATTTCAGGAGTGTTGGCAGATTCATGACTGGTCCCTTCATTTCCAATCAGCAGATTGCCAGCTACAATGGGATCCTGCCAATCCATTCTTTCTCCCTGCACACCCTTCCCATCCCCTTTTGTGCTCCAAACATCTTTTCTTGTGTTTCACAGCAGAGTTTCTCAAACTGCTTTACACACAAATCTCCTTGGGGCCAGCAAACCTCGCCCTGCACGTTGCACACCCTCAGCTTTAACACCCACAGCTTCTCCCAAGGCTTTTCCAGCTGGTCCCTCCAAGCATGCCCTGAACAGCTTCACCTCTGCTGTGCCCCTCTCCAGGGCTGGGTTCAGCACAGAAAGGAGCCCCAGAGAGGTTTGCATGGAGCACCTGAGCTGGGACTGAATCAGGCTGCTCTGAGCACTGGTGTTTCTCCACCTCCACAGGTGGCCTCTCCATCAGCAAGGGCCAACATTTCACCCAATTCTTTGTCCCCAGGCCTTGATGGCCCCTCCTGAGCAGTTTGCACCACAGACATTGAATGCTCTTCCCAAAGACACAGTGACTGCAGCTGCCACCCCCTGCTCCTCCAGTCCCACATTCCCCAGCTCCTGCTCCCCTTGGAGCTGGGATTTACCTTGTGCAGCCAGTGCAGGTTCATCTGCTGTCCCACAGCGATGTGACACAGCGCCAGGATCTGGGAGGGACAAACCAAGGGTCAGACAGAGCCACATCACCACCCTGAAGGGTCTGAGCACTCAGGGACACGTCACCACCCGAGGGGACAATCCAGGAGCCAGCAGGAACCACGATGGGCCAGCAGATCCTCCCCAAAGCCAAGGATATGGAGGAAAAAGCTGTGCCCTCCAAGGTGCAGGGGGTTCAGAGCCCGGCCCACAGCTCCTGGGGCTGCAGGAGGCAGTGCCTGTGTGTGGCCACCTGAGTGGACACCACCCTGAAGGTCCCAGCACCCTGGGATGAAGGGAAACCACTGCCACTTGTGCCCAGAAGTGGAAACTGGGCCACACTCTGGGAAACAAGAGCTGTATTCCTCCTCTGAGGGTATCTGTCTTCTACTTTTGATCATCTGAGGTCAAAGACCATCAATTTCTCACTTTTAATTTTATGCAACTTAAGGCTAAAGGAAAGAGAATGAGAGAGAAATCACTTCTGGGAGAAAACTCCTCAACTTGTAGATGGCCTGAGAAGCTCGTGGCCTTTTTAAAGCCAACACACAAAGCTCTAAGAGATGGGATTTCCTTCTACTCACCAGTAACATTGTAATGTAGGTAAAGCCAGCAGCAGTTGTTACCAGGATTGGAATGGACCAGTCACTCCAATATCCCATTCTGTTATATAAAAACCTGGAAGGGAAGTGGGAAGGACAGATTAAGAAGGGATTCAACACCAGAACAGCCTCACTAGGGTTAGACAAGACTTTAGAAAACAGATCTCTCAAGAAAAGACATAGGCAGCAAAAAGCACAAGTGCCAATCCAGTGCTTTAATCCCTTATGGGAATTAACTGGATAGAGAGAGGCAGAGAAACCCCAGAACCCTTCCTGCAGCTTCTGAGAGTTCAAACCTGACCTGGACTCAAATTTTCCCACTGGATTTTTAGGAAAAAAACCAAACCAAACCAAACCAAACATCCCTAAATTGGCTTGGATTAGGGTTGACATTATTTCCATGCAAAGCCTTTGGAATAACAAGGACAGAGGATGGTTCTGGGGTGGAATCAGCTCATTCAATGAACTGGCTGGGTTCTTTTTTTTTGCCTCTTGGTGCCTTTTTTTTTGGTTACAACAGACAAATGCTGCATTCTATAAACGCAGGTCAAAGACTCAAACTCCTCCTCAGCACCCAAATCCAGCATCACTCATCACCCAGAACCTGTGGTCTGTTTGGACAAACTCTGGGGTGATTTTTGGGGCTGTCCTATGCAGAGCCAGGAGTTGGACTCCATGATATAATTCAGGCTATCCTCTGATTCTAATTCTGTCCAGGAGTAAAGCCCCCCTGTGGGATCTGGAAAGCAAATCCTTGGGCTCCACAGGCATGGCCCATGTCCAGGTTCTGCTCAGGGAGCCCAACAGCACAGAACCAGGGATCTGCAGGGATTCAGACGTGCTGTCAGGAAAAAAGAGCAAAGAAAGGAAAGAGGGCTCCTCTGAAGTCTTTGCTGATGCCACCCCCCAGAGCTTCCTTAGCTCTCAGTCCATTTAAGTTTTTGCTCTGATGTCCCTTCAATGCCCCTCCGAGAGCACCAGGCCTCCACTTGATGTGCAAATGATTGTTTCAAATTGCTGGGTCCGTGGCAGTTATGAAGCAGATGAGCTTTCTCCAGAACCAAGGAGGAAAACATTTGCTACACAGACTTGCATTTATGGTCCTGCTCCAGGGGGAACACAGGCAAGTTCACAAATTACAGCATCCCCCACAGCCTGCCTGAGCTGGAGTGAAGCCTTCTGGTGCAGTGCAAACCCCAGACAGTGCAGACCTGAACTATAATGCAATCAAGTGTAGACACCAAAAAGGGAAATGCCAGAAGCAATCTTTTTTTTTTAATTAGTTCAGAGGCACAAAGCACCTTCACTAACAAAAACCTCACTGATATTCAGCCTCAAGGAAAAAAAAAAAGAGGTTAAAAGCCTGAAGCAATACATGCTGGGCCACAAATCTGCCTTGTCCTTCTAAAGCCAATTTCAATCCCAGAATAGTCCCTTTGGTCCTTACAGGTTGAAATGACCTAACTGCTGCCCAAGATTCCTGACACACAGGTAAAAAAGATGAAAAAGCTCCTCAAAGGTGGCAGAGGGCCAAGGCCCTCAGAGGTTTGGGTTGAAAAATGTCCCAGAGGGTGGTGCAGAGGTGGAACAAGTCCCAGAGGGGGGAGAAGTCTTCACCCAGGCTTCAAGCTGACCTGCTGCTGCCAAGGGGCTCCTTTGAGGGGCTGCTTGGACAGACACCTCCAGTCTCTCTTTACCTGGTGGGACAGGCTGAAGGAGCTCAGTGAAGGTGACACGAGCTGGGAGAGCTCCCAAGGATGAGCTCTGGAGGGCAGGAAGAAGCTCAGCAGCTCCTCACACCAACACCACAGCAGTTCCTTCTCCCAGTTCCTCTGGAAGGCTCAGTGTGCCATGCCCTGTGCAGAGATGCTGTTTGCCCCAAAGAGCCCCTTCCTCTCCTCTGGGGGAGCTCCCAGCTTGCCAATAAATCAGTGGAGCAGAGAGGCAGGCAGCAGCAGCAAGCAGCAAAGAAATCTTGTCTAAAAACACGACCCAGAATTGACAACTACAGAGGAACAGCAAAGGTGCTGTTCTTAAACACCAGGACCTCACTGTGCCTCATCAGCAACAGGTTCAGTGCCCTGCTGGGAACAAAATGATGCTTTCAACTCCTTCACACCCTGTCTGGCCCCACACTGCTCTGTTTTCACAGAGCCCATGCAGCTGTGCTGGAAGGGAAGGGGGCCAGGCTCAGCCTGCAGGGACCCAGTGGAAATTATTTCTCTCCCTTGCCTGGAACTGGCATGGCTGTAATTAAAACCTCCCCCTGTGTTCTCTCCTCCTTCTCCTCCCCAGCCTTTCCACAGCTGTTTTCCAGAAACCCTGCTCGACCTCTGGGGCCAGTGTGTGGAGCAGGGACCTCACTGGGGTTACAGCACACACAGAGCCCTGGATGGCAGTGCCTGAAAATGCTCTTTTCCATCCAGAGAGCCTCTTCCAGACCTGTGCTGCACAGGAGGGAGCCCTTTCCCAGTGCTGTGCACAATCCAGGTGTGCTTCCAGCAGCCTGGCCTGCATGGCAGGGATGGGGCTTTGGGCTGCAGGTGACATCTGGATGTGTTAAATCCCAAATGCCTCTTGCATCCAGAGCAGACCTGCACATCTCCCCCCCATTCCTGCAAGAATATCTGGGGACCCAAAACTTGGCAGTGCCCATTCACAGCATTCCCAGGGCTCTCCTTCATTTCTGAAGGATTGTTTTTGGCCCTTTCACAGCTTTGAGCTCAGACAAAGTTGGTTTTGCACTGGGGCGGACTTGGAGCAATCACATCCTTCACTGAGGATGAAGAAGAGAGGGGTTCCAAAACACCACTTTGAAAAAGGCATTTTTATCATGCTGCTGTCACAAATAATCCAGAGCCATGGTGACGGTTTCACTTCTCTCAGTAAGGGTGTGAGCAAAGAGAAATAAACCCATTTCCTCCTGGGAGGAGCCAGCTCACATCACCATGTTGGTAAACACTCTCCCTCATCCAGCTCCAGCATCTAAAGCAGATGATTTATTTAAGGGATCAGCTCCCCACTGTGTTTTAAAATGCACTTTACATCTGATGTTTGACAAGAAGATGATGTCAAAGCAGTTTGGTTAGAAGACAGCCCAAGGTGCTGTCAAAATATTTGAAGATGCTGCCGATAATAAAAGGGAGAATAATTTCCAGCACTGGAGGCAGCTGGCAACACCCTAAATTCCAGCACATCCCACTGCAAAGCTCCTTTTCAGCTCCTTCCAACTCTGTATAATATTTTCCACACCCATGTGCTTCAGGCTGAATTTTTGCCATGGATATTTTGTGGAGTAGTTGCAGCCAAATTGCTCAGTCACTTTCAAATCCAGCCAACCATAAAGATAAACAAACAAAAAACCCAGCCACGAAGTGGAGATGTGAGACCACATTACATCTACACGTGGATCAGGCAGAAGCAGCCTTCCTCGAGTCCCACTTCCCACCACATTTTCCCTTTATCATCATTCCAACCCCGTCCAAAGGATCCAGATGAATCCAAAGCTGCACTGAGCAGGTGCACGACGACAACCAAATTTCCTGGGGGCAGCTCTACTCACCAGTTGATTTCGTTGTAGTCATTGTGAACTTCCCACCAGAAGTAAAACCAGACCAGGGTGAGGAAGAAGGATGAGGTGAGGATGAGGAACCAGAGGCGCTCCCACTGTGGAGGGAAAGAGAAGTTTGGGTCAGTAGGATCCCATTTGATCCCAGCTGCTGAGACTCAGTGGAGTAAAGAGGCATTTCCACAGGCAGATTTCACACCTGTGCTCCCTGGGGGATGCAAGCCTGTTCCCCAGATCTGGGCAGAGGGGTCTTTTATGTAGATTCATCTTCTGGAGGGCTGGAAGAGCATTTCTCCAGCTGTCAGGGAAGAGGGGACATTTCCAGGTATGGAGCTGGGGTTTTGTTTGGTGAGGGTTTTGTGTTGGTGGTTGTTCAGGTGGGGTTTTTTTTTTGAGGCAATTGTTTAACTAACTGTTCCATTCTCACGAATCTTCCCCTCCCTTGGGCTTAGCCTAAGCAGTTATCACATGGTGAAGATCACACAGTAGATTAGGGATGTTCCTGCTCCTTATTTCTTCCCTGAGGTGCTCAGATCCTGCAGAGCCAAACCACCCACCCTCAACGTTTATTCCTCCCATCACCACCACATATTTTAAGTGTTTTGCAAAGAGACCACACCAACATTCAGCTTTCACAAACACTTCAAATTCTACTCACCACAAACAAAAGAAATCCCTCAAATAAATCTGTTCAATGCCCCTGGTCCAGTACCATGGGTAAAATCCTAAACCACAAGGACATCAACCTGAGTCTTCAAACTGTCTCTCACCAGCACCATTTCCATGGGCTCCTGCTTGGTTTTACTCCTTGGCCTTAAACAGTCCACACATTTCCATTTCAACATGGAAAACACTGAAATAAACTCTGCATGGAAAATATTCCAACAGATCCTCCCTTCCCTCAACGAGCAAGGAGGGATGAAGACTAGAAAAGACTGTGAGCTACTCTACCACTATAATTCCCTTCCAAACCATGAGCACACATTGATCTTTCTGGAAAATGCTCTTTTCTCTGGTGAACTCTTCTGCCCTTTTAATTATGCAAAACAAAGTAACCAATACAGTGACAACAGAAGAACTATAAACTAATAGGTTTTGCCTCCCTTCCATGCTAAGGGCTGGAGTCATCTACCTAACTGTGTGTTGACTGTTTTTTAATATGCATCACCCTGGATACCAATCCTGTGATAACAGCTCCTCCTTGAATCCTCCATCATAGAAAAAAAAACTCCAAAAGAAAGCAATAAAAAGGGCTGGAATGATTTCATTTGGGCTGTGCCAAAAAATGATGTTTTCTGCTAGAAATTCCAAATTCTTGGCTGTATAACCCAAACCAAGACATCCAACTTTGCCCAGAGATGCTGTGGCTGTCCCTGGATCCCTGGAAGTGTTCCAAAGGCTGGCCAGGGCTTGGAGCAGCTTGGGATAGTGGAAGGTGTCCCTGCCCATGGTGGGGTGGCACTGCATGGGCTTCAAGGTCCCCTCCAACCCAAACCATTCCCCTCCTTCTGGATGCCTTCCAGTCTGTGCATCTCCAAGATCTCAAACCTCAATTTCCCCATTGTTTGTTGGGATTTTCTTTCCCCCTCTCCATTTGGGTCTAACACCTCCTTGCACACCTAAGTTAAACATGGGTTATATTCCCACATACATTTGGGGTTTTCCAAGACAAGGGAGGTTTTTGGTACCTTTATGCTGAAGACCAACGTTGCCACAAAAAATCCCACCCTCCAGCTCTTTAAAGGTCACTCTGGGCTGAGCTTTGCTGATATTCATGCACTGGATGGCACTGATTTGATAAACAAGCCAAGGAAAACATTTTAAAACCTTTGAGCTCTTTTCCCCCATATATATAAACATAATTTCCCCTCCTTATTTACATGCAAGCAGCAGAGCTTGTGGCAAAAGCTCTCCAAAAGCTATTTTGGGTCTGTCCTTGAGGGTGCCCTTGCCATGCCTTGCTGGTTTTCTGAAAACCCAGGGAAATTTCTTCTATCTCAAGGCATCCTTCAGTGAGCTCAGGCACAGTTCTCAGTGGGCTTTCAGAAAACCACAGAATATTTGATCTTCAAGGTCCCTTCCAACCATTCTCTGATTCAGTGATCAACAAATACCATGAGAAGGGCCCCAAAAGGAAACTCATGCAGGCAGAGACATTTTACCAAGCTGTTGTTTGCCAGATTTTTAAAATTTTCATTAAATCACAGAATCCTTAATAATCAATCAATCAATCAATCAATGTTTCACACACATTCTCCACCACTTTTGCACATCCCAATCCCCATCTCAAGCCAGTGGGAGTGAAACCAAGTCCAGCTTACAGGGTTTTGAGAAAAACCCCCAAACCATATTTTAAAGGAATTTGCTGCAGAAAAACCAATGTTTGATTCATCTGTGACGCTGGCTCACGTGTTTCAGCCACTCTTGTGCTTGAAGATTTAATCTTGTTTAAAACAGCACTGAACTTCGTATCACAGGGGACAGATTTTCCAATTTAGGGATTAGTTTTGGTTAACTGAAGTCTCTGCCAGCCTCTTTTGCTGCAACTCCCCAAGCCAGACAAAGCATTATTCACTGCAGTGGCACAGGAAAGCAGAGAGGCTCAGGAAGTTTATTTTATTTATTGCAGGATCTGTAGGAGATGTTATGAGGTTTAACCATACACACACTCCCACCAACCCCTCCTACAAGCACTTCCTCAACTCAGTCAAGCCTCCTATATTAGAAACAGGAATTTCTCACCTATTTCATCCAGATGATCACACATATGCCAGGAGACACCTCCCAGCATGGAGCCATTTGTGAACTAAAAAAATCCTTTGACCAGGAAATCCAGGCTTTCTATAAAAGTTTTTTCAGAGGAGGTTCCCTAGAAATTGATCCTCTGCCAAAACCAACCTGCAGGGCCAATGCAGGTTTAGCCTCTGCCCCTGAGCTCAGGTGAGACCTCACCTGCAGAGCTGCCCCAGCCCTGGGGGCAACACAGGGACCTGGAGCTGCTGCAGAGAGCCCAGAGGAAGGCACAGAGCTGCTCCAGGGCTAGAGCCCCTCTGCTCTGGAGCCAGGCTGGGAGAGCTGGGGGTGCTCACCTGGAGAGGAGAAGCTCCAGGGAGAGCTCAGAGCCCCTGCCAGGGCCTGAAGGGGCTCCAGGAGAGCTGGAGAGGGACTGGGGACAAGGCATGGAGGGACAGGACACAGGGAATGGCTTCCCACTGTCAGAGGGCAGGGATAGATGGGATATTGGGAAGGAATTTTTCCCTGGGAGGGTGGGCAGGCCCTGGCACAGGGTGCCCAGAGCAGCTGTGGCTGCCCCTGGATCCCTGGAAGTGTCCAAGGCCAGGTTGGATGGGGCTTGGAGCACCTGGGACAGTGGGAGGTGTCCCTGCCCATGGCAGGGGTGGGAATGGATGTTCTTGAAGGTCCTTCCAACCCAAACCATTCCACAAACCTATGATTTGTCTGCCAGACCTATTCCCTGATGGATTCCCTGCTGAACACACACAATTCAGAGAAGCCACACTCCTGTCCATTTGATATCTACTTGATGATTCCCTGTCAAGCCTTTAAATCACTAAATTGCCCATTTTCCTCTCAAAAAGCAGATCAGCACTGTATCAGGATTCAGAGTGTGATTTGAACTTAGAACAGATAATCAACACTTAAGATCTCAAAAATCAAGACTGCCCAGGGTGTGACTGCATTGATCTGAAGCAGTTATTACTGCATTTACATGTACCCCTCTTCCTGAGGTTTAAATATTTTAATAGGATTATTAATCATAAAATTAGAAAGGCTCTAAGAATTAGAAAAGAACCCCAAGATCATCAAGCTCAACCATACAATTAATATTCTTCATATTGTATATTAAGAGTAATATAATTAATATTTATATAGTGATAGGATATATAAATAAATTCAATATATTTCTAATTAAGATTGATTTAAATTACATAATTAAGCTGGCTCTATCAGCAGTGTGTCCCAAACCCTGCCTGAGGCCTGCAGGCACAACAGGGCTGAACATGTGAGACCATAATAAATTCCTTATTTACTGCCACATACAGTCCCCAAGGTGGCTGAAATGCTGCACCATGAGCTCAGCTGCCCCCTCACGCTTCCTTTGGACCCAGCTGGGAAGCAGGGGCAGTACAACACTCTTGGCTCAAGGTCTGCTCCACAGAAGCCAAGAAAATGCAAGGCCAGAGCCAGCTGATTCCCTGACAGCCCACGGAGCCAACAGAGCAGAAGGATTTTGCTCCATGGAAGCTGCTGGAGTCACCCCAGCTGACACCAGTCCTGAAATGCCATCCTGCACCTGTGCTGCTTGCAGGAGCCCTTGTCAGCTCATCCCAAGCAGGATTAGCATCCCTGAGATCCACCTACGTCTCCCAGCCTTGGGATGAAACAGCAGAGCCCCTTCCTCAGCAAACCCACGCCTCCAGCATCCTCCCTGGCACTCAGAACCCACACAGAGCTTCAGAAGGAACTGGAAAGAGAGAAGCCTGCTTTGAACTGGGAATGGGTCTGAGGAAATGCCAGTGCTGGATGGATTAGAGCTCCATTCCCACGGGGATGAGCTCACAGCAAACATTCCATCAGCGTGGGTGAAGCCGGGTCCCTTCCAGCATGTGCATCCACACAGGAGCTTTCCTGTGAAGGAACTGAAATGCCACTGCTGGAGCGTGCTGCAGTTCATCCCAGTCCAGCTCAGATGGCAACAGATGGATTTTATGCTCCCTCCTGGCTTCACATCCAAGTGTGAGGATGGCACGGGCTCACGTCAAACCCGCTGTGCCCAAAGCTCTCCCAGGGCAGCTGAAACCACAGCAGAGTCCACACAAAGATTCCACACAAAGATTCCACCTTAAACAGAGGGAGGAGGAGGTTGTGGGTGCTTGCAACTGAGGAGATCCACCTCAGAGCAGATGGATCTCCCTCATTAAAAGGTATTTTCTTTAAAAGACTGAGAACCAGAGAACAGCAGAAGCTTGGAGCAACCCTGTCTGCTGGAAGGTGTCCCTGCCCATGGCAAGGGCTGGAACAAGATGATCCCAAAAGTCTCTTCCAATCCAAACCATTCCGTGGTTCTCTGAACTCTACAAGGAGCCACCACTGACACTGGGCAGAGGAAACAACCTGAAGTTGTGTAGAAGTTTAAGTCAGATGAGTGCAGCAACTGGGGCACGCTTTTTATTAAAAAAAAAAAAAAGGAAAAAGAGGAAAAAGGAAAAGAAAAGGGAAGAAAAAAAAAAAAAGGAGGGGAAAAAACTGGAGATAAAAAGAAAAATGGGGGAAAAAAGGGGAGAGAGGGGAAGAGGAAGCCAACCCTCTTGTTTCTGGAGCTGCCAGTCACCCACCACGAAGAAGGCTCTTATTCAAGCCAAAGTGCCTCTGGGAATTCATGGCTTTCAGTCCCTGTGGAGGACCCTACCCACCCTCTGTCTCCTGAGCACAGTGAACCTCCTGTTCATTCATTAAAATAATTAAATAACTAAATACAAATCTAACTAGAACAGGAAGGAGCTTTTTAACAATGTCTTACCCCTCCTCTCCCTTTCCTTTTTTTTTTTAATCAGAAAAACTCCAGTTTTGAAAAACAGAAGCCTTTTAGAGAGAATCTAATATTTTAAAGCAATTTCTTGCTGAAGGGCATCTTGGCTTGAGGATGGAATTTCTGCTGAGAGGAAACTGGAAGGAGCCCGAGCCCTCCCAAAAATCTGACAGCACATTGGGCAGGGCACACACAAGCAGATGGAAAACAGCAGCACGTGGATCTGACCACACAAACAAAATCCACTGTGGGAACCTTCCTCCAGCTCCATGCTGTAAATCTCCCTGCTGGAAGTTTCATGTGCAGACAACATTCAGAGATATCCAATATAACCACAACCTCAAACCTGGAAATGCAACCAAAAAAAAGGTGTTTTGTCTCCTGCAGTGCATCCTCGTGTCCCTAAAGATCCACCAGCTCAGGCACCTGCCCTTAGCAAATGAATGGGTTTTTTGAGGGACCATGGCCACACAGTCCTGAACAATCACTGTCTACCTCAGGAGCAAATCCAGGAGCTGGAGTCACACTGGAGCACCACCATCATCACTCAAGTGTGTCTTCAGACCATGTTAATTCACTCCTGGATCCAAGAAAGAGTTTATTAAGGAGTCTGCACTCCACTGTTTTCTGGCATTTCCAAGAATCAATTTGCTGCAATGCATTTATCAGCATTAGCTTGGAGAGGAAAGGAGGAGAGCTAACATCTATCCAGTAAGCACAAAGGAAAAACTGACGGTGCACTTCCTCATTTCGGGGTTACCCAATCGGTCCTTGTACAAACAAACAAAAGATTATCTTCAAGCAAGTCATTAAATCATCTCTGAGCATGAAAGATGACTCCATCTCCCAACAGAACTAGAAACTGAGGATCACCAAGCACAAGTGTCAGCTGGAGTGTTCTGTCAATGGGAACACTTCAGTTCCTAAGGAGAAGTTACACACTTTCATTATTAACTCTCAGCGTGTGAGTGCAGAGTCCTTAAAGCAGTGGCTTGTTCTGAACTCCCACCCTCCTCTGGCTTCTGCTTCAGGGTTTCACTACCACCCTCATGGGGAGAAATTTCCCCTCTGTCCAACTGGAATTTCGCCGGGTGCAGGCTGGGCCCATTGCCTCTTGCCAAGGGCCACCTTGGCTCAAGTTCTCAAAGCCATGCTGGAAGGGGCTTGGAGCAACCTGGTCCAGTGAAATGTGTCCCTGCCATGGCAGGGGGTTGGAATGGGATGATCTCCAAGGTCCCTTCCAACACCCAAAAAACCATGATTCTGTGACCTTCTCTACTGTCACTCTCTCCTGAGCTGCTGAGAGCAGCCAAATCCTCTCTTCCCACCTCTAGCTGCACAACCCCAGCTCTCAGCCCCTCTTCCTCCTCTATTCCTGTCTCCTGTTCCAAACAGTTTGGTGGCCCCAGTGGGTTCACATCTGTCTGTTCTAAGCCTGTCATGGTTACAGGGGGCCCTCAGTGCTCAGATGTGTTCCCCTAATGCCCTTGGAGACCTCCAGCATTGTCATTGTAACAGCCCAGGGTGCAATCAGCCTTCACTGCCAAAAGCACATCCAGCAGCTCCATCTCGTGTAGCAGAGGGGCAGAACTAATGGAAAGCACCTTGCACTCCAAGGATTTGAAGCATTTAAGTGAGCAGATCAATATACTCGGCCTAACAGACCTCATGCATATCCGGAGCAGAACCAAGGCGCCTGGGCTGAAATTCCCTCACCTAACAGGCTGCAGAGGGATCAGCATTCCATCCCTCACTTGGACTGAAGAATCAGGAACCCAAGAGAGCAGGAGGAGCCTGCAAGACTCCACAGTGCAACAGGCAGCTCCCACAGGACTGCCCAAAGGCTTTGTTTTCTCTCCATCCAACAATCACAACCCTCTGGTGCAAAGCTCTGCTCGAACTCCTGCTCCACCTCTTGCTTTTTACTCCTCATCCTCAACTTTCTGCCTTCCCCCTGTCTTGGCTTATTACTTCAAATTTCGTAAGGCATGAGCCTTTCCCCAATGGCTACAGGCCTCTCCAGGCAGGAGATGGAGTGACCTGGAAGCATAAATTTAGGAGCACAACCAATTTGAGACAGTCTGGTCACTCTAGAAACACTGCCAAGCTTTTTTACCCCTTGATAAACCCCGTGGTCTTGCATAAGAGGCACCTGCCAATCATGATAGAAATGGGAAGAAAAAGGAAGAAATTGGGTCCGAAGCAAGGAGCAAAGAAAAGAAAACCCTGCTGCTCTGGCTGCTGAGGCTTCAACACTTAAGCAGATGTTCCCTAAAGTAAGTCATCTCAGGCACATCTTGTTTGATTATTGCAAAGATTGGGCTAATAGTTCTCTGCACACCTTGTTAGAAGGGGCCATGAATGAGATTTCTGCGCTGTGACACGCTCCATTTACAATTCCATTTAGCAGGTCACAGAAAGTGGCGGAGAACATATTCCTGAAATATGTGTTCCTGCTGGGGCTGCTGGAGCCGAACTGCAGCTCAACAGATGCAGCTAAAAGAGAGCCAAATCTCTAAAAATATCATTGTTACACTTTGCAAAACACGTCCAGCTCCCAGCCTCCCAAAACACAACCAGAGAGGGCAGGGCTGATTCCCTCCAGGCTCCAGGGCTTGCAAAGCTGGGAGCAAAGCTGAGTATTCCTTGCCTAAACAGCAAGGAGAGGGATAAAGGGATCCAGACTGAGGGATAACCCACTCCTGCCTGCCCCTCCCTCCCCACACACTCCTCCAGAGGACCAGTTTCTCCCTAGGTGTCCATCACCCAACAAAGGCAGCATTTCACTGCCAGCATCCACCACAAAAAGCACCGGCAACCCTGGATGGCACCGAGATGGGAATTCCTGTGCTGCTCCAGACAGCAGCACAGCTGGAGCCAGGGCTCTTTCTGGCTATTAGAGGCCCCTGGGGACTCTCAGCAGCAATAATCACCTCCTGGACCAGCTCTGCCTCTGGCAGTTACATCCTCCCTCTTTCATTCAAGGCAGAGGTACACAAAAATCCCTGAGGGAGCCTCGGATTCATGAGGAAACAGAGGAGAGTGATAGGGGATCCCCAGTCTATCCCTCACAGCATGACTTACTCTACTTCCACAGCTCCTGAAAACATGTTTTTAACCTACTGGAATTTGCCAACATAACCAATGCTTCTGGACAAACTCATGGAATGATCCAAGAATTTCAAACCCATTCCTGATGCTAGCAAGGCACTATAACCTCCTTTTTCACCAAACACTTTCATCCTTGGAGGCCAAGGGGAGACAGCTATTTTTTCCAGACTAAACAGGTCCAGATTGTTCAGTCTTTACTGATGATCCCCATCTAGGGAAGAAAAAAAAAACAACAAAATACAGCCCATGGTTCTTGCAGAGACCAACTGGCTGAGGTCCAAGGCTTGCCTGAAGTGGGGCACCTTGCTGGGCACAGCATCCCTGCTGAGCTCTCATCAGCATCAAGCAGCAGGAGGATTTCATCCTCAGAGCCTCCTGAGGGTGTTATTCCTGCAAACTCATCCCAGCCTCCTGACAGTCCTTTGCAAAGGCACATGATGTTGTCGACTTGCATTCAGCTGATGGTTCACCTTAATTAAAGCACCAGCATCCTGGGGCAAGGGGGTTAGGATTAAAAACAGCTTTAATAAAAGCAGGCTCAGTTTAAAAAAAAATGAAAGGACTATATAATCTACCTAAGAAAACAGCCAATGAAGGCTGTTAAATTTAATGGCCTCAGTATTACATTTTACTCAAGAAATCTCTGAAAGAAAATTATTATCAGCAGGAGGAACATTTTGTGCACATCCTGGGGATTTTGGAAGGTGTTTCCTTAATGGTCAGCTGCTGGCTCCAAGTGGAAAAAGGACACTTGGGCCCTATACCAGGCCTAGAAGAGATTGCAGTCTCAAAAACCCCACCAAAGCTGTGACCCAACCATCCTGCACCTCAATGGATCACTCAGTGCCAGGGGAAACAGCTCCACATTTGCCTTTACTGATCCTGTTCCTGCCCTGACCCCAAACTGCTTTTGCCCTTTGTCCAGCTCAGGCTCAGATGTGCCCCCAGCTCTCTCCTGTTGGGTGCCCTGTGAGGTTAATAAGCACAGCTTTATAGGAAGAACAGTGGATGTGAGAACTCCTGAACATTTATCCCTATTTAAAGAGAATTACTGCATTTCAGAATTGTTTATAGGAATTCTGTCGTAAAAGACTCTATAGAATATCCTAAATCATCTGACATGGATGTAAAATAGATCCAAGGGCAAAGATTGGACTGGGAGAAGAAACAGACAGTAAATTTATTCCTTGGACAGTTTTCCCCTTGCATCTTACCCTTGGCAGCAAATGTCTGCAAGACAAGTTCTAAAAATACTATTTTGTCATGATGCTTGGCACAAAATAAACAAAAATGAACCAAGGATTTCTGTGCTGGTTGAAAGGGCAAGAGCATCACCAGCCAGTGCTGGAAGACAAAATCCTGACAGGAATAGAGGCAGTGGGTGCAATATCCACCTTTCCCTGGATTATACCCCAGATTAGACCCAGTCTGGGTCTAGGAAAACCTTGTTTTGTGTGACCAACAAATACCAGCCTGTGGTACCCCCACAAGCAGGTGACATCTGCCCTCTCAGAGCCTCCCTCGCGGCACAGAGGCCACTTTGGTGTGGCTGCAGAGTGCCCACATGCAGAAGGCCGAAGCTAAACCAGGAGCACCAAGACCAAAAGGCAAACCAGGACATTTCTCCACATGGAAACCCACACAGGTTCTTTCTTCTCTCTCCACTGGTGGCACAAGTGACAGGCAATGACATATTAAAAAGAAAGCATTTGCAAGGGTTGATCATCTAGCAATTCTGCCTGAAGGGTCAGCTGGTCTCCAGCTGAGGACAGCAGCAAGGGAAATGCTGAAGCAGTAGGTGTCTAAATGCTTGTGCAATTCAGAAACCCCTGGGAGGCACAAAAACGAGGACTAAAATAAGCAAAATTTATCGACGAATAAAAGCTGCAGCGAAGAGTTGAAAGGTCTGACTTACACAAGGTCCCCTTCCCACTTCCCAGAGGCTCTGACACATCACACTCACATCACTGTTGCTGCAAGTGGGCATTTTCTGAGATGTTTATAAACTCTGGCGTGGCAAAGTTGCATTATGTAACAACAACCCTGCCATGCGTGTCTGGAGAGGAGCCAGGGGCTCCCCTGCAGCTATTTCCTCTCAGTGCCCATCACCATGGCTGAAAGGCAAGCAGCCAACTTGCAGACAAGGGAAACAAGTTGTTACCATCCTGTTTTAAGCTGGAGCAAGAGCCTCACTGCTCTGCTGAAAACCTGGAATGCCTCAGAGCCTGTGCTGAAAAAGGCCCAGCAGCTGCTCCATCCCCTGCTGCTTTCCAGGGCAGCACCTGAATGGTGCCAAGGCAGAAAGAGGGGCTGGGCTTAATTAAATCTGCTTTATTTCTCTTCAGTTGAAGTTGGAGCATCTGCAGCAAAAGCTCAAAGGCTGGATTGGAGCAAGAGATGTGGGGAGATGAGGAGTTCCCAAGGGAGGAACATTCCTGGGTCACCCTTCTGGAACCAGAGCTAATTTAACATTTCATAGAACCATGGGATGGTTTGGGTTGGAACAGACCATGGCAGGGACACCTTCCACTGTCCCAGGCTGCTCCAAGCCCTGTCCAGCCTGGCCTTGGGCACTGCCAGGGATCCAGGGGCAGCCACAGCTGCTCTGGGCACCCTGTGCCAGGGCCTCAGCACCCTCACAGGAAACAATTCCTTCCAAATATCAAACCTAAAAGTTTGAAGCCATTCCCTGTGTCCTGTCCCTCCAGCCCTTGTCCCCAGCCCCTCTCCAGCTCTCCTGGAGCCCCTTTAGGCCCTGCAAGGGGCTCTGAGCTCTCCCTGGAGCTTCTCCTCTCCAGGTGAGCACCCCCAGCTCTCCCAGCCTGGCTCCAGAGCAGAGCTGCTCTCCAGCCCTGGAGCAGCTCCGGGGCCTCCTCTGGGCTCTCTCCAGCAGCTCCAGGTGCTGCTGCTGCTGACCCCAGGGCTGGGGCAGCTCTGCAGGTGGGGTCTCACCTGAGCACAGGGGCACAGGGGCAGAATCCCCCTGCCCAGCCCAGGAATCTCTGCTGGGATGTCCACTGAGTGCCCCTGGAAGCAAAGCAGCACTCTGGAGGGCTGCTCTTTGGAGAGAAAACACAGCTCATTTCCTCACCAGAGAATCATTTGCCATTCCAGAAAAGGCATTTTAATCTGGCTCCTATTCTCAGCTCTGTGGAAACGGGAATAATTATCCCTCTCTTCAAGAGCTGTGCATTGATTAAAGCCTCCAATGGAAGGTGGTACAGGAATAACAAATCTGCCAAAGTGCTGTTCCTGCACCTTGCTGCACTCCAGGGTTTGTCACAGCAGCAGCACAGCCAGCCTGGCTTTCCACTCCCCTTTCAGAGGACAACCTGGAGAGGGCATTTTCTGGAAGTTCACAAAAGCTCACACTGAAAATAACCCAAAGCTCAAGGTTTTTCCTACTCCATCCCTCACTGGTGGTAAAACATGCCAGGAAAAAAAGTGCTAATCCTGCAGCTCCCCACGTGACTGAGGACAATTTGGATGAGCAAAGTGCTTTCACACCATCTCTTTGCACAACCCAACCTGGAATTCAGCAAGTTGAGATAAAGTCCCTGTGGTGGCCAGGGAGGGATGGACCAGACAGATCCCAGCTGGGGGAAGAATGTAGGAAAAGAATTCCCAAAGCATCACTGGTTTGCAGCCTGGGCTTGTACAGACAGTGGGAAACGTGGCTTTTGGCTTCACATCTGGGATGGATGCTGATAAAAAAGATTTCCAAGCACAGGAATAGATCATGCCCAGAGTGTCAACAGTGCCAACCCAGAAGGGCTGGGTTTTATCCCAACCACACAACCTCTCCCCTGTTTATGGAAGAGAACAGGGCCCAAAATGAGGCACAACCTGTGTCATACCAAGATAAAACACCTGCATTCCATGGTCCTTCTCCATCTTTCTCATGGAGCAAAGCAGCTCTTCAGTCTCCTGCCTGGAAGGGAAGCTTGGCAGACACCAAAATGCTCTAAAGGCTGCTGACCACGCTCAGAACCAATTTTTTCCTCTTCCTACTCTGTTCAGATCACGACAAACATCTTGGGCCTGAAGGAGTGTAAGATAAATGCAAAGTAAAGAAAAAAAAAATTGAATTTTACAGTAATTTAATTTTTACCTCCCCTGCAAAGAAAGCTTTCCAGCCCGTTTCTCTCCTCCTTCCTGCAGGAGCAAAACTGCTTGTGCAGCAAAACCCATGGCAGGAAAGTCATCTGCAGAGTCACTGCAAAGTCATGTGCCCCCTCTGTGAGCTTTGTCATCACAATCCCTAAGCAGAGGTTTGTACACTGAGAAAGGGAATGTTGGGGAGGAATGGCCTTGAACTTCTTCTGCCTTTGGCAGGGTGGGTTTTTTCCCATCTTGGAGCATCAAAACTGCTTCAGTGAGAAGCAGCTGGTGAGAAAAATGCCTAATTTTTCAATCAACAGCTAAAGCAGGCCTGGTTCTTAATTATGACTAATTATATCAAGACACATTTGCTGTAAGACACCTGTTCATTTTTCAAAGTGAAAATCCAGCCAGCATTGCCTACAAAAAGCACAGGAAAAGTAAAAAACTGATGTACAAACCCACTTGAGGGTGTCAGCTGTCTGCCTGCAGGACACCCACCCCAAAAAAATCCAATCCTTGGCCACAGGAAATATCTGAATGATCCATTTCAGCGGGGCTGATGGAATTTCTAAATATAGCACGTGCTAAGCCATATTTCCCATTTTTTTATAGCCTCTTCAGCAGTCTGCTTGTTACTGCTCCAGAGCTGCTGAGAGAAGATCAGGAGTATTTCACAGAGATCCAGAAGGACTCTCTGTTCCTTCCTCTCCCAAGGCAGGCCAGGAAGCTCAGAGGTAGGAGGTGCATCTGCTGTTTCAGCCCACAGAGGAACCTCGCCTTGGACTGACTCCAGCACCAAACAGGCTGCAGCTTTCAGAGGAACCAGGGAAAAAGGAAAAGCAACAGCTCTAAAGCCAAGCAGGAGCGTTCTCCCTGAGGGGTGGTGGTATTTTACATTTTTCTTGCTGCATTTAGTACCCCTACAGGGCTGGTATTTCCCTTACCTTCCTCATGATGGGGTATTTCCCAAAGCATCTCCCAGCTGTGGCCAGCAGCTCTGGGAGCAACACAGAGGGAAGAGAACAGAACTGGAATGGGCTGGAGCCCAGGAGCAGGGAAAGGGGCTCAGCCTGGAGAAAAGGAGGCTCAGGGGGAATTTTTAGGCTTTGTGGGGGTTTTGTCTGGAGAATCTTATCCAGGAGTTTGGGCTCTGCCCATTAACAGCCTGATGTTTTCTCCTCACACACCCCCCTGCATTAGAAGGTCTCCAGCAGAAAATCTGGACTTCAGAGGAATTGGCAGATTTATTTCTGTGGCCAAGTCTTTTTCTTCTTGATGTGCTCCATGCCGAGTGCAAAACTGAGTTATTAAGATGCAGTGCTCCCAGTTCACAGAGCTGATGCATGTAGGAAAGCACCAGACAGACGTGACAGCTGCCTGAGGTCGTGGGGGAATATAAAATAAATCTGACAGAATCAAACAGTAGCTCAGAGAAGGTTGAACTCTGTTTGCTGCTGGCAGGTATTTAAAAAAAAGCAAATAAACCTTATCAAAAGTACCTTGTCAAAACGATGGCACACAAAAAAAAAAAGCTTCTAAAACAAACAAATGGACAAAAAAAACCCCTATACAAAATAGTAAGCCAACCAATAAAAGCCCCACAAATCAAAACTCAACCAACACCAGTTACAGACTTGGAATCAGCAGGGCTTATAAACAGCAAACAGAATTGTTTGGGTTGGAAAATGCAGCTCCAAACCCCTGCCATGGGGCAGAAGTGCTGGAAAACAATTCCCTCCTATCACCACTGGCCAGCACAACTCCCCCATCAAGAGCAATCAGAGAGGGCTGCAGCCACAGATTCAGGACACAGCAGCAGCCTGGGAACAAACCATGTGCTGCCACATGGGATAAGCCAGCCCATAAATGCAATTGCACCTTAGATGCTACTGAGCTTAATAAACTGCCCCTAAATTATTAGCTCTGGCCTGATGTAATATCCCTGGCCTGCTCTGAGCAACAATCCATAGGTTTATTGGATTATAAATTAGAGTCAACAACTGGAGCAGGGTACAAATTAAAGATCTGCTTTGGAAGCAGAATTACCATAAATAGGGACACCTTGCACCTCCCTTCTTTTATTCTTCATCACACTGAGGGTGGGCTTTAATTTTACAACAAGAATCCTGCAGCTTGTGAATCTTCCCCTCCAACAGCATCTTTTTAAACCAAATTCTCTTCCTCTACTGGCTGGGAACACCAGGAGCAGCACCCCCAGGTCTGGCAGCTCTCCAGCCACTCATCCCCAATCCCAGAGCACTGGTGATCCAAGGGCACTGGACTTGTTGAGCCTCATCCCACTGGCCTCAATCCATGGATCCAGCCTGTCCAGATCCTTCTTCTGAGAATTCCTGCCCTCACCATTCCCACCCAAGCCGGGGCTGTGAACTGAGGGTGCCCTCCATCCCCTCATCCAGACACAGATACAGATTTTAAACAGGGCTGCCTCCAATCCTGAGCCCTGGAGGGCACCTCTGCTGGCCCAGCCAGTTTTTTACCCACCCAACAGGCCCTGAGCAGCCACTTTCTCCTGGGGAATGCTGTGGGAAGCTTCACTGAAGCCCAGGTGGGAAGATCTCCAGTCACCCTGTGCAGCTGACACCGCTTCCTTTGCCTCCTGAGGACACTGCAGTGTTTGGACACGTGGCAGACACAGATTCAGGACTTGTTTAGTCCCTAACTCAGCCAGCTCTCCACCTTTCCCAAGCCCTACCAGGAATTCAGCTGCTCCAGTCTCCACCACCTCGTGTACCTGCTCTTTTAGCCCAGTTCTACACTCCTCAGTGGTTTTTTGGTTGGGTTTTGTTTGTTTTTTTAATATAACATATTCAAAGAAAGCACCTCAGCCTTTCCCAAAAGTGAACCATCACCAGATGCTCCTGAGGGAAAAGTCACAGCAATCAGCAGATCTTTATCAAAGCTCAGGGAGCAGCCAAAAAGCAATAGGAGCACCTTGGAAACAACTGGATTGAACATCCCTGGACACAGAGTGAGGCCAGGGAAAGCCAGCCTGCCAGTAAAACACTGGGATTTTCCCTAAAAGTCACTACCAGAAAGCTCCTGCAGTGGAATCATTACAATCAACCACTCCACACAACATCTAAGCATCCCTATTTTATTTTTGCCCCTATCCTGCAGTTCAGAAACAGGGAAATCTGGAATTTTTCAGGGGTTCACAGCCATCTCTCTGCCTATAGAAGGCACAATACTCTTTGTGAGCCCTGAAAACAATTGAAGATAAATAAAGATAAATTAAAGATATTTCCTGCTCAGGTTGACGCCACTACAGGGTCCTGCACTTGTTACAGACAAAAGCAACCAGGACAACTCAACCCATCCCATTTTCCCCACCAGCCTTCTCATTGTCCCTACAGGAAAAGCAGCATTTCCAAGAGGAGGCTGATCTGGATAAGTTGGTTTTCAATATTCACAAAGCCTCTGAAGAGATAAACAGTGACCCTGAGTTTGTCTTTCATGCTCAGAGGCTGCAAAACCAAAGCCTCTGCTCACAGACAGCAAATCAATCCTGACACCCTCTCCAGACCTCTGAGAAAATGAAAATCATTTTTAAACCCCAGCAAACTCTGACATCTGGAACTTGACTGCAACAGGACCCCAAGGAGGATAAATAGCTGCAATTTTGCAGCAGCAGTGACAGCACACAGCGACAGAGGACTCCTTTCCTACCACTGGAAATAATTAAATTCATATTTAAATCACCCTCCTCCCACCCAATTATATGAAAGCAAATCCACTGTAGAAAGTTCTAGCAAATAAAAAGCAGCAGCCAAACACACAAGGAGCTCATGATTTATTTCCCAAGCTTTCCTCACCAGTGTCAGTGTCCCTACATAGCAAACATGGCTTAATAATAGAGCTAAAGTCCTCCTGAAGCAAAATTTTGGGAAGCCAAGGGAAACAAACCCTAATCCCATCTCAAGCCAGCGCTGTGATGACAGACAAAAGTGTTTAAACAAAGCTCAAGATGTCCATACATGAATTATTGAACTCAAAGCCTCTTTTCTATAGTGCAAAAAGCATTTCATCCCAAGCCCACAAGCAAGGCAAGAGTCCAAAAATTGGGCAGTGCATGAATTGAATGATTTTTCCCCAAAGCATGTCCATGAATTTGTTTTTTCTCCCCTTACTAATTCCTTTCTGGTCATCCTTTGAGGTGTTTGTAGAAGGTGGAGCCTGCCAAGATCCAGACCTCCATTTAAACGGCTCCACTGATTCAGAAAATATCCATTTTCCACCTAGGAAATGACTTTCCAGAGGTAACTGGGTGGCATTTAATGCATCTCCTGATTCTGAAGGCATCCTCAAGCTTTAACTTGCTCCAAGGAGCAGAACAATGGATATCTGAACAGAGGAAAACAGTGATATCTGAAATTTTAATTTTGTGCTCTCCACCAGGAGTTCCCACCCAATTTTATCAACAGTCTCCAACCAAGTCAGTCCTGAAAAAGTAAAATAGGGAAAAATAGAAAAACACAAATAGCAGAAGGAACACAGTCTGCCTGTTTCTGAGAAGCACCATCAAAGTCACCCAGATCTTTTCTTTATTGACCTCAGAGCAGGGCAAAATCACTTTCTTAGTCTGGTGTTGTCTTTAAGTCACCATCACCAGGAACACGAGGACAAGAACTCCTCGTCCTCAGCCAGCTCTGGTGCAAATGAAATATCTGAGTGTCAAGGGGGTTGCCTTTGAGCAGCCTGGTGTTACTGCAGCTCTCAGGAAAGGGATTTTGGCTGCTTCTCTCCTTTCAAGCAAATAGAAAAAAAAAGGAGATCACAGAAAGAGGAAGAAAACCAGCACAGGTTAAAAAGGGAGGCAAAGAGGTGTGCGCCAATTAAATCAAAACCACAAAGAGACATGAATCATTTTCCTGCCAAGAAATGGGGGGAAAAAAGGAAGAAAAAAGTTCACTCAGGGCAAGATTAGCTGTTGAACAAGCCCATGCTGGTGGAAGCAATGCAGAAGTGGAGAAACTGGAGAGTTTCTTTTCCTCCTGTTGCTTTTTTTGACCTCAGGCACCCCGGAGGCTTCCAAGGCACTGTCCCCTCACCCACGGCCATTCCCAGAGAGCATTTCAGCACCAGGGCTGGCAGAGCTTTCCCCTGGACCACATTCACCCCCCCAGCTTCACTGCAGGCTTCTAAAGAAGGCAAGCCCAGAAGTAGCTTTAAAAATCATTATTGCCACCTCTGAAAACCCCTTCAATCAGTGGCAAAATTGTAATGGAGGCTTTAGAGCCATTCCAGCTTTTTACCTCTCTAATAGCTTTAAACATTGGTTGCAAGTGTTGAAAATCTCAAATTTAATTTGCTTTCGAGCCACAGAGGCACTGGACTAATAAGAAGCTGAGTGCTGGCTTCTCATAAAGCTGTTTTAGTGCTCATAACCACTTAATGTGCCAGCAGCAGCAGATGCTTCCCATATTCTCCCCGGGGTGCAATACCCAGGTTGGTGCTGGGATCCATTTACAGAGCACAGGTAAGAGCAGCATCTCTTAGGGGTAAAATGACTATTCCCATTTGGAGAGAAGCCAGAAAGGAGGAGAGGAAGACAAGTCTTCATTTCCAAAGCTGTCCTGTAGTGCTTTACAAGCCCTCAATATTAGAAGGGGTGCAAGACTTGAGAACAAAACAGATCCAAGAGCATCTCATGCACAGCAGAGGAACGAGCCCAAAAAGGCCCAGAAAAGCAACCAGAAATTCCCTCCAGCCTCCACCAAGGAGCTGCTGCAAACCCCACCCCATCAGGTCTGATGTGCCTGCCCTGCATCACTCTGCAGGGAGTGACAGGAGCATTTCCAGGCAGCACCTGACTGGAGGTGAGCCCATCCATCACTGCTGGCAGCCTCAGAGGCAAATGCATTCCCTGGGGACTCCACTGTGGGCAGCTGCCATGAAATGACAGCTTGGAGAACAAGTGGTAATTGATAAGGAAAACAATTTGGGAGCACAGGCAGTGTATTAAGCCATGAATCACACACCCAGACAGACAGAGAGGGCAAAGAACTGCTAAACTTCAACCCTGTTGCAAAATGTAATTGCTCAGCAGCACTTGTCAGTCGATTTAGTACCTTAAAACATCCTGACAGCTCTGAATGGCCTGGGTCACCTCTCCATCACTTTTCCCCAGCTGCAGGAGAGCTTTAATGCTCTCACATAGATCTGCTTTGAAGGAACAAGTTCAGCCCAGGAAAGCTTTGTTTCCAGAAGCAGAAAAAAAGTGTTTTCCTGAATTTTTGCAGGATTTTCTAGAAGAAGGAGTGAGAATCATGGAATCATGCAGCAGTTTGAGGTTGTAGGGGACCTTTTAAAGCTCATCCAGTCCAACCTCCCCAGCAATGAGCAGGGACACCTTTCCCTGTCCCAGGTTGCTCCAAGCCCTGTCCAACCTGGCCTTGGGCACTGCCAGGGATCCAGGGGCAGCCACGGCTTCTCTGGGCCCTGTGCCAGGGCCTGCCCGTCCTCATAGCCAAGAATTCCTGCCCAATATCCCATCCAACGCTGCCCTCTGGCAGTGGGAAGCCATTCCCTGTGTCCTGTCCCTACATCCCTTGTCCCCAGTCCCTCTCCAGCTCTCCTGGAGCCCCTTCAGGCCCTGCAAGGGGACCGAAAGTGTCAAATGCCACTTCAGTGACATGAAGAAGAAGCATTAAACTGACACCTTTAAAGCCAAAGATTGGTGAGGTAAGGGCCACACTCCAAACCTGTGTTTAATTCATCCCATCATATCCATCATTCAGGGCATTTAGTACAATAATTAAAAAAAAATAATTAAAAAGACCAGAAGAACACCAAGTATTACAAAAACCAGCACAAAATGGTAAATCCCAAACCCATCCAGAAAACTGAATAAGGAACTTGGGTTGACAGGAACCACCAAATGCAAACATTTGGGTTTGTATTACTCAAGAAGTGGTGACAGTTCAGCATGTGGGTTGTTGAATGAAATGCATTATCCTACACCCAAAACTGCAACTGGGGGTTTGAAATCACAGCAAATCCATTGCATCAGCTCTGCCCACATTCCAGAAGTGGGGAGAGGAAAGGCAAAGCACCTCTGCTGCTTTGCTGCCTGAATGATGATGCTACCAAGAGGCATCCAGGCTGCCTTGTCCCACTGAATGAATTACATGCTGAATTACAACCCCCTTTTCCCAGCACACATTTATCTCCAAGGATGGAGTGCTGGTACAGAATCCCAAGGGAAATGCCCCTCGTTAGTTCCTCTGACCCCACTGAACCAGCTCTGTTCCTGCTGGAAATGAGATTGAGTGCCCTGACTGCACATCCCCCACTTAGGAAGGGGCTTCTGCAAAGCTGAACAACAGAGCCAGGGCCAGGAAACAGCTCCCAGTTCCTTCTTCTGCCAGTTCCCCCCAGTGCAGCTCGTTTGGGGCTGCTCTGGCAGCAGGTCTGAGATGGAAACAGGAGAGGGGGTGAGGGGAAAAATGAGAGCAAGGGGAAAATAGAAAGAAAAAAAACCCCAAACACCTTGAGATTAGCATTTCATAGAACCACAGAATGGACTGGGATGGAAGAGACCTTGCTGGTGTCACCACTGAGGAATCCTGAATCCCTGGGATCATCCCTCTCCCTGGCACCTGAGGCTTCCTGACAGCACCAAGCACTGCCCTCTCTTTTGGAGGTGAGGTGTGTGGCACTGGGGCTGCTGCCACCAGGAATCACAGCTCTTTTGGGGGCTTGCAGGCTGTTCTCTGCAGCTTTAGCTGCTTTGCCTTCAAATCCAGGCTCTGGATAATATTCCAAGGGGGTCCTAAGCAGGGTTGATTTTTTTATAGGTGATTGATGGGCTCCTAGAGCAGTTACAGAATTTCTGATCCTAATTTCTAATCTGGGCATCCCGTGCCAGAAACTCCCATCCTCACAGCCAAGAATTCCTTCCCCAAATCCCATCTATCTCCTCTGTCAGTGGGAGGCCATTCCCTGTGTCCTGGCACTGCAGGCCCTTGTCCAAAGTCCCTCTCCAGCTCTCTTGAAGCCCCTTCAGGTATTGCTTTGTAATTAAGAACTGCTGGGAATCTGAAACTTGTGAAAGTAAATACCACACTCACACCAATCCATTCATTAGTTATTCCCACTGAAGACAATTAAAACCCTGAAGCACAACAAGAGGCTCACTCCAGCTGCACTGAGCAACTAAAAGGCAGCTCTGAGCAGAACTTGTCTTCAATCCCAAAGAAATTAATTTTCCAGCTATTCCTCTGTTCAGCCCTGTGGGCTCATCCCAGTGAAACTGGTACTAAGATGTCAAAATAAAAGCAGAGGTTGCTTTAAATTTTTTTTGGCTGCTATTTCAGAGCAGATATAGCAGGCTGAGCAGAATTCTTTTTATTTTATTTTCTCAGTTTCCTTTTATACAACACCCAAAGCCACTTCCCATTTGGTTTAATATATTTGCAGAGGGCAGAGTGGCCCCACCCCTAAATCCTCCCATCACAAGAGCAGTAATGAAGTTTGAAGTAGTGGCAACCCCAGTTTTCAACAGCTGCTGTTGGTGAGAATTAACTGTAACTTCAGAACCACTTTTCTTTCAAAGGAATTCCCACATTCCACAATCACAAGCTGTCCAATTCAAAGAAAGCAGGAAAAGCAAGTTTTTACTTATCCACCTTGGCCCACCACAAAATAAACAAAAACAACCAACCAAAAATCTTTAAGCAACAACAGCAGAAATCCAGCAAAAATACAGCCCAAAGGCAATGATCCTGAATTAGTTTCTGCTCCCAAGCAGGTAAACTCTGCCTGAGTCCTACAAAAGACTCACAGCAGCTGAACAATATCCTAAATGAAAAAGTATGTGAAAATACAATATATGGAAAGAGATCCCTGGGACCTTTTCCAGTTCTCCATTTCTCAGAGGGAGAAATGTGCTCAGGAATAACTGTAAAGCCTTTTTGTCTCTCCGAGAAGTCCACGTGTCCACCCAAAGCAATCTCACTAGAAAACATATTTTTTTCCAATTAAGATACTTATCAAATTTTATCTATTTAGATAGAAAGGTGTCTCCAGTCACTCTTCAGGTGAGTTGATGGACATCAGTTAATTAAAATCAAGAAGCACAGACAAATATTGGATCAGATTGGATCCAACTACTGGACCTTTATCTCCTTGCCCATCATCCTCCCTTCCTCCTCTTCCTCAGGCTGTATCTCAAATTTTTCCACAGTCCTCTTTCAGAATCCCACACTGGGTTGGTTGGAAGGGACCTTCAAGATCATCCAGTGCCACCTCCTGCTGTGGGCAGGGACACCTCCCACTGTCCCAGGCTGCTCCCAGCCCCAATGTCCAGCCTGGCCTTGGGCACTTCCAGGGATCCAGGGGCAGCCACAGCTGCTCTGGGCACCCTGTGCCAGGGCCTGCCCACCCTCCCAGGGAACAATTCCTCCCTGATACCCAACCCCATATGGCCAAGAGTGAGAAGAAAGGAGCCCAGAGCAGAGCAGGCTGCTCTCCTGCTCCTCCCAAGGCCCATCCCTGTGCCCAGCACAGACAGGATGTGGGGCAGCACGACCTCCAGTCTGACCCAGCTGGCAAACCCTGAGCGCTCACATTTTGCTCCACAAAGTGCTGCCCCATCAAAACACAGACTTATTTATCCCACAGGATGGTCCAGAGGGCAGAGACACATCTGGTAACAAAAGCCACTGAATGGGCTAATGTGCCAAAGGCTTCCTGCCCCAGCTCTGCTGGCAACCCAGTGACCTGAAGGCCTAGAACAAAAGAAGAATTAGAGCAAGGCACAACTGAAGTGCCTCTTTTTCAAGGGGAAAATTGATAAGATCAGGGTCTTCCCCAGCCTCCACAGGCACTGCTGACATCAGCAGAGACTGTCTGAAACAGTGGACATGTCAGATCTACCAGCATGAGGTTAGGGCTTGGCTTCCCAGAAACAAGGGTGCACTTGTTCCTGTGTCTGCCAGACAAGGGGATGCTTTGTGCAAGTCAAGGAAATCATGTATTTTTCTAATACTTGACATATGGAGGGGATTTACCTCTTCTTCCCCAAGAGAGATTTAAATGGGTTCAGTGCACTGCCAGAGGGAAAGCAAGTGAAGCCACTAGGCCCAGCAGCAGCTGGGTGTCCAAAGCCAGCACCCCTCTGGAGAGGAGGCACAAGCTTGGCTTATTTATTCATTACTGGTTTTTTAAATCTCAAGGGTGAAGTGTTGGGGAAAGAAAACAAACAATCAGCCATCCTGGGAGTAATTTCAATGCTGGAGTTGGCTCATCACACAAAAACTTGGATATTTCAAGCCCACCACACAACAGACACTGGCCCACCACAGGTTCCACTTTGCCTTGTGCTGTTTATCCCTCATTCTGGCTGGAGAAGCAGGAATCCCTGATGGCTGCAGACAACAGCAGCAAAATAAGGTTTGGTCAGACTTGAGCACACAGCTACTAAATCCTGCAGATGCACACGGAGTAATTCTGCATCAACCTCAAGAGGAGAAAAAAAGCAGTGAAATGAGAGATCCTTTCCAGATACTGCTCAGCTACACCCCCACTTCTGATACAACTTGAGGCTCTTGAGCCTTTTGGGGAAGGAAAGCACCCAGACAAGGAGGCACAGGCACAGGGGGTGGTGTGCCCAGGATGTGGGGTGGTTTGAGTGGTGACAAACCAGGCGTGGTGAGCAAAGCCTCCAGTCAGGCACCAGAGTGAGTTCTGAATTACAGGAACCAGGTTTGTATTCCCAGAAAGGCCACAAAAAGCCACGTCAAACAACGTCAAGCATGAAGGGACAGCAGTGAGCAAGAACGAAAGAGCTTTGTGGTGAAAGGAGCAGCCTGGGGGAGTGGAAGAGCCAACACATCACCAACACCAAAAACACCCATCTCTCCCCCCAAGCATCAGCAGATGGGATATTGGGAAGGGATTCCTCCCTGTGAGGGTGGGCAGGCCTTGGCACAGGGTGCCCAGAGCAGCTGTGGCTGCCCCTGGATCCCTGGAAGTGTCCAAGGCCAGGCTGGATGGGGCTTGGAGCACCCTGGGACAGTGGAAGGTTGGAAATACCCCACCTTTAAGGTCTCTTCCCACCCAAAGCATTCTGTGATTACTGTCAAGAGAAGGGTTGGTTTCTGCTGAAAGGGACAAGGATCTGGGTCTCTTTCCCGTCCCTTTGCTGAGCATCCAGCTGATCTGATCCCATTGAAATGGTTGGGAATTTCAATCCAGCAAGGACACCTTTACATAAAGGGGATGTAGAAGTCACCAGACTTCTGCTGTTCACATCACCCTCAAATCAAGAGCCTGCTGCCTGCCCAGCAGCCTCAGACACCCAGCTGATGGGCAGGGAGGTAAGAGCTGCTCTCCTTGGACTGAGGGCCACCTTTGGCACAGGCAGCATGATTTGAACAACCACCCAAACTCTACTTGCTGGTCAGTGGCACTGCTTTTTGTCACCCAAAAGTCAACCTTGACTTTACAACCGGCTTCAGGAGAGCTCACAAAGAAGTTGATTCAGTTTCTAAGGCTGCAAGAGCACACTTCAAACAAAGCCTCAGTTGTCTCATTTTTTGTTCCATAATTCTCCCTGGAAAAGGGCCTCATTTGACTCCACTGAAGTCAATTGACTCTCAAGTGCTTGCTGACATCATCTGCAAATAAGCATCTGCCAAATAAAGGCTCAGAGCTGCACCTCAAGTGGGAATGATGGGTCCAGACCAGTTCTTCAGCTTTTCTTTTAACACCTTACTACAGACGTGGCACAAAGGCGAAAAAAAAATTAGAATAATTTTCAAGGTTGAGATGAGTACAAAGAGTAGCAACCAAAAAACAATTAAAACCTCCAGCCATGGACAAGCACATTTCCAGCTGCTGCTTATACCCTTGAAATCCCACTTGAGCTTCGCCATAGTTCTGGAAACAACCTGGAGAAAAAGCTTAAATCTGCAACCAAACACTCCTAAATCCAATCCCTTCCTTTCCCAGAGGAACACACAAGACAGTGAATAAAAATCACAGATCAGCTTCACAGCCAACAAAGAAGAGTCATTATATTTTCCAGCTTTGCTAATCAATTTTGTTAATAAGACGTGTCAGCAGCACAGAGGTTCCCAATTCCTAAAACCACAAGCATTCCTGGAACCCAAGCACTTTGGATCCCCACCCAGACCCCACAGGCAGCAGAGTCCTCTCCCAAACAACAAACTGGCAGATGACTGAAATGTCTTGTGACCAATGCCAGGAAAGCCACACCTCAGATATTTTCAAGTTGTTCCTTTCCCTGCTGACCATTATTTCAGAGAGGGGCGTTTGGCAAGGGCCTGGGACAACAGGACAGAGGAGAATGGTCTGCCAGAGGGCAGGGTTAGGATGGGATATTGGGAAGGAATTGTTGTTTCCTGGGAGGGTGAGGCCCTGGCACAGGGTGCCCAGAGCAGCTGTGGCTGCCCCTGGATCCCTGGAAGTGTCCAAGGCCAGGGGTGGATTGGAGCTTGGAGCAGCCTGGGATAGTGGAAGGTGGAATTAGGTGGTCTTTAAGGTCCTTCCCAACCCAACCCATTCTGTGATCTACTCCCAGACTGGTTCCTTTCCCAACTTCCACCTCTTCCCTGCTCACCTTTCTCAAGGATCATTACCACAAACAAACCCTGCTCCTTCCTATTCCCTCCCTTTCTTTCATTTACTCCCACTGGGGCCAGGTTTCCTTCTTATGTATTTAAATTTCGTGGTTATTTTGGAACCACAAGCATCCTTGAGGCACTTCCACATAGTCTACTTTTATGAGAGATGGAAGAAAGACCTTCAACTTAGATAGGAAAAAAAGAAAGGAGCATGAAAAGCCTTTTCCATTGGCCCCTGCACTCTCCCAGTGCATCCAGCCACCCAGTAAGGACACACTGCAAAGTTGCTCTCCAGTATTTTCTACTCTGTCACAGCCCAACTGTCCTTGGATCTATTCCAGGACACCTGGGAATTCACGAGAGAGGCTGGAAAAGCAGAGTTGGTGAAGCAGGAGACCGGCAAATTCAATCCCAAACGTAAAGTAAATCACTCCAGTCCAACTCAAGGGCAGCAAGGTCACATTCACTTCCCTCTGGGTGAGGAAAACCAAGTCTCCTCTGGAAAAGGGCCACAATTTGTCACTATTCTGTCAAGGTCAGAGAGAGAACTTCTGACATCAAGACTTCCTACAAGTCAAACTTCCATGATGTCAATGCCATTTCACTTTTCTCATTTTCTCTCCTCAAAATTCACACTCATGGCTCCACAGATGGGAAAGGACTCAATGTCTGAGTGAAGAGAGGCACAATGAATTATCCTGGGATTAATGGGATCACAGGTTCCCATTGCCTCTGTGGAAAAAGGAGTTGTATAATTCAATTGTAAAAGTCTAACTACAACAACTACTGCACAGCTGAGAGGAAGAACATTTGTTTGGGAAAACAAGCAGAAAAACCACCTCATTTTTCCCCTTCTGGGAGGGAATTCAGAAAATATTGTACCTTGATGCTGTGTAAACAATCTTCAGCAATAGCTGTAAGATTGTTCCAGTCAGAAGCCCAAAATCTGGCACCACAGCAGCTGCTGTGCAGAAAATTAACTGCATCCCAGTTAAAACCAGTACAGGGAACTCACAGGGAGGGTCTGGAAAGGCTCTCCCACATGGGTTAAAGCAGGAGTTGATTAAGTACATTCAAGCATATTCAAACCAATGGAGATTTTCCAAGAGTGGCTGCACCACTTTCCTTAGACTGGAGGAGCATTGCTGTACCCAGGTGTCCAGGGGGAAGAGATCCCTGTAAAAACACACAGCTGGCTCCAAGGGACATGCCCCAAAACCCCTCCTTGCCCCCTCTTCCTCCAGATGCAGCTCAGTTCAATGCTGGCTGTCCAGAGCCCAAACCCACGTTTTGCAGATGCTCTGCACTAAAAACCTTTGACACCTCTAAAGCTTTATAAATCCCAGGGCACGTTAATCACCCAGTCTGAGCCCATAATCCCAAACCAGGCCCCACAGTCAATGGGTTTTGCAGACTCTCCCCCACAGGCATTCTGCCTGCATCAGAAATTCAGCATTTCTCAAATATCCTCACCCTGACAATGCTTAGGGTGCACCACAAGATTAGGCTTGAACACTGTGGCTTTCCTGGGGTTTCCAGGGCTTGGGATTTCCCATCCTTCAAACCAGCTTTGCTGAAATAGAGAACCTCTTTGACACAGAGCAAGCAGGTTCATCCCAGCCTTTCTAGGAGCTGTCTGAGGGCGTGGAAATCAAAGAGAGACAAGCTCCTAACAGGTTAATCCCAATTCCTGAGGCTGGAACATCTCTCTGCTCCTTGCCAGTCCTCCACAGGATCCTGCCCTCTCTAAGAGAGGTCTTGCTCCTCCATGAAGGCCAAAACATGCTATTCCCAGTTAAAACCAGTAACACTCTGCAAAGTCTGGTCTGAAGGCACCACACAAAGCAAACGCAATTCCTGCCTGGCTCAGCTGTCACGTGGATTTCAAAACAGCTTCCCTGGACAATCATCCACCTCACAGCCTCCCTGGAAAGTGAAGGGCTCAAAGGTGAATTTTAAAAGATGTTTAAGTGATGTGTAAAACCCTAAAGACAGCCTGGTTTTGCTTTCATTTCCAAGCATCATGGGGAAAAAAACCAACAAAATCACAGAATCAGAATAGTTTGGGTTGAAAGGGACCTTTAAAGATCATCTAGTCCAACCCCCTCTCATGAGGGGGCACTGTCAGGAACAAGAAGGAAAAAAACACATCAGTATTTATTGGAATGACTGGATTTCTCTGCATTTAGCCCATCAAACCAACATGATTGGACACATCCATTCACGGGGGCTCGGCTCTGAATCACTGGTCACATCCAACATGCAGCATCCAATGCTTCAGTGCCCTCAGATCAAACAACCTTGAAAGAGCCTCTTCCCCTCAAAAGCTCCTGTGCCCTCGGGCCTACGGCCTGGAACACTCACAAATTGAAAAACACAGGGAAAAGGGCAAATTAACCCATCCTCTAATAGCAAATTTCAGCAAAGCAAGCAATTTCTGTGACCAGTGACCTCTGGCCGTTTGGGAATCAGCCCCAGCTCCAAAGCCCGTGGCTTAGATCATCTGTTCAGGTCATTTCACAGCCCTGGCCAAGCGGGAATTACAAGAGCATTTCACCAGAGAGTGAATTAATACACACAGCCCAGACACAGCACTGCAATTCATTATGCTGATGGATCACAGCTCCTCGTTTATCTTTGCACAAAAGGACCCCAAAAAGCCATCAGAAGCCTCAGCTGGAGGGCACGTGATGCATTTAACCAAATGGACTATCTTGAATCACACACATTTCACTTGAAGGGCAGAAATCCTGACAGGGACTGCCCAGTTCATAGGAAGGGTTGATACAGCATTTATAGATTTGCAGCTACATGAGCAGCAGCAGATAAAGGCAGGGAGAGGCTTTATTGGGTGTTTCCCCTCATCTCCCCTCTCCCACATCCTTACAGTGCAGACAAGTTGCAATTAAGAGGAGGATTAGGGGATTTGTGATGGAAAGAAAGACCATGCTTTGATAGCTCAGCCCAGCCAGTCAATAAAAGTGGCTTCTTTTTACTGGATAGATTTAAAGACTGTCATTGCTATTTCTCTGGCAGGAAATCTTTGTCCCCTCTCCCACCCAGGGTGATTTCCAAGGTGGGATATTTGCTGTGTACAAACAACAGGGGTTTGGAAGCAATAAAAAAATACTTCCATGCTCTGACTTCATAATATCTTTGGTTGAATATGTGATGAACAAGCTGTGATTAGATCAGAAATTCCTTTCTCACAACAGCTACAGAGATTATAATGATCTGAATCTCAGCAAGACCATTTCTGCCCCTTCATGTGTCTTTCATTAAAAAAAAAAAAAGGAAAAAAAAAAAAGTGAAAGGAGATCTTCCCATTAAAGCTGAGGGCCCACAACAGAAAAAAGCGATTTTGCAAATGTCCAAAATTTTAAAAGGAGATCAGAGTACATTGGTTGTGTGCCTTCAGCCCCTCTCTTCATTCTCAAAAGTCACAGAAAAGCAAAGGATAATGACAATTCCAGCAAGCTGCCTCTCAAAAAAAACCCTAGAACTCAGGTGTCCAATTAAAATTCTCATTTTCATGTAAATTTTTAACGTGGAGTAGAAAGCTTGATGTGCATACATTTGAAGGAAAAAGAGAGGAATCATTAAAATTCTGGCTGTTGAGGTGCAGCACAATTCAGACAACAAAGATTCACAGGCATCAGCTGAAGATATCATGGAGGCCAGGTTGGGTCATGACCCAAATTTAGATGAAAGCCTTTTATTCTGGGGAGTTTGATGTTTTAACAAGAAAGCAGATAACAGCAGCTCATTTTAGGCTGCCTTCTCTTCCTCCTGCTGCTGTCACCATCCCTCTTCTACCAAAGTGGAAGTTGAGGCCTCACACAGATTTTAAAAGACCAGTTCAGACTGGACATATTGTTAAGCCTGGATCAGCTACCTTTAAACACAACAAATTCCTTTCCAGCACTAGCAAAAACCAGTGGAATTCCAAGTAGACCTGGAAAGCTGCCACTGATATTTTCTGGTACCTCAAGCAGAGGCAGATTTCACTGAGAAATTCATGGTAACTTTTTTGTAAATTTTTAGCCAAGAACTGCAATATTCTGCTGGCTTGAAGTGGTCACCCAGACCAAGCTGGCCAGGCTGAAAGCAGAGGGAAAACAGCACCAACGTTCCTGCTTTGCAAAAGGAAATTTGTTTTGGGCTGCACAAACTCAAGCTGTGACTTTCCGATTCACGGGGGAGCTCCCGGCCAAGCTGCACTGCCAACAATGGCTGCAGTTCACAACCAGGAGCATTTCTGGCACAGGATCTGCCACACAGGCCTGTCTGCTCCTCCACAGCTGCTTTTCCAAGAGGAACAGCACTCCAGAGCCAAGAAGATCCCTGGTTGTAGACTTAAAAACAGAACAGAGGAGCCAAGCGATAGGAGAGCAAAATTAAGCATTCAAAAGGCAACCAAAGGGTCCCCTGGGAGCACTTCCAGATGAAACAAGATTTAAAGAAGAAAAAAAAAAACAAACCACAATTTAACTTGTAAGCACACTTTAAAAAACCATCCCAGGCAACATGGGAGTACAGGAGAACAGCAAAACAAAATCCTTACCTGGATGATGTAACAGGGAGGTTTTGCCAACAGTATTTTCACACTTCTCCTATCAACACACCACAAGACCTCATCTCACAGCCCAGAACAAGAGGGGAGGTGCAAGTCGAGCCTCACTGCCTGGATTCCCTCTGCCAGAGCTCTTACAATCTATATTTATCCAGGGGAGGGAAGAGTCACCTCCAACAGCTTTCCCATTTACCCCAGCTTGCTCTCACCTTCTGCTGCCTTTCATCAAACCCCAGAAGGGTTTGGGTTGGAAGGGACCTTAAAGATCATCCAGTGCCACCCCTGCCATGGGCAGGGACACCTTCCACTATCCCAGGCTGCTCCAAGCCCCAATGTCCAACCTGGCCTTGGGCACTGCCAGGGATCCAGGGGCTTCTCTGGGCACCCTGTTCCCCTGCCTACAAACTCATTGCCACACAACAGAACAGAACCATAAGGGTTGGAAAAGACCTCCAAGATCATCAAGTCCCTTCTGGGACCAAATACCACCACGTCCACTAAAACCACACCACGAAGGCAGAGATGGTGCAGAAACACAGGATCTATGTATCCTGTGCTGCAAGCACCAGCAGGACACAGAGCAGGGAGTAAAAAATCACAAGTGTTCCCCTTTAGCACAATATGAATAGATTTGGGCACATTCAGTCCCCTGCAGAACCATCACCAACCTCACTGTGCCCATCTCTACATCAGCCATACGGGGTGGACCTCCTGCCATGGTCATCAGCTCCCATCAGACATCCAAGCCAATTAAATGTGGGTTTGTTATCTTCTTTGTTCTGTTGTTAGAGCTGGGATTAAAGCTTGGGAGATGCAGTTCATGTTCAGACTCAGTGTTTATTAATTCTTATCTCTGTTACAGTCTCACAAGCTGTAAGTTCTGGCTAGCAAGGTAGAAAATAGCTCTGTCTCTATCTCTGTAAGAAGTCTTTTAGGCCCTAATTGTCCAATTATGAAATGACACCTAAATTATCTTTACTTTTAACCCAATAACCAACCACCTGTGGCCCACAATGTGGATTTTTCTCTCCAATTACAAAAAAAACCACCCAAACCCATGAAGAAGAAGGTGAAAAGAAGGACTTCGCCTATACCCTACATCCTCCATATTCTTGGATATATCATATCCTCATATATCCTTGCTTTATATGTATTAGTACATACTAAAACTTTACGTTTTCCACCTTGTGATATCACACACCTCTATCCAAGCTACACACCCATAATCCCAGGGCTATCAGTCAATTTTGGAAGCCTGTTCTTTCCATGGCCTCAGGTCAAATGCAGTGTTTGCTTGAGGGTCAGTGCCTGTCAGCACAGAAAGCCTGAAGTTCTCAGCTTCCAGCTCTTCCCCCTGTTTTTTGAACCATGAAAATTATTTTGACAGCTTTGCTTTTCCGGACTTCCAACAACAAATAAGAAAAAAAATCCAGTATTTAATACTTTCTAGCAAGGCCTACAAGGGAACGGGAGAGGGAAGGGGTGCCAGGCAGCTGCTGGCAGGCGCTCACCTTGGTGGTGTCATCATGTGACCGCTGGTACCGTTTCCAGCGGCAGCCGTAGATCCCGGTCAGACAGGACAGACATAGCTGGGGCTCGTAGTACTGCAGGGGTTGGTGTTTAACCATGCTCCTTCCAGCCCCTCCCGAGCCAGCTACCACAAATCCATCAGCTCCTGGGAGCGCCCTGAGGCAAAGGAGAGACAACAACAACAACAAAAAAGGAAATTAAAATCCCGAGCGATATCTCGATACGTTAACAAGCAATTTAATAATTAACCGTGTCCTCTGGCTGTTGAGAGGAGGGATGAGAATCAGATCTGTTCCCAGCCCTGCCAACATCTCCCACTCGTTAACGAGACCAAGAAGTTTAATTAGTTTGCAAGTTTTATTTCCTTGTGTGGCTTCTCCCACACCACCAAAAGCAAATGTGTTCGCAGGAATTATTGGCAAGGAGAGCCACGTGAGGACAAAAGCAGGAGGATGATGATCTGCAGCCCAGGTGATTGGGGTTTTATGAATGACTGAAGTGTAAAGAGACAGAGCTGCTGCAAGAACAACCTGAAAATCGATTTAGAGACCTCCACAAAGCTGAAGCTGAGCCAAGCTAAAGCAGTTTATCATCAGCATCCCATGGAGCCTGCAAAACAGTCCCAGACGAGGAATAAACACTTCCATGCCTCCTGCAGAAGGAGCATCACAGAATCTTGGACTATCCTGAGCTGGAAGGGATCCAGTGAAGATCAAACTTCTGGCCCTGCACAGGAAAACCCCAAGAATACAGAACACAGTGTGTGTACACACAAAATATATAATATAGGTATTACCCTCTCCCTTTATAAACCTCTCAAGCACTCACAGGGATGCAGAGCTGTGCTTGATCCCACACCACAGGTCCTCCACAGCTTCCTGAAGCCCAGGTGAGCACCCACAGCCCCACACACTGCTGCTGTGTGGATCATCAGTGGGCTGGGAGCAGAGTTTGACAGCAGCTGAGCTGGCAAGGTGCCTGCCCACCTTTCCCCAGAGTGCAGAGTGGTGTGGAGGCTGTGTGGGCAGCAAATCCTACCCTCTCCAGGGGAAACGCCTTGCTTCCTCACATGTGGGATATTCCCAGGGCTCAGGTTCTTGGGAAGAAAAGCTGTGACAGCTGAGTAGCACCATCCTCACAGGCACCAGCAAAGCGTGGTGGGCTTAGGGAGATAATCCAGCCACCTAAAAGCTTTTCCTTGGCACATCCCGTGGAGGGAAGCCTCCAAAAGCAGGGCTGACCATATTTTTCAGTGCAGCTGCTGCACAAGGGGATGCTGCAGGCAGTGCAGACACACTGCTGGAATCCAAAAACATCAGCAGGGACACAGAGAGCTCAACCCTCCCAGCTCCTGCCTGTGTCCGTGCCCACTCAGGCTCCGTGCTGACAGCCCAGGACAGCCTTGCCCTGACCCTGCCCAGGACTCAGCATCCCGGAGGCTGTTGTGGCTCCAAAGCCAGCAGCCTGTCACCAGGCTGTCCCCAGAGCCCTGGGCCTCCCCCGGGCACAGAGGCAGCTCTGTGCTTCCAGCAGAGCTCCCTGTGCTGCTCGGGGCGCTGACCAGGCAGGGACACGAGGTGGGCACCACTCTCACATCCCGTGGGGCCAGCCCAGCTCCCCAAGGGCTCTGCTCGTCCCCTCAGGGGTGACAGGCAGTGTGGAAAATGACGTCTCACCTTTTTATATGAATTTATAAGTTCAATAAAAATAAAATAAAATAGAATAAAAATAGACAATTAGGAGACAGAAAAAGATAGCTACTCAGCTGAGGGTGCAAAGCAACACCCCATCTGTCTTCAGATCCTTTGTTTTAAGGACCCCTGTGTTACATATTTAAATAAGCTAATGCAAGATTCAAATACTCATTTTGGTTTCAAGACCCCCCTAAATATACAATTTATCTGGGTAGATGTTGTAAATCTGTCTTCCGAAGATTCAAACCCTCAAAAGGCTCAATGGTTCTTTATCAGCAATCTTTTTTTTCACAGGAATGTCAAAAGACCCTTCTGGCTTCTATCTAATTAGAGGTTACAATAAAAGTACACCCCCCATCTCTTACTTTGTTACAATTAGGAAATATACCCTCATTACATTTTTAAATTCCACAAATAAAAGGAAATACAGTACAACCTTCTTACATGATATGTATAACATTCATAAGCCAACTCCAAAATATGCGTTTATAACAGGCAGGACAGGGGCACAGGCACAGCCAGCCTGACACGGGAGCTGTTTGCTGGTCACGTCCCCCCCGTGCCCTCCCAGCTCAGCTGCTGTGCCACCTCCGTGCCGAGGTCACCTCCCTGCCCGCCTCTCACCCCTCCTCTTGCTATTTATAAAGCTCAGCATTAGTCACTGCTCAAGTTGCCTCCCATCCTCAGCTTCAAGACCATCCCCAGGATATTTGTCTCCCCCTCTGCCTTCCCACCACGGGCACAAAAACTGTCACAGAGGGACAGAAACACTGGGGATGTGCAAAACTGGTGCTATTTAAAGGTCTCGGGCAAAACCATCCTCTCTGCCCTGAAGATTCCAAGCGTGGAGTGATGTACAAGATGCTGAGGGATCGTGCGAGATGTAAAAATCATTCACAGCCCATTAACAACTCCCCAGCCAAAGCCCTTATTCCCACCCTGAAAGCCTAGAAGGCTGCGGTTGTTCCAAGCAGCCCTGTACGAATTCTTCTCCAAAGGACAGCATCTCTCCTGATTTCCACCTCTTCCTGCTTTAGTCATGCAAGGCATGGGGGCAGACAGGCCAGCTCCATCCACAAAAGCTTTCACTGGGTATTTTGTCTGATCACTCACAAGAATTGTGTCGATTTGATAGCAGAGAAATCCTTCCCTGGGAGGGTGGGCAGGACCTGGCACAGGGTGCCCAGAGCAGCTGTGGCTGCCCCTGATCCCTGGAAGTGTCCAAGGGGAAAGACAGCTGAAAAGGCTCTGTAAGGCACCAAGTGAAGCTCCCACCCTGGTTCCTCTCACTGTGGGAGCCCAGAATTCCAGGCTGCTCCCCACAAAAACTCAGGAAAAGCACAATGACAAAAACCAAAATCTAAGATGAGTTTTTAAAAATCCATTCCTAGATACAGTGTAATGAATTGCACGAGGCACAGCCAACAAGCCTAAATTCATTCCCTCCTCTCCACGAGCATCACAACCAGATCCCTAAAAGCCCAAAGCAGATGGGAAAGGACAAAACTCAGCACCCACCCTCCCCTCCACACACACCTGAGCAGCAACAGGAGCTGCAGGGAGAGAAACCACACTGATACCATCTGCCCAGAGAGCCTGGCTTGGCTGAGAGCAGGGGCTCAATACTTACTGCTCCTGCTGCCAGAAATGGAGTTAAGGGAGCAGCAGAAAGTCTGCAGCACCTCACAATCACTGTTCCCATGACATCTCCAGCTGTCGAGGTGGAGAAAGCAGCCTATGAATGATTCAGCCCACTGCTGGTTAGCATTACATACAGAAATGAAAACAGGAAGCAAGACAACAGGCATTAATTATTCAAATCCAGCAACGTGCACCAGGAGGGAGGCGGGGAGGGGAAAGAAATAAAACAGAAAACACAAACCCACTCGTGCTCTCAGCCTTGACTTTCAAGATGCTTTTTTTTTGTCTGCCAATGGCTGTGAGCTTCTCAAGAGCTGAATAACCAGCTCGCTTGGCCAAAAAGGGGGAGCAGGGTAGATTCCACCTGCAAATAACAATGGGAGCACTTTCCAAAGGCTCCAGGATGCCTAATTAGCACACACTGCATTTCAGAGATGCTGAGGTGGAGGTATCAGTTACACATTATTCCTTTCCAAACAGCTTCGGAGAAAAGAAGAAAAAAAAAAAAAAAAGAAGGGAGAATTGGAGTTGCAAATTTTCAAGTGAAGCTCTCTGGGGAGATCTGGCCTAAAAATTTTTGATTTTTTTCTCTCTGAGTTTTAACTCCTCCACCCCTGTGGTCTCAGGGCAATATTCAGAAACCTGGACTGCAGAGGGAAGGCAGCAATCAAGACCAATCACTAAAAGCGTCTCAGTGCCCTCATTTTAGTGAAGGGAAGAGCAACAGCACAAGTCCTGAAGTGCTCTGAGTAAAGAGTGGGGATGAAGCTCCAGAGGAGCAGGTTTAACACCCTTTCCCAGGACTTGCTGCAGTCCAAGCCCTCCCCCCTTTGATCCCCCTTCGAGGAGACTCAGGGGAGACCTCACTGCAGGTACAACTTCCCCATGAGGGGAGGGAGGAGAGGCACTGATCTCCTCTCTGTGACCAGTGACAGGACCCAGGGAACAGCTGGAGCTGTGCCAGGGCAGGTTTAGGTTGGGTATCAGGGAAAGGTTCTTCCCCCAGAGGGTGCTGGCACTGCCCAGGCTCCCCAGGGAGTGGGCACAGCCCTGAGGCTGCTCCAGGAGCCTTTGGACAGCGCTGCCAGGGGTGCACGGGGTGGGATTTTGGGGTGTCTGTGCAGGGCCAGGAGCTGGGCTGGATGATCCCTGTGGGTCCCTTCCAGCTCAGCAGATTCTGTGGTTTTTAAAAGCCCAGGGACAAGCAGCTTCACTTCACTGCACTTGAAGCCACACCATGGACAGCTCTGGACACCCACCAGGGTTTGCTCAGCATGGTTTGGATCAGCACATCCAAAAGGAAACCCAAAACACAGCCAAGGATGCTCTGATGGAGGCTTATGAATAATGAAATCATAGAATCATGAAGGCAGGAGAAGCCCTCTAAGACAAATGACCCCAGCCATGAACCCAGCACTGCCAGGGCCAACCCATGGAATCCTGAAGTTCTCAGGAGATGTCGGGGCAAAGCCAAGCATTTGGAAAGAGGCAGACACACATTCTTCTCCAGTAACTCCACCCATGCAGATGTGGAAGACACCTGTGGTCCCCTCCACCTGCCAAGGCAGGGCTGGGAAGAGCCATCCAGTGGAAAACGTCAGCTTTCCACAAGGATGCTCCCAGGGTTTCAGAGAGGCAAAACTGTGGGGAGAAGGAGGGGAAGAAGCACATGCTCCCCCCATACCTGGAGAGGCAGTGGGATGCTCAGAACCAAAGCAAGCCCTGAGCACACAGGCTCCCAAAATTCAGGCCCAAGGAGACTCACCCCACTTGCAATGCAAATAAACATAAAAAGGAGAGACTCATGGGGTATTTGAGGTTAATTTTTTACATTAACTCGTTTTAAAAAGAGCTTTGAAAGATTCTGCCAATTTCCATATGAAAGGAAGTGGTTTTCCTCTTGTTGGTGACTCCTGGGATCACTGTTTATCAAGAACCTCTCTAAATTCAACGTCTCCATCTCTACTAAAACTTGTATCAATCTAATTATGCTTAAAGCCTTGTTAAGCAAATCATTTCCTATGCCAATTAGGTGAGAACATCCCTGATAATCAATTAGCCCTATTGATATGCTTGTAAGGCTGCTTGTCAGTCGTTTCCCTCATTATACTGGAAAATCCCGATTTTCCTTGAACACTTTCTAAAAAATTAAGCTAGTCCAGAGCAAACTCTACAGTTCTGTGCATAAAATAAGGAAAGAAAAATAGAAGAGAAATCTCTATTGCCCAGCCAGGGCTGAAATCATATAAATTATCTAAATTCTTGGGATTTTCATGCACTCTCCCCATTGGTTTCCATCCACTTTTTTTTTTTATTAATACACTGAACTCATCCAAGCCAAAGTAATGCAATTTCATTTCCCCTGACTTGGAAAATGGAAATGGAAGAGGGTCACTATCCCCATCTGTTTAATAACAAGCTGTTACTGAGGGCTGTTTGCTCTGGCCCCTCCCACGGGAGGAAATCGAGATGCACACACACACACTGAGCACCATTTTCCACATTTTGTTGGCACAAACCCAAAGCATCTCGGCTTGCAAGATCCCAGATTTCATTTCAAGGCGGGAATGGGACACCCCAAAGCCATGCAACAGCCTCAGGTGGTTCATTTTGGGGGTGGAGGATGCCCAGGCAAGGACCCCTTTGATGTCCCAGCAGAGTTATTCTTCCCAACACATTGTTATTCCCCACCCTGGAAATCCAGTTGGGTCAGAGGTCTCCCACCCACTTTTTCCAGGCTGTAAACATTCCTTTTTACACTGATAATACTGCACAAACAAAAGCAGCAGTTATATCAAAACTCCAGTCAGAATCTATTTTTTTTTCCCCCTCTGGCAAACAAACAAAAAAGATAAACTGCAGCAAAAGTAACCCTTGCCATGTGCATGTGGCTGTATGGAATCTTTTGGATGAGAACTGAGGCAGGAAAGCACAACATCCTTGTCCTGAAAGCTGAGTGCTGCTGCCTCAGTGACAAAAAATAAGAGTGGGGGGAAAAAAACAAATTAAACTGAAAGAAAGGTCTACAGGCCATGTGCTGGTCTGGCAGACCACTCAGAAGCATACATCCCTGCCTCCCTGAGATCCCAAAAATCCATGGCTACATCCCAACCCAGGGAGAGCCTGCAGAGCCACTTTGATCCCCCAAAGTGGCAAGGGATGACCCAAACAGACACATCCCAAATAGGATCTGGCTGACATGGAGCCCCTGTGAGTCTGACCCGTTGTTTATTTTTCTTAAATGTTTTCTACAAAAAAAAAAATAAAATTACAGCTTTGAAACTAGGGCAGCGTGTAGTTTGGGGCTTGTATACTTCCAGTTAATGAAAATTCAGACTTCAAAAGATAAATACTTCAAAGGGATTACCAAAGAAAAACTTAGACTTTAATCTCCCTAAATAAATAAGCACAGGACGGACTAACGCCCTCTGCTACAGAGCTTCTTAATGTTTTCCACAAACTGAGGCAGGAGTGGGTGCCTGGAACTTTGAAAGGGTGGAAGAGGAGGAAGAGGGCACCGGAAAAACATGTATAAACTCCTGGCAGAGCAATAATTAAACACAACCTCTGCTTTCTGCACAAACCTTGCAGGTCAAGGTGCTGGCGCAGCTCTGAAAACCCAAAATCAGATCCAAAAATATCAGGTGAATCCACAAGCAGGTCCTGAAGTAACTCCAAGCAGCAAAGCACAGGTGGGACGTGAGGAAAAAACATAGGACACTTCAGGTCCCCTCTGCCAAAGAATTTCTGGACAACCTGAGTGTAAAAAGAGCTTCATCTTCTGGGGAGATGGGCAACAACTCGTGGATTTCTTCTATCTTCAAGTCAAATGAGGCTCTTGCCTTTTAGAAGCAGCAAAAAGAAATGTTAAGCAGCCCAAAGTGTGTGAAATCACATTTCTGGCAGAGAAAGTCAAACCTTCCACCTCTCCAGGTCTGTGTCTGGTGGAGTCCCCTTGGGACAGCATCCCAGAAACATTCAGAGCAGCACGAGAACCCAGCAGTTCAACAACTAAAAATGTAAAATAGCAGCTCAGGTGAGGTGAGGCACCACCAGGAGCCAGACAGCACTGTTGACCTTGGCAGGGAAGTGGAGGGAGCCACAAACACAAAGGACAGGCAGGAAAGCACCAAACTGGTCTGGGAGAAGCGGGATGGGAAGGGAGTGCCTTGAGTAAGAGCCCCCATGTTCAGCTGCTGCTGTGTGAGGAGCCTCTGACAGAGAACATCCTGTGATGCTGGTGTGCTCTGGGTGATGACACCACCTCAGCAGGGCTCAACAGAGACAGCCAGGTGAGAAACAAGACAGGAAAAACCATCAGGGGAAGAATGAGGAGACAACCCAGGAGAGCACAGCTGGATGCTAAACAAAACCCATGCACCCACAAGGAATTAAGAAGTATTTAAAGAATTAAAAAGGTTACAGAATGTTTTTCCTCTCCAGAGACCCCCCATCCTCACCAAGCAGCAAGCCAGAAGTTTGCACCAAGCCTTACCCATTACCAGCAGGTTTTTGCTGAGAAATGAAGTGGAAGCAGAGCTGGGTTTGAACATGCCCACCCTGACAAGGAGCTTCCTCTTCACACAAGCATTCCTCCCTCTCCTGGTTTTCCCCTTTCCCCATGGAAGGTGTCAGCTGGCCCTGCAGGTTTCACCCTCCCTGCCAGGTGCCAGCAGCTGGAGCAGGAGCCTGTCCCACACATTCCTGCAGGGACCTCGCTGCCTTCCCTCAGCCCATTCCCTGCTGGAGACCTGGCTCCTGCCAGCAGGAAAAGAAAACTGCACCAACAACCCCAGGAACGCTCATCTGAGAGGGAGCCAAGTGCCTCCACACCCACAGCACGCACTGGAATGGAAACAGTAAGGGAAGGGGAAAAAAAAAGGAAAACAAAACCAGCAAGACTCATTTTCCAATCGATGCCTTGCACATCTGCTGTGCAACTGCTACCCAGAGAATTGGGCATGAATCTCGCTGGCTTAATGAGAGGTGGAAAGTCCTAGTTAAATGGATTACAAGCTCTTTATTTCCTATGATTGATTCCTTCCATACGGCTGCAGGAGGCATTATTCATTAAAAAAGAAAAGTTCTTAAGTAGCAGAGGAGCTAAAATAAATAAAGAAGAAAAACTTGCTTTGCCTTCCTGAGCAACCTGGGATAGTGGGAGGTGTCCCTGCCCATGGCAGGGGGTGGAAGTGGATGAGTTTTAAGGTCCAGGAGAGGTTCAAGAAGCAAAGTCAGCCTTTCATCACCTCCACTGCAGCTTTGTGACCGCTTGAAAAACATGGAAACAAAAAATGATATTGGGAAAAATGAGATGTGTGCATCCCCCATCCCCTCCTCCGCCCCTGTGGCACAGAAGATAATTGATTTCTGCCAGAGGAAGGCTGACATCCACTCTATCCCTCTTCTGTTCCAGAGGTTTGTCTCATGTTCCTAAAGCCTCCCTCCAGTTATTACTGGGGTGGTTTTTTTCCAGTTCAGTACAAACCAGACTCTGCTCAATGCAAGGAGACAGACAGGAGAGTTTCCCTGTCACGAGGGAAAGGAAAATTGCAGCCAAGGAAACAGATGGGTAACAAGAGACAGGTTACAAGCCCTCCCATTCCAGAGGCACTCAGCTCCAGGTGAATGCCTGTCTTGCCTGTGATTCCTGTATCCTGCCAAAAGCTGGTGTTGATCTTTAGCAGATCTAAAGGGCAAAAGGATTTTACTCTGTTTGCTGCAGCATAAATCTTTCAGGAGAAAGGAATTTTCTCAATTGACCTGGCAAGCAGTTGCCTCAGCCTTAAAACGCTCCTTGCTTTCCAAAAAGCCTTTCCAAATGTGGGCTGAGGTCACCCTGACACAGGGAGGGATGGGCAGAGAGGGTGAGGTCAGGAAGGGAACCACCCCTCCATCCACAGGGGCACTCCCAGAGTGAGCAGAGGAGGCTCCCAGACCTTTCCAGCTCTGCCTGGAGAGTCCTGCTCTAATAAAAACACAACAACAAGGCTCCATCTGCCAGTTACATCAGCTCCTGTCTTGTTTTCCTTATGGAAAGGCCCAGCCATGAGGGATTCACAAACTCATTTAGTGATGCAAACCCCAAGGCCTATTAGTCCAAGTGCTTTCAATCATTTTTGAGAACTTTTAATAGGATGAGCATTGATTCTCTGAGCATTAACTCACTGTGTCCTGGTGCCCTTTTTCCAGCACCAGTGACCCTCTTCCAGAGGGTCACCACTGGCACATGAGCAGCAAAATGATGTTTCCAATATAATCAGGGATAAAGTCAAACAGGGACACCTGCAGACATCTCTCTTCAAGACAAGATGGCCATGTTCTCTCACAGGCTGCCCAGAGAGGCTGAGCCTGCCCCAATTTTGGAATTGTTCAAGCTTGGATGGGGCTTGGAGCAGCCTGGGATAGTGGAAGGTGTCTCTGCCCATGGCAGGGGGTGGAGCTGGGTGAGCTTTAAGGTCCCTCCCAACCCAAACCATCCTGGGATTGATATCCAAGGTATCCCAAACAAACCTTTGGGGAGGGGGTTAGGATGAGCCTGGGGGCTGGAGATGCTGGCACAAAGCTCTCCCCATCTGGGATTCCTCCAGGCACTAATCTCATTGAGGTCATTAGTTATGACCCTCAGCCCTGTGCTCCAGAGAACATAATCTCCAGGCAAGACCCCCAGGGGTCCATTAAAACACAGCAGTTTGCTGGGAATTGCTTCCAGCCCAGAGCAGTTTATCCAAACATCTGGAGCAGCTAAATCCCACAGGAGCCCAGAGGCCAGGATGCAACAGCATTTCTCTCTCCTTCTCTGCACCACTCTGAGCTTTCTAGGAAAAAGCACAAGTTGGAAGTTCATTTTTTTTTTTTTTTAGCATTTCTCTCTCCTTCTCTGCACCACTCTGAGCTTTCTAGGAAAAAGGACAAGTTGGAAGTTCATTTTTTTTTTAAGTAGCTCTGTGACATCGAAGGAGCAAAAAAAATACAAACACCCTGGAGATCTGGAGCAGAGCAGGGTGCTCAGCAGCACAGAAATCAACACCAGCTATGCAAACATCCCTCAGTCAGAGAGACTGACCACAGGGAACACATCCCTGCACCACAGTGACCTTCCCTGTCCATCCTAGAAGCACGTCCATGGCACCAAGAGACCAGGACACTGCTCAAGGCAGATCCAAGCACCACACAAGTAAAGAATTCTATAAAAAAGGCTGCCTGCACATCTTTTGAGGAGCCAGCCCTAGGCAAGCCTGAGGAAAGTGCAATTTTCAAGGCTACACTTGCTCTGAGGACAGAACCCCCTGCCCAGGTGGGTCAGGCATCTCCCACCTGGAATACAGACCAAACAGCAGCCACATCCCAGGGAAGCAGAGAAGAGCTGTCCAGAGCATAGAACTCCACAGAAAAGCCATTATTATTATTATTATTATTATCATCATCATTATTCTATTGTTGTTATTAGTCTCATACACATTTACTTAAGAGGTTCCCAGAAAAATTAGCCCGTGGAACTTGAAAGGGCAAGCCAGCTGCACACAAACACAGCATTTCCAGGATTAAGTGGCTTTTATCCCACTTCCAGAAAGCCACTCCGGGTTTTCATCCCATCAGATTAAGACCCTGCCTTGAGAGCAGCTACTGTCTGGGTAGGAGACAAGCAGCTTTCCTTCCACGAGCCAAGATCTCTTTATTTCCAGCTTATTTTCCTACCAAAACACAGTGTGATTGCATAAGTGCCTCTGTGCCTGTTCCTTGCTTTCCCCTACCTTTCCTTCCCTGCCCAGGCAGTGATTCCCTGGAGCTCCAGCCTCTTCCAGCCCAGCTGGAATGCTCTCCAGGAGTTGCTGCTGGGTGAGAAAAGATCAAATAAACCTCCCCCCACCAAAGGAAGAGCAGTTCCAGCCCAGCCTGCTGTCAAAGACTAATCAGCAAGTACAGCTGGAGAGGGGAAAGGATGGAAGTAGGAAGATTAAAGATTTGAAATAAGTCCCAAGGAAACCAGACTGCACTTGCTCTTGAGTCAATATTCTTTGGTTAAGTAGGAAAACATTGAGAGCATTGAATAATTGACTTCACACTCCATAATTTGCTGGCCAAGCCAGTCCCTGCCACTGTTTGAAACAGACTGAAAAGGTCCTGAAAAATACTGGGCTGTTCATCAAATTAAGAGAAAGCACCCAGTACCCAAAAAATGACTGCTGCAAGTGGGAAGTTTCAGCAAGAAATTTCAGTATTAGGCTTTATAAGCATTAGAAGCAAATAAAACAAAACAAAAACCAAATCCCACAAAAAAAACCCAACAAAAACACACACACAAAAAACCCAACCAAACAACAACAAAAAAACACCAAAAAAACCCCAAACAAACAAAAAAAAACCACCAAAAAAACCCCACAAACAAAACCCCCACAAACAACAACAACAACCCCAAAAGGAAATAAAAAGAACATCAGCAATACAGCAATACCCTTCTTTTTGCTGGAATGGTTCTTACACATTACTGAAAACTCAAGGGCAAATCAACTTTAAAATTGCTCTTCCCTGGATGAGCACACCAGGGTTTTAAAGCCACCAGTATCTGGACTGGATAAACCAGAATTCCACGGGAAAAGAGCTGGCCAGGAAAGAAAGAAAGGAAATTTTTGCTATAGCAGAAGGAAATGGCACAACAAATCACCAGGTGAATCTGTCATGGGGAAGGGGAAAAAAGGGAAAGGCAACTGGGAAGGGGAGGAGAGACAAGTCTGTTCCCAAATCTGGCAGTGCAGCTCTCTGTGTTTCAGGAATCATTTTCAGCTGAAAAGAGGAATCCATGGAAGTTTTCAAGGACAAGATGGACTTGGAGCAACCTGGTCCAGCTGAAGGTATGAGAAAGGATCTGGTTGGAACAGGATGGTTTCAAGGTCTCTTCCAACCCACCCCATTCCACATCCTCTGGATTTGAATGTTCATTCTGCCTCACCACTGCAGCCAGTGCCAGGCCTCCAATTTCCCCTGCATCCCTGGGATGGAGCATCCTGCTCGAGGTGAGGCATGCCCAGAACTTTAGGAGGTTTTTTTTTTGTCCTCCCCAGCCAGGACACAATTTATAAACCTCACAGGTATCCTCACATCAAGATTAGGGTCCAAGACTCTGGTTTGTCTGGCTCAGGGCTCGAGTGAGCCCCTTGAATTTCTGTCAATCTCCAGATTATTACCTCCAGCAGGCTCTCCTTCATTCCCTGGAGCCTGATCCTATTTTTGGATTCTCTGGGCTTATCAGCAATCTTTCACTAGTGTGCTTTTTTTACTTCCCCTCCCCATCCCAGCTCTCTCTTAAGCTGGTTTAGAACAGTTATGTAAGAGTCCTCCGGGGTTACAAGGGGAAGGAGCCACTTTCCTCCCTGACCTCAATCCTGGCATTATCAGCAGCCTCTCCCAGACCTTCACCAACCCCAGCCTTACTGAAACTCCTTATTTCAGAGACAGAAACCTAACACTTCGCCTTCCAAATTCCGTATTTGAGGCATTAGGTCACAGCATTTACCTAGGCAGGCTGTGATTGTTTCTCCTGAAAAGGCACTGAAGGGAAACACCACCTGAAGCAGAGTCTTCCTCTGTGCACTACAGCTCTGCAGCCAAGAAAGCTGAGGAGAAACAAACCCATGGATCCTCAGACCAATAAATCCTAAAGAGGGATGAGACAGAAGATGCCTCACTCATGGAAAAAAGTCATTTTATTCTCTGTACCAAGTTAAACTGGTTGCCTTCCTTGGCTCTAAGCCCACAGGTGAGAGACAAGAATTAAACTTTCCATGTTCTCTCTGTCCTTTCCAGCTCAACAGAAAGCTGGAAAGGAATAAAAATAAATCCAGTGATTTCATTATTTTTATCTCTGAGGGGGAGAAAACTCTGCAATTGCTAGAAGACATCTTTTTTCAACCAATTCTTGATTTAAATTTCTGTATTTTTGTGAATTCTGTTGGAAATTGCCTATTAGTAAAAACAAAAAACAAACCAACCCCACAAAATAGACTCAGAGCCCTTGGCTCACACTCTTTTGATACAGAGTGGGGCTGTGGTGGTTCCTGCTCATTCTCCATCCAGTGCTTCTGGAGTCAGCCTGCACGTCCTTCAGCATCACACCAGGCTCTGGCAATCCCCAGGATCCAGCTGCCAAGGTTATTCCATCAACTTGCTCTTCAGGTAATTCCAGAGCTGACCTGAGCAGGTGGCAGGACTGCTGAGCTCCCTCCCAAGCTGAACTATTTATTCTGATTTTTTATAAGCAGGAATCACTTTCTTCAAGGAATGTAAGGAAGTGACTAGAAAGAGGACTCAGCAGGAATTTTGTATTTTACCCCTCTCCTTCCAGTAGCAGCTAAGCCTTTTTTAACTTTTCAGAGAACCTGATGTTTACAGCCTGTATCTAAACTCCACCAGAGCGAGGCTGCTCAGGTTGGAAATCTCTTTTTTTCCAGCAGAAAGCCCTCAAGCCAGCAATTGGCCAACTGCTGCAAGTCAACATCTCCTCCCTCTTTAATCCTGGCTATTCACTTCCAGCTTCTTAAGGAATTTTACATATTCCAGCAAGCAGGGGGGTTGGGCCATGCTGCTTTCCAAGAAGGTTCATTTCTCTCCTCAGAAACTGCTCTGAGGAGCCTGTGAGACTTCAGTCCAAGACCCCCTAGCTTGGCTCATCCTCAGCAGTACTTAGAAGAGGCTGAGAACATGTTCACTGAGCTAAAAACAAACACACTGTCCCAGTATTTCTAGTAAAATCCACTTGAATTCCAGGTATTTTTAAAATTGACTTGTTTGCTGTTCAACCTTCTGCCAAGCCCTTGAGAACTTGGAGTTTTCTCATCTCCTCCTTGGTGCCAGTTCGTGTGGACTGACTGAAGCCCCACAAAACCTTCCCTTTTTTGTTGTGGCAGACAGCTGGCACCACCTGCTTCCAGCAGCAGCAGGGCTGAGTTTCTATTCCAGGGATGCTACCCCAGTGCTTTCCTCACACACAGCCCACGCTCGGGTCCCCAGATCTGTCGGGCTTCACAAAACCCCCGCAGAGGCAGCTCCGTGTCTGGTCTGGCTCTGTCTCTCAAGAGGCTGTTTCCACAGCTCAGGGACATTTCCTCCCCCACACCAGATCGTCTCTGCCACCCAGCACCTGCTCAGCCCCCCAGGTGTGAAGCCACAGCTCACCCCTGGGCTCCAGAGGTCTCTCCCTGCAACAGGTGGCTCAGGTTTTGTGGGGATTGATTCCTCTTAAACATCTCCTTCAGCTCAACATTTTAAGGCATTTTAAGCACGAGATTTTGAATGTTTTCTCCTCAGCTAATGTGGCTGATGCCAGCCCCACATCCAGCCAACACCACAAACAGCTGCTGCAGGTCACAGCACGAAGTCCCTGCACAGGGAGGTCCCTGCCACACGCTGGAGAAAGCTCAAGCAGCCCAACAATCCCAGAGCTCCAGCAGAGGTGGATGCCAGGAAAGTGGTACAGAGGAGGCCATGGAGATGCTCCAGGGGCTACAGCCAGGCTGGGAGAGCTGGGGATGGGAGAGGGCTCCAGGGAGAGCTCAGAGCCCCTGCCAGGGCCTCAAAGGACTCCAGGAGAGCTGGAGAGGGCCTGGGGACAAGGGATGGAGGGACAGGACAGAGGGCAGGGATGAGGATATTGGGAAGGAATTCCTGGCCGGGAGGGTGGGTCCTGGCACAGGGTGCCCAGAGAAGCTGTGGCTGCCCCTTGATCCCTGGCAGTGCCCAAGGCGAGGTTGGACATTGGGGCTTGGAGCACCCTGGGACAGTGGAAGGTGTCCCTGCCCATGGCAGGGGGTGGAATGGGATGATCTTGAAGCTCCTTTCCAACCCAAACCATCCTATGAACATCTTTAAAGCTTCCAACCCTGGTTTATTCTCTCCACACCACGAACCACGGGCTCCAGGTTTCTCTCTGGGAAAGTTTCCAAGAAGAAAAGGGCTGCTCAGCTTTCAGACAGGAACAGCCAGTGGGTTATGCCAGGGAAATACTTTTGCTTTCTTCTGTAGTAAGATCAAAAGAGCTGATCTGACCCTCAGCTGGGAAACCCCAACCCTGTGCCACCAGCTTTCACCTCAGCTTCCCCAGCTCCTCTTCCCTGGTCAGAGAATTCAGGAACAGGACAAGATGCAGAGTAATGGGATTCTTTGTCAAGATCAGGAGAGAAGGGTGGAAACCCAGGATTATATTCATATTTTTGTTTGTATTTCTTCATCATTACTGTTTCTAAGAGGAGTGAACTAAGTGGCTACAAACTGATGCATCTTAGAGAGCCAGTATCCCTAATTTTCAGAGCTTCCTCCTGATACTGACATCACTTCAGGATGAGCAAAACACACAAACAGCAACAACCTCAGCTTCAGCTCCAAGCCTCTGCCAAAAGCCAGGGATATTACTGGAGGAAGGAGCAGAGACAACAAAGGAGACAACAAATCACCAGAAGTGTTTCACTGCTGTCTCAGATCACGTTGAAGAGCCAACTACATCATCTCTTTTGCCCCAAAAGAAAACCTAAATCATTTCACCACCTCAAAGAGCAAAAAAACAAGAGCAGGTACAGGATCAGCTGCAGCAAACCCAGTGCCAACACCCACCAGCCAATCCCAGCCACAACACAAAGTCTGAGATTTTAATTTTTGAAGGCACAGTCATGCTTTGTACCAGCTGTGGAGGCTGAAGCTCTGCACTCCCCAAACCAGAGCTGCCAGCAGCTTTTCTCCTCCTTTATGGGGCAAATACTCTCCAGAAGAGTTTCTCACTACTGAGCTCTTTATTTTTAGCTTGGCAGCCAGGAGTCATTTTCAGGATCCATAAATTGTGTTCAGGATCCTCCCCATCTTTGTATCCTGACAAGCCAGAATTTGTGCTTTAAGTTACAGTGCAGTTTATTAGTGCAGAGGCTTTCCAGCTCCAGTTATTGCCTGGTAGGAGCTGAGCTGACACCCATTCATCATCCCCTTACTTACAAGACAAGATTGCACAGGGAGGCCAGAGTTCACGTCGATTTCCTGCTAAAATCAGGTCCTAGAGACAGAAGGAATTCATTGTGTATTTTCCTCTTGTTGGGCTGTGAAATTCTGCTCACGAGACAAAAGCACGAGGTGGCCAAGACCTCACCAAACAGCCCCACATTCTGCCTGCTGTCAGCCACAGAGGAGAGTCCAGATCCAGGCAGAGGATGGCAGGTTTAGGTCTAGATTTAGTTTAAGCCAGAGGATAACTGGTTTACTTAAACCCCACCTGGAGGTGAAGAGCAGGTCAGACCCAGCACAGCCCAAGGAAAGCTCTTTGTGGAGACAGGAATGTTGAATGAAGGATAATGGGACCTTTGCAGCACTCTGGTTTGACCACAGCATGATCCAGGGATTCCAGCCACATCCCACATTTCCAAAAACAACACTCAATTCCCCCTTTTGGCTGCTGAGAACAGGAATACACAACGGAGGAGGAATATTACAGCCTAAAATCCAAGGGGAACAACAGGACATCCGTAGGATTAATGCAAGCAGCAGGTACAGGAGGGAACAAAGAAATTAAAAATTATGTCACTGCAACTCCCAGATCTACCCTCCAATAAAGTTTATCCAGCTTAAAAGTAGGGCTTAACTTCAAAGCTAAGCCCAAAAATTTGGATTTAACTTGAAAAAGACTCAGCCTTCTGTTTATTTCTACTCAGCCTTCCGACTGTCAAGGCTTGAACACGCCAAAGCCCCAAGGAAAGAGATCAAACAGCAAAGGCAGGATGGGGAAAAAGCTCAGCTCCCAAAAGATCATCCTGTGCAGAACCCTCTCAGAGCTGCTGACACTTTCTGGCAGCTCAGGGGGGCACAGAGGGAACAGACATGACAATTCCTGCTCTTTGCACAAGCCTCAGACAGATCCAGGTGGCAGCTCCACCAGCACGAAGCAGACACAGCAGAAACAGCCTGAAATCTCCTCGGGAAAAGAGAGTTTCTGGCTCAAAACGTGTGCTTGTTGTAAGAAACACACAGCAAAATCTCAGTGAAGAATTTAAAAGTACTTTTAAAATCATGCTTTAAAAATAGAGTGAAAATGCATTGAAAAAGTGATTGTGTCACAGCAATTCTGTCACTTTTACCCATCCACCTGCCTTCAGACCACACGACTTGCCTTATTTCAGACTGACAACAATGCCACATGAAGCCTCTGGAGGATTTAACCACAAAAGCCCCAATCAAAAATCACCTCCACAGATGGAGAAAGACCAGAATCGTGCAGCAGGCCTGTCTTGCCACCACCCTCTGGAAAATCACCCAATCTCAGGATGTTACATTCACTTCTTTTTTTTTTGCCAGATTACTGAAAAATCTGCCAGAGATGCTGAATCACACGTGAATCATCACAGAATTGTTTGGGTTGGGAGAGATCTTAAAGCTGATCCAGTGCCACCCCTGCCATGGGCAGGGACACCTTCCACTGTCCCAGGTTGCTCCAAGCCCCATCCAGCCTGGCCTTGGACACTGCCAGGGATCCAGGGGCAGCCACAGCTTTCCTGTCCCACCACATCAGACCTCATCTGGCTCATCACAGCAAAGCTCTTTTCTCTCACACTGCACAAAACCACGCCAAAATCTTTCTTGCTCGCCTTGCAGCAACGCTTGGATGCTTCTCTGGTTGCCACAATCCTTCTGTGCTCCACCTCTCCTCCCCCACCCAATCAGGACATTGCAAAACAGAAAAAAAAAATCCAAAAAACCCCATACAGAGAAGCACTGAAAAGAAATCTCACCATCCCAGTCTGCAGCACAGATGATTTCACCCCAATTACTGGCTCTTGTCATGCAAAATAACAACTACAGGAGAGAATTCAACTCCTGATCCAGACAACACAGCAGCCAAAAATGAAGACGCTGCCCCAAGCATTTCTTTCAGAGTTTTACATGCTGGGATCGGTCTGTCAGCATGCGAGGAGTCTCCCAGAAGTGTTTTTGAAAGGAAGACTGATATTAAAGACCAATTAGACATCTGAATCCCAGTCTTCACCCTCTGATTCAGGGGAGCCTGAGGAACAGGCACGTACAGGAACAAGGCATTTAACAGAGGGGGAAAAAAAAATAAAAAGGAAAAAGTGTTCAAGTTATGTGGAGAATCCAGGCAAAGAATGCAAATTCTGACCTACTTCTCCCTCCTGACTGGGAGAGGGCATGAGGCAGCTGCTGGTGCTGCTCTGCCAGCCCAGGAGAGGAGCAGGAGCCCTCCCAAAACTGCTGCAGTGATGCCTCTTCTGGAGGTAGGAAGGTGAAGGTGAAGGCCACCATCCTTCTGCCCAGGCAACGAGGCCACAACCCCCCAAGCCCAGCAGCACCATCTTCCAGGGAGCTGGGAGGGCCGGAACCTTCCCACAGCCTCCCTCCAAACCAGTCCCCAAGACTGGAAGGGGACAGGGATAAAGCCACGGAGGGGATGGACACACTGGGTCAACTGCAATGCCAGGTGGAAAGCCAAGGTCTCCATGAGGGCCATCCACTGTCCCAGGGCAGGAGAAGTTCCAGAGGGAAGGAACAGCCAGCCAGGAGAGGAAGTTTGGCTCAGCAGCCCCTCCAGCAGAGGAGGATTCCCAGTTTTACTATCCAAGCTGAGGCTCTCAGCCACACCGTCACGAGCTGCCTGCTCAGGAGCCATGGCCCTTCTGCAGGAAAATCCTGTCCTTCAGCTGCTCCTCACCCCAGCAGGATGGAGCCCAGTCAGCCCAGTTCCTGATCCCAGCTGGAACCAGTGGCAAGATTCACCCAGTACTTTCCATCTCAGAAGGGTCAAGTTTTCCGTGCACTCCCCAAACCACAGTGATCTTCAGGAGCCAGGAGAAGCCTTCCTCCCAGCACAGAATTTTCTAGAGGAGAAAGCCTTTCAGGTGTCAAAAACCCCATCTGATCTCACACAGGACAGGAGCTGACCAGGTTAACCCCCAGCTTAGGTCAGAGGGTCCCAGATGTGTCACTGCAGAAGGTTTTTATTAAAGCACTGAGCTGTGTCAGCACGAGGTGACAAAGAGGAGAAGCAGCCAAGAGGAGCCATCAGTGTCCAACCAACCAGAGATCCAGCTCAATTCCCACTTATCTCCATCCTGGAGCAGCCTGGGCTACTGGAAGGTGTCCCTGCCCATGCCAGGGGGTGGATGGAACGAGATGCTCTTCAAGCTCCCTTCCAACCCAAATTACTGCATGGCCCTAAAACCATCTGCAGTGATGAATTTCCGTAAAGACACTGAGTTTTCATCAGTGCTTAGCATGCAATTCCTGTAATAAATCAAATACCTTCATCTTTTAATGATGCAGAGTAAGGTGCAGGATCCAGCAGCCCCCAAACCTCCTCTTGGCACAAATGCAATTACAGATTGAGCCATAAAATCCTCGCTGCACTGGCCAGGAAATGCAATTTCTGTCCAAAGCCTGCTCCAAACTCTGATTATAGAGAAGGCTTTGTTCAGCCAGTCTCCTTCTTTTCCCTTAGGAAACCTGTATGTCAAAAGACCAATAAATGCTGGTAATTTATTATGTGGAAAGACAGAACTGAGATCTAAGCTGAGTTTATGTTTGAAATGGTCACAGGGCCCTGGGATGGCAAGTCAGAGTTGTTGCTCTCTGTTTATACACACATAAACAGCCAGGGATGAAAGAATGTCAAGGAGAGAAGAATTATCAGCGCCACAGGAGCACTGAGCAGAAAAATGTGGTTCAGATTTAAAGATTGTTCAGGGATTGTACTGCAAAGAAAATAAAAAATAAAAAAATCAATGAAAAAAATTATAAGGAATAAGATCATTTCCATTTGCAGTCTGTTCATCAGCACTGATTAAGGAAAGATTTGTTTTATCCTGAAGGAGAGCAGGGGAATCACTACAAGGCTTTAAAATTCTCCTCCACCATTCTCAGATGCCATACCCTGGGCTCTGGAAGCCTGTGTGGTATAATTGTGATGCTTAAATAAACAAGAAACACACAGACAGTGCTTGGGTTTCTTCCAGCCTCCCAAACATCCAAGAAATCCTGCAGCAGTTCCAGGATATGGAGTCCTGCTCATCACCACCTACAAAGACACCCAAAGCACACCCTGCCAGGTGATTCCTCACTTCCCTCTGGCCTCTCCCAAGGGTCTGGAACATTCCAGCACCTCCTGAACAACTCCCTTATCCTTGCCTTTTCTGTACAGCTGCAGGCAGGGAAACTTTCCTCAGTTCCATGGGATGCAGATTACAAAAAATCTCCCTCACCCTACAGAAAAAAAAAAAAAGAGCTGGAATATTAAATAAAACATCTAATCTTTCCCACCAAAACCAGATGTAAACAGCCTGAGGGTTTAGACAAGGACCTGGGAAGTGGAAGAGACTTTCAAACCTGTTTTCTTCCTCCCACATCCCAGGTGAACTTCCTGCCTGATCCACGAAGAGATTTCCTCCACAACCCAAGAGGAAGGGAGCTCTCAGCTCCAGGATGGAGTCCCCAGGGACTTTAAGCCCCTGTTGCTTTGGGTTAGGAAGAAGGGGATGCTTTGCAAGAGTTCCCAAGAAGATCTGTCCCATCAGACATTTGGGCAGGGAAGAAATTGAACTGCACACGGATTTTCTTAGGGTTGGAGGAGTTTAAGACACCCAACTTGTGTATAAAGAATGGGGGTGGGAAGTGTTAACTCATGAAGAGTTAAGTGCCTCCACTTCTAAGGAGATGGTGGGAGATCCACTGAGGAAAAAGCAGAGAAAATCACTCCCCAGTCACTCAAAAGAAGTTCTTTTCTTGTACCAACACCACCTGACAGAGGAGCACAACAGAACAGCTCCAAACAGCCAGGGAGGCAGGCAAAGCCAAGATCACCCTGATCCTGCTCCATGAAAACGTGGCCATTGTTGCTCCAGGGAAGGCACAGCAATTTTTGTGCAGGAAGTTTTGTGCCTGCTGGATAAAGCACTGCCAGAAGCTTGGGTCATTCTGCCCTGGTTGTGTCCTCAAGCTCCTCTCCATAACTGAAGGCAAAGCTTTGACTGGAGGCAGAGTTCTCCAGCTGCTGTGGAACTCTGACTGCAGATTTCAGAAATACCAACAGCCACCCATCAGATTCAAAAATGGAGATGGAAATCAGAGCTTCAAGCCCATCACAATGTGCCTCAAAAGGCTGGACACTTGTCCCTTCTTCCATGTCACCCCTAGTCTTTCTTTCAGCCAGGGGATGTGACCAGGTCTCAGGGAAGTAAGGCTTCATTAGCATCCTTCCTTTTTTCCAAATTCCCCACAACTCAGCTGGGATCTTTTCCCGGCCTTTTCCAAGGAATGGGAAATTCCACTGATGCACTGCTCCATTTGAATTCAGGCACTAATGCACACAGGCTACCTTTGGGACTCTCCACAGCCAGAACCAGGACTGGACAACCTTGTCCATGAAGAATTTATTTCTAATCTCCAATCTAAACCTCCCCTGGAACAACTTGAGGCTGTTTCCTCTCGTTCTATTATTTGTTCCCTGGGAGAAGACATTGATCTCCCTCATCACTTGGGAGACAAAGGCACATCATCAGCCCTTCTGAGGGAGATAAGAATGTAAATTAACTCTCCAGCATATTTGCTTCAGTGTTAATTTCCTGTATCTCTTATAGACCTGGCAGTTTTAGGGGTCTGAACTGCCTCAGGTTTTAACAAGAAGGTCACTTCTGCATCTACTAAGAAAGCTGGATTTAGCCTTGTTAGACTCAGAATTAAAGTCTTTTCACATAGCTTAGAGCAAGATGCTGTGCTATGGACACAATGGAAGAGAAGATTTTAAGTCACCATCCCCATTTCTCTTTCTGCATCCTTCTGAGACAGACTAATTCCACCCTCTGAAATTTTCACTAAGCCAAGGAAGACCAAAGACCTTTTTTTTGCAGCCCCAAAGAGAGCAGCATCCACCAAACAAAAGACAGTGGTAGTGGAGAACCAACACAGCACCAACATCCCCTGTTTTGCCAGTTTAATCCCTCTAGCAGCCTATTAGCATATTTCAGAACAGTCACCAGCCAAATATTAGATGTTTATTTGCACTGGACAGTAATTAGAACACCCAAGTTTCCAAGAGTCAATGAAATAGTGTGAAACCAGAAGTCTCAGGCTGGCCAAGCACCAGAATTGCTGTGTTCAAGGCTCTGCCTTTGCTAAGTTTTCCTTAATCTGCCCCAGAAGTTCATAATCAGAAGAAATTCCTCCCTGGGAGGGTGGGAGGCCCTGGCACAGGGTGCCCAGATAAGCTGTGGCTGCCCCTGGGTCCCTGCAGTGTCCAAGGCCAGGTTGGACAGGGCTTGGAGCATCCTGGGACAGAGGAAGGTGTCCCTGCCCATGGAAATGGATGAGCTTTAAGGTTTCTCCAAACCCAAACCTTCCAATGTGTTCTAAAATAAAAAACCCGCACAGCTGCACAAAGCAGGTTTGGCCAGAGGCCAAAAAGAGGAAGAAGTTCAAGCTCTGCTCTCTAAAGATGGTGATTTACGTGCTGCAAGCACACACTGGACGGGGGAGGAGGATAAATCAGCAGCAGCAGCCCAAGCTGACACATCTTTGCTCCTGGCCTGCTGTCACCTCTGGGACAGGGATCCAACCCCAACAACAGACAGCGTGACGCCAGGCCAGCGTCTGTGGGCGTGCCAGCCCCGGTGATTAACTCACAGCTGTTAATTACGGGATGTAAACAGTGCCCTCCCCTGACCCACAGCCGGGTCAGGCATCTGCAGCTCGGGCAGTGCCCTGATGGGTGCACAGGGGCCAGGCCTGGCAGAGCCACTGCAGTCCCCTCCCTGCTGGGGCAGGGCAGGACATCGGGGGTGGCACCACCGGGACTGGGACTCTGCATTTCTGCCCCCACTGCTTCCATTCAGCAGGGGAAAAAACCTTCTCAGGGCTGGGAGCTCACAGAGCTTCTGTCACAAGTAACAAGGCAGGAATAAAGCCCTGTGTCAGCCCAAATGCCCAAGGGATACCTGGAGGGACACAGCCCAGTGCTTCCCGAGGGGAAGAGCCCTGCAAGGCAGGAACTGGGAGCACTGGTGGGTGAACAGCTGGACATGACCCTGCTGGGTGCCCTGGGCTGAGGGGGGTTCTGCCCCTATACTCAGGTGAGACCCCACCTGCAGAGCTGCCCCAGCCCTGGGGCCAGCAGCAGCAGCACCTGGAGCTGCTGGAGAGAGTCCAGAAGAAGGCACAGAGCTGCTCCAGGGCTGGAGCCCCTCTGCTCTGGAGCCAGGCTGGCAGAGCTGGGGATGCTCACCTGGAGAGGAGAAGCTCCAGGGAGAGCTCAGAGCCTAAAGGGGCTCCAGGAGAGCTGGAGAGGGACTGGGGACAAGGGCTGGAGGGGCAGGACACAGGGAATGGCTTCCCACTGCCAGAGGGCAGGGACGGATGGGATATTGGGAAGGAATTGTCCCTGTGAGGGTGGGGAGGCCCTGGCACAGGGTGCCCAGAGAAGCTGTGGCTGCTCCTTCCCTGCAAGTGTCCAAGGCCAGGCTGGACAGGGCTTGGAGCAGCCTGGGACAGAGGAAGGTGTCCCTGCCCATTACAGGGATTGGCACTGGGTGATTTCTAAAGGCCCATTCCAGCCTGAAGTGTTCTGTCACTCTGTGATCCCTGGACCAGTTCTCATCCACAGAACCCAGAGAAGGTGGTGCCTCACTCACCACAAGATTTTATAACACTATCAAAGTTTCCTGTGCCGCAAGAGCCTCGCTGCTGGCAGTGAGATATTGAACAAAAATGACCCCTCAGGCAACAGCCTACAAGGGCTGCCAGTCTGTGAGCAAGGCAGCCAGCACTGGCAGCTTAGCACATGTCACCATGACCTTCTGCTGCTCCAGGAACAGCATTCCTCCAGGGGCACAGTGAGATAACACAGAGACAAGGGCACTCAAGAAGTTATTCCTGACAAACGCTCGTTAAACGTCTTTCCTTGCTGTAATCCTCACAAGCTTCTTCTTGGTTTTTAATCTAAATTCCTCAGAGGAGAGCAGATCCCACCACTCCAGGAGATACCTGACTCTGGTAGTGAATAAACCAATGTGTAGTTTTCCAAACACACTCTGAGCCTTCCACCAAAGGAAAAGCAAACAAATGCTCTCCCATCTCCCAGGAAGTTTGTCCTCACCTCAGCTTTCCTCCCAGCCTGTGCAGGCAGCATTTAAAACATGTGAAAAGCCCTGTTTCATGTTAAATTCATAACCTGGAGGCAGGGACACTGAAAGGGGACATGAAGCAGTCAGGATTCCCAGGCTGCAAACACTTAGAAGAGCAGATGACCTCAAGAGTGGAGAGCTGGGGGTGATGGGTTCAATATTCCACCTGTGGCAGGGGGCATCCCTGTCACCCATCCCAAAGGGGTGGGAAGGTCTCAGGGACAAAATGACAGAATAATGGAGTGGCTGGGGTTGGAAGAGACCTCAAAGCTCATCCAGTCCCACCCCTGCCTTGGGCAGGGACACCTTCCCTGCACTATCCCACATTGCTCCAAGCTCCATCCAACAGCACAAGACATCAAGCCAAGCCTGTCCAAGCTCAACTCAGACAATGGTCCCTCCCAACTCAGGATATTCTGTGACTCTGTGAACAGTTTCAGAGCTGCTATCAGCACACCAGTGGGCTTCTTAGGCACCCCTCCCCTTCCAAAAGTTCAGTTTAAAAACTGTTTTCCCCCTGCTTTCCCCCACAGGATGCACCGAGCTCCCCTCGGGTCGAACTTGCTGGGCACAGCTGGGGTCGGCCTGGGGCTTATCTGAAAGCTGCCTGTCCTTGGCAAGGCAGGCTCCACTCTCCAAACACTGCATTAGCATGGATCAGCCAGAGCAGCACACAGCCAGGCCACCCCCAGCTGTCACCTGGAGGGCACCTGGCTGGTGCCAGCACTCTGCAGGGGACAGCAGAGAATGGAGATTCTTCTGATTCAGGGTGAAGGAGCCTTTGCACGAGGTGGCACTACAGCCCTTGGGCAGCTCTCCAGGAACTGCCCAAGGTAACTGGCTCAGAACACAAAGCTAAAAAAAAGAAATAAATTAAAAAGCAAGACACAGAATAGGAGTTTGGGGGTGATTTTTAGCCACAGGAAGGTTCCAGTTCTCCCTCGGTGCTTTTGCAGGCAGCCGTGTTCACCCGTGGCTAATCTCTGCTCAGACACTCTGGTGACACTGATTTGGAGTAAGTCCAGGGATTAAAGGGGGTTATCCAGAGGGCCAAGGGCAGCCTGAACACACAGCAGCTGGACCACAGTCACTGCAGCCCCGGGGACCTGCCCCACCCATGGAATTCAGGCCCCATCCCAAGGAGATGACAAAGGTTCCCTGCAGCCTCCTGCATCACCGAGCTGAGGCTGGCACCTCTGGCCTGTCCAGGGACCAAATCAGGGACAGGACAGGAGCCAAAAACTCCCCACCAGAGGCAAGGAGCCTCCTGGAGTCTTCACGTGGTTCCAACCAAGAGCAGCAGATACAACACAGCCATCACACAGCTCCAAGGCATAGATCTTGAATAACAATCACAGTCTCTTAAAGCCTAAAAGGATTCCACATAGAAGACCAAGTTTCCTAGACTTTGAACAAGTATCTGCTTTTAAGAGCAGATTCCACTAAGATTTATTGCAAAAATAAGAAAAAAAAATTGTATTTAAACAGAATCACAGAATCATCAAGGTTGGGAAAGGCCTCTGAGATCAAGTCCAACTCTTAACCAGCACCATGTACCACACACCCCACACACCTTCTGAGCACTCCCAGGGGCTGTGATTCCACCATTCCCCTACTCAGTCTGTCCCAATGCCTGACCAATCCTCTGGGGAAGGAATTTTTCCTCACATCCAACCTAAACTTCCCCCAGCACTTCCTCCCATCCTGTCACTTGTTATGTTTGGGACACAAGTATCACAGAGCCAGTGCAAGAGGCCTCCAAGCAGCTGGAGGCTGGAAATGTTTATCTGTTAACTCTGTTCCTTTGCTCTTTCCTACGCCTCTGGATCACCTCTGCATTGAAGACTTCCCAAAAGTCCCTTCCCTTGGGGCCCAAACTCTGGGGCAAGAAAATAAAAAGGAGTGCAAACAACTTCTGCAGAGTCAGCAGCGAGTTCTGGCACCTGAACCCATGGATTTGTTTTCTTTTGAGGAATTGGAGAGGAAGGAAGATGATCAGTGCCTCAGAAAATCAACACTGCCACAGCTGAATCTGTGGAGCATTGCTGATCCAAAGCAGCTCCAGCAATCCAAGGGCAGCTGCAGATGACACAGGAGCTTGGCTTGCAGATTTATTTGCCATTTCTGGACATTTCCAGGGATGTTTCCCCTTAGACAAAAGCTGCTGTGTAGGTGCAGTGCTTAGAAGAGTACCCAGTGCTCCACAGGACTCATCCCAAATTTCTGCCACCTTCCTCCAGCAAGGAATGCCACAGGGAACATCACTATGGGAGTCTTGGTCTCCCAAGAGGAGGGAAGGAGGAATCTCACTGCCCAGCACCAGGTCAACAGCTCAGTGTTTGGCCCCCTGCTAAAGAGAGATTCACCATTCTCTCCAGATCTCCTTTAAAACTGCTCCCAGCAGCAATTTTTTTATTTATTATCTGAATTAAAAGCAACAATAAGGACACACAGAGAACAACCCAACAGTTCTGCTGCAGCAGCCACCACAGTCCCAGTCCCCATCACTCCTGTGCTTCCCACAATGAGCTCTCAGTGCAAAAAGCCTTTTGTGCACCCACTCTTGTCCCCCTGGGACAGCATCAAACTCTCTGGGCACTGCCTGTTGGAACACTGGCTAAAAACACAGCTGGCTGTGGAGCAGATGCAGGTACAGCCTCACTGACAGGGATGCAGCAAGGACAGAGCTCAGATCACACCGGGTTAGGGTTTCATCATCTGTCAAGTCAGCAAACAGCAGCATTTCCAGGCAGCTCTCCAGTCAATAATCATTTCAGGGGATTACCTGCAATTCCTAACCACAGGCTGTGGAAAGGGCACAGAAAGGAGGCTTTTTTTCAGACTTCCATGCAAGAAGGTCCTTTACCACTGCCCAAGGGAAAGAGGCTCTCAATATCCTCCTCAGGCTTCTCCAGGCTTCTGCTTTATCCTGGAGCCCCAGGTTTCCATCACAAGTTCAGACTGTTAATTACTGTGTTTACACTGGGTGTTGGCCTTATCAACAGGATGACTGTCCTGGCTCTGCTGAAGCATGATATGATTCCTTAAAACAAGTTCTCATCAACTGTTGTTTCATCAGACCACGTGATTTCCACCTCACAAGAGGGGGCAGAACCCCCCAGCCTTGCCCAGTTCCCTCCATGAGCCATCCAAAGCTTGTCATGGAATATTCACCCAACTGCTTTTCCTTTTCCTCCCAGGCACAAATCACCCACAGCCCCCTGCAGGAAGCTCCTCTGATAAAAGCTGGAAGGACCTGGAAGTTCTTATCTGGAGTCTGGGGGATATTTTCCAAAAGAAACAGGTCACAGAGTCAGGTGGTTACTTACATCCTTAAGCCTGGAATATCCAATGGCTGATTATTCCTGCATGTGGCACATGGCATTGTTCAGTTCTAACTTAATTCACGTGCCCACAGTGAAGTCCAAGTGGAGAGATCAGCATCTCTCCCATGCTGCTCTGTCTAGGCCTGGTTTATGACAGATTTTTTCCTGGAAATGCTCCTGAATGACAAATCCAATCTTACCACTTGATGACTTCCAGGAATGGGGCAGCCACAGCTTCTTTGCACAACCTGTGCCCAGGGCCCAACCACTCTCTTGGGATTCTTGGCCATTGAAAAAATAAAATCAATTAAAAAATAAATCTTGTCTCCCCAGATGGATGCATTTGAAAAGGTTTGAGATCAGGCTGGTCACAAAAAGACCATTTTTTTTTTCCCCCCCCAAGGAAGAAACTGGCTCTCGCAAGAGGAGCCTGCATGAACTCAAGGGATGAAACCTGGAAAGTTGGTTAGACTTTGCAGTCCCATGTCTCTGGCATGGAATCACCGAGGTTGGAAAAGCCCTCCAGGGTCATGGAGGCATTAACCCAGCCCTGCCAAGTTCAAGGGTGAAGGAAGAAGCTGCTCTGACACTTAATTCCCTCCCATCAGCACTAAAACATCTGGTTTGGGCCACCCCGTGCTGAGGGTCCAGGCAGAAATTGCAAAGGAAAACAAGAGAGCTGAGCAGGACAAAGGAAGGCAAAGCAGAGAGAGGATCTGAGCCCATCCATCATCATCAGGAGAGTGCTTCCCACGATGGGGAGGAAGGGGAAGGAAGAGAGTCAGCCACGGGGAACAATTGCTCCAAGGAAGGGGAAGCAGCATTGTTTGAGAGATTTAACAGAAAAGCATATAAACCAATCCCCCATCCCTCAAAAAAAGGAAAGAAAAAACATTCCCAGAGTCTTTGGGAAGGCTCAGCTCCACCTTGACATCAACACCCCACTCGGAGCCAGAAGGGAAGAGAAGCTGCTTTGTTTGATTTTTTTCCCCCCCCAAGCTGCATTACCAGCCCTTTTCCCCAGGAAGGAAACCTTCCACACTCCCCTTCCCCTGCAATCTGCAAAGGCTGAGCCTGGCTCCTTATTCCAGCTCCCCAGGAGCCCTGACAGTGCAAGGAAACGGGAGCAAAAGGCAGCAGCTCCCCACTGGGCCAGGAACTCAAATCCTGGGGTAGCAGGACCTCTGCCAGCCTTGCAGGAGCTTCCATGGGAAAGCAAGCAGGCCCAAGACACCCCTTCCACTGAGAAAATCCCTCTCTTTCCAGCAGGGAAGACCTGAGGGGCAGGTGGGAGAGACAGGGCTGTGCACATCCTACATGGAAGTGATAAAACTCCTTGCTCCATCTCACTTGTCTCCAAGCTTCCCTGCTGTAACATGACTGCAGCTGAATTTTATTTCACTTAAGCCTTTCCCAAAATACCTCTGCTCCTCTGAGGGATTTCTTCCTCTCATCAGAAGCTTTGCAGAAATTAAATCCTATTAGTGCACAAGTCTCATGCAGTAACTGTGACATTCTGGGGATTTTCACTGGCAGGCTCAGCAAAAACCTTACCAGAGGAGAAGTCCTTCAAGTGCCAGACATCCAAGACATCTGAAGGCTCAAGGCTTCTTCTGTGCACAGGATTTAGTGCTCATCCCAAAGCTCCCCAGCCTTTCACTGCTGGATCTCAGCTCTGTGCTCTGCCCTGCCCAACCCCCAGCAGAGCAGCCTCCCCACCTTGGATCACTCTTGTCCCATCCCTGGAGGTGTCCAAGGCCAGGCTGGACAGGGCTTGGAGTAACCTGGACTAGAGTAAGTGTCCCTGCTCACAGCAGGGGGTGGCACTGGGTGATATCCAAGGTCCCTCCCACCAAAACCAGTCTGTGATTCCATGACTCCCAGGGCCTCAAAGTAGAGGATTTTAATGGATCTCAAATGCTGCAGGAGTTCTGCTCCAAGTTCTTCTTCACCTGCTTTTTTTAGTGCTGGAAACACCAAACCTTTGCACCTCTTCCCAAAGCAAAGGGGACACATCTGCTGATCATCAACAAGCACCATTATCTTTAAACCTTTCCCTGTTTGTACATCCACGTGTTTCAATGCTACAGCAGCAATACCAGGGCAGGCCCCACTCCTGCCTTCAGGACATCTCCTGACATGTTCCTAGAGATGCTCTGGAAATGGGATTTCCTCCAGCAGACCCCACTGAGCAGATTTATCTGAGAAGATTTGTCTGGGCTGTCCTGGCCCATCCAGGAGAGGGATGTGCCTGAAGCACGGATGTCACCCAGCACACTCCCCAGGTCTCAGGTTAGGGAGGCTGACAGCCAGACTCTGAAAGGCAAAGTCACTTCTCTGACATTCTCCCCCACTTCTTTCCCTGCAGCTTTCCCCTGGCATCTCCACAGAGCCACAGCCTGGTTTCCAGGGAACGTTTTCCACCCAAATGTTCAGGGAAGAAGCAGCAGCACGTGATTCAGCTCTGCCATCTGCTTTCCAAGGGGGCTTTCTCCTCTGAAAACTCACAGTTAAAAGCACCAACCAAACAAAAACCACCCCAAAACAACAAGGCCTCACTTCCTTAACCATAACAGGAAGCCCTGCAATAACTTTGGGAAGCAGGAGTCCTTAAAGGGCAGATATTTTCTGTAATTACCTGAGACATCTTTCTAGGCTTCATTAAGCACATCACAAATTTACTTTTGTCAATGGAAGTACATTTGGCATTTGAGCTAAAGATTAGGATCTCATTTCCTTCCTCTAAAGCAAAAGGCAAACATTAGCAAGGACTGCTGGGGTTAACCTTTAATTATTGCACAAGAAGCCCCAGCCCACAGCTCTAACAGGTTCTTCAGACCTCAGAGCCCCTGGCAGAGCCTGAAGGGGCTCCAGGAGAGCTGGAGAGGGGCTGGGGACAAGGGCTGGAGGGACAGGACACAGGGAATGGCTTCCCACTGCCAGAGGGCAGGGATGGATGGGATATTGGGAAGGAATTGTTCCCTGTGAGGGTGGGGCAGGCCCTGGCACAGGGTGCCCAGAGCAGCTGTGGCTGCCCCTGGATCCCTGGCAGTGCCCAAGGCCAGGTTGGACACTGGGGCTGGGAGCACCCTGGATCATGATGTGAGCTCATCTTCAAGGTCCCTTCCAGCCCAAACCATTCTGGTTCAAGATTTGCTCCCACCCCTAAGGGGAGAGCTTGGACCCCTAAGAAAAGGGCTGACACAGCCAGCTCAGGGACAGCCAGTGCTGAATTTAATCCCATCCCAACAGGAACTAAACCAGTTGCTAAATAAAACTGAGGCTTTGGGACAGGTTTGAGGGAGGCAAGTTTTGAAGCCAAGTGTTGTGCATGGAGAGTGAGCACATGACAGGGGAAGAGGGAACCTCAGGTCCCAAATCACACAGGAGCTGTGCCATCCCTTCTCCCAGAGAAGCCTCCAGCTATGGGATCTGTCACCAGGCCACCAGAAGATGCTTTATCACACCTTGCTTAGCACCCTCCCAAGAAGACAAAACACATCCAAGTGAGGTTTTTTTCCCAAGGCCAGGCTTCCCCAGGGTGGGAATAATCCCCTCTCCACAGAGCTCACTCCAGGCTGTGGCAGCACTGTACCTTTCCACTTCCCCTGCCAGTAAAATGGAGTTATTCTGGGCTCAGCACTGACACCAAGTCAAACTCCATCTGTTTCCACCAAGATAAAGATTCCTCTGAGTGCTGCCATGGCTCCCAGCTCAGCTCTCCCACAGCAGGAGCAGGGAGCTGTGTGATGCCAAAATTAGGGCCTGCTCTGCTCAGGGTTTATTCTGGGCTGAGTGCAAGGCAGTGTCTTTGTGCTTTTTTCAGTGCTCAGACCAGTGCTAGGCTCAGCAGCACTAAGTGGGGAGTCTGGAGTAAGCAGAAAAGCACAACCATGACAAGAAAAGCTCAGGAGATGGCTCTTTCCACATGGAAGTTCCACAAGTTGCAGCAGAGTCAGGGAAGCATCCCACCCACACGGTTTAATTCAGAGCTTGTTTTAAATTAAACTGTTAAAAAAAACCCCAAGAGGTGCAACAGCAGGATAGGAAAGCCAAGGCCACAGCAGCATTATCTTCACACCCAACAAGAAACAGGATGAAAAGCACTCAAGGACTGTCTGTGTTGCTGAAAGCAGAGAGGTTTCATGGAGTGCTGCTGAGCTGGAGGAGCAGAGAAAGCCCAGCAGCAGCACAGCAGGTGGGCAGGCAGGGAATCAGGAGTGGGATTTGCTCCAGCAATACAAATTCCAGCCATTGAGGCTTGGGTGAGAAATCCCTTTGTGCTGGGTCAATCAGGACAGCCAAGCCAAGGCTGCCCATGGCCAAAGCAGCAGCAGCAGGTCCAGGGCTCCCTGCAGAGTCACTGCACTGAGTGACAGCTGGGGTGTGACGTGTCACTGTCACAGCACCTTCCTCAGCCCTGCCTGTGTGGGAGGTTCTGCTGCACCCTCAGCTCTCTCAGAGCCCAAATAACCACTGACATTTCCAGAGATGCTGACAGCAGCCCCATTTGGGCAGCCACCCATCCATGCACTGCCTGTGGGCTGGGCAGAATCCTCACCTCTGCTCTGGAGCCAGGCTGGCAGGGCTGGGGGTGCTCACCTGGAGAGGAGAAGCTCCAGGGAGAGCTCAGAGCCCAAAGGGGCTCCAGGAGAGCTGGAGAGGGACTGGGGACAAGGGCTGGAGGGACAGGACACAGGGAATGGCTCACACTGGGCTGAGGTCAGGGTCTCACTGGACCAGCAGTGCAAAGTCCTGTCCTGCCAGAAGAACACAAGCCTGAGTGACACCCAGAGTTCTGCCACTGCTGTGCCCAGACTGGCACCAAATAAACTCAAAGCACAGGGATGCCCTTTGAGAGATGACAACTCAAGAGAAAACTTATTTTATTCCCACCTTTTAGACTGGATGGACTGAATACTTTGGGGACACTGGATATTCCCTCGGGGGTTGGACCCACCAGGCTTGGCCAGGGTAAGCCTCAAATGCTCTCCTGACAAACCATTTTTCACTTTATTCCGTGTTTTTTCCCCCAGAACAGCTGACAGGTTGTCCTAAGGAGACCCACGTTCAGTCTGCCAAAGCCCATTTTTGCCAGCAGTATTTCAGAAAGCTGAGAGATGCCTTTGGAAGCATCCCCCGTGCTGTTCCACCCCCAGAGGGAGGTGATTCCTGAGAACAAGCGGCTCTCCCGTGCTTAGCATCCCCCCTCAGGGGAAAGTGCCACTTCCACATGGAAAGCACGGAGCCGACACATCCCCTGCTGCCCTCCTCCCAAAATCACCCCCAGAGCCACCCCCGGAGGGGCTGGGGGGAGCAGCACAGGCGGGTTCAGCTGCCAGACACCTCCAGGTGCCCATGGCTCACAGGGAAAAGAGGCCAAAAATAGCTCAGACACCTCCAGCCAGCCCCACAAGACCGGGATTTCACTCCTGCCCTGCTTACCCACGGGATAAATGCCCCCTCCACGCCCCTCAATCACTACAAGCAGGGAGCTGAGTGGGTTTGGAGAGCTCTGTCACATTCCCAGGCCACCACGGCACACTCAGCCACCAGGATGAACAGAAACAAGGCTCAGGGAATGGGGTTTAGTTGCAGAACGCCCCAGGTGAGCATCCCAGGAGGTGGTGGAGCACTCCCTGGCTCACTGCTGCAGCAGCAGGACGATTTTCCCATTGCCACCTCACACCCCGGTGGTCCCAGAGATGCTCTGTGAGCCGGGATTGTTGCCTCAGGCTGAACTGGGCAGAGCCCTTTGCCAAACACCTCCCCCTGCAGAGCTCCCAGAGCTATTTTGGGCAGGCTGTGCCCAAAGCTGAAGGTGTTTCTGGTGTCTGCTTAACGTCCATCACGGCAGGGAAACAAATAATAAATATTCACAAAACAAGGGCTCATCCTTTGCCTTCTGCCCTGGAGCAGAACTGCTAGAAAGGAAAAGGGAAGGAGAAAAACTACTGCAGATTCCATTGTCCTATTCCATTTCTTCAGTGGGCCTGTGTCACTGCTGATGGCAGAGTGACATTAAGCTGAAGTTACAATTAAAACAGCAAAAATTATGTAGCAAAACCAGGCAAAGGCTCCCACCCAGCATTTTCCATCTCTCTCCCACCTCAGCCTGCAGCACCCCCCAAAAATCTCACAGCCAAAGGAGGTTGTATCAGAAGGCAAAGAGCAGCACCCACAAAGGTGGAATAATGGGAACAACCTCAGGTGAGAAATCCATCTCCATGTCTGCCTTTCTGAATTATCCACATGTTCACAGCCTCACCTTGCACCACTGAGGCACTGCCACATCCTTCATTTTGCAGTCCCTAGAAAATACACCTAATTTCCTTGGCCAAAACCACTGATACCTGCAAGGAAAAGAGGGATGATCCCAAATCTTTTCAATACCTGACACCTTTCCTTTCACAGTCATCATCAGAGCATCACCCTAAGTTATGTCACATTATCTGAGGACAAACATCCAACAAATTATTTCTTTGTGGTGCTCCAGTGGTTCTCCATTTAAAAGGCAGGATAAAAAGCTCAGCCCTTCCCTGTTCCCATGGAGAAACTGGAGGGAGAGGCACGAGCAAGAGCAAAATCCTCAGAGCTCCAGGAGGAGCATGGCAGACAGGTCTTCCTTGGATTTTTCATTGTTTTTGAGCTCTCTCAAAGCCAGACAAGTGGCAACCCCCCCCCCCTTTTTTTTTTTTCCTTTTGTAAAAGGCAAAATGAAAAGATCAGACTCTGCAGCTGGTTTCAGCTCTAGAGCAAGAAAAATATTGAAATATAGCCCTCATGTTGCATGGCAGGGAGAGGATTTATTCCTGCTGGGACACAGGACTTCCCCACAGGCTGCCTTCCCAAATTCCCAAGCCTCCCACCTGGCAGTGAGCCCTGGGGGGAATCCAGACACCTCAGCAGTCCCTGTCTATCCACTCACAGCAGAATTTATTCCCAAGCTCAGCCACTTGCAGCAATATTTATTTTTTTTAATACCAGCTCCAGAGCCCAGCCCTTGTTCTCGACAGCTCTGCCATTTAGCAAGCATTAAACCTGATGGGGCATGAGACAGAACAGGGTTTTCCTCACAGCCCTGGCCAAGAGCTGCCTCAGGAGAGCTGACAGCCACAGGTCTTCTAGGCAGTATTTATTTCATCCCTTTTCTTCACAGAAAAAAAACAAACAAAACCAAACAAAAAATCCCAACCAAACAAAAAACAAGAAAACAAAACAAACAAAAAACCCAAACAAAACAACAACAAACAAACAAGCAAACCCACAAAAACAAAGCCAATTTTGCAATTTTGCCTTTGATACCAAAGTCTTTTGGAATCAAACATATGGGATCAGTCACCAAATGTGGCCAATTTGGGAGCAAAATATCTCAGCAATGCTGAAACACAGCAGTAAGTTTTAGGATGGTCAGAGAAAAGCAAGACAGACTCCAGGCTGCCCCACAGCTGTATTTCCCTTCCAGCCTGAAGCAGAAAAGGCCCTTCTAAAAAGGAGGAATTGGGTCAGGGATCCAGTTTGCTGCTCTCCATGTTAAAAGTCACTGCAACCCCTTCCCTCCACAGGCTGGTTGGTGTTTCCTGACCCTGGTGGTTTTTAAACCAGAGAAATCTATCAGTGCCTCAAGCCTGAGGGGCTGGAGCTGCACGAAGCACCAAGGATGCTCCCCCTCCTCAGCTTTAGAGTCAATTCACATGTAACAATCAGCATATCAAGTCTGGGAGGAATCAGATGCCTTTGCTGCTGAGGCATTGGAATTGCATAGCCCCAGGAGCTCCTGTTCCCACTGATTTAAACTCTGGCTCTCTGGGATGAGGTTGCTCTGACAAAGCCCAGTCAGAAGCACCGGAGGCTGATAAACCCCATTAGCTGCTCACACAGCTGAGCAGCAGCAGCAGCTGTTAGCTGGAAAAATTGGGAACAATTTGGGAGCTCCACGGTCAGGCTGACCTTGGGCACAGCAGCAGGGAACAGCAAGCAGCATTTACTCCCACTTCTGTCCAAACCCATTTCCCCCAACAGCTCCAGCCACCTGCAGCACAGCCAGGGCTGATTTTTCCTCAGATTAAGCCCAGCTCAGGCAGCCCAAAGTCTGAAGTGTGGCTTTGAGAGGGACAGGACAGAGGAGAATGGTTTTAAATTGCCAGAGGGCAGGGAAAGCTGGGATATTGGGAAGGAATTGTTCCCTGGGAGGGTGGGCAGGCCCTGGCACAGGGTGCCCAGAGAAGCTGTGGCTGCCCCTGGATCCCTGGAAGTGTGCAAGGCCAAGCAATTCTCCACCACTTTACCCTTTGCAGCTTCAATCCAATGTTTTCCCACTCTTGCAGAGGTCAGAGCCCTGAAGGAGCACCAAGATGATGCAGGAAATCTGTGCTCCCTGCACTGGTGTTCAATGGCTGCACAAAAACTCCAGGATTCCCTTCTCCGAGCAAAGAGCAGCCCAGAGAGATGTTAAATCCCTAAATTTAACTCCCAGCATCATTAAGTTTGGAAAACACCTCTAAGATCTTCGAGTCCAACCAGCAAGCCACCTCTGCTGGGTCCAGCACTAAACCATGTCCCCAGGAGCCACAGCTACACCTCTTTTTGGAGGCTGAACACCTCCAGCCTGTTCAGCCCACGTGGAGAGCAGGCAGCACCTCACTCACCACACACAGAGCACACCACAGCCAGGCAGTGCCTTTCAGACACTCCACAAACCTTGATCCCAACATTTAAATTGAAAAAAAAATAAATAAAAAAGAAAAGCACACTGGAGAGGGACTTACAGAGCAGCAGCAGCACTCCCAGCACAATTCCTGGCTGGATGTTCTGTGCCAAGGGACCCAGGGCAGCCTCATCATCCCTGCAGCCCTGCTGATTCTCAGGTTTAATGGTGCTGATAAGGCCGAGCTGGAACAGCTCTTAGGCACTGCAGGTTTTATCTGTGGCACAGCACACTTGTTACAGACCCTCCCTTATCAGCACTGCAAATATCAGCCCAGATAAGGGGAGGCACAGAATGCCTGGGAAGGTGCAGAAGCTGGGGCAGGCACGCTGGGGTTTGACTCCTTTGGGACCTCGAGGTTCCCTGTTCCTCACCCCCACAGCTCCACAGCCAGACCCCAAACTGCTCCAGGAGAGGGGCAGAGCAGACTTCAAGCCAGTCCTTCCCATCTGTCCCTCCAGGGAACCCTGCAGATGAGCTGCAAAGTCCAGGGAAATAGGAGAAACCCATTATTTCCCCCGAGCTGGGAGAGGAGAAGCCAAGAGAGCAAAGTGATTTCCTCACGGGTCCAATACAGCTCAGCATAACCAATTACCCCAGAAATTTGGATTTAAGGACTCTCATGACAGAAGGGGTTTAACAGAGTGAGCTGACCCTTTCAGAATCACAGAGGACTCGAAAATTTAAGCTTATTGTGCTGTCAGAAGTGGATCTGTATCTGTTCATTACAGGGCAGCTCTAGAAGTCAGGAGACCAGGGTTAGAGCTTCCCAGCAAGCCCCCAGGCTCCCCCCCTGCCCCAGATTCCCACTGTAACCCTGGGCTGTTTATCACATCGAGATCAGCCCCAGGAGGGCTCTCCAGCCCAGCAGGAGCCTTGGCTTCCAGGTCAAATCCCATCTTGCCATGAACACGCCAAGCTTCTCCTGACACCTCTCACCAGCAGGGACCATCCAAAGGAGCCACCCCCTGCCCCAGGTGACACGGGGACAGGGCAGCAGCATCACTAAGGCAGAGATTCCCTTCACAGAACCACTGCAGGATGATTCTAGCCAGCCCCTGAGGCTCAGCAAAGCACAGGGCACAGCCTGAGCTCCACCTTAACCCCCTGTACCTCGCACCAGAGCTGAAAGCTGCCCAGGTACAAAGGCAGGGAAGGACAATCCCCTCCCACACTGCTCCTGCCCCTGCTTTCAGGGACAGCAGCTCCACCCCTCTAATCCCACCAGCAGCTCAATTCCTCTTGGCAAAGCAGAAGTGTCCCAGGAGCCCTGGCAGGGTTTGTGTTTTGGGGACACCACGCAGCTGAGTGACCTTGTGATGCACAAAGGTTTGTCCCTGCCAGCATCAGACACACCAGAGCACGTTTACTGCCACCACATGAACATCTACAGCTGTCTTCCACCACATTCCTTTAACAAACAGCTCTCCCAGAGCAGAAACCTGGGGATCCAAATCAATAAAAACCCCAAACAAACACGTTCCTAGGCAGAGGAGACTAGGAAATAGCCATAATAAGGGAAAGTATCTCCAGCCGAGCTGCCAACCTTGCACTTTAAATCAGGCTTTTAACGAGGGCTGCAAGCACTCTGTGCTTGGGTGATTAACTCACAGCTAAAGAGGAGCTGAGCTGCTTCATTCTGAAAGCAGATCCTGCCTCCAGGTTCCAGGCAGGAGCAGGAAAGCAGGAGATGATCTTGCAAGCTGTCAGCCACCACCAAATGATGCCAAAGCCTATGCAGGGAGGGGAAATCACCCCGAAAACAAGAGCCTGCCACCACTCTGTGTTCACAAAGCATCAAATGCAACGCAGCAAGTGGTGTGGGAGCTCCCAGTCCCCAGGGAAAAAGGAGACAGCAATATCTGTGTTTCTGGCAGGCATTCTGATAGCTAAGAGCTGGAGAACAGGGATTACAAATCCACTGTCCCAAGTGCAGAGCAATCCTTGATGATGAATGCAATTTGCATGTGAACAGGAACACATCTAAAAAGAGGTGTTTGAGAAGGTCTCACCTCTTGGCTTGAGGAACTCCAGGGCTCCCAAATGCACAGATCTCAAGGAGAGTTCAGGAACTCTTACTGTGCAGACCTCGAAGATCAACCATCCACAGTCATGGATGGAGAAATCCCAGCCCAAAAAGCTTGAGAGGAACAGAGCAAATCACACCCTGGACACCCAGAGCAGGACCCAGGAGCTGCCTCTTTGCTGGGTTTCAAACTGCAACAGGACTGACTGACAACTTAAAGTCTCACTGACAGGATTGCTGAATAATTCGTAAGCAGATTAATACCCAAACTCCCACAATACCTGCAAACAATCCCTGCTGAGCAGGAAACTGCCTACAAAACATCACCTTCCTGACAGCCTTGAGGAATTTATGGGGCTGCTTCATACAAGAAAGGAGAATTACAGAATTATCACAGAGAGGTTTGGGTTGGGAGTGGTCTTAAAATCATCTTTTTTTCCATGGGCAGGGATACCTTCCACTAGCCCAGGTTGCTCACAGTAGTTGGGAAGAGAGAGAGACACCCTGGATTTGAACAGACACTTCCCACCTTCTCCAGAAGAGCCTTTTTTCCCTTCTGAGAAAGGTCAAGGGGTGGCATGACTCTTTCCTACACCAACAGCTACGACACGCAGGAAATATTTTAATCCCAAGGAAAGCATTAATTACCTCTTGGCAAAAAAAATAAAAGCCAATCCAGGCAACACACACCCCCCCCAAATCCACCCAAATATCACAGAGTGACCTCAGCAGGGTGCTAAATCCCTGTAAACAAACCTAAGCCCTCTCCACCACCCCAGGGACTGGGTTTAAGCCATAACCTGGGAAGCCCCCAGCCCCATCCTGCCCTTTTGGCAGCACTGGGCACAACAAGAGGACCTGAGGCGTGACCTGGGACACAGATCCCAGTGTTGTCACCGTTCCCCAAGGTTTTACTCAGACAAGAGCCCTGCAGTCAGCACACTGGGGTTGGGATGGGGTCACACGCCAGGTCCCTCCCTCCTGGCAAGGTCCAGGGTGATTTCACAGGACAGACTTGAGCCTCAAATCCTCTCCAAGCTCTGAAGTGCCCTGCTCAGGATTAGCCCTGCTTCCCAAGAACCTTGTGGAACACCCTGAGCATCCCCTGTCACCTTCAGGTGCCAATCCCCATCTGCTCACCACGGGCTGGGACCAGCTCCAAGCCAGAAAATTGAATGCATTTTGTTCTGCTGCAGTTCTGCAGCAGGCAAGCAGAACACTGACTTGATTTTAGACTTGATTTATGATGAGGTGACTGTCAGCTCAAGAGATTCATCAATACAAGCTAAGTGGCCCAAATATAATCTCCTAGAGTGGCTCAGGAGAGCACGTGGACATTAAAGGGTACAACCAGTCCACTGCATCTTTTTAAAGGCTACACCCAAAAATACCTATTAGAGGAAACTCTGGGTTTCACCTTGGACTATTTCAGTCAGATACAAGCTGCTTTCCCTGGGCAAACGTGAGCCTGAAACTCAGCACAGCTAAAAACAGCCAAGGACCAGAATATTTATGCCCTGTGCATTTCACCTCGGGCTGGGGGAGGGACAAGTTTCATTTCACCTCAGCGAGGAGGAAAGGGAAGCAAAACACAGGGGCCAGACATTCATGAAGAGGTTTTACAAGCCGCAGCAGCATTTAAAATTAATAAATAAATAAAATTAAAGGCAAGCTGACATCTAAGGGGGAAAGCAGGAGATAAAAAGCTGCTTTGGCACAGCACCACGTGGTAACTCTGAAAGTGAAACAAATCCTTCTGAGCACTCCCAGACAAGAAGAGAATAAACTTACAGTCCATCACCTCCAAGCCCTCCAGGATCCAGCAGCCTGGAGCCCAAGCTGCTCATGGAAAGTGTGGCTCCAACCCACAGAGAGAGGTGCAGAGAGGGCAGGAGGAGCCAGGTTTGTCATGACTAAGGAATTACATTAAAACCAGTCCAGGCTCTTTCCAAGGAGGAGATTAGCCACCAGCAGGCTCTGCACAGATGGGGACAGAGCTGGTGCCCAGATCTGTGCAGCACCCCCAGGAAAGGTGCCATTTCCCCCTCTCCTATCCTCAGTTCACCCTTCATCCAGCAGGGAAAAAAAGGAAATAAATAAAAACAGATCAAGACACAAACTTCTTTTTAGTAAATCAACACACACAAAGAAACAGTCACAAAAAGAAACATTTTTCATTTTCATTTTTCATCATCAGGACTAATCCTGCCCAAAGACCAGGAGGACAAAAAACAAAGACAGAGCTCAATCCCAACCTGAAATGGATTCCAAATGTGGAAACATGGAATGCATGGAGGCACAGGCACAAAAAACTCCACAACTGCCACCCCAGAAGTTCACTTGTTTGAACACCCTTCAGGGGAACACTCTGTACCTTGAAACCACTCCTTGGCAGAAATCTTCTACAAATATTTAATTGCATATAAAAAATACAACTTTTCGTTGTTGTTGTTTGTCAGGCTATTGAGCAACGACAGACTATTGCACCAAATATTCAGGCAGTTGTCCTGCCAGTATCTGTGGGTACTTCTGGAGGAAGTGGGGAGAGCACAGTGGTTTGCTAAAGAGGAAAAAGCAGCAAAGCCAAACACCAATGTGCAGCTTTACTTTTTTTTTTTTTTAAAGTCAAGGCATGCATTAAAGTAGCTGTATCTAATCAGTGTTTATAGAGGGGCTGGCAGGCAAAAGCAACGGCCATAAAAGTCTTTTAAATCCCTTTTCCCAGCATCATGCTCAGAATGTTCCTGAAAAGGGCTGTGAAGCCCCGAGAGCAGAGCTGGAGGGGGAATGGTTGGTTTGGGAAGGAGGGAGGGGGATGAGGTGCCTGGGTCCTAAACCGCCCCCCGGTGCAGAACCCCCCCTGGACCGAGGTGGCAGCTCCGTGTGTTCCTAAGCAGGACAAGGAATGAGCTCCTTGGTGTGACACTGCCCTCTCCTGAGCGCAGGGGACTGCTCAGCCTCACAGCCGGCCCGGAGCGGGGATTTTGGGGAGCCCTGAGCAAACCTCCCGCAATAAATAGAGAAACTGAGACCCCACTCACCCCACGGCAGCTCCGGTTGGCAGCAGCAGCAGAGCCCACAGCAGCCGCAGCCTCCCCGCACCAGCAGCACTGGCTGGGGGTCGGGACAAGAGTGAAATAACCCCGTTTGAGCTCTTTGGAGCCTAATTAGCAGCGGCTGCAGCCTAATGAAGCCAAGTGGCTGCCAGGTGGATCCCATCTCTTGAGCTCAGAGGGTGGAACTGGATGAGCTTTAAGGTCCCTTCCAACCCAAACTACTCCACCAATACCAGTGTGAAGGTGCAAAAGCATCTCAGGGACAGGAGCACAAGCTCTGTGGGTGCCTCATGTCAAGAAAAAGGAGTTTAAAAGCAGCACTGCAGACTCCAGGGAAAGCATATTCCTACCCCACAATGTTTGTAGGGAATCTGCTCTCAGGAGGAGCCCTAAGTGCCCCTCCACGTCCAGCCCCACCATCAGTGACTGCCACACCTTCCCACACAAGCCCGGAGCTGCACCAGGAGCATTTCAAAGGTACAACCATTCCCTTTTATCTTCAGCCTCGCAAAGACTCAGAGAGGGAGTTAAAGGACAATATTCCCCCCAGGTGTGTCTGGTTAAAGGGCACCCAGACCTAACTTCCACCACCTGTGAGCATCAAAGTGCCTCTAACACAAATCAGGGTGAAGGAGCCACCTGCTCCCTGCATCTTTAACCTCCACCCACACCACCGACTTGCACCTGTGAGTTACTCCAACCCACACCTTAAAAACATTTAAAAAGCTACAAAACACCCTCCTCCCCATAAATATACTGGGTTTGGCAGGGTGATTTTAAGGCAATTACCTGAGATCAAATAGACCTGGGTGAAAGTAGAACAAAGGGCTGTCCCCTCACAGCTGGTTCTGTCTCTCCTTATAACCCTCCTGGTTTATAAAGCAATTTGTTGCCTTGCTAAAAACCAAACCCTTTATCATTAATTCCGAGCCAGCAGTTTCTGAATCTACAACCTGACATGGCATCAATTGATCCCACCAAGGCTCATTTTCCTTCCAAGGCAAACGCCAGTCGTGCTCTGCTGAATTCATCGCAGGGAAAAGTGTAACAAGCAGAACACGCTCCTTTAATAAAAGAAGTACAGCTCGACAGAGACACCCACTCTAAAATTAACTCTGCCATCAAAGCAGAGCTTGTATTTGCCTCTGAAGAAGCGCCTCCCAAATCACAGAGAAATATTCTGCAGCTCCACATGGCTGTGGTAGCAGCGTGAAGATGCTTCAAAGCTTGGCGGAGGAGAGCATGTTAAAATAACAGGCTTGAAGGAGTCGGGATGCATCACTGCTCAGGTGGATAGAGGCTGGCTAATGAATTAATGGCCCATTTTCCATAGCAATCTGATGAGGGAAATGGACATGCCAGCCAAAAGGCAAGGCAGGAAATCCATTTACCTCAGCTTTTCCCCGGCCACACCTGCCAAGTGCAAGCTGGTGATTTATGAGGGGGTAAGAAGGGACAAGGCTGTTATCCTGCGTGGCTGGGTGATCCAAACCCCAAAAAACTCTTTTAAGAAACAGCACCACTCTGACTTGTACTCGCTGATCAGCAGCAATCTAAATTTCCTGGCAGCTGGAGCATCCCGAGGAGACTCCGGCACCCGAACGCCGCGCTTGGATTTCACGTTCTCCGTGCACAGTGTAACTTTCAAATGGAGAAAAATCTGTACGGGCTCCTTCCCACCGGGACAAAGAGCCAGCAAAGAGAACCACAATTCATTCTTTTTTAAAATTTCACATGCAGCACGGCTATGCCTGTTGCTGTCATCTCTCCCTAATCCCTCTCCAACCCCAAAATAACCCTTAAGCCAACACGATTACACGTTACAAGAGTGGCTGGAAGGACCCACCCCTAAGATCCCAAAGCACGGCAAGTTCGACGCAGCCAGGTTTTTCCTGGCTGGAGAATCCCCATTTCCATCTCGCCAGGGGTGAAATTTCACAGCTTCCACCCCAGGAATTGCTCCAGCAGCCCTTTTCCAGAGCAATGCTCACATGCCGACTGCAACTCCTCAGTGCCCAGTTTTCCGGGCGGGGAACAGACAGGACGTGGGTGAGGGCTTCAATAAAACAGCAACAAGACGATTTTCTTCCTCTCTTTTTCCTGAATTACTCTTTTTTTGAATTAGTTTCTTTGCCAAGCATCAAGACAAAGTGACACCCTCTTCCATTCACCTTTTTTCCCCCTCTCTGCTCAGTGCTCGATGGAAATTTGGGGTCTTTAACAGAGGCTTTGCTGCCGGGGAATGTCGCCAAGAGCCATCCAGGACGTCCCTGAGCATCCTCAGGGAGCTGGATGGGCACTGAGTGCTCCTCCAGCTGGACCAGCAACAATAAATAAATCCCTCTTGGGATTGTGCTGCTTCAGGATTTTACAGCTCCGGACAACAGCGGTGTGAAGCCCTGGAACCGCGGGACACTGCAGATGCCATTATTTTATATCAAAATGAAGCGTTCCCTGTTACACAAGCAGGGCTCGAAGGGGAAAAGCCGTGTCCAGAACCACACCCGGCCACTTTGGGGCTCTCACAGACCAGAGGGGGCACCCCGGGACCTGTCCCCAGGTGGGTGCCCACCCACGTTCCCCCAGCACCGGGAGCACCCGGTCACATCCCCAACTTTGCCTGGGATGCTCGCGGCCAGGTGAGCCACCCGTGGGGAGGGAGGCACACAGGGCAGAGAAACACCTTTCGGGGAGGGGAAAGAAACACCTTTTGGGGCAAAGGAAGGCGGCTTCGGACAGCGGAGCACCTTCTAGGGGTGCAGCCCGGCACCGCTGTCCCACCCGCAGCAGTTCAAGCATCAGCCCCGGGCAGCCCCCAGCCCACCCAGCGCGCCCCTTCCCTTTACCTGCTGCCGCCGGGAAATCCGCCAGGTTCCCGAGCCCCGGGGAAGGGGAAGGCCGGCCCCGGCGGCAGGGCTGTGCCAGGGCCGGCAGGGAAGGGAGCAGGGACGGCGCTGGCACGGCCGCAGCCCCGTCCCCGCAGCCCGGCTCGGCTCGGCTCGGGAGCGGGGCGGGCGCTGGGCCGGGCGGCTCCGCCCCGGGCAGCGCGGGAGGAGCAGAGGGACGAGAGGAGGAGGAGGAGGAGGAGAAGAAAAGGAAGCTGCAGCCAGCCGTGGGGAGCTGTTCTCGTTGGGGTGTCCCCCGGCTGCGAGCAAACCCCCCGAGGGTTCTGCTTTGGGGGGCGAAGGGAAAGGCTGGGGCAGCCCTGGGCTGGGGAGTGCTCGGCACTGTGCCGGGGGGTTTGGGAATTCCGAGCCCCTGCAGGGCAGCGAGCACCTGGGAATCACACAATGGCCTGGGGGGGGGGTAAGGGACCTTAAGGATCATCGCATTCCAGCCCCGCTTTCCACATTCCCGGGTTGCTCCAAGCCCCGTCCAGCCCGGACACTGCCAGGGGTCCAGGGGCAGGCACAGCCTGTGGTGGGAGGGATGGTTTGTGTTCCCACCTGCGTGGATAGAGGTGGATGAAAAGGGTCCAGTGCAGGTTTGGGCTTTGCAGCCTCCTGATTTCTCCACCCCTTTCCAACTCAGCCTTCATTTTTTCTACCCCCTTTACCACCTGCACCTGGTCCTGCCTTAGATCCTGAGCTCCCAAGTGTGCAGGTGGACCTGATCTCCACACTGAGGCCATCCTGGTGTGGGGTCCTCGAGCTGTAGCATTCTGGGGGAAGGCTGAGCGTTTTGTTGGACCTACACCATGCTCAGGACTTGTTTTCCTCACACTGCAGCAGCAGAAGTTATTTGGGTTGAGAAGGATGCCCAGGCCTGCCCAGCACTATGGCCAAAATTCAGCTGTGTCCTGGCTGTGAATTCTTTGCCCTTCTTCATGCAAGGTGACAAAACACTTGGCTGACAGCAATAGATTCGATTTTTTTCATGCAAATTGGCCATTTTCCACTTTTTTTTTTTTGCCCAGCCCTGAAGCAGAGACTGATCCAAGCAGTGCAAAAGGAAGGGATGTGCTGTCAAAATAACAAGCAAGCACAAGCCAAATGCCAGACTCCTCTTTACTGAGGCAGACTAAGCTGAGAGAGGTCGCTGGCAACTGGCTCTTTTCGTAGGAGAAGCAGAAATAATCCTGCAGTAGGGAAAGGCTGGAGGTGAAAAATCAGAGTTTAGAGGCTGATCCAAGCAATGAGCAGCACAGCAGAGGAGCTGTGGGGCTGAGGTACAGGCAGCTGTCCTGGCAGCCCTTTGCCAAGTGCTTCTCCTTCCAGCCCTGCTGACAGGAGACATTTCAGAATCTCAAGCCCGAGAGCTGTGATTACCTTAAATCCTGATGAAAATCTGTCCTGTGGGAGCATTTTATTTGCTGCCTTGTTGTGAGTCCAGGGCAGAGCTTTAGGATGTTTTCCTGCAGGTTTGGGGGTGGATGTGCAGGAGGGGACGGGACAGATGCAGATATTTCAAGGCACATAACAAAGTCTGGTGCCTTTGCCAAACTTTAAACATCCTTGGTCTCGTGCCTAAGCATTGCCTTTTAACCTCAGCAGAAAGAGTTCAGCCTTTCGTAAGATCAAGGGAAAAAATACTTTTTTCTGGCACCAAGAGGAAATAAATACTCTTCAAACTCGTGGGGTTCCAGAAATCCTGCAAATGCTCCCAGCACCAGCCAGTCAGTTCTTTACAGCATCCATTTGCTGAGGAAAATGCCTCTGAAAAGACACAGAGTTTGCACATTTTCAGAATATTTCCGTGACTTGGCCGGTTGAATCTGACACAGGATCCTGCCAGGATGCAGGGCTGGGGAGGGATTTGTTCTCCAGCCACTCCAAGCAGCTGTGAGGACAGCAGAGATGAGCACAAGGACCATCTCAGCCCCCTGAAAGCAGCACTTTGGCTGCTAAGGGCCGTGCAACGTCAAAGAAAAGTCACTGAAGGAAATTCCCCATCCATTTCCATGCAGCCTCTAGGAAAACAGATGCAATTATGGCCAGGGAAGATTGGTTTCAGATTTATAAGCTCCTTGTCCCGTGCTGAGAGCCTTGAATGCTCAAAGCTACTTTAAATATCTCCCCTTGGCATGGGAGGGATTGCTGCTGTGCTCATTCCTCACATTTCCAGCCAGCTTCACTTCCAAAGGATGCAGCTCTAAAGGCCTCCTGAAGCCCTCTGGACCTTGGTGACACTCCCTGTGTGTGATTCCCTTTTTAAGCTGCCCCTTTAGGACCTGGCTCAGCTCTAAACTGGGGCTGACTTTCGGGATTTCACGCCACATCCTGAAAGCGTTTTGTTACGTGCTGGTGGAAGGGAAAATTCCTCCAGAAGGGACATTTTTTTGTTTCCTGGCAGGGAAACACGAGGCTGGCAGCTCAGAAGGGCATCAAGGCAAAGTCTCAGAGGAGTCTTTGCTGGGATGGATGGTCAGGGAGATGATGCACTTTCCTACAAGAGTGGGATCAGGAGGAATGGCCTGATTAATCCTTAAACTCAGCACCAGCCTCCTCCAAGAAAAGGTGCTGTTCCATCCCCTCTGTAGGCAGAAAAAAGCCCTTTTTCCTCCTCCCAGGCTCACTTGAGGGGAAGTCTTTGCTGGAGAAACACCTTCCTGAGCAGTCCAGATGACCCAGGCATGGCCTTGGACACTGCCAGGGATCCAGGGGCAGCCACAGCTGCTCTGGGCAACTTCTGCCAGGGCCTCCCCACCCTCCCAGGGAACAATTCCTCCCCAATATCCCATCTAATCCTGCCCTCTGGCAGTGGGGAGCCATTCCCTGTGTCCTGACCCTCCAGCCCTTGTCCCAAGTCCCTTTCCAGCTGTCTTGGAGCCCTTTTAGGCCCTGCAAGGGGCTCTGAGCTCTCCCTGGAGCCTTCTCAGAGATGTCAGAGCATGTTGGATGTTCCCTTTTCTGCATTTACTGCTGCACTCAGGGGCAAAACAAGGCAGGGTGAGGTGACAGCACAGCAGATTCCCCCCTGGCTTTTTGGGACAGAGCAAGGAACCCCTGCTCAGCTGCCAGTGCAGTGCTGCCACATCTGGATGGTGGACACTGAGCAAGGCTGGGAGATTCCAACATCTCGGTTTTGCAGAGAGAAAATAAAGGCTGAAGCAAGCCAGGCTGGATTTAAGTGGGGGATATCTGGCAGGAGAGGAGCCGTGCCCGTGGCTCTGCCCGTGCAGAGGAGCTGAGGGAGGCAAATCCCGGCTGTGGCTGCCCCGGAGCATCCGAGCAGCCCGGGCAGGGGAAGGAAGCGTGCAGAGGGACACCCCATTGTTCTGCCCACTCCAGCTCTCGGGGAATGCAGGGCAAACAGGAGGGAGCTCGGCGCTTTCCTGTGTTTGTGCTGCGAATATTTTCATTAAGGTCCTTTTTCCTACCTCTTTCTCCGAGGCCTTTGTGCCTCTCTTAAGTGCGAGGAGGGTGTTGATTGTAAGCGTCCCCTCAGGCATAATTATTTTACCATAATAGCATTTACAGGGAGGGCTTGCAGAGCCGTTTTCCTGTTACATCCTCTGTATTTCAACCTCTCTTTTGATTTTTTTGCCTCCTCAAGCTGCCCCAAGAAGCCCTTGCAAGGTCTCCATCCCTGCAGCAGAGCCGTGGTGAACTGGAGAGCCTGAAGAGATCGCTGAGGGGGAAAATGAGAATATTTGGTGTTACCCAGCAACTGGAGATGAAGATATCTTTTGCCCACCAAGTCAGGAAACTGTTTGCACAAGAGCTTTGTTTGCCTGCTCTGGGGACTTAACCAGCAACCCCTTCCAGGGGACAAGAGGGATGTACATCAACAGGAGGAGTCACTGGCAGGGATTATTGGAGCAGGTAAATCTGGTCCCTGCCACCCTCAGCATCCCCTGATGACTGCACTGGAGTCTTGCAGTGTGGGGGAGGAAATAGGGATGGCTCAGTCATAAAAACAACAGGTAAATAAATACAAAATGAATACAATAAATATAAAATTGGGCAGCTCTGGAGGAGCCAGGAGCAGTTTTTGTGGTGATGGTGACAAGGTGAAGAATGTTTGTCTCCATGGAAGTTTCTCAGGATGAAGAGCACCCTGTGCCCTCCTGTCCCTCTGAAGCCCAAAGGATGTTCCCTTGTATCATTGTCTTGGGCAGACAACTCCTGGACTGGCCCCACAGCCCTTCCAAGGGGTGGAGAAACATGGATCTGCTCAGTTCATCCAGAGCCCTCTGGACAGAGGGCAGCTGGGCAGTGTCCTGACAAGGACAGCCCCTGCCACAGAGGGTCCCCCAGTTGAGCTGGTAGCAAAACTTAGTCCCGTGTCCCAAGCTTGTGACCTTTTATTTGCTGGCATTTTTTTCCCCACAGTTAATGCACAATTGGAAGAAATAAAACCATCCATAACCTCCAGCTCTCAGTATCAAGCTTAGGGTGAACACAAGTCTCCTGTGGAAAAAAGAACACAACAACACAGTGAAAAAGTTGTGTTGATGTGGCACTTCCCAACATGGTTCAGGGGATTTGGTCAAACTTGATGATCTTGGAGGTCTTTTCCAGCCTTAGTGACTCCATGATTCCAGATATATTGGGAGAACTTCAGGGCATGTAAGCAAAGCCATCTTTGAACTAACTGGTTTTAAATTAAACTTTGTTTAACAGCATTTTCTAGTGCAGTCCACTTAATAAACAAATGCAGCTGAAACAGCAAGGAAGGAAATGTATTTGTCATTCTGTGGGGCAAGACTTCCCTGCCCTCTGAGAAGGAGCTTTATCAAAAAGTGCTTCTGATAACATCTGACCAGAAGAGTCAGAGAGGGTGTGAAGCAAGGCCAAAGCCCACTTGTATCAAAATCCCAGTGGGTTTTGCTGGAGGAGCTCCCATCACATCCACCCTGGCAAGCAAATCCCAGCGCTCTCCCAGGAGCCGCTCGCAGGCTGCCCCGTGCACACAGAGCTGCTTTGTTCCCTCTGCTCCCTGCCCACCCAGCCCTCTCCTCTCCAGCAGCACATCAATCAGTGCCTTTTGGCTGAGGCCTTTGTTCTGTGCCTGCTCAGGAAGGTCTGGGCTCATGGATCACATTCCTGGTGCCAGCACGGGATGATCTTTATTGACAAACCCGTCATCGATCCGGCTCCCTCCAGGAGGACTTTCACCTGCTCCAGCTCTGGCCACGTTATGGATTTGCAGGTGATGTTTGGATACAAACACAGATAGGCTCACAATCCAACCCTTCAGGGATGTGCCCTGCTCCAGTTAATATTAAACACCTTTGGAGATATCTCTGCATTTCTCCAGGCCGGGAGGAACCTGCTGCATTCTTCTCATAGCTCCTCTGCAGGTACTGAAATAAAAGCCCTGATCTGGATCCCTGAACAAAGCCTCTGTTATTCAGCCAGGCCAGGGGGAGCATCAGTTTTCTGACCCCCTCCATCCCGGAGTTGTGGGGTTTGACCCCATCACAGGGGATGAAAAGCCCATCCCAGCCTCAGCTCAGCCTGCCTGGGATGGAGCGTGTGTGCACAAACACTGCTGAAATTAAACCCTCAGAGTTCACAACCTCACCGTCTTAAAAACGTTATGTGAATCCATTTCCCTCTATTTCCAATACAACAACAGCAATTTTTCTTCCTGTCACAATGTAATGTTGTTCTACGTGATGCTGTTCCAGCAGTTTATATAAATTTCTACAAATTTAATCTGTAAATTGCTTTTTGATGGGTGAAGCACAGCACCTGCCTTCAGCTTTCCAAGCATCAGTAACTGTGCACAAACAGCCTTCTCTGTTAAAGCCAGAGTGGCATTTTGGGGTATATTTGGCCCAGGAGGGATTTGTTGAAAGATCTTGGAAAGATGAGTCCTCCTTTCACACCACCAGCTTTTGGGTGAGCACCTTACAATAGCCATGGATTCAGAGATTCATGGAATATTCTGAGAGCAGCCAGGAATATTCTGTTCCCAGCCTGTGGTCAGAGCAGGGCTGGGCAAAGCAGCACCAGAACATCCCACATTCCTGGGATGGGAGCGTGGGCTGCACCCCTGGCTGCAGGGCCAAGCCCGTGTCTGGAGGATGGATTTTTCCAGCCTCAAAGATGGAAAGCATTTTGCCTTCATCTGCTGCAGTACCAAATCCACCAGTGATGGTTTGTGCCAGCCCCAGGGGGAAGGAAGGAGCAGCATCCTTCACTCCACGCAGCTCATGCTGGGCTCCATGGAGGAGAGCTGAGGATTAACTCAGTCCTGGGAGAGTACAGGAACTGGGGGGACAAGCAGGAGGGCAGGGGGAGCAAGGCCTCAATGTCTTGCCCTCCTTTCTCCAAATGAATCCAAACCACCTCCCAGGCCAGGCCTGGATCCCTTTGAAGATGTCAAGGCCCACACAAAAATCCTTCATCCAGCCAGGTTTGGGAAAGCCCCAAAAATGCTCCTTTGGGCCCATTTCAGTCCAGCTCTTGGACCCCAGGCCAGGGCTGTGCTGCCATCCAGGAGGCTTCACAGCCCAGAACCTGTTGGGCTCGTCTTGCTCCCAGCTTCCTGCTCAACCTGCCAGGAGATTTCAGGCAGGCACCCTCCTCAGCTGCATGGAGAGAGCAGAGAAACACTTCCAGCCTTTCCTCCCGGGGCCAGACCTGCCCTGGATTCTGCAGGCTTCACCTTGAGCTTCCTCTCCTCTTCCTGGCCTTCTCCCTGCTCCAAATCTCTCTGGAGTTTCTGATGCTGCAAATGCACCTCTTCATCCTCCAGTTGCCAACCCAGCCCAGAAGTTGCATTTCCCACCCCAAAACCTCAGCTGGGGTCAAGGTCCACCCCAGAAATCACCTCATTCTTCGACACCGTGACGGGATCGGCACCAACCCCCTGATTTCCAGCAGCACAGCAGAGGCAGAGCCAGGGAATCTCCACTCCTCGGGGCAGATTTCCCCTCCTGGGTTGTGGGACAGGCAGGAGAGGCCTCGAGATGTTTGCTTTGACCCTGAGGTGACTTCTGGGGTGCAAAGGCCACCACCAAGACACTTGCAGTGTTTACCCTCGGAGCCCAGCAGCCACCAGCAAGCTGTGCTGGGCACCGGGGCTGTAATGAGGAGAGCAAACATTATCCTCCATAGGTGTCATGAGCTGCTGCTGCTTTGAACTGCTGGGAGAAAAGCCTCCTTAAATAGTTGGGATTCCTCCCACCAGCACAGGGATGAGAGGAATAATATTTGGGAGAGGAACACACCCCGAGTGACGGCGTCTGTGTGAGGGTGGGAAGCAGAGAGCAGCCGGCATCTCCCGGCCACAGATGGTTCCCATCAAGAGGAATTTTTTTCTTGTTAATCCCAAAACAAGCTTGGGATGTATTTTTATTTCAGTGTTAAGAGGAGAAAAAAAGAAAGTCTGACATGACCCCCTGTTTTTCTGGCCTCACTCCCTGCTCAGCCTCTGCTATGAGCAAGCACAGAAAATTTAGCTCATGTGAGAACAAAAAATCCTGGGGTGGTTCTTCCAGCTCTTCTTGACCTGGGAATTTACTCCATTCAAGCTGGAAATGGAGGTTAAAATCCAAAGCCTGAGTGTGGATTTGAAGTATCCTGTGCTGTTCTCTGGGTTGTTCATCAAGGCACAGAGGACATGCAGGTGCCTGTGGGGGTGTCAGCAAGGGTGTCCACTCTCCCCTTTAAACCTCAAACCTGCTTTGAGCACCAGGGATGGACTCCTGAGCCAATCCACTCCCAAAGCCATCACATCAGTCCAGGAACATCTCTAGCTCAAAAGAAACCCCCAAATAGTGATAAAAATTGCCATCAGTGGGAGGACTGGGAATTCATTCTACTCAAAAGGCATCCCAAAAGCCCTGCTTTGAGGACTTGCCTGGCATGTTTGGATGCCATGGTTCCACAAACTTGCTCTGAGGGAGCTGCCAAGAGGACCCCTTGGCATATCCCAGGGAGTTTCCAAGGAGAGCCATGGCTTGGGGATGTGGGACCCCTCCCAAACAATCAGCTGTGGGCCATCTGAAAGGATTCACATGGAAGCAGGGCCAGGAAATAACTTCTTCTCATGGAGTGACACTTCTGGTCCATGGTGGTGGCCCTGCTGAAAGCAACCCTACAAGGTGGTGACCTCCCAATGGGAATTTTCTTTCAGATAGAACTTCCTGGGCTATTTACACCCCCAGCTGACACTGGGCATCCCCCTCTCCTCTCTGGCAACTCCCTGGAGTGACTCAGTGACTCGGGAAGTGCAAACACTGACTCATCCCAACCTCCCAGGAGCACTGAGCTTCCCACACGCTCCAAGACAGGGTGGTGGGAGAAGGGAAAGGCTCCACTGGGCCTCCCCCCTGCCCTGAGGGAGGATTGCAGATGCATCAGCAAGCTGGGGCACTCAGGGCAGGCTGGGGCAGCCAAGGACCCTCTGGACAGGGATGCAGAGATAAGGGGAGTGTGGGAGCTGCTGCCCAGTATGGTGAAAATGGATTGGGAGCTGTCCTCCAGGATGTGCTCTTCAGGCTCAGGATTGGTTTAGGAAGAAGGGTTTGAAGAGGAAGAGGATTGGGAAATGCAGGGTTGGTGTCTTGGCAGCTGCAAAGGGTGGTGGCACTTGCAAAGTCAGCTTGGCTGCACAGATCCTGGTTCTCATCAGGACGTGATTATTCCATACAAGGATAAAAATATGTGGTTCCTGCAGCAAACAGCACCACTGAAAAAGCTGCCAAGCTCTCAGGTCTGTGACCACCCACTGCAAATCCTGCTGGAAAACTGTGGAGGAACCTGGAGCTGCTCGCCAGGGATGAGGTGGACGGTTCCCCTGGAGATCTGAAATTTAAATGGACACTCAGATCCAGAACTGCTCATCCTAAAAAAGCTGTTTCCTCATGCCATTGCACACTGTGGGGGACAAAGCTCCCTGACCTGTTTTGTGTGTGAGGCAGAGCACCACATTTGGCATTTCTCCTCCCTTAGCCCTGGGAAATGGTCGAGTCCAACCCCTGGCCTTGCACAGACACCCCAAAATCCCACCCTGGGCACCCCTGGCAGTGCTGCCCAAACACTCCTGGAGCTCTGGCAGCCTCGGGGCTGTGCCCATTCCCTGGGCAGTGCCAGCACCCTCTGGGGGAAGAACCTTTTCCTAAATCCAACCTAAACCTGCCCTGGCACAGCTCCAGCCCTTCCCTGGGTCCTGTCAGATACCAGGATCCTTTCCTTGCTGTTCCAAGGGGGCAGGATGGAGCTGGGACAGATCTCCAGGTGCCACCTGAGAAACACAGGGCTCCTGAGTGTTTTCCCTTCACAGCAGAAGCAGAAGGGATGTGAGATGTGACATCCCTGCCCATCGCTGGCCATTAAAGATTACAGCCCAGCCAGGCCAGAAGGATTGTAGGAGTCAATCCCATTTAAGCCTTTCTATTTAAAGGAATAAACTACCTAGGGAAAAAAGCAGCCTAAGATTAGAAACTCACAGGATTTCCTCAAATTCCAGCCATCAGCCCCAGATTCAGCCCAAGGGGGTGGTTGTTATTCTCCCAGAGCATGAATCCTGCACCCCAGCAAAGTTAAGTTTGGATTATGCTGTGCAGCTCCATCACAGGCCCAAAAGCCACACTCAAAGCTGGTTTAGTGCTGCTCCCTCTCTGCCTAAACCACCTCCAGTATTCCTTGATTTAAAATAGTTTGTTAGGCAGGAGAGGTTTGGCTATTTGCACAAGCAGGGGATGCTTCCTGCAAATTTCATATTGCTCAGGAGGATGCTCCTGTGCAGGAGAATCTTTCAGAAAATTTAATGCTAAGCAGGGTAGGAAGCAAAAATAAATATTTTTCCTTTTTCTTGTTTTGGGTAGGAAAAAAACTCAAAGACCACCCAGTTCCACCCCTGCCATGGGCAGGGGCACCTTCCACTATCCCAGGTTGCTCCAAGTCCTGTCCAGCCTGGTCTTGGACACTTCCAGGGATCCAGGGGCAGCCACAGCTGCTCTGGGCACCCTGTGCCAGGGCCTCACCTGCCTTACAGGGAGGAATCCTTGCCATTATCTAATCTAAAATCTCTCCCCTCAGTTTAAAATGACACAAAGGATGTGGGCAAACCAGACAAAGTCAGCCTATGCTTTGTGCCTCACCAGCCAGGAACTGGGAAGTCACTGGGATCTGATAGCTGCCTCTGCTGCTTCTCCCTAAGCTGGATGAAACTCCAGCCTAATTTACCTTAAAGCAGGAAAATACAAAGCCTGCTTTAAGGTATGAGGGATCCCTTCTGCCCCAGCACCACAGCAGGATGGGAGCAGTTGCTTTTTCCAGGCATAGCACGCGGGGCTGACTCATTCCTGGCAGGAATTTCCCTCTCCCCCATCCCCTCCTGCCCCTCTCTCTGCCTGGAGATTTTCCCCCAACAACAGCAAGGGGTGAGGGCAGCTTCAGATCAGCCAAGAAGCAGAGACCTTCCCTGAATCCCTGACATTTCAGCTGGCAGCAGCTGTGCAGGGACGTGTCCAAGAGGCCCCCACTCCCTCCCAGCTGTGTTTTGGGAAGGAGGGGAGGGGAATTCTGGAATACTGGGCAGAGCTGCCCCATCACGAGGGTGGGGAGACATCTCATGTGCCACTTGTCCCTGTGGTGGCCTCGAGGTGCAACCAGGGCTGGGCAGGGCACGTGAGGGAGCTCAGCCCTCCCAGGAAACCTCAGATCAGCTGCATGTGCACAAACAGGTCCAGCAGGAGCCAGCCAGGGATGACCACACAGCCAGGTAGCCCATGACTCACGGGATAACCATCTGCTGAAGCTGCAATCACTCACTTTCCACCTCCTGTTCTCCTCTAGGCCAAGTGGCAAAGCCACAGGGGCAGAAGGTGCCCCTTGCCATGGCCACCAAGCATAGCCTGGTCCCACAGCCCACAGCAGCAGGAGCTGCCAGGGCTGCTGCTGTGACAGGAGACCTTAGCTCAGCTCCACACCACTGCAAGGGATCCAGCCCTGTGGGATTTAGTAGGTCCAGGGTAGCCTTGGGACCACACCTCAGTTTCTCAAGGTACAGGACCTGGAATGAGATCTTGGGAAGCTGGAGGTGGAAGGAAAGAGTCCAGAGGAGGACCTGATTTTCAGCAAAATAACAGAGAATCACAGAATCAAAGACTGGTTTGGGTTGAAGGGACCGTAAAGCTCATCCAGTTTCACTCCCTGCTATGGGCAGGGACATCTTCCACTGTCCCAGGCTGCTCCAAACCCCATCCAGCCTGGCCTTGGAACTTCCAGGATCCAGGGGCAGCCACAGCTTCTCTGGGCACCCTGTGCCAGGGCCTCACCACCCTTCACAGCCAAGAATTCCTTCCCAATATCCCATCTAAATCCACCCTGGTTTGGTTCATAACCTCATCCTACAACTGCTTACCCTGACAGATGCAGCAGCTCAGGATACAGGAAGGGCAGAGATGTGCCCCCCTCTCCAGGTGTGCTTTTCCTTCACCAGTTATCCCAAACACACCAAGTCTCCCTTTTTTTCCCCCCCACTCTGGGCAGCCACAGCTTGGACATCAGTGGAAAATGATTCCTTGAATGAGTGTGGCTGGATCAGCTGACTGGGCTGGCTGCAGCAAATCTCGTGGTCACACAGCTCTAAATGTGCAGCAGTGTCTGCCTAAGCCTTTCCGTTTATAGGGTGGAGAGGGGAGCTGGCAGTGCAGAAATAAATCCTTTGGAGGCACAAGGGGTTTGGAGACAGAACAGGGGCCAGGGGTGCAGAGAGGGTGGGCAGCAAGCACGGATCAGGCATGGGATGGAGCTGATGGAGCAGCACCAGCTCCGTGCTTCTGCTGAGCCGAGGTCAGGGAAAGGCACAAGGCTCTGGGAACTGGGGTGAGAGAGCTGGGGCTGGGACCTGCCTGCCAGCCTGGCTTGGGGATGCAGTGTTGGAGTGCTCACAGGAGTGTGAAAGCCCCTCCCTGCCTCCCTCCTGCAGCCTGGCTCATCTCTCTGACCCCTGGCCTCCCCCCAGGAGCAGAACTCCGGCTCCGGAGTAAATCCCAGCTGTCTCCCAGCTCTTCCCTGGGCGAGCTGCCATGCCAGGATGAAGCAGCTCCTCCCTGCAAGGCAAGCCCCTGAGCTGCAGCTCCTTGGGAAGGCAGCCTGCTGAGGGACTGTGTCAGGGCAAAACAAATGCCTTCAATTCCCCCTTTGTCCAGCAGCTCCCGTGTCCTGAAGGAAGGCGAGCGGGAGGCATCTGGAGCTGTGTGCACAGGCACTCAGATGCCTGGTAAATCACCCCAGCCAGGCTCTAAGACCCTGACAGGCTCTAATTTCTCTCTCCTGATACAAGATACAAGGGTAAAACCTGCTGCTTCACTTGCTTATCCCAATGCAAGGGGCTGTAAGCAATCCTGAGTTACTCTGCAGGAATTTTCCTCACTGCTGGCAATTGCAGAGTCAGGAGAGGAGGAGATCTGAGCAGGAACTGCTGCCGAGGTTTCATTCCCAATATCCACCCTCTGCACATGAATGCTTTGTGTCAGACCTGTAGGGGATTTTTAGGTCAGTCAGTGGGGTTTGCTGGCATTGGCAGCTGTCAGCTCTGATCCTGCACAGCTCAGGGCTCCTCGGTGACTGGGAACAGGCTGGGGCTCCATCCAGTTCAGATCCACTTAATTAAAGGAAATAAAACACTTCCCTACAAGCCAAACCCCCTTTTCTGGGTGTTGCTGACTGGGAGGCTGCAGTTCTGGCCCAGAGCTGAGTGAGAGACCTGAAGGGTATCATTGCAAATCCCTTGTGTCTTGTAGGAAGCCAGCCCTTCTCATTCCCTGCTAAAGGGATTGCCTGCTGCTTGTGCAGCCTGGCACATCCCTCCAGGACACAGGGACATGTCCCAGAAACAGAGAAGCTGTGGCTGCCCCTGGATCCCTGGAAGCATCCACAGCCAGGTTGGGCAGGGCTTGGAGCAGCCTGGGGCAGTGGAAGGTGTCCCTGCCCATGGCAGGGGTTAGGAGTGGATGAGCTTTAATGTCCCTTCTGACCCAAACCATTCTGTGCCATGATGATTGTAGGATTTTACAGGAGAGCTGCTCTAAGTCACTCCCACCCCTACAGACTTTCTGCCAAGGTTCTCCTGCAGATCCCATTTGTTCCTTGCCTCTCCCCTGTGGGCACACTGCATCCCCAGCCCAGCCTGGGAGGGATTTGGGCAGCCTGAGGAACCCTCTTCAGGAGAAGAGAATCCTGCAGGTTCCTCAAAGAGAAGGAGAAGGACTCCCTCTCTCTGCTCCCAGGCAGAATAGCATCTTTGAAACTGAAACCTGGAAAGACATAAGGAATCTCCTGTCGTGCTGCTGGGGCACCCATGCCATGCTCCCACAGTTTGGGGTTATCTATACTATCATTACCTTATTTCTAGTGATAAATCTAATAATCAAATCTAATTGAAATTATATTTGGCAGAGTCTGAAATAAGTTAATTCCCCTTCCAGGCTAGGTTCAACGGGGCTTGGAGCAGGCTGGGACAGTGGAAAGTGTCCTTGCCCATGGCAGGGGGTGGCACTGGGTGATCTTTAAGGTCCTTTCCAACCCAAAACAAGGAAAAACAACAAACAAGCAAAAATGCCAGGGGTTTCTACGTCCATCTTTGCTTCCCTTTTTCCCTCCTGGCCCCTGCTAGCCTGGTTACTCCTCTGGGCTCTGCTTTTCTCCTTCCAGCAGGGAGGTCTGGCCTGGAAGAGCATCATTCCCAGGGCAAGTGGAAGGGGAAACACCTCTCCCGGGCAGAGGGGGGCTCCCAGGACTCACTGCTGGGGCTCATCCCGGCCTGGGCGGTGGAGACCGAGCGTTTCCTGCTCCTCCTGCAGGGATTGGTGGCTGGGGAAGGCTGGAGCCAGCCCGGGATGGTGCCGGAGCCGGGCAGCGGGGGGAGCAGCGAGACCGGGACACAGGACATGGGACAGGGAGCGGGAGGACTGGAATGTCCCTGCCCGGGGCAGCTCTCCAGACTCGGGAGAGATTCCCTAGGGGAATCAGCCGGGGCTCTGCCAGCACCCAGCCCCGCAGAGAGGCTCGGGGGTGGGTTTGGGGATGTCGTGGAGCTGGGTGGGATCTGCTCCCTGGGGAAGCCCGGGAAAGGGGAGCAGTGCCAGGGCCACGGGGAGTCTCTGCAGGGGAAGCTGTGCCCAGGGCTGCTGTGGATGGCAGCAGGGTCTGAACGAGTCCTGCAGTGCCCTAATTGGATCTGTGTGCTCCCAAATCCCAGCCAGCCCCTCTCTGTTCTCCACTATTTTTAAATCCATCTGTTTCCGCTGGTCTCTGTGCTTTGGTGCAGCCTTTTCCACACTGACACTTCTGCAGCCCAGAAATCCTGAACATTCTCATTCTCCCAAGTGTTTAAGCACCAGCTGCACTGGGGACCAGGGGAGCTCAGGGACAGCAGTGCAGGGGCTGTGCTGTTTATTGTGGGTTTATGGCACTTTCTGAAGCATGGGAAACTCTTGGCCACAGGCACACAGAGCCAGAAGTGTATTCCCAGTGCAGGATTCAGGGCGTGGGATTGGAGCTGGGACTGGAGACAGAAACCCTGCTGGCAGTCAAGGCTGGAGGAGTTTTTTCACCCTGATCCCACCCTCAAGGACAGTGGTCCTGCTGCCCCAGGGATGCAGGGCTGGCACCAAGGCACACAATTATCTGTTTAGCTGAAGCCAGAGCACTGGGATTGTCCAGCTAATGGGACAACACAGGTGATGAGGCCCTAAAGGACCTCTGGAATGCACAGTCAGTGCTTCTCACACCCACAAGGATTTGTTTGCACTGACTCCAAATCAGCCCTCTGGTGCCCCTGATTCCTGCAGGGCTTTTTGGGTGTCCCCCCATCCTGCCTCACCCTCCCCTTCATACCTGCTTCCACAGGGTGACCATGGGGAAATGCCAGGGAAGTCAGGAAAGCTTCAGGCAGCTGTGAATTGTGGATTTATGGCACGTGGGGGATCAGAGACAGAGCCCAGAGTGGATTCATTGTGCATCCCACAGTTGAAGAACTTGCCTCCAGCAGATCCCATTACTCTATTAACTGGAATTAGGGAGAAAATCATAGTTAAATTGTTAATTCATCAAGACAGGCACCATCACAGTTACTGAAGATATTTCTGGATTTGGGAAGGGTATTTGGAAAAAGAAGAGAATTCCACAAATTGCAGTTTCTCCATTATTTTGTGTGTCCAGGACACAGCTTTGTCATTGGAAACTAGGATAACCAGAACTGGGTATTCCATATCCAACAGAAACCCTTGGAAGTTCAGGATTTGAGTGCTTCCCTCCCCTTAAACAGCAGCCATGACTTGCATCCTGAGCTGTTCAAAACTCAGGAGCTGCCTTAAGTTCTTTGCTGCTGCTTCTCTGTGTTGAAGCAGCAAAGGAGCTTGAAATAATTCCTGACTGGATGGGGCTAAGCCAGATCCATGCAGGAGAGGGAGGAGGGCAGCTGTAAGAGGCTTTGATTCACACGTGTCTTTGTAACCACAGCATCCCCTGGGTCCCAAACCAGGAGTGATCCCAGGGGGATTCAGGTCTTGACGTCAAAGCCAACAGAATCCAGAAGTGCAAATGATTTCAAAGACTGAATCCAAGCTGTTTGTGCACGGCAGGGAAACATCCAGCATCCCTCCTGAAGGGGAATCAGGAGTGAAACAATGATCCTCATTCATCCAAACCTCCCACCCCACCTCTCCCAAGCACCTCTGCCCCAGGCTGAACAAGAGACCTTCTGTACAAAGCCAAATTCAGCAGCTCTGATGCTTCCTCCAGTGTTGGGAACAGCCTGTCAGACCCAGGGACATGCAGGAGATGTTCAATGTGCTGAGTGCTGGGCCAGGAGTGTGCCACCTGGAGATGCAGAGAGAGGCAGCTCCTGCATCTCTTCCCACTGTGGGAAGCACAGTTTGGGCATCCACGTTGGAGAAAGGCACCAGTCATGATCCCACAGGCTACAAAAACACAAAGCAGAGCCTGTAACTGCCTGGGGTTTACAGCAGAGTAACCAGGAGCAGGGAGAGAAGACAAGGATACAGAGGCTGCTCTGTAAATCCAGAGGACTCCTTGGCCACAGGATCCATCTCTGCTGGATGAGACTGGAGCTGGGATAATCCCACACAGAGCAGCTCCACATCCTGGGCTCCCAGCCCTCAGCAGATTGTCTGTGCAGAGAGGGAGAAGATGCCTCTGGGACTCTCTGTCAATTCCTCACCATCCTTGTGGAGAGGGAAAGCAGCAGAAACCAGCCTGGCTCTGATTCTGCCCCAAACTCACCTTCCATGCCTCAGCCTCCCCAACTTTTACAGAGGATAATCAGCCTTGCCCAACTTTATAAAAGCCTGGGACATCTGCAGATGCAGATCTGATGTGATGAGTCAGATCTGCCTGGTGTGACTCAGCTGCCAGATCCCATCCAAGAGCCACGGAGCTTCCCTTGCTCCAGGATCTGCAGTTGCTGTTCTTACTGCCGAGTGCGTGACTATTCCCAAAACTAAACATGCCTGTGAGTTTCTGAAAGTATTTGGGAAGACCAGGAAAAAGCCTTTCTAGCTTCATTCTGAAATGGGAAACAGAAAAGTTCACTGGACGAGCCACAGCTTTCCTCTCTGCAAGTTACAAAAGACGGAAAACGGAAAACAGAGAGTGTGGGTTTTGCTTCTAAAATTAACACAACTCTCCCTGACGTGGGGATGTGGCTCTGCAAAACCAGGAGCTGTGGCAGCACAGGGATGTGACCCTGGAGAAGTCCTTCAAGTGTGCATGCAGCCCACTGGCAGCTGGAATAAAATGTGTGCAGCTCCTTCTGCAGCTCCCAGGAGCAGGCGTCGCTCTGCAAGAATGCAGCAGGGTTGCATCATGTGGGCTCCTTGAATCTTCCAGAAACCTGCCACTTCTTCCCTGCCAGATTCTCATGGGGAATCTATACAGTAGCTGGAAAACACACACTGCAAGTTTCTGCTGGCATATTTGAAGCAGGCAAGAGCATTCAGGCTAAGTGGGGTTTCATGTGGGGATGCAGGGAAGATGTCACTTTTTTCCTAAGGGTCTCTGGCCTTGGAGATACATTCTGGAATACATCCTGGCCTCCTGCAGACACATCCTAAACTGCCACGTTATGGGTTAAGCCCCCTGACCCAATCTGTACCTGTGGTAAGGGACATTTGCCTCCCAGGTGGGTGCATTTTGTCATCCCAAGCAAAGCTGCAGCAGCTCAAGTCTGAACACAAACTGGTTTGGTCCCACCAGATCAGCATAACATCCCCAGGGTTGGGGCAACCTGTGGTCCTTGGAAACTAGGGAAGGATGAAACTCCTTTTCCTGTTTGGTTTGACACTAAAGGAGAGATTTTAGAGTAGATATTGGGAAGGAATTGTTCCCTGGGAGGGTGGGCAGGCCCTGGCAGAGGGTGCCCAGAGGAGCTGTGGCTGCCCCTGGATCCCTGGCAGTGTCCAAGGCCAGGAGCATTCTGGGACATGGAAGGTGTCCCTGCCCATGGCAGGGGTGGAACTGAATGGGCTTTAGTATTCCTTCCACCCCAAACCAGTCTGAGATCCTGTGATTCCTGCTGTATCTCTCTGGGCAGCTTTTCTGCTGCCTCTGCAAGAACAGAATAGACAAAGAGGCTGCCAAGCCCCTTCCTAAGCATCCCTTTGCTTACACATCCTCAGCACTCGGCTGAGGAGGATTGCACACGCTGTTTGTTCCTGCTGAGCCCCTGCCCAGTGCTGAGCCCAGCCTGCCCTTCCTGGGATTCATCCCTCCCCTCCTCCTTCCCTGCCTTCAAACTGCTGCACCAACCCCCCAAAGTCCCCAAGGCAGCCAAACCCCCAGCCCTGTCCTGCACTCAGCCCCCTCCTTCCTCTGGCATCAACAGGGGCAGTTTTAGGGCTTGGCTGGTTGGGAACCTGATTCCCAACAAGGAAAACACTCTCAGGGGCAGCAGTAGGACTGGGGAGACAGGCAGTTGTGTGACACACAGACAGCACAGGCTGAGCCCACCCCGCCTCCCAGCCTGAGCAGTGCTGTGCTGGAAGGAGAAGATTGGCTGCCTGAGGATCCCTCTCCAAGGCAGGCTCGGGTTTAGGGGCGTTGCTGTTCCCTCAGCTGGCTCCAGGAGAAACGGTTTCCTTTTACATCCCGGTTTCCTCGGGAGAGGCTGAAAGGCTGAGGGGGGAGCGTGTGGGGCTGAGCCTCCTCTCAGCTTCCACCACATGGGAAGGGCAAGCAGAGCTCAGACCTTTCCCATTCCCATATGCTCCTGGAAAATGCCAGGAAGAGACAAGGGAGAGCTCATTGCAGCAGAGTGAACTCAGCTTCTACCAAGAGAGGTGCCCCACCACAGTTCCACTGTGGGCAGAGCAGATCAACCACCTCTGCTTGTATTTTGTAATAAAGAGTAAAAATCTGGAATTGGCATATTCCTTGCTGCCTGTTTCCAGTGAGGAAACTGATGTTGAAGCATCCCAAAGCCCTGGTGCTCTCACATCCTGTCCTTGAGATGGCCACTGCACCCATGGGGCTGACGTGGCTGACAAACCAAGCACTTGCTTTTCCTTTTGGCTGCTTTTTGGGAGGATCCAGCCAGTCCCAGTCACTGTGAGGCAGCAGGGAGAGCATAAGGAGTGCACATCATCAGTGCTGATCTTAGAATCACAATGTTTAAGGCTGGAAAAGTCCTCTAGGACCACTGAGTCCAAACATTAGCCTGGAAGGGGCATCCTGGAGTCCTCTTGGCTTGCCACAACCCCAACCAGCACTCCTGGATCAGTGTAGGAACAGCACAGGACCCCACAGCCCTGTGGGTCCTCCCAAGGGACTGCAAATCCCTCCTGTCACATGCACAAGGATTCCACCTCCTCCTGCCATAGCCCAGCTCCCAGGAAGGTGTGGGATGCAGGGGCTTGCAATCCAACCTGCCATCACCCGGGCTGGCCCTCTGCTGAGGCCACAGAGATGTCATTCTTTCCACCCAAAAGCACCAGAGGAATTCCGCCCCCCTGCCTCGCTGTGTTGGCAGGAAACCCTGTGGATTTTGAACTTTTCTCTGGGAGTATTAAACAGGGATTACATACTGGGATCAAGGGAATCTCTCTCCGCTGTGCCCTGTGGGAAAGCTGCAGCTGCAGCCTCTGTAGCCTGTCCTCCCTGGATTGTGCACAACATACCTGGATGATGCCGTGGATGGGGAATTTGCTCCATGGCAATCAGGTCTTTTCCTCTTCCTTTTCCTCCTCCACCACACCTGCTGAGGAAGCAAAAGGAGATGAGTGCTTTGCAGAGGATCCACAGAATTTACCCCTTGAGGACGTGTAAACCCAGTGAGCTCCCTGCAAGCCTGGAGCTGGCATGGCCAGCTGGGCACAGCAGGCTGGCACAGGCACTTTGGCTCTCACTGCTGCACTCCAGACAGGCCAGGGCACGGATCCACGGGATGCAGCCTTTCAGCTCCACTGCCATCCTTTGTGTGCCGTGGGCTCACACAAAGCTGGGCCCTCCAGCTCCAGCCAGGCCAGAGCTGGGCATGGCTGAGAGCCAGAGAGGGGGAAAGGGCTGGGATCCCACTGATCCCAGTGCAGGGCACTGCTGCCACCAATGCCTGGGGCTGCAAGAATGAGCTCACAGTGCCAAAGGAAGGTGTGCAGGGAGGGAATTAAATTAAATCCCAAACTTGTCTTTGAGCTGAGCCAGGAAGCAGAATTCCCCCAAAATCTTTGCATGTGGGCACCTGGAGGAGCAGGCAAGCCCTGACTAGCTCTAGAGCAGAGAGGGATCCAGGGAGAGCTCAGCACCCCTTCCACTGCCTAAGGGGGGCTTGTGAAAAAGAGGGGGAGGGATTTTTTATAAGGGCAGAAAGTGACAGGACAAGGGGGAATGGCTTTCCACTGCCACGGGGCAGGGTTAGATGGGACATTGGGAAGGAATTCTTCCCTGTGTGAGTGGTGACACCCTGGCTCAGGTTGCCCAGAGCAGCTGTGGCTGCCCCTGGATCCATTGAAATGCCCAAGGACAGGCTGGATGGGGCTTGGAGCAATGTGGGACAGTGGAAGGTGTCTCTGCTCAGGGCAGGGGATGGCACTGGGTGATTTTAAGGCTCTTCAGTGCTGGCTCCGAGCATCCCTGCCCTCCTCAGCCATGCTCCTGGAAAGCAGAACTCCTGCACCAGCACTGCCTCACAGCAGCAAAGATGACAGACTGTCTCCAACACAGGAAAACAGGATGAGTCTCCTGGGTCACTGTAAGGTGAAAGTGCAAAGCTGCTGGAGTTTATATTTAATAAGTCCTGTCCAAAGAACACACAGTGTCTGCTTTCGTAGAAATGAAAGGCTCCTTCAATAAATAATCAAGTGCATTAGTAACCCTGCTTGAAACAAGAAGCCAAACAACCAGGACAACACCAATCTGGATGTGAGATTATTTCCCACAGAGCTGGACTCCTGGTACAGCTGGATTTCACTGCTCTCCATCCCACTGCAACAACGGCCTGGAAATCTCCCTCTGCGCTGCCATGGGGGCTGCAGGATCACACCCACGTCACAAAAACTTCGGGTGGTTTTTAATTTAAGGCTCAGTGGCCCCGCAGTGCCCTAAACCCACGAAGCCAAGCCATGCTGGAAATAACTCCAGACAGAAGGAACTCGAGTCCTGCCCTGCGCAAGTGCGGTCTGGAGGGGAGGAGCTGGGCCGCAGGGGTGGATGTGTCCCCTTGGCAGCTGGAACCGCTCATTACATGAGCAGGGGAGACGGAAGACGGCACCTCCCAGTTTGGCTCCCCCTTCCCAGTCCCCATCCCACCGCTGGAGGAGCTCCTACGTGGCACTGTGGGGGCTGGGAGCGCCTCTGCACGGCCCGATCGTGCTTGGAAATCAGTGGTGAGCAGCAGAAATCCTCCCCAGCCAGGCAGATCAGCCTGAGTTCCACAACTTCGGCCCTGGACAAAAGTGTTCGCAGGCACGATGATGCTGTTGCTGACATTTTGGTAGAATTGACTCATTTGCTGCATATTCACATCCTAAAGCTCTGCAGGGTTTTTTTTTTTGTGGCTCCTACCAGGTTGTGTTGTGGAGAGAGCAGGAATAGGTTGAAATATACACTTAAGAATCAGGAAAAATCTGAAATATCTTTATGCTGGGCTGCCAGCCCTCAAACACAACTCTTTTCATTCTATCCAAACTGAGGCAAAGCCATTTTAAAGGACTGAAGCACAGAGCCCTCAGTGTCAAAGGACTTTGGTGCTGCTGCAGTAAAAAAAAATCAAGATGAAAAGTTTAAGAGTTTATTTTAAATTTCACTCGGAAGGTGAAAACATCTTACATGGGAAGTAATTACAGAGAAGGGTTTGAAGGTGGAGCACTTCAGAATTTGGCAGAAAAAAGCAGCTGACAGTGGAAGTTTAAAGGAGCTTTTCCCATTTCTCAGCTGGCACATGCTGCTGGTACAGACCAGTGCATTTACCTCGGTAGTGATGGTTTGATATCAGCAAATTCATTTTGAGTAATGCCAAAACTGTGCTATAAAAACTCTAGGACCCCATTGTTGATAATTTATGCAGACACAAAGCAAAGCTGACTGCACCAAAATACACTAGTGTACCACAATCTGTTGCTTAAGGTATTCCAAAGCTCTTTTCCCCACTGAATCCCTCCCTGAAGGGACCAGATCTCTAAATATCCCTGAGCACCGTGTTTGTTGCAGCTGATGGAGACTTTTTTTTACAGGGAGGGCTCAAAGATCTCCCCTTGTATGAGATGAGAAGTATCTGCTCACATGGCACCATCTGAAGAGTTCAGATGAAAGAAAAATGTCACTTTTGGATGCTACCTTCTAGATTAGGTGGGCTATGAAGGGGAATGGAATGCTGATTCCAAAGCAAGGTGCTTCCAAGACAAGCAGAATATTCAAAGCCAGAAGGAAAATCAGATGCTGTTTGCTACTACAGCAACAGGCTGAGACCTGTTGTCTTCACAGGGAAGCAGAAAAACCTGGCAGAGCCAAAATTAGGGGACAAAATGAAATGACAGTGTGATTAAAAGGGAGTTGTAGACATCAGTTAGAGAACACAAGGATGCAGCATCCTTCTGCTGATGTAACCTTCCACGAGGTGGGTGGTACCTCGAATATCCCCACATCCCAGATTGCCATGAAAACAATCCTGTGCTGTCCTAAAGCGTGACAGGGTTGAACCCGAGCTTCAGCTCTTGTGACTCAGCAGAAACCTCTCCATGGCACAACTTCTCTGGGCACCCTGTGCCAGGGCCTCCCCACCCTCCCAGCCAGGAATTCCTGCCCAGTATCCCATCTAACCCTGCCTTCTGGTAGTGGGAAGCCATTCCCTGTGTCCTGTCCCTCCATTCCTTGTCCCAAGTCCTTCTCCAGCTCTCCTGAAGCCCTTTTAGGCACTGGAAGGGCTCTGAGCTCTCCCTGGAGCCTTCTCTTCTCTCTTGGAGGTCACCAACCAGGGCACACTTCAGATGGCAGGATGGGGCAGGTGTTAAACATTGGCTGCCTGTGACTGCTCCAGTCGTGGCTGAAGCCCTTTGCACCATCCCTGACTTCATATGGAGGGTGACAGCCCAGAAACAACAACAAAAAAATGAATATATCACTACCTGCCTTTGGTGCCAACAACCATCCAGCCACAGGAGATGCCAGGGCAGGGAGAGGATGGAAATAAGATGGACTTGAGCCCTGCAAAAAGCCAAAAGCACCGTTTGGGCAGGGAATAGCTTCCCATGTTCCAGCTGCAAGAGCTGGCTGGGCCCAGGGAGGGGACAGGCCGGGGCAGCTCCAGGAACGCGCATCCCCCCATCCATCCCGACCCCCCTTCGGCAGCGCGGGGCCGGCATTCCCTGCCATTGGCGGCCGGCCGGGAGAGAGCTGGGACGGATCCTCCCCTTCCTCTCCCTCCCGAGCATTTTTGAGAGGGTTTTCCCAACTTTCCAGAAGTTTCTCCCCGGCCCCTTATATACCCCCACCGCAGGACCGGGAGGTGCACAGGGAGCCGAGCAAAGCCGCGTCCCGACCCCGCAGGTAAGAGGGGGGGACCCGGGGGACCCCGGGCTGGCAGGGTGGAGACCGAGCTGAGATCACAGCGGGGGGGTGGATTTTGGGGTCCTGCAGCCTCCTGGCTGGGCAAAAAAAAAAAAATCGGGGGGAGGGTTAAGGCATGGGAGAAGGGGGTGCGTGGGGGGCAGGCTGCAGTGGGGTGGGTGGACGTGGGGGATAGGGGTACAGACTGTCCCATGAGCTAGGGTCTGGATTTTGCAGGAAAGGTATTAAAAAATCCCCCAGTTGCCTCCAGTTTGCAAGAGGTGGTCACAGTGAAGCTGCAGGAGAAGCTTGCAGAGAAGGACGAAACAGAAAAGGGAGGAAGCTTTAGCCTGGTGTGAGTGAAATCCTCCAGCCCCTGCTCTGACTCAGCCTGGGAGCCTCCAGGACCCTGGGCACCATCCCAGCGCAGAATGAGAGCTCTCCCTGCAGCCTCCTGCCACAGGACGGCCCGACCTGTCCTTCTGCTGCCTTAACCTAGTGTCACATCCCTCTGGTGACATGGAAATGGCCTTTTGCCTGCACTCCTCTGTCCTGCAGCCCTGGGAGGGGTGCCCCTCCACATCCCGCCAGCAAAGCGGGTCCCGGCAGCCCCAGGGAAGGCTGTGGAATGCCACGCTGGCACTGGGCGTCCCCTCGCTGTGGGGGCACAGGGGAGGATGTCGCTGGCTGTGCATTCCCCACATTCCCTCCATTTTCACTGTGTGTTATGAATTCATCCATAACCGCTGCCGTAATCCGAGAATGGGCAAAATTTCTCCATCTTGGGCTGTGTGACTCAGCAGAGCCCAAATCTGTCACCCGGCCCTGAAGTAATGAACCTTTTTTTCAAGCTGAGGATGAAGCAGTGCAGGCCACCCCCTGCTCACAAGAGAACTACTCCATGTATCTGTTTTCTTTCAGAAAGAAAAAGGCAAACGTTGACCTCACTATGAAACAGTTTCAAGGTATCCTTAGAAATAAACGGGAAATAGAAAACCAGAAGGAACCTCCTCACACTTCCAGTGTTTTGTCACCCTGGCTGCACTTTAAAAGTGTTGAGGGCAGTTTTGAGCCTGTTGCACAAATCTTTGCTCTTGAGGCAGCTGGGATGGCTCTTCCCTCTAACAGAAGCCTTGCTCCCATAAAGGATTTTAGGTTGCAATCGCCTCCCTCTCTGAGGCTATGTAATTCTCACTCTGGCAAAGAGAGTCCCTGGTGGAACTGCGCACTCTCTCTGCCTGGGGCTACGTGCTGCGTGTTTCCTTCCATATGTAATCCCGGCGGGCCCTTCGCTTCCTGCCGGGAATGCTTTAACCCCGCTGCAGCCTCTCCCTGCCTCCCCACGCCAGGGGCAGCTCCTGAGGCTGGGCAGGAGCAGGGCAGACCACCAAGGAACAGAACTTCAGTGCAGTGATGCAGCTCCTGTCGAGGAAAAAGTCCCCCAAAAGCTGGAGGTGGAATTTGAGGCCTGAGGAGCTGCCAGCAGGAAGGTTAGCTGAGTGAAGGCAGGAGGGGGAGGAGGTATGGGGCCAGGTGGGATGAGCTCCAAGGGCCTCCAGGCACTTAGGACTGGTCGGTCTGCACATGTACCGGAGCTCGGGGGCTCAGAGCCCTTGCTGGGGATGGATGGGTTCACCTATGTTGGGATGAGATCCATCCACCCAAGGCATGAACTGAAGGCTCTTCTGGGGGAAAATGAGGCTCCCCCACCTCCCTCCGCCCCAGTATCTCCCCGGCAGGGCTGGACAGGCAAACCAAAGTTGAACAGAGCTGATCAGACAGTGCAGGATCTTTTCCAGGGCTGCCTCTGGCTCTGCTTGGTGGAAGCTCACGTGCTCCATCTAGTGCCAAGGAAGCTGAGGATTTGGGGCCCGGGCTGGGGTCCCCAGAGAGGACGGTCTTGCCACGCAGCCCTTGGATCAAGGGGCAGCACTGTGCTGGGTGGCCCCCAGGCAGCACAAAAATCCTGCTTCCAGCTTTTCCTGATGAAGGCAGAGCTTTGTTCTGCTTTGGGGACAGAATCATGGAATGGTTTCGGTAGGAAGGGACCTTAAAGATCATCCAGTTCCACCCCCTGCCATGGGCAGGGACAGCACCTCCTATCCCAGGTTGCTTCAAGCCCCATCAGCGTGTCCTTGAACTTCCAGGGATCCAGGGGCAGCCACAGCTTCTCTGGGCACCCTGTGCCAGGGCCTCACCCTCACAGGGAAGAATTTCTTCCCAATATCCCATCTAAACCTGTCTTCTTTCATTTTAAAGCCATTCCCCCTTACCCTGTCAAGATCACGTGAGAAATACCTGTTGCTTACGCTCCCTGACCCCTCCTTAAATCATTCACTGTACATTAACATTGGAATATAGGGAAACCACTTAGGAAGGAAGCTTTCATTCCAAATGCACAGGCTCTGCTTGCCAGGGTGCAGCCTGAACTCCTGAAGATTAATTGTTGCTCAGGGTGGACTTGGGATGGCTGCACCCCAATGAATCGTTGGGGCAATGTCACTGTCACTGGAACCAAGGACTGGGTTTCTCTGGAAGAGCCCCTGGGATCTGTGGTTGCTCCAGGAAGGGTTTGGATCATGGTGATGGTGAATTTTCTTGCCCAGCAGGTCCTGGGAGGTGCTGGGTGCTGCTGAAGCCATGTGGATTACCGTGGGGCTGGCCCTCCTGGGCCTCGCTGCGGCCGTGCCCTCGGAGGACAGGAAGCTGAGCGACAAGGCCACCACGCTGGCCGAGCGCAGCACCACGCTGGCCTTCAACCTCTACCACGCCATGGCCAAGGACAAGGACATGGAGAACATCCTGCTGTCCCCCGTGGTGGTGGCCTCGTCCCTCGGGCTGGTGTCCCTCGGGGGCAAGGCCACGACGGCCTCGCAGGCCAAGGCGGTGCTGAGCGCGGACAAGCTGAACGACGAGTACGTGCACAGCGGGCTGTCCGAGCTCCTCAGCGAGGTCAGCAACAGCACCGCCCGCAACGTCACCTGGAAGATCGGCAGCCGCCTCTACGGCCCCGCCTCCATCACCTTCGCCGAGGACTTCGTGAAGAACAGCAAGAAGCACTACAACTACGAGCACTCCAAGATCAACTTCCGAGACAAGAGGAGCGCCCTCAAGTCCATCAACGAGTGGGCAGCCCAGACCACGGATGGGAAACTCCCCGAGGTCACCAAAGACGTGGAGAAAACTGACGGGGCCCTCATTGTCAATGCCATGTTCTTCAAGCGTAAGTTCTGCCTTTGGTTCTTGGTGCAAGGGACCTAAAACCTCCCCTGAGGAGCCAACACACAGAATCATGGAATGGTTTGGGTTGGGAGGGGCCTTAAAGATCATCTAACAGCCCCAAGGGAAGGTGGACAAATCCTAGGAACACTGGAGAAAGTTCTTTGTCAGTGGTTGGGAACTGTGCATGGAATTACTGCCCATCCCCTTTTCTTACCAGCTGTGTTTCTCTCTCTCCTGTAGCTCACTGGGATGAGAAGTTCCATCATAAGATGGTGGACAACCGTGGCTTCATGGTGACCCGTTCCTACACCGTGGGAGTGCCCATGATGCACCGCACAGGTGAGTGGGGAAACCTCCTGCCCCACACCAAGAGCAGCTGGAGTTAGGATCATTGTTCTCCCTTACCAGATTCCCACCAGCTGCTTCCAAGATTGTTTTGCCTCATGAAAGAGAGCAAAGCAGGGGACTGTTTGTTCTACTGATTCAGTCTCCCTGTGAGCAGAGAGAATCCATGTTTTACTATGAGGTGCTTGGCTGTTGGGAACAAATCCTGGCTCATCACACAAATGAGAGCCACAGCCAACTCCAGTAATGCTGGGCCACTTACCAAAAGGGTGTCTAGACTCTCTTCCCTTCCAGGTCAGGGAAAGTCCAGGCTGAATTCACTTTGCCTCTGCTCCACATCTCACTGTTCCCTGCTTCTGGTTTCTAGGTCTCTACAATTACTACGATGATGAGACAGAGAAGCTCCAGGTGGTAGAGATGCCACTGGCTCACAAGCTTTCCAGCATGATCTTCATCATGCCAAACCACGTGGAGCCTCTGGAGAGAGTGGAGAAACTGCTGAACAAGGAGCAGCTCAAGACCTGGACTGGCAAGATGAAGAAGAGATCAGTGGCCATCTCGCTGCCAAAAGTCGTCCTGGAAGTCAGCCATGACCTTCAGGTAAAGAAGGTTCTTAAACAGTTGGGCCTTACAGTTCTTTGGGATGGGAGGAACGACAGTGGGATGGTGGGTTATCCATGCCTGCTGCCCCTCTTCCCTCTTGCACTGTGTCATCTCTGGGAGTTGCTGACCTCTTGTCTCCTCCTAGAAACACTTGGGTGGTCTGGGCCTGACAGAAGCCATTGACAAAACCAAGGCTGACTTGTCCAAGATCTCTGGCAAGAAAGACCTTTACCTGTCCAACGTGTTCCACGCCGCGGCTCTGGAATGGGACACGGAAGGGAACCCCTACGACGCCGACATCTATGGCCGAGAGGAGATGAGGAACCCCAAACTCTTCTATGCTGACCACCCCTTCATCTTCATGATCAAGGACACTAAAACCAATTCCATCCTCTTCATCGGCAGGCTCGTGAGGCCCAAAGGCGACAAGATGCGCGATGAGTTGTAGTTGGGTTTGTTTGGGTTGGGTTTTTTTTTTTCCCAGAGCTTTGGTTTGTGTGTGTGTTTTTAGGGGGGGATTTTGACAAATGGGAAACACTATTTTGTATCCTTCTCGAAACATGGGTGCTATTCAGACCAGGGTGCATTGTGAGGAGAAACCAGCGTACACTTTACCTCACCCCAAAATCCAGATTGCACAAACTCACCTCCAGAGAGGAGCAGGGGAGCCTGGCACTGGAGGGTCACCGGGAGTCAGCTGAGGTGGCCACGTTGAAGCTGAGCTCCTCCCTGCACTGGTTCCTTGCTGCTCCACCAGCCCTCCCAAGGCACCACCCTCCCATCCCAAAGGCTTCCATCCCACTGCACGCTTAGCGCTGCTGCTTTTCTCCCGCTTGGGTGCCCTGTGGTACCACTCCAGAGCTGTTCCCCGCTTCTCTTTTCTCCCCAGGGGTGTGTAGCAGAGCTCCAAGGGCCAGTTGTGCAGTCCAGCCCCTGCAGGGCCCTGGAGCAGAGCAGGAGGCAGCACAGGAGAATGGAGATTGTATGGAGTTGTGCCCTTCTGTCCTGCCTAACCCTGCGCTCTGCGTTTGATGCTTCAACCACAAGAGCTCCTTAGGGAGAGCATCAAAGAGCACCTTGGATCAACACTTTATGGAGAACTAAGGGGCATTGGGGTGTCAGGGGGAGCTCAAAAGCACAGCTTGGGTTTCTAGGAAGGGTAACCTGAGGTCCTTTCAATGCTCCACCCCTTGGGATCACTGAGGGGTGTAATTAAACAGGTAGTTGTTCTCACTTCTCTTGGAAGTGCCCTGCAGCAGCCTGTAGGGCTGGGAAAGACTCCGTTCCCACTGCCAGGGCTCTCCCACTTCAGACCAGAGCTGGTTCAATCAGCTCCCTGTGCAGCTGACCCAAGGCACTCCTGACTGGCTTCTCACAGGGAGGTAGGATCAGGTTCACCTCCACTTTCTTGCTTAATTAAACACAAAGCTTTAAAGCTGCCATTACCTGACTTCCTAATTATGCTCTGCTGAAGCTCCATGGTACTTTAGCTCCCTGTCTGCTGACCTGGAAAAGGGGACCCTGAAAAACAAAGGTATTTATAGTTATATTTATGTCTGATAATTAGCAGGTTTCACAGCCTGATCCAGGCTATTCCCAACTTCTCTTCAAGGGATGTCATCAGGTCAGCACTATTGAAAGGAGCTGATGTTATCCCAGGAGCATTGCAGCACTTGCCACGCACTGAGACACCACAAGGCAAATACTGAGATTACAGAAATGAGGAAAATCCATGCATCCCAATGGAATTGCCAGCTCTCTGAAACCAGCATGGAGCACCTACATGGCTTTGCTTTATCTCCCTGCCAACTTTCCCTGCTGACATAGAAGCCCAATACTGCATTTTCCCAGGTGCTGGGAGGCAGGAGGCAATGCCAGGGCTGTCCCCAAATGTGGGACACTTCCTGGTGAATCAGTGCACTGAACCTACACACAGAACCTTCTGGAGGCTGGGCTAGGGGGGGTGAAAGGGGTGGGCAGGGCAAGAACACACTGTAGGATATTGTGAATAATTTGCATCATGTGGATGCAGGTGTCTGAGGGCTTTTATTGTCTGTTCTTGTACCGCACAGTGACAGTTGTGTAATTTTGCAATAAAACTTTTTCAATTAATCCCTGGCAGCTGGAATCCCTTGTGGAGGAAAATAAACTTAGGGAGGCTCCTTACTATCCTTAAATCCAAGACACCCTAATGTAGCAACTGTGGGCAAAAATTATTCAATACACAAGATGAATTCCCATGGCACATCAGTCATGAGAAAGGAACACTCTTCGCAGCTTTTCCCTTCACTGTTTTCTCCTGAAACTGCTAATATCCAACACTTTTAATGCTCCACAGGTAAAGGACCAAGTGCCCTCTCCTGCTGGGCCTGTTTAGCAGAATAAAAAGTGAGCTGACAACCACAAGGACCAGCCTTCCTGACCCTCCAAGCCAAAGTTCCTCCAGCTGGGATCCACTCTGGGGAAATAGAGGAAAAAGTTGCAAGCTAAAGTTACCTTCCCCAGATGGAAAATCCAGCAGTGGCAGACCCTGCTAATCCATGTTCTCCCACTGCTGGGAAGGGATGAACCTTCTGCCACTCACAAGCAAAACTAAAGGCACAGACATGGCCCCTTTACCCTGGGCTGGGCAAGCACACACATCCCTGTGGAGCTTCCTCCGACTGGAAAAGCACCAGGTGCTTCCTAATTCTCACTATATTGGAATTAGTGAAGCCAGGTCCAGCACCAACCACAGCAGGAACACCATCAGGAACAGCAATATTAAAACTAAGTTAAAAGTTTTCCAGAGTTGCTGAGTTCATCCTACCCCCAAGCTCATCTTCCAGGGCTTTTGTCTAAGGGAAGCACCCCAGGGACACAGGGAACTGAACGAGCTCCCTCTTCTGGAGCTTCTAACAGCTCAGGGTGGTGGTAACTCCAACCAAGACACATGGAAAAGGTGTCCAGCTCACACTTGCAGCCACAGCTCCTCTGGGCACCCTGTGCCATGGTCTCACCACCCTCTCAGGGAACAATTCCTGCCCAATATCCCATCCATCCTTGTGAGTGGGAAGCCATTCCCTGTGTCCTGTCCCTCTCCAGCTCTCCTGAAGCCCCTTTAGGCACTGGAAGGGCTCTGAGGTCTCCCTGGAGCCTTCTCTTCCCCATTACTTGCACATCTCTTGACTCTACCAGTGATCAGCACTGTGAGATTAACAAGGTAATGAATGGATAGGGTTGGAGAGCTTTTAACCAGAAGAAGTGGAGCAATCACCATGAAATCCAGCCCTCCCTGGGAGGCAGCAGGAGAGATTTCTTTCTAGCCATCACCATCTACCACCTGGGAATGTTTAAGAATTTAGAGACAACATGCAAAACTGGGTGTGACTTTCATTGCTTTAGATCTTCCCACTTTCAAGCATTTCCTGCTTCTATGATCTGGCAGAGCTGCTTTGTCACCTTTATATTTTCAGATTATTTCCAAATTCAAATTTGTATAAAAATCATGGTTGGCATTAGTCCAATATTTATATTAACTATTTAAATCTCTGCACTGAATGGTGTGCACAGAAACCTAAATCACTCCCTGCCACCTTAAGAAGGCACATCTTGTTTCTGAAACTTGAACAGATTCCCAGGTGTGCCAGAGAACAGCAAGGCTCCCTACAGAGACCAGTTTGAAATTCCAGTTCCTAAGTTGCCAGCCTAGTTCCTGCAGAGCAACCTCCTAAAAACAGAAATGTGGATGTGAAAGCTATTCCTAAACAAAGCTTGCATGCAACAAACAGGTTTTAAATTCCTCAAAATCTAAACTCTGTGATCCTGCACATACATTACCTCCTATGATGTGCCTGTCTCTCCCACTTCTGCCCAGACTTCCACCAGGATACTCCCACCTCACAGCTTAGGCCAGAAGGTTTGAAATCCTGAGTATCACTTTTGCTCTCACCTCACAAATCCACAGTTACCTGACCCTAACAGGAGCTGCATTGGCTTGGACTGCCAAAAAAGCTCCCCCTTCTGGAAGCACTGCCTGAGGGACTGGGATGTAGGGAACAGCCACCAGTACTCCATGGAGTGTGTGTTACCATGACCCTGTAAACATGGAATTGCTCTCCAGCTCTACCTATAGGTATCAGTGCTTTATTCCCACTTTGTTTGGATCAGGATGTGGTGAAGTTCACTCCAGAAGGGGAACACAGCAACAGAATTCCTTCCACACCAAAGGTGGGAGCAATGTCTTCCTGGAGTACATGTTGAGAAAATAAGAAAGGAAAAAAAAAAAAAAGAAGAAAGGAAAAAAAAAAAAAAGAGAGAGAAAGCACCTTCACAAACACTGTCTTTTGTGATTTTATTAAGAGATGTTTTCAGGACAGACAAGCTTCTGGTTGCAGATGTTACAAACCCTACAACGAGAAACAAAACACTCAGTGAGCTGGGGGCAAACTTTTCCATAACCATCATCCTATCCTAAACAAAGAACAAACAAAGCTTTCCAATTCACCTGCATTTCTCATTTCCTGCTTTCCGGCCAATGATCCCCTTTACCCACTGATCTCGCCAGGTTCCTTGGCAAGACTTCAAACTGTGATTATTTCTTTACAAAAGCAGCCTACAAATTGTTCTCACGTGGCTTCTAGGACTATCCCAAGCTGGATCCTGGGGCAGGACAGGAGGGATACATGAGGAACATATCCCTGTGCTGCCAGCTGCACACTGGCAGCACCTGGTACAACACCAACACATCCATGCACCCAAGCCAAGGCCACTCTGATGATCCAAGGTCTCCAAATCCATGCTGTAAACACAACATGGAACAAGGCATGTGGACAGATCCATCATCTCATCTCCAGAGGAGTGTTCTGAGCTGCTCTGCCACCTTGAACCCTGTCCCCTTCACCAGTGCAATGCTCAAACCCAGCCTTGGTCACTGTGCTGGGCACAACACAACAGTTTGCCTTCCCAAAATCCCAGCTTCCAGTGGTTTTGGTGGCCTGAAACCCTCTCCACATGGATCCTCATGCACACTTCCCTCTCGCTGCTCCCAGGCACTTACCCCTCAGGCAGTGGGCACTGGCTGAGGCATGGCTGGCTGTTCTGGTTTGCCACCTTTCTGCTCTGAAATGGGGGTGGTGGGCAAAATCTCTTCTTTGGGTTCCACGATGCTGACGTGGTCTGGCAGAGGCTTTTTGGGGCCAATCTTTCCACTGGGGTCCCAAGGCAACATAATCTTTACTTTGATTCCCAGTACTCCTGCAGAGAGGGACAGGGTAAGGGAGACACAAAATAGATCAAACACACATTCCTAGGGAGGAGCACCAAGGTTACAAAGTATCTCTCTGCACATTAAAGACCTGCTGACAACACTGTAACACAGACATGCTACAGCTTAAAAATCTAATTACTGAGACTTTATATCCCTGCTGTAAATTCAGGCAACTTAAAGTTGGATATCCAAAGTTGTTCAACTCACTGCCTTGGCTGACTGGAGCTCTACCCTCAACTCATTCTAAACCTGGTTTTACACTGTCCTCTTCCTCAGCTCATTTTTCTAGGAAATTCCACTTTTTTTTTTTACATCCCTTCTCAGACAAATGCCTCTAAATCATCCAAAGAGCAGGACATCCTGGCCAAGGCAGGCTTAGCACAGCACCACAGAACGTGGCACAGAGCAAGCTGCAATGACACAAGGATGTCCCTTCTGACTCGTCATCGTATCATCACCGAAGGGAAGCTGGAGAACAGCTCTGGCTGTGCTGGGATCCCTACACAAGGAGTTCTGCAAGGAATTGACCCAAAGCCAGTTAAGGCACACAAGTCATTTGTGTTTTACCAGGAGGGAGAACAAGTGGAAGCAGGTTTAGCTGGGAAGACAGTCTGACACTTGTAGCACCCCTGTTCTCTCTGCCCATCCTGAGGAGCCAGGAAAACTGGAATCCCAACTGCCAAGAGCTCTTAAACCCAGGCAACAGGTACTTCATCTGGAAGTTATCACCAGCCTCAGAGGCCCCAGGACACAAGTGAGAGTGTCTGGAAAGTCTACAGCCACATTCCCAACTGGAAACATGCAAACCCCATCAGCAGAGAAGTGGATGGCCTGCTATGACCACACTGGCTGCTGAAGGCCCCTTGGCTTTCCATTCCCAAATGACTTCTACTTTAGATGTAATGCTCAAATCCCACAGTTAGAGTTCAGTTGCAAAAGCCCAAGAAAACAGGATATTCAGAGTCTGAACCATTCACAGCAGCACAACTCAAGTACTCTGTGAGATCAGAGGTGCATCAAAAGCACATGAGCTTCAACCCACGGATACCAGTGGGAAACCTCCATCCTGCCAGCGGGACATCTCCAACCTGCAGGAACAAGGTGCCAGGAGCTGAGATTTTTTGTCTCTCAAGTCCTAGAGAAGGAACCCAACAAAGCTGCAGAGGGACCTGCACGCCAGGCACTCACCCTGCCGGAGTAGGACGTGACGCACGGCTGTGTCCACGTAGTAATTCACTGGGTCCCCACTGTGGATCATCAAGCCATCCACAAACTTCATGGACTTGGCCCGCTGACCTCGGAGTTTGCCGGACACAACCACCTCACAGCCCTTGGCCCCGCTCTCCATGATGAAGCGGAGGACACCGTAGCAGGCTCTGCAGGGAGAGGACAGCCAAGCCATGAGCCCACTCTGCCAGCCCACAGGGCTCCCTGGGGGAATTTTACCACAATTCCAGTCTCAGTTTCACGTGTCAGGAGTGCAGCTCCCATCCCTTCTCAGACAAATGCCTCTAGATCATTCATTGGTGACAGGAGGCTGCTGCTGAAGGCCCTGACGCAGCACCACAGAACGTGGCACCGCGGAGGCACCGCCACCAGAGCCACCCGCTTCTGACTCGTCATCGTCTCATCACCGAGGGGATGTGAGAGCAGGGCCACAACACAGCCATGAGGCCTGAAATGGCATTTGGTTCACTCCTCCACCCATTTATCCCCAAAGGACCACGTGCAGCTTTATGCCCCACAGACAACCTGCAACCAGACACGCTCTCAATGCTCCAGAAGTGACCGTGAACTCAACAGAAGTTTCAGTGCAGCATTACCAGGTTACATCTTCAAACTGCAAAGGAGCTGTTCCTTGGGAATGCTACTGGAGCCCCACACCTGCCCCACAGGCAGGCTGCTGTACTCACCTGCGCACAGCCAGCCCTCCCAGGAGCTTGTAGCGCAGGGACTCGGCCTGGGCGATGGCACACAGACCCCTCGTGGCCACCTTCTCGGCGTAGAGCTGCACAGGAGACAGGCACACTCACAACAGGGCTCTTTTCCAGGCCAATCACACAATCACAGCAGGCTCTGGCTTGGAAGGATCATCCAGTTCCACCCCTGCCATCAGCAGGGACACCTTCCACCAGACTGGGTTGCTCCAGCCTGGCCTTGAACCATCCCAGGGATGGGGCAGCCACAGCTTCTCTGGGCAGCCTGTGGCAGGTCCTCACCACCCTCACAGTAAATTCAACTTCGACTTTAGCAGAACACAGGAGCTTCATTCTTCCTTACTCCCTAATTCAGCCCAGTTAATCCTTCCCAGGCAGCAGCTTTATCCTACGTTCCCTTCCCTGTATAATGTGATCCAGCAGCACCAGGCAAGCTGGAATAAATGAGCACCACCCCAGCACACACATTCCCCCTCCCTCCCTGCTCTGTTTTAGAGCAAGGAGCTAGTGACAGGAGCAGATTTCATAGAACAGAACTACAGCATCCTTTGGGTTGCATGGACATTTAAAGGACACCTCCCTCCAACCTCCCCCTAGGAAAACACCCACAACATTAAGGACCAAAAATAACTGGTGTGTCTCTTTACTTTCTGTCTCTCGAAGATCCTGCTGCAGTAGAACAGTTTCTTTGTAATTTATTTTGTGTATCAGTGCAGGAGGATTTTTGAGGCCAAGTAACACACGGCCCACGTTATCCTGAAACCATCAGCTGACACCATCCTGCCACCACAAATCCAACTGCACCACCCAGCTCCTGAGGCAGTTTTACCTCCACGCTTCCCTCGGGGAATCCAAACCTCTTCTGCACCACAGCTGTCAGCTCCCGGATCCGGCGTCCCTTCTCTCCCAGGACATTCTGAGTTCTGTGGGAAAACAAGGACAGGACAACTGAGCAAAGTGTCCCCAGGAGTGAGACTGCAGCCATCCCAAAGAGTTCTCAAGCAGCCCCGTTCAGGAAGGCTGAGTTACCTGGTGGCAAGGATGATAATCTCAGTCCTGGTCGGAGTGACCCGGACTTCCACTCCGGAGTATCCATCCTCAGCCAGCTCCCGAGTCAGGAACTCGTTCAGCTCAGCTTTGAAGATGCCATCAGCGACAAACTAATAGGCAAATGGACAAAGTCAAGGTCTCGTCACATTCTGAATGTGAGTGCAATTCACCCAAATTCCTCCTGCAGCCTGACAGTCTCTCCTGACAACTTCCTCCTCCTGAGAGAAATCACAGAATACTCTCAGTTGGAAGGGACCCACGAGGAACACCAAGTCCAAGTTTTACACGAACAGCTCAGGGACTGAACTCACAACATTGACTTTATCAGCACCGTGCTCTGCCCAGCTCAGGGTGCAGCAGTGGGGAAAAATGGAACCCCCTTCTCTGAAGTTCTCAGGAATAACCCACTCCTACACCAACCACTGCCTGACCCACAGCTGGCCACAGCCACTGCTCGCGTTGGGATCACAGCTCTCTAGCGTAATTCAGGAGTAACTTCAGGGAAACAATTAGCGAGGCCACCTCCCTTTCCCACGGGACGCTGCTGCCGGGACTCCTGACAGCCCAAACCTCCCTCGCTCCCCAGGACAGGCAGAGCGGGGCAGCCGCTACCCGCAAACCCTTCCCCCCGGAAAGCAAAGGGCAAACCCCGCAAATCCCGGCTCCCAGCGCCGCTCCGCACCTCCGAGCGCAGCCCCGCGCGCGGCCCTGGGGAAGCGCCCGCTCCGTCCCGCCGCCATGTTCCCCGCCGGGCCCCGCGCCGCATCCGCCGCCATCCTCCCCCGTCCGCCGCCGTCCCGGGCCGTGCCCCTGCCCCGCCGGCTGCCGGGGCCGCCCCGGACGGTGCGGCAGCGCCCCGAGGCCGCGGATGATCCGTGCGGCCGCGCTCACCTTGCGCTTCTTGGAGATCTGCACCGCCATGATGAGCCGCGGCCCGGCGGAAAGGAGGGAGCCGGTCCCGCGGGCGGCGCTATATCCGCCTTCCGCCGCGCCCCATTGGCTGCCCGCTGGCACGGCGGGGGGCGAGCGGGGCACGATGGGAGATGTAGTCTTTGCCGCGCCGCCATGTTGGGGAGGGCTGAGCCATGTGTGCGCCCCAAACCAGCGTTAAACGGGCTCTAAATCCCGTGCAAACGGACAGAAGAGGCAGTAGGGTATAAAATAAAACAGATAAATGATCATTCACCCCAGGCTTATACCTGGAGACCCGTTCTGCCCGGTCACTGCTGTCAGAGGGTGCTCTGCTGTTATCCAGGAATCACAGCATGGCTTGGTTGAGAAGTGACCTTAAAAGCTCATCCCGTTCCACACCCTGCCATAGCAGGGACACCTTCCAGTGTCCCATGTTGCTCCAAGCCCCGTCCAGCCTGGCCTTGGACACTGCCAGGGATCCAGGGGCAGCCACAGCTGCTCTGGGCACCCTGTGCCAGGGCCTCCCCACCCTCCCAGGGAACAATTCCTTCCCACTATCCCAGCTATCCTGCCCGCTGGCAGAGGGAAGCTGCTCCCCCTTGTCCTGTCACAACACTTTTTTTTTATGGTTATGGGATTGTAGGGGATTACAATAAAAAAAAAATACCAGTAATGGGTAGAGTTCATACACGGTCTCTAGGAAGCAGAGATTTAAACTGCATTTTATCACGGATGGTATTATGGTTTGCAGTTGAACCTGATGATCTTAAGGGCCTTTTCCAGCCTGAGTGATGCTGTGAAAATGCCCACGGTGCTCCTGACTACAGCCACAGCAGGAAGGGCAGCAGGAGCAGGAAAGGACCTCCCTGCCGGCACCCGGAGGATCCCAGTCCCTCCCCTCCTTGCCAGGGAAAAGCCTGCTTAGCCACTAGATGTCAGTGCAGACGGTTTCCAGGATGGAAAAGCCCCATCCCCAGGGATTCGTTTATCCAGAGCTGGAGGGATGGCGGAGCATCCCACCGTGCGCTCGGCAAAGGCAGGTGGCGGTGGCGGCGGGGAATTGTGTCCCCTCCTGTCACCAAACGCCTTTGTCTCGCTTCTGGTGTGCCCAACCATCCTGACCTCCCCTCAGCCAGCTCGCCCTGCTCTCCCTGAGCCTAAGATCCTCTTTCCCACACAGAACATCAGACTCTGGAGAAGTGTCCAGCAGCTGGGGATGTCTCTCTGCAGGGATTTGAGCCCTGTGAGCTCTCAAATAATTTTTCAGGAAAGAAAAGGAACCTCCCAGGCTGCACAAACCCCACCCTGCTGTTTCCCAGCATGGGACCACCATACTTTCAGAGCAGGGAAGATCTGCCCAAGATCATCTATTTGTTTAGGCTGAGTTTACCCAGGAGGGGCTCACCCAATATATTTCTGTATCATACAAAGGCAGCAAAAGGCACAACACGAGGAAAAAGCCTGACTCTGAGGCGTGTCCCCCTTTCCATGGCCTATTAAGGACAAACTATGTGTGGTGCCAGCATTTCAGGGTCAGCACCCAGGGCTGGAGCCGGGCACGAGGCAGGGCTGGGTGGTGTTTGGCACCAGGGGAATGTCCCCTGTCCCCCCAGACACGGCCTGGCTAAGCCAGGGGGCTCCAAGCCTTGTCCTTCACAGCCGGGGACATTTCAGTGCCTTCCCCAAACAGCAATGTGGGATTCCTCCCTCAGCACCAGCCATCCCTGCAGCCTGCAGGGATTCAGCATCCCTTGGGCCTGCAGCCCAGGCCAGCCCTGGGTGATGCTCCCAAGTGCTGGGAATGGATTCTGGGCTAGCTGGAGATGTCCCTGCTCACTGCAGGAGGGTTGGATTAGCTGACCATTGAAGGTCCCTTCCAACCCAAGCCATTCCGTGATTCTGTGAGCACATCTCTGCTCCAGCCCTTGCTGAAAGGGAGGCTGGCAGCATCCCAAAAACGCTGTGACACACCTGCACCCCTCTCCACAGAGAGCTCAGGTGTGGTCCAGCAGGTCCCAGTGGCCTCCCAGGCCCAGAAGTGGCTTAGATCTGCAGCAGGTCTGGGATTATCCATACATCCCATGATGAGTGATGGACACTCAGGTTTCTGGGTCCCCACCCCGGGGACTGCACCCCTGCTGTTCCCCATTTCCTACCTTTTTGTGGAGCTGCCACAGGAGGGCAGGGGCTGCCTCCCCACAGGCACAGGAGCTCCTTTTTGTCCCCAAAGCACATCCAGGGGCTGGAAAAAAACTTTGGGGCTCCTCCAGGCATGACCTTCCCTGGCTCTGGGCACTAAACCCTGGGCTGCAGCCCCTGCTCTGGCAGCAGCACTCAGAGCTCCTCTTGGACAGGCAGGAGCAAAACCAGGGATGCACAGGAAGGATGCCACCCCTGGATGTGGCACTTGGCAGCAGCAGGAAGCCCCCGTGCCCGTGGGGAGGGCCCTGGCAGGTGCTGGGAGGTGGTGCCAGCTCTCCTCGCTGTGGGGGACACGGCTCAGAGCAGGTTTGGGAATCAGGAGCTGTGCTGCCTCCCCCCAGCCCCATTCACTGCCCAGACAGCAACATGCTTTATGGCAGCTGAGGGCCATTGCACGGCCTCAATTAATCCAGTATCCCAGCGTTTTCTCCCCAGGAAGCTGGCTCCTGTTCAGAGCAGGCAGGAGGGGCTGGCAGCCCTCTGCAGGGACAGCCAGCAGCTTTCCCAGCTTGTCATGCTGCATTTTGGGATACCCCCTGCTTTCTGTGGGCAGCCACAAAAAGGGGGCATTGGGACGAAGTGTCCTGCCTGGGAAAGTCCCCGACTGCCACTGCTGCTCCCAAAAGAAGGGAGATCCTGCCAGGGACTGTGCTGGCTCTGCAGGAGGATCAGGGAACAGCCTTGGGCTCATCAAAAATACAAACTGGCAGAAGCACAGGGCTGCCCATTCCTGCTGTGGTCCCTGCAGCTCAGACACCTGCAGGATTTGGGGTGCACGCTGGCTTCCCACTCATGCCAGGCCCCATCACCTCTCTGTGGATATGCCTGAGGAATTCAGGAATCTCCCTTGCAGGAGCCTGTTCCTCATGATTTCTCTCCGTGCAAACACAAGCCATGGTGCTCCAGGGGCATTTGGACAGCTGCATCCCAATCCACATCCCACCCCCTTTGAGTGCAGGAACCAGCAGCCCAGGACAGAAAACCTCCCAAATCACCTTCCCTACAACCATCAGAGGCACTGCAGAGCTCATGAATTTTCCCAGGGAGCAGCTGTGGAAAATGAAACCCAGGGCAGAGATGGACAAGATGAGATAGTTTGCATTAAATGAATGGAGATGGGTCCTGGAAGGTAATTCCAGCAGAGAAAAGATGAATTGCAAATACCAGTTGTAAAGCATTTGTAAAGTCTGACTCAGACAGGAATTTTACTGCAGGAGATGCTGGTTTGGAGTTTACTGCTGCAGTTGGAGCAGCTGCTACTGCCCCAGCTGTATAAACCCCTCACTGAGTTACTCACCACTCCCTGGCACCTCTGGAAATCTTCCTGAGAAACGTGTTCTGCCTTCCCACATGGAGCAGCCCTTTGGAGCAGGGAGAGATGGAGGGAACAGGGCTGGGAGGACAGCGAGTCAGGGCCACATTTACAGGCCTTCTGTAAACATTTCACACCTAGGAGGATTTGCTGGTTTAGCTTGGCAAGAACACGGGGAATAAGTCCAGCAAACCTGGAGGCAGGGGAAGGTGGCAGGATCCTGCAGGAGGAGGGCACAGAGGGAAGATGCCCCAGTCCCATCTCCTTTCCTGCAGCTGGCAGAGCGGGATTGAAACTCGGCTCTTCTCCAGGCTAAGGAGGAATAACTGCTCTGGAAAGGTGTGTGTGACCCTCCAGGAGCATTCACACCTCTGAGGACACGTTCAAGCTTGAAAACCAACTGCCAAATGGGCAAAACAAGCTGGGCACTGCAAGTTGTCTGGATTTAATGCAGAATTGCAGCACTCAGCAAGGTGCTAGTGAAGCACAGAGTCTGACCCAGCAGCCAACTCGATTGTAATCCCAGCCTGTTACCCCCAACACATCTGCTAAACTGTTGGCAGTGTTTTGGTGGCTGTTCCCAAACAGCTCCATCACTGACACTTTCCTTTGGGCATCTGCCCTGCTAAACAGGATTTTGCTTTGCTGCCTGGATTCACTTTAAGGACTTCAAGCAGATTATTAAATAGACTTCCTTTAGAAACAGGAAATGGAATAAAAGGATGCTGGGTGTGCTGTTTAGCTGGGAATCCTTGGGCTCGTTACTATTTAATGAACTAAGTGGCTGCTGGCAGAGGTCATTCCAGCAGCTCACACCCGGCCCCAGGACTCGGTGTGAGGGATGTAAATTGAAACTTTAATGGGCATTTCCAGGAGAGCACTTTGCTCTGGCACTGCCACCCAAGAGCCAGCAGCTTAAGCAAGTGATTCTTAATCAGTTTTCAAGCCCCAGGAAATAGGCTGAGGGCAGGAGGGGCTGTTTTGCCCCAGCACCCATGTTGTGATGATTTACAGGTGCACTGAGATCGGGGCCAGTGACAAATGCCATTCCCTGCTCTTCGTGGTGGAACTGCTGACATGATGCACAGGATGGGCCTGGAGGGACAGGACAAGGGGGAACAGCTTCCCACTGCCAGAGAAATCCATGGAGCCATCCATGAGGGAAGACGACATCCTCAACACAGCTGAAGAGCACTGGAGGCAAGTACCACTTGACAGAACTTGCTGAGGCTGCAGCAGGAGCCAGAAGGGCTCAGGTCTCAAATCCCAGACCCTCAATCCCAGAGCTCCCAGGATTTCAGCTCCCTGTTTGGCCAAGGGGAAGCAGCACTGCTTTGCCAAGCTGAGCCCAGGTGCTGCAGCAGCAGGGAGGGAGCTGCTGCTCCAGGAGCAGCCTGGCAATACCCAGCTCGTGCCTTCCCTGCTTTCCCATCTCCTCTCTGCCCTGGAGACACAGCCAGGGAGCAGCAGTGATAAACTGGCTGCTGGTCCAAGCACAAGGTTATTTTCTAGGACATTAAGCAGAACCCTCGGATGCCAGCGTGCAGGAGAGCCATCAAGAGTGACAAGACACCTGACCAGAATGCAAAAGCAGAGCTGCAAACTTAACACCTTTTTTTCTTTCCCCCTTATCTGTTAAAAATAGCTTTAGAGGGGAAGCTCAAAGCAGTGTGAGGGACTGCTGGCTTTAGAAAATGAGCAGTTTCAGCAGAAATACTCAGTGACCACCACCCAGAGAGCTCTGATTTTTGGTGTCTCAGCCATTCACATCTTAAACATTCAAGCTGCAATGCAGCCCAATTGTTTGGCAGGGGCTAATAAAAACCTGAAAATCTTTACCCAGGCTGCTTTTCTGCAGGAATAATACCACTAACATCCCAGAATTATCTCCATCTACGTCTGGCTAGAACTCCAAATCAATAAATTGTCTCCTCACCCTCAGATTAGCTCGGTCAGGTAATTTTGAAAGCAGCAACAGCAGTTCCCCACTGTTAGGCAGAGCAGCTCTGCCAGCTGAATTAACACAAGATCCCTCGTTATCCCAGAGCAATTCCACTCCAACAGCATCCTTGGGGAATAATTTGCACTGGCCTCAACAATACTGTGTGGCAGTCTGGGAATCAAGAGTGCTGTATTTATTATTACTTATATTCACTGAATTTAATATTTGGATTGTTATTTGGAATTAAATTTCTGTTTGAAAAGAGGAGGAAAAAATTGGACAAAAATAAAACTACCACCTGTTTCTCTGGCAAAAAAAACAAAACCCACCCTTTTCAGAACAACATTACATTTTGGTTTTCCCTCCTGCCACTTCCATTCCTGGCTCAGCCTCAGCTCTGATGTCTCAAGCACGCCAGGAGTGCTCAGATCCTTCCACAGAAATTCCTGGGAAGTCCAAGCACTCACTGCTTTTCCCTGTCTCTCTCTGCAGGGTCCTTCTCTCCTGGCATCCTGTCACTGATGTTCTCAGAACCCCACAAGTCCTTCAGCCACAGTCCCCTCTTTGTCCCGTCTCTTGCATCCCTTCCTCCTTTTTAAGGAGCAGCAATAATTTCTGCCATCGATTTCCTAAGAAAAATACCAATTCTCTTTTAACCCCCACAGCAAAACCTGCAGCAGGAAACCCTGGGAGCATGAACAGGGTGATGGATTAGAGCTGCTCCCTCCTCAGAAACCAAGATGTTCTTAAGAAGTGGGATTAATACCACAATATCCATTTTTTAACCCCACAGACCTTGTTTTTAAGCCATCAGCTTCTCATGTCTCTTAAAGCAAGTTTATTCCAGGAGTTAATCCAGGGTTGTTGCTGTTTTCCAGACAGTGCCCTCCCTCCATCCCTTCCCTTTGCTAAGCAAGGAGGCCCCAGTCTTAGAGAAATTAATTAGTGCAGTAATTTGCCCAGGACACAGAGGAGAAGCCGAATTTGTCCCACTCTGCAGGATTCAGCTGAATAAAAAAGACAAATAGCTGTGCTGTGGGATTTTAAAAAGCTGCTGTCAGCATTCCCAATGCAACCAGACCTGGAAATTCATTCGTCTTTCACTAAACAATGGAAAAAAGGAGAAGCAATTACAGTAGACAAAACTAATTACAGCAGAGCTGAAGCACAGCTCACAGCACTCACTCTTCAATCTGCATTCAAAAAAGAAAAATCCAACCCCAAAACCACTCCATCAAAAAAAGGTGAAAATCTGGGAGTGGAATAAAAGCAATTTTGAAATAGAAGGGGCACTTCAGCATGGCACAGAGTGGCTTTTGTAAGGAGAAGCCTCCAGGTGATGCTGGCAGAGCTTGGCAGACAGGACACAGGGATTGTCCACGAGTGATGCCAGAGTGGGGGAAAGAAATGAGCTCCCAGCTCCTCCTCAGTGGGGCCCATTCCATGCTCACCTCAAATCCAGGTGAGTTTTGGGTGGATGTTTTTTAGCTGCCAGAAGAACTGGAGCATGGTGTTAGTAATGCCAAGGTCTGGGGTTGGATCTCCAAGAGCTGGACTCCATGGTCCTTGGGGGTGCTTTCCAACTCAGAGTATCCTGGGATCTCTGTGGAGCTCAACTTGCACACTCGTGGCTGAACAGTTTCTCCTTCCATAGCGAAGACAAAGCACTCCAAAGGTGAGTTATCCCTGTTTCCTGATCCTCACAGCCATCCCTGCCTGATCCAGAACACTCTGGGGATATCTTTGGGTGAAAGGGCAGAAGAGAATCCAAAGCCTGTAAAGCCCATTCCATCCCTGGCCATGGCCCAGGCTGGCCAGGGGCAGTGACAGGTTGTGTGAGAGGCAATTCCTGATCCCCAGAGCTGGATGTCCCACGGGCCTGCCTCCTGTTCCCTTTGGATACCAGCTGTGAAATCCAGCAGAGAGCAGAAGGGAATTTCAAACAAGTGCTGGAAGAACTGCTGCTTAATGCAGAGACAGGCTGGAGAATGGAGTTCAGGGAGAACACCTGGAGTGGGAAAAGCAGGAGGAATGGGATTGGGCTGTGGATGGATGTGGCACCACCTCAGGCCTCATTCCCTGGGGATGTGGGCCACACTTGGGATTTGAAAGCCTCCACAAGCCAATTCCAACACAAAAAGCTGCCACTGGCTACAGCACGAGTTAAATTCCAAAGGATTTTTGGGAACAGACACAAGGCCATGGCAGAATGTTGTTTTTCTCCGTGGATCCTTAAGGAGGTACAGCCTGAAGCCTCCATCCTGGAACCCCATTCTGAGTCTCCATGGCCACTGCACAGCTCTCTGCCCCAACACTGTTTAGCACAGAGGCTCTCCCTGCCAGAGAATCATTCAGGAAAATCCTTTCAGTTCATGGAGTCTGATAATTCCTCCAGCATTGCCAGGGACTGCCCCATGTCCCCAAGTGCCACACCCCCATGGCTTTAAATCCCTCCAGGGATGGAGACTCACCACTGGTCTGGGTGGCTGGGCCAATGCCTGAAAATCCTTCCAGTGAAGATTTTTTCCCTCATATCCAACCTAAACCTCCCCTGGCACAACTTGAGGCCATTTCCTCCTGTCCTCTGATTCTATTCTAGGATTCTCTGCATTTTCAGCCTGGAGAGGAGAAGCTGGGGGGAACTCTTCAATGTGCAGCAATATTGGAAGGGAGGGTGCCAAGGGGTTGGGGCCAGGCTCTCCCCAGCAGTGCCAGGATCCGAGGAGATGCACAGGTACCAGTCAGACCCACTCTCCCCCTCCTCCTCCTTGTGCAGCTCCACCACCAGAGGGATTTCCCACCTCTCCATTCCAGTATCACTGCAGTGCTTTCTTTCATTTTCTGGCTGAAATGACCTGCAATGCAGAGGCTCACTTGCTGCACTGATCCTGCTGCCAGATCTGTAATCCTCAATCCCTCTGGGGAATGCCTGGAGTAGGAAAGCACTTGGCATGGCAAGCACGTCAGCATTTTCCTGGCTGCATTTTTTATTGTCTCTTTGCTGCATCCCTGACTTCAGTTAAGTTTTCTTCCCTTTTATCCCTCACTTTCTCCAGCCTTCCCCAGTGCCTTGAATATCCCTCAGCTCTCCCCTCTGGGAGACACCTGTCCAGGTGTGGGGGGACAGCACATCTACTCCCATCCATCCCAAGATTTTCATGTAGGAAAAAATGTGGGGAGACAGAACTCTCCCCTTGGCAGTGGCATCCTCTCCTTCCTAGAAGCTCCAAAGGCTGACTGAGGTAGAATCCCTGCTAATCCTGCCCCTGTCATGCTGGCATTTACAAGTTATTAATTATAGGGACCTTGCTGGAAAAGAAGAGCAAGCTGCAGAGCAGCCAGACTTCCAAGAAGCAGAAGATGCTTTATTTAGAGAAGATGCTGCCGTTTTTGTTTTCTTTTTTAAATTACTATCAGCAGTGAGAGACATTTGTGCCATACAGAACCCACCCACTTGCTTCAGTTATTTCCATAAAACAAACAAAAAGAAACCCTTGGAGTAAACATCACATCGTTTACTCACCATTCCTTCTACCCAATCTGAGCCCTATTAACCTGTTTGAAAATCACTGAATCCCAGACTGGTTTGGGATAAAAGGGATCTTAGATCACCTCATTCCACCTCCTGCCATGGGCAGGGACACCTTCCACTATCCCAGGCTGCTCCAAGCCCTGTCCAGCCTGGCCTTGGACACTGCCAAGGGATCCAGGGGCAGCCACAGCTGCTCTGGGCACCCTGTGCCAGGGCCTGCCCACCCTCACAGAGAAGGATTTCCTCCAAATACCCAATCCATATCTACATTCTTTCAGTTTAAAGCCAAATTCTGGGAACCAAAGCAATCAGAGGAAAGCCTGCTTCTAACAGATCCTGCTGCTGACTTCCAGGGATCCACATTTCACCCTCTGCAGTGGGAAAGTTCCCCAGATTCCTTCTCTCAACTATGCCAAGCAGGAAAATAGAGCCCTGGAGCCTTGGTGGTTCCTTAGCACCTCTCTTTGCCTCTAAGTGGTTGCTGTGTGCTGCTCACACTGCGCCCATTGCAGGAAAGGCACTCCAGGGAGAAGAGATTTTTTCCTGGAAATCATTTTACAGCAAGAATGATGGGATCACAGCACAGCTGCTGCTGCTGGCTCTCTTTAGGGAAGGAGAACAAGTAGAGGCATGAAGGGCATCTGTTAAAAATGGAAGAAAGGAAAAGTGGCTCTGCTGATAGATTTGAGGATTAAAATCACTTTTAAGTTGTAGAGGTGGTGAAAAGGACCTCAAGCAACAAGCAATAAGTGAAAAGGAAAGGACAGAGCTGTCAAAGCAGCAAGGCAGGACAATAATTTTTAGAGGAGCACCATGAATCTGTATAAAAAGCAGGAAAGATGGGATTTCTCAAAGAAGAGCCTTTTGGCTCAGGGGGAAAAAGCGAAGCCTTGTGCAACAACTCTGTGGGAAGAGTGGAAGTGAAAAAAGATCCAACCCCACAGCAAAGTGCTGGGTTCCATGAGGGAAAAAGAATCTCCAAAACCAGAGAGCATGTGGAGATTATGAACCATTTGGCACCTACCACCTGTAGGAGACTGGGATTAGCCCAGCAAGAGGTGGTCACCAGTGGGCAGCTTCCAAGTGCCATGAGAAAATCCAACGTGAAATGCAGCCCACAGAGGGATCCCAAAGCTGGAGAGCCTTGGGATGCAGTGGGAATACTCCTGGCACAATTAGGCAAATCCAGCCTATTAAGGGACAATCACTCTGAAGGGTTGTTATCAATCACTCCCCTTGCTTTCTTTAGGCAATTATCCTAATTGCATCAAGGCTATTAAGCAATTATTTTGATAACTGGAGCTTTGTTGCTGGCTCTTCGTTTTTGGCAACGTTTTGTTCTTTGTATAAATGCCCCCTCCAAAAGATGTTTAAAGCTGAACTTCGAGGATGTCCTTTTCCCAAAGCACAAGATTCAAATTTCTGTGTAAAAGCACAAATTCCCTCTCGAGAAAAAGCTGATTTTTATCCCTGGGTTTTCCCTTAACCCCCCCCTCTGCCCCCCAAATCTCCCAGGGCACTAGGGATTTAGTTCCACTTTTTTATTATTCAACTTTTTATACATAATAAATACAAACTTTTTACAGCCAATATAAAGAAAGCATTTGCACTGATGCTTTCAGGGTGTACTGAGCTGTACACGATGCGACGGCCGATACATGCCCTGTATGAAGAAATCATAGTTAAAAAGGAGGCATCTTTTTACAACTTTTCTTCCTTTTTCTTTTTTTTTTTTTTTGCCTTTTTTCACTTTTGTTTTTTAAATAAAATTAGCAGCTCTTACAGAAAATATTTTAAAATACAACTAAAGAGACTTTTAAATAAAAATTTTCTGGATTTTTGAAAGTCCGGGTGTGAAGGACACAGAAAAACTGGCCAAAGGAATTGAACATGAACATTATGGCAAAAACTTGGTTTTCTTCTGCATCATGAAGACCTCAAAATATTTGTGAACAGTTAAATCTTTTTTTTTTTTTTTACTTTTCTTTTTAAACTTAAGAACAAGTTTGATAAACACATAAAAAGACCTCAAACAGATCAACAGGACAAGAGGTGCAAAAGAAGGAATAATATGGAAAAGACTTCATTGGACAGTCACTGATTCCATAACTGATCCATGAATTGTTGTCCTCAGACAGCCCCACTCTTGGTTAAGGATCCCACTGGGAAAGGAGACTGGCAAGCACTGGATGTCTCAGAGACCCAGCCTGGGTTGGGATTTCCAAGCATGTGCAAAGTTTATGATAAAATCTTGTTAAGATGAGTCGTTGGGTTTTTGTTGTAAATGCAGCCTCAAAAAATAGCCCTTGTTAGTAAACTAAAGGTAGAAAACTTACTGGCTTTGAAAAAGAACCATGAAGACACAAGAGAACCCACAAACAGCTCCAAACCCAACCTCGGGATGCCTTTGATCTGAAGTTTTCATGTAATGGAGAATGCTGACAATATTTTAGTCAGTACCCAAAGAAAAACCACTTTTCATCCAGTTTTTCCCTCTCCTCCAACCATTCCACTCCACTTTCAACTTCAGAATATTCCTTGCCCTTTTCTCTCAAAAAATCGAAATCCAAGCTCCCTTTTCAGAGCTCTCTGAGGGAAATGTGAAACTCTTTTCCTCTCAGTTTCTTCCCTGAGAGGAATTGGGCACATCTCGGGCACGAAGGTGGTGTGAAGGCAGAACCCGGAGCTGCTCCTGGCTCCCTGGCTTTGGCTGGTTAATGGGATTGGGGTGGGAAAAGGCTACAGGACCATCCAATGCAACAACTAAATGCATGTAAATACTCTAAATGGAACTGCTAACTCTAGAACTCAGGTGCTTTGATGACAAAGATACACTGCTAACGTTGGATAATAAGGTACACGGCAATAACTGGGATAAGAGGGACCCAAATGCTTTAAAAAAATAAACCCAACAAAAAAACCAAAATCCCCAAAATCTGCTAAGATTTAAAAAAAAAAAAAAAAAAGAAAAAGCAGCTCAATTTCCAGATCTAGACAAAATCTCACTTGCTTTTTTTGCTTTTCTACCCGTTGGTTTCTGCTGTGGAAGAAGATGTTGCTGCTGGTTCAGCACCTCCGTGTTAGATCCTCTATGAGTAAATGCACTGAGTAAACACAAAAGTCCAAAGGCAGAATGTTCAGTTCAGCTGTGAATCACTGACAAGGGGAGCACCCATGGAAGGAAAGCTTTTGCTTCTCCAGGAGATCATTTTCCTGTCTCTTCCTTTCTGCAGGGGGATTCAAGAGGAGCCAGCCTCTCTCCTTTAGACTTCTTTTTCTGTTCCCTTTTTCATTCTTCTGATGAATACCTGATCAGGCAGGTGATGCTACTGGAAGGATGCACAATCTTTAACACATTCCTATGGCAACAGTAATATACTGTACTAATGCACAGGAGCAAAGGATGCTAAGACTAAGCTGCATGAACGGGGCTCGCTCTTTGTCTCCACAATAAAAATGGAGCATCTTCAGCCAAGAAGAAAAAGCCAATCTTGGCCTGTCTTGGTTTGTGCTAAGAGAGGAAGAATGATGTCGAGAAATCCAAACAAACAAACAAACAAAACCAAAAGGCACAAAATATTCATGACTGTGGGAAGGAATCCGCCAGGTCACTGCCACATAAAATCCTCCCTAGCGCTCGCTCTAGTCCAAGTCTTCATCATGCAAAGGTGCCTAAAAACGAGATTGACCAAAAGCTGTGTTTGGCCTTGATTGTAGCACTACTAATGAGCCAGTCCCCTCGTTACACCAGAGTGATTTCCACGTCCTCGATCTTCTCCATGGGCCGGCGGTGGTGCTGTGTCGGGGGGGGCGGAGCTGCTCGCACCTGCAACATTCAGAACCAGCCTGTGACTACCACACAATGGCCAAATTCCATCAGAAACCCTCACACCTCCTGCACAGACCTCCAGGCTCACCCCTCCAGATGATGCAAACAAACAGGCTGTGTGTCCAGCTGGATGCAGCTCCAGTGCTCCCCAGTTCAGGCATCAGGGATTTTCCTTACGACCTGTCACAGATTCTCTCCAGGGTGCAATCCCACATCTATCCCATGGATAAGCCAGGATGTAAACCTGGGAATGACTCATCACATGCTGAACCTGATTGATGCTTTTGCCTGGAATTTCTGTGGAGTAGGAACTACCAGAGAGTTCTGCTGCATCTGACTCGCTGATATTTCATCAATCACTGACCTCAACACACTCAAAACTTGATGTTGTTTTCACACTCTGCCACATCAGTCACCTCCTGACAGAGATCACCTTCAGTGCCAACAGGGTTTTTAACACACCATTTCAGAATACACCAGACTTGCTATAGAAAACATGAACTGTGGAGCAATCCTGCACCAAACTGCCCAATACTACTGGAATATTCAGAATACATTATTTGAATATCCAGAAATGCTCTTTTTCTGCAACCTCATTCACTGAGAAGGGCAGGAAAAAAACGAATGTTATGCCATAGTATGATTTGGTTTAGGGCTTTGAAACCTCCAAGACTGATTTCAAAGTTAACTGTAGGAAATGGATTTTGTCAACTTCTAAGTGATTTAATTCTTCCCTTCCTTTTCTGGCAAATGTCCTTTTTCTAGGCAGCAGAGACAACACAAAATTCTCATCATTAAGAATCGTGAACCCAAACCCCTTAACCCAAAGGGGCTGGAAAGAAATAGAATCCCAAACGTGCAGGGAACTGCTGGAAAGCAGGAACTGTATAAACCACAGGACTGACCTCTTCTGGCATTTACTCCCCACCTCTTTGCCAGCTCTGTTAGGGGCTGTTGCCCTTTGAACATCAATAAAAACCACAGGATTTGCTGGTGACTTACAGGCCGCAGTTTGCCATAGGAACTTTCCGGAGGAATTCGTGGAGGTTGGGAGAATCCAGAGGACTCTGAACCAAAGCTGTTTTCTGAGGGAATAAGCAACACCCTGTTACAAAGAAGCCCCTCAGTATTGCTGAATTTCTGTTGTAAAAATGCTCTTTTTTTCTTTTTTTGCCCCCCTCCTCAGAAAGGCTTCTAAATGAAACCTTTACCCCAAATTTCTCACCGTTCGTCGATGGAGATCTGGGGAAAAACTGGGATCCTCTTTTATCTGGGCTGGGATAGGGACTGGTGGGAGGCTGGTCATACAGAGGCAGTGGTGGCAGGGAGTTATTGGCCTTTGGAGTCGGGGATACCTGTGCCAAAAATTGGGAGAGGCTGCAGCAAAACTTCTTCAGCACATTTAACACACACATCAGTTTTCCAACCCATCCCTACGCTCCAGCAAGTTCCCTCTGAGGAAAAGCAGCTGGCAGGAAAGTTTGGAAAGGAAAGCCAAGGTATCCAACAGGGATTCAATTTTTTTAAATCACAGGTTGCCACTGAGCAGAAAATTTCAGCCTCTCCCAGGTAATTCAGAGAGGCTTTCTGAAGGTTATTTGAAACAAAAAGGTCACTCAGCCAAGTGGGATTCACACAAAGGTGTTGGGATCACAAGGTTTATCCCTGCCCAAATGCATTTAAATGCTCATTTTCATGGTCTTCCTAAATCAAGGAATAAAAATACTGAGAAATTCCATTGAAGAAAACATGCAAGTACAGTTTCTATCTCCAAACTCCACAATGGAATTTCTCTGATTTTCTAATACAATATAAGGATTAGAGAATTACGCTGTGGAAATGAGGACATTTTTGCAAAAATTACTGTAATCCAAAACTTGGCAGTATCCTGCCCCTCAAAATTGAGAGGATACAGAACAGATTTAGGTATGAAAACAGCAAATAAGGGCTGAAAGAGCCTGTAATTCTCTTTTTGCCAGGTTGTGTCTGACATCTCAGTCTCTCATCAATGAATGCCAGGAAGTAAACTGTGAATTTTCTCCTTTGATTCCTTTCTATACAAATATCTGCCCTTATTCACAAATTTGCAAAAATACATCAGTTGATAGTTATTAAGCTGGGTAAGAAACTAAAATGAAAGCACTGAGGGCTTAGGTTGGGGTTTTTTCCCCTTAAAATGGTTCTGAATTTTTTTTCTTAAATAGCTTCTGATTTGTTTTTTCTTAAACTGGTTTTGATTTTTATTTTTCCCCCCGAAGAAGCGACAGATCTTTGCAAACTGCCCAAACAATAAACCAAGGCAACACCTCTTTCCATACCTGGATATCCCCAATCCACTGAGTCTCTCCATTCTCTGAGGCCGTGAGCTCTTCAACCAACACGGAGGGGAAGACCCCGACACGGCCGTTGAATTCTCCCTCCCAAAAGCCATCATCATCCTGGTTCTCCTTGTTCAGGATGCGGATGATGGCTCCCTCCGGGAAGGACAGCTCGTCATCCGTCTGCCCCTCGTAATCATAAAGTGCTTTGACAAAACAGACTGCAAAATGGAGAGGGAAGAAGCCAGTGAGCTAAGAAAAACACTTAAGTATAGGCAAAGTTGTTGGATTTTGGAGTTCTTTTAAAGATTCTATTATTGCTGAGCCAGATTATTCTGATTTTCCTTAATTTTAATCTCGGCTGTATGAGCTAAAGAGGTGAATTATGCAGATTTAATAGGAGAGAGATAATTACTGAGATAATTACTGGGAATGGCTGTGCTCAGATACAGGTCAGTCTCTCTCTGCAACTCCCTGAAAGGAGGTTGTGGCCAGGTGAGGCTTTTTCTCCCAGGAAAGCAGAGATAAGACAAGAGGAAATGGCCTCCAATTGCACTAGGGAGGTTCAGGTTGGATGTTAGGGAAAATTTCTTCCCTGGAATAGTGCTTAAACATTTCCAGGCTGGGAAATGGTGGAGTTCCCCTGCCTGAAAGTGTTAAAAAAATGAGCAGATTTTGCAATATGGTGGGATTTGGTCCAAGGTTGGATTTCATCATCTTGGAGGTCTTTTCCAACCTTAATGATTCTGTGATTCCACAAAATCTGCGGAAATCTCCAAGACTCGATGTCCCTGTGTATCTTTAACTGGAATTTACCATTGGAGTCTCCGTTGAGGCTGCCTGGCACCAGGTCAGTGTCTGTGGAGTTGTTGGAGGTGTGGGATCGACTGTCCAGGGCAGCCAGGGACTGGAGCATGCTCAGGAGGCTGCTGGAGGTTGGGAATTGCAGGTACTTCTCTGGCACATATCCCACCTGTCCCGCCTTGTTCCGTGCCTGTGAACCAACAACAGGAGCCGTTCTCTGCTTGTGAGCACTGCTCTGGAGAGAACCCCAGCATTTCCTCCCATCCCAACTTCTATCCTAAAAGGGTTCATGGAAAGAGGCTCAGAAAATGATACCTTTACCCAGTCTTCCATATCTCCATCTTCAATGACCTCTAACACCTCGTGTTCCTCTATGGTCAGTTCATCTGGCTGAGAAGCCTGGAATGTAGGACACAAAGGATGGAAAAGAAAAGTGGCTTTAAAGGCAAGGCATGGGCAGTGGAAAGAACATTCCCATACAGACTTTTATTGGAAGTGATGTTTTTTCAAAAACTGAAAGCTTTAACATAATTTAAAAGGTCCCAGTGAAGGTTCTGCCATTCACAAAAGCCCTTCTCTCTCAGAAGGACAGATGGAACCTCCCTGAATCTCCCCCATCAGAAAAGCAAACCTCAAGGTCCCAAAGGCACATTTATTATTTGTTTCTATATAAACAATTTTTCTAATCAATTAAAAAAAATCACTAACCTTATAGGAATAAACAACTTTGCAGGTGAGAGGGTAATTTCTGAGAGTACCAGAAGGACTAGAACTGCTGTCATCAAAAACATCCATGCTGTCCTCAAACTCTTCACCTTCCTCCTTTTCTGCATCAGCATTGACCTGGTAAAACAAATTCCAGTTGGCATTACAGCAGCTGCTAAAAATGGGGAAGAAGTAACAATAAAAATGAGCTGGTTAATATTTTTCAGAGTGTGCTTTGTATGACTTATTGTTATTGAAAGTAACTCAGCTGGATTTCTTTGTTCAAGCACAAGCACGTGTGGGACTGTAAAAAGTACTGCAGGAGATTTTGGAAGCTCCAGCTCAACTGCTGGACAGTTATAAAATCCGTTTTTCCCATAAGCTGTGGCTAAAGTACTTTGGAGATGCCATTGCAGAGGCACAAAAACCAATTTAATGGAAAAAAGAGAATTTATGCTACTGAAAGATTAATGTACCTGTGACCACAAGTTATAAAATAAATCTCCAGTGGAAATGTTTAAAGTTCTAAAAAATAAACCCCCAAATCAAGCTTCTAGCTGGTGTACCTTGCACAACAGACTTGCTGCAGTTTATTACAAAAATTCTTAGAGACAGGAAGATTTGTAAAAACTTGCTATAAAAGTTTAAATAAAACCTGAAGTCAGTGTGCTGGAAAAATACAAGTTTGGGTAAGACTGCCATGAGCTGTGCTTTGGCCTCATGCCTGGGTTATGTTTTGGATAAATACTTTATCTCATGTGAAAAATGATGAATTATTCTGTGAAAACAGTTCTGTGAATCAAGGGCAACACTGTTATGTAGAGCCATCTTCCCTGGGTTTATTCCTATTAATTTGGGAGTGAATTTGGTGCTCCCTGTGAAAAGTGAGAGACTGATAAACAAACAAACAAAAAAAGTTAAGCTGAGTCTACAAATTCCCTGTGCAGTTTCCCTAAACCAGGTCTCTGACAGCTTTGCTCTTCTAGGCCTGGACTAGAAGAGCACAAAGCTTCATCATGTTCTGACTTAATTAGTTTTTATGTTACTATTCCAAACCAAATCCTTACAGTTCTGGTGATTTTTTTTCCCTCACTAACTCTTATTGAAGAGCAGTTTGCCTCCATCCCTCCTTCAATGTGTTCATGGATGTTGGGATAACCAAAAAATTGTCCTATAGCTGGGCAACGCTTTGGGAGATCAGCAACCAACTACAAATCGTGGCAAGCTTGAGGTTTCCCCTCCTGTTTCTCTGCCTTTTGCTGTGCATGGTCCCAGCAGCCAGGGCTGACATGCAGCTGGGGCATCATGGAAATCAGCAAATCATGTCTAGGAGGTTTGGGCAGCATCTGCTCCTGGTTTGCTAACATGAGGAGGAAAAACACGCCTTGGTTTTCAGCACGTGGGCTGCTCTGAACTCCTGGGCTGGAATCACTTGGGAAGCAGGCATGGAGAGGGAAAACAGGAAACTGAGGTGTGCTTGATAAAGCTCATCCTTCTGCAGAGTCTGGGATGGAAGAGGGCACCAGCAAGGAATCAATGGATGGGACAGGACACTAAAGGTGTGGGACATGCAGCAAACACAGGAAGGAATGCAGAGGAGGTGATCAGAAAAGCAGATTATATACATGAAAAAAACAATGGAAATACAGAAATAGAAATCTGTCTTGTTTTGCTGCACATATACACAGATGGGTCCTGTCCCTGTTCCCTGGGAGCAGAGCCTGACCCCCCCTGCCTGTCCCCTCCTGGCAGGGAGTTGTACAGAGCCACAGGGTCCCCCCTGAGCCTCCTTTTCTCCAGGCTGAGCCCCTTTCCCAGCTCCCTCAGCCCCTCCTGGGGCTCCAGCCCTTTCCCAGCTCTGTTAAACACTGCCCCCTCCTCCAGGCTGGAGTGAAAGTGCTGCTTGTTACAAACTGCAGTAATTCCTCTACATTTTGGCAGCATTTTGGTCACAGCTCTAAGAATTCCATCTCTGGGCTGTCCCTGTCCAGCCTGCCAAGGTCAACAGAGCCTTTTTTAAATACAGGAGCCTACGTAAGTGTAAAAGGGGAAAATGAGACTCAGAGCTGAACCTCCCAGGCTGCAGGCTGGGACCAGCATGGGGGGCTCAGCTCCAGGGCCAACTGTGCCATGTCTGGGGAGACTGGGAATGAGGGATTGGGAGCAGCCCAACAGGCACAGAGGGAAGTTAAAGGAGGTGGAGCACAAAAAGCAATGGAATAAAATCACTGTTTAACACAACCATGCAACAAATCCTCATCTACTGTGACCAGAGAGGAGCTGAAGTGAAACTCAGCAGGGGAATTCCTTTGGGATTTTGGAGGGCTGACACTTGGATCTGCACACTCAAAGATCTCAAGACAACATTATATAAACTATTAATGGAACTTCAAAGAAACACAGGCCTTGGAGACTTCCAGGGATCCAGGGGCAGCCACAGCTGCTCTGGACACCCTGTGCCAGGACCTCCCCACCCTCACAGCCAGGAATTCCTTCCCAATATCCCATCCATTCCTGCCCTTTGGCAGTGGGAAGACATTCCATGGACACATCTCTCTATTCCTTGTCCCCAGTCCCTCTCCAGCTCTCCTGGAGCCCCTTTAGAGCCTTCTCCTCTCCAGGTGAGCACCCCCAGCTCTCCCAGCCTGGCTCCAGCTCTGGAGCAGCTCCAGGGCCTCCTCTGCATGCCATCCTAGGTCAGGAGCAGCCCCTGGGGAGAGGTTTCCCCCTCAGAATCCGTACCAGGTGTGCCGAGCCGTTGTTGGTGACCGAGGGCAGGTTGGCCCAGCGCTCGTTCTCCAGCTCCTCCATCACCTGGTTCATGGCACTCTTCAGCCACGTGTCCACGGACACCCCGATCTGCTTCAGCAGCTCCAGCCTCGCCTCTGCCTTCAGCTTGATGATCTGGGGACACAAACACACACAGCTCAGAGCTCCTCAGGGCCTCACCTCGCCCCGCGGCTGCTTCTGATCCATGAACCATCCCAGTGGCTCCCCAGGCTGCTCCCCGTGGAAATGAGTCCCCACTCCTCATTTCCTTGCCTGCAGGAATGTGCTGTGAGCCAAGACACAGGGAATGGTTTTCTGGAGGCCCAGCCAGTCTCACCAGTTGGTGTTTTTTAAAGTAACACCTCCTGAGTTTATGCTCGCTCCCAATTCACACCCTTGAGTAGCTCAGTGTAGCTTTAAAGTCCAACAACCCAGTGCTTCCCAAGACTTCTAAAATTAGCAGTATCCACAGTGGAGACCCTTCCAGGTGGTGACTAAGCTGGATGTGAAACACAAACAAACCTGACAGGATACACACACACACCAACCCATCAACTCCCAAGCGAGGCTGTTTTCCACCAGCACGTGCCAGAGATCACAGGAAACTCATTTGTTATGGAAGCACAATATGTTAATAATCCCCAAATTAAGTAAGTATTGCACTCCAACAAACAGTTTCAGGATTTTTGTCTTCAGAACAGCATGAAAATGGAGGTTTTCTGACAGCTGGGTTCACTTCAGCATCCTGGCACGCTCGCTGGCCGATGGAGCCAAGGATTTAACAAACTCGTGGCAAAGCACCACCCTGATCCAAGTTAGCTCACAGTCTGAACAGGAGGGATGGGAAGAGCACGGGGAAGAAATTCAGGATTGCAACAAGAGCAGATTTGCAGCAAGAAGTGGAGGGCAAACCCAGGGATAAAATTGAGGATATTTTTGTCCAGACCAGCCCTCTCAACACCCCCCTGCTGCCCTTGCTCATCAGAGGAACAAAAATGAAGTGATTTCCCAAAAATCCTTCAGTGAGTCACCGATGGAGGCAACAACAGAAACCCACGGAACCACCCTGGAATTCTTCCCGTGTTCCTTTTCACAGCATTTGTCATTTTTAGCAAGTAACAAAGTTTCATCTGCTTTCCCTCCCTTCCAGCCCTTCCCTCAGGGATCTGAAGCAGCTCACTGCAGCATCCCTGACACACCAAGCATTCAGCAGCACTGGGAACCCAAGCAACACCAGCACAAACAGGTGAGTTCAGGCAAAAATTAGAGGGAAATTCCCTTTCCAGTAGTGGCTGGAGCACAGCAGACTATGAAGAATATGTGTACAGTGAATTCAAATGCCAAAGGCTGCCAGGTAGCTATTTATCTCTTACACAAATCCTTACTCTATTCAAAATTTTGTGTTGAGCTGAAGTGATACAGGCATTTTTCTCATTCTTGACATGCTGCTACACTTACAGAATCACAGAATTGTATCTTTCTACTAAGAAAATGAATCAGAAAAGAAATGACTGTTAACTTTATTAAGCTGAACCCCTAAAGATGTCTCCATTTCCACTTAATTTGTGAAGGTGACTTTAAACCTGTCTCAATCAAACTGCTTTTGGGAGACACTGTTTTATCTTCTGCATAGAAGGAATGTGTTTTTTGAAGAGGGGGTCAGTTGTAAGAGGGAAATTGATGCTGTCAGATGCATCTTCATATGGCTACAGCTGCATGCCCACGCTCTCCCCTGTAATCAGGGAGGGAAAAAGGAGGATGGGGCAACTCTGAGAGGTGATTCCCATGGGAAAAGCCAAAGCCACTGAGCCAAGGGAAGTTTCCACTTCATGCAAGAGGTCTCTGGGAGAATGATTAACAGTAAACAGTGTCCAGAGAGCTGAGAAAAGGAGGAATCATTAAATACATTCCTGTGCATCCCTTCTCTCCTGTTTCTGAGCATCTGAGACTTGGAACAAACCCGCTCCAACCTTGGAGCTGCACAGGGCAGGGAGAACAACCTTGTCAAAGGCAACTTATTCACAGAATCCCAGAATGTTTTGGGTTGGAAGGATCTTAAAATCATCCAGTGCCACCCCCTGCCATGGGCAGGGACACCTTTTGCTACCCCAGGGTGCTCCAAGCCCCGTCCAGCCTGGCCTTGAATATGTAAATATATATATATAAATGCATATATTTACTTGTGGAGTGAAGTAGCTTTCCCCTAACTTGTCTTTACATCCTGACACCCATTTATGAGCACTTTCCCTGTGCCTCCACCAAGGAATTGCTCAGCCCAGTAGCTTTGCTGTTTACCTCGTTATGCAATTTCCAATTAGGCTGAGTTATGCTACAGCAACAAACATTGGTCCAGGCTGCTACAAACATCTGCAGTTGCTGTTGGTCCTCGCTCTGCTCTAGTTTGTTTGTACAAATTGTGAGCTAAAATAAACAAGCTGCTCCAAAATCCTTGAGTGTACTTGACAAGAGGGTTTAATTCAACGTACCCAGCAAATCCAATGGAGTTCCCCCTCCCTATTTACACCCAGGAGCATTAACAGTCAACAAATGTTTGTTCCAAACCACAAATGTTTTGAGTTTCATTCCACTGCAGACAAGCCATAAAAGTACCAGGAGCATTAGGTCAGGCCTGCACTTGAAAGTTATTTACAAGCTGAAATTATGTTTTTACCTAAATAATTATGCTGGTAGACCAGAGTTAACAGCTTCCTATCTGTAGGAAAAATTCAAATAAAATATCACTCAGGAGCAGAACTTTATTCTGCTTCTCACACAGCTACACATTTAAACATGATTTAGTGGTGGCCTTGGCAGTGCTGGGTTGGACTCGATGATCTTGGAGTGTCCTTCCAACCTCAATGACTCTGTGGTTCCATAAAGATACAAACATGTCATTCAAACACCTGAATTAGCTGGGGTTTGATGCTTTCATTATGCCAGAATAAAATGTTAAGTAAGAAGGAAACAGGGCAACAGTGGTGATTTCACCAGCATTTCACCACACCGCGTCACAAGCTTTTCTGAAATCTTGTTCCCTTGAAAGATCATCACATTAAAAACTGAACAAGGTTTTAACCACTGCTTTTCCCTGCCTCCCCCTGGGTGTTCCCAGGGACACTCATGCTGTGCCCCCCTGACTGAGTGACCTCCACTGACAGACTCGAAAATATCTCACATCAAGTGACCCCTGGCATTCCCAGCAACTCTGAGCATCCCCAGGAAGGCAGCTGAGCTTCCAAAGCCCAGGAATGCTGGAATCCAGCCTTGGCTCTGAAATCTGGGTGCTGCCCAAATTTCATTGTTAGCAAGTCTCACTGCAGGACAAACATTTTCCTGTGTAGCAGTGAAATTGCTGTTTACAGTCACCAATTACTGGTTAATAGCTCAGGACTGGGGTATTTTTACACTGATTAAAAAACCATCAGCCACCCACAAAATGTACAAACTCTTCTGGGGGTTCCTGCTTCTCTGAGCTGTTCTTTCTGCTGGGAGGATCTAAGAAGATGAAAGGAAAAACCACCCAAGTTTCAGAAAATATAAACACTGTTATCTATTCCTCACATACCTAACGTTGCTCCACATGGGAGATGCAATAGTTCTGTTTATTTACTGTTCCAGTCTTAATTAAGCAATGGTTTTAGACCCACAGCTTACTCAAGATGAAGACACACAACTGCTCTGCAAGGAAATGAAACCCAGCAGGAACATTACAGAGCTGTTCCCCATTCCCAGGAGAGAACAGGTCTGGAAAGAAACCCAAAGTTCCTTCACATCCCACAAACACCTCAGATCCAAGTCCTTCAAAGCCATTTATAAAGGTGTTGGGGTAAAAACCACACAGAAATGCAGCAAATGTTGCCCCTTCAATATTTTGGTTTAGATTTTTGTTAAAACCAGTTTTTAACAGATTTTCCTGAAAGCAGAGTTCCTTTACATGCCATGGCTTTCCAAGGTGCAGAACAAACCCCAGGCCTTGCCTAGAATTTTCTTCTCCTGAAGAATTCAGAATTATTTCTTTTACACAAAAGTTCTGCTTTAGGAGCTTGGTAGATACTAAAACCAGACTAAAACAGGATTATGAGGAGATCCAAACCATCTTTTGAGAGACTTTTTTTTATTCCATTGCAAGATTTGTTTTAGTGGCAGGAAAAAAAAATTATAGAAACAAAGAATCCTGGAATCATTTAGGGTGGAAAATCCCTCTAAGATCATGGAGTCCAATTCCCCAGCACTGCCAAGGCCACCACTGACCATGTCCCCAAGTGGTTGGACACTCTCATTTGGCAAACTCTTTTAGCTAGGAAGAAATCAGTGTGGAAAAATTCTGGCAAAACATTCTGGAAAGCCATTATCTTTATTTTTGTTCCCATTTAGAAACATTTTTTGTTGAAATCCTAGGCTTCTTAATTGAAAAAAAATTAAAATAAATAGTATTAAAATGAAATTATTCTCTTTGGGAAAAGTTAAATTTTAGGCCACTGAAATTATGATACATGGATAGGCAGACATGACTATAAATCAATTTGATTTATAATTAAGTCTTGGAAGGTCCTAAACTTCTCAAAACCCAAAGTGAGTCTTATTCCATGCAGTTCAGTTTTAAATCCCAGCCTGCTGTATTAAAGTAGGGGTGTATGAGGAAATAAACCAAAAAATTCAACTTGCACTGCCTTGCTGGGGGGTTTAGGGTGGGAAAACCCAAAGCTGTGGCAAAACCACCCCAACCAAAAAGATAAATCCTGTCCAACACAACTCACCTAAAATCTGGATCCTTCTTCTGCACCAGGTGGGGAATTAGCTCATAAATTAAATTTCCACCACAACACTGAGTGAGTTGCTTTTCTAAGTGGGAGGCTGGGCAGGGAGGTTTGTACAGCTATTCCAGGAGTTAATTTATATGCTAAATAATCTGCATGGACTGAAATCCATGGCTGCTGGGTGAAGCAAACAGGAAATGAGGCACTGGCACACATAACACCTCTCCAGAGAGGTGGAAGGGGAAGCTATTCCTGGAGAAGAATCCACCTGCACAGCTCCAGCCCAACTGGCAGATGGGTTTTTCCCAAGCTTAGGCACATAAAACATTAAAGATCCCTAAGTGTGGAATTTGTAGGGTTTAAAAAGTGGCTCTCAAGCTGTTGGGAGTGGGGCTTGAATGGAAATCACTCAGCTTCTGTAAGGAGATAAGTGTCTGTAAAATGTATGTAAGCACACATTTATTATCACATTTCTCTGTGGTCTCTGGGGTGAACACTGGTTCTTCAGAGAGAGAAAAATGTTATGGACATTTCAGAGCCAAGGTTTAGGCAGAGGCTGGATCAGAGACCCCCAAAGCCCATCACCTTCCATTGTCCCCAGGCTGCTCCAAGCCCTGTCCAACCTGGCTTTGAACACTTCCAGGGATCCAGGGGCAGCCACAGCTGCTCTGGGCACCCTGTGCCAGGGCCTCCCCACCCTCACAGCCAGGAATTCCTTCCCAATATCCCACCTCACCCTGTCCTCTGGCAGTGGGAAGCCATTCTCCTTGTCCTGGCACTACCCACCATGTAAAAAGTCATCCTCCCCCTCACTAAACTGCTTGTCAGCAAGAGAGTTTGAAATTCCTGCTCTGTGGATGTCACTGGGGTTTTTCCAGGCCAGTCCTCAACCTGCTGACCTGGAAATCCCAACACCTCCCACACATCTCCTGCAGGGAAGGCACCTGGTTCCCTGCACAGCTCCAGCAGGGAGCCTTTGCTTCCTGAGCTCAACCAGAGATGGCAGTGAGTGACATTTTACAAATTCACCTTTCCTTTGGATTAGGAGCCTCATTCCCTGGAAGTGCTCCAGGCCAGGCTGGACAGGGCTTGGAGCAACCTGGGATAGTGGAAGGTGTCTCTGCCCATGGCAGGGGTTGGGACTAAATTGATCCTGAAGGTCCCTTCCAACCCAAACCACCCTGTGATTCTGCAACCCCATTTCATTTATTTTTCCTGAAGCATATGGAATTCACTTTGTTCCCACTGTGCCACAACACAGCAATAAATATTCACAGCCAAATACAAGGAGAGGGAGAAATCAGCCCCCATGTACAATTAAAAATGGCCCTACACCTCTGAGCTGATCGAACAGAGTAAACAGCACTGCAATGAGCCTTAACCAGATCTAATCTGGCACAAACACTCTCTGGAGAGCTGTAGAGATCCTGATGAGGAGACAAAATACATCCCCCTATAATTAAGTGGGAATAGGATTAATTGCTGTGGAGGCCCAAAGACCTGAGAGCAAATGGGAAACCTCCCACCTTCCTGGAGAAGAATCATGTCAGCCCTGGGACAACTGAACTGCTTGGGGAGACCCTGGAGCTTTTGGTCTGAGAGAGGAAAAATGAGATGAGAAATCTCCTGTGCTGGCACTGCTGAGGCACCTCCAGTCCTGGGGGCAGTTTCAGGATCCTCAGGACAGAAGGACATTGAGGGGCTGGAGCATGTCCAGGGAGGGAATGGAGCTGGGAAGGGGCTGGAGCACCAGAAATGGCTGAAGTAGCTTGAAGGGGCTCAGCCTGGAGAAAAGGAGGCTCAGGGGGGACCTTGTGGCTCTGCACAACTCCCTGCCAGGAGGGGACAGCCAGGGGGGTCAGGCTCTGCTCCCAGTACATTTCTGTCTCCAGTCATTGAAGGATAAAGGGAGTGAGGCAGTGGGAAAAGATTCAATTCCTTCCTTCCTGCTGCTACAGAAATCAAAGCTGAAAACACAAAAGTTCTACTTCAATTACCTGAATTGGGTGACTGAGTACAGAGGAGCTCCAAGAATGGTTTATTTTCACAAATTATCAGTTTTCAATATCAATTTCCAAATTCTTAATTAATCTCCTCTACAGCTGATGCCTGAATTGTGCCACTTTCAATTTGAAGGAGCACCTTTGTGTTCTCAGGGCTTGTCTTCATCAAAGTGGTTCAATGCTGCTGGGAAAAGGATGGAATCCCTCTGGATCTAAACTCCACAGTGTGTCATTAGCTACTGTCAATTTTACTGCTTTGCCAGTGCCAGAGGTATTATCACTCAAACTCTAACATTATTTTAACATTTCCTTTTAAAAACAGGCAATCAAAGAAAACAAAAAAAAAAACCCCAAACAACTCTTTAACAAACACTAAATTTTCAATTTTAACACAAAAATCAGTTACAGTCACATCTGCCACGTATCACCTGCACAGCAGCACTCTGCTGGAATTCCTCATTTAACCCCAATTCTAATCAAGGAGTTTGCTCCCTGAAAACATCACAAGGAAAAATAGCTGTTATCCCAGGGAGAAAGAGATCAGAAATAACCCACTGAGCTGTGGATGTGCCAATCTGAGGCTTCATATCTATCTTGTAGAAGACAAAAAAATTGGGATTCTCCATTATTTCCTCATCCTGAGCACATTTTGACTCAATTCCTTTGCTGTATTTTCAAATTGCACCTGTTTCCACATCCCTGTACTTGTTAAACCCAGTTATCCATATGGACCAGCTCCTCAGCTCCTCCCAGGGCTTAGATTTTCCTGAATTCAGGGTCTCCAAGGAAGAGGGCAGTGAGATGAGCACATCTATGCCCAATACACCCTGGGAACAAAATCTTTACCAATAAAAATCCTCTCTAAAAGACCTGACCCAGCTCATCCTGCTTTTTAAGGCACTGGAGCAATGGGGATATAAAATTCCCCAAGGAGAAACAGGCAAGTGGAAGATGACCAAACCAGAAAAAAACTAATCCCAATGTGTTTGTGAAGCTGTCTTCCCCTTCAGGAATGATGAGGACAGAAAAGAAAGAAGAAAGTGGATTTGCAAAGGAAAAGGAATGAGTCAAAAAAGCAAAATGGGATAGAACAGGCATAAACATTTCCATTAAAATAACAAGCACTTCAAGAGAAAAATAAAATAAAAACCAAATCTCTGGGTCATCCTCACACACCTTCAGATGTGATAGCAGAACAAACTCCACAGCCTCCCTACAGCCTAAATAACTTTTAGCACAAATACCACTCCCCAACCCAACCCTCAGTAATTCCAACTCCATCAGTTGCACTTAAATATGCAGGAATGTTTGGGTTTCACACACTGGAAGGAATTAGAATTGCATTCCCAAAGAAAAGGTTTTAGCTTAAACCTTAGGTTATCCTTCTCTAGGACTTTTTATGTGCAAAAATCTCTTGCCTAATTTGTGGTCTTGAACTCAGACTTAGAGGAGTGGGGACCAACGGGGCTAAAAGAAAAAGCCATTCCCAAGTGGAAATAAAATCTCCCTAAATTCACTTATTGGCTTATCTGAAAAAAAAATAAACAATGCTACACTAGAAACAGCTTTGGTGGCAATACAGAGAAGTCCCACAAAGGGGTTTCCACACCATTCCAAAAGCTCAGGGATAACTTAATGTTTTTAAAATATGCAGCAGAAGAGAAAGAAGTTGGCAAAAATCCCCTAATCACTGAGTTTCATCCTCAAGTACTTGGCACTGGCACCATATTCCCTTGTAAAACAGGGCAGATGTTAAATGCTAGAAAGATAAGGGATGGTTTAACTCCAACACACTGGAAAACCAGGAAAACACATTATTTGTCTGTATTAGCTAAAAAATAGGTCTTGGAGAAAATAATATATAAAACCCCCACTTCTTGGCACTTTCCTTCTGTCCTAAGTCACTTAGGTTCCAGACTGATTTAATTTGTACCTTTTATAATATTTTGCTGCAAGAACTTTCTCTTTGGCAACTTCTTATCCTGATTTTATTTCTTGCTGCTGCTTTTATCTTTCATCCTTGCAGATTTAATCATTAACTATGTATGTATATACACAAGTATTTTGGAGTATGGTCTGTTGGAAATAATTTACTCAAAACAGGTTTTTAAACCACTCTCTGTAAGAATTAGGTTTAAAAAACCCATATCCTGCATTTGCTTTAAAAAGGGAGCCTGGTAGTTCCCCTGCCAGGAGGAGGAATAATTTTGCTCTTTATTTTCTAACCCCTTCACTGTAAATCACATTCCTAATTACATCAGGTACTCTGAGGTATGAGAAGCACTTCACTGAAACAATTAGGTTTCTTCTACAGTTTTAATTAAGCAACCCACTCATCCAAAACCCAGCAGATCAGATCCTGCTGCCTGCAATGGGCTTTTTCACTCAGTGGCCATGAAAACAGTTCACTTTTACCAACCCAACACTGGCAGCCAAATAAGTTAATTTTTTTCATGAGTCTTAACCCACAACAAGTCTCAAAAACCTCTGTAACCCTTTCAAAAGCACCTCATAGTAAAATCAGAGACACAAGGATTATTTCCAATGTTTTCCCATCAACAGTCAGATTTAGTTTGTGTATGAAAAGCCACTACAACAGCACATGGCAGTGGCTTCTAGAACCTTCAAAATATGAAGGACAGAGATAAAAATCACCATTTTCTGGTATTAATGCCTTCAAGCAGAAGGAAATTAGTAAAAACAGTAAGACTGTTTTCAATCTGTTTCAGATAAAGCCCCTAAATATAGAGATTCTTGACCTTTGACAGAAATGTGGCAAGAGAACTCACTCTTCATCAGGAGTTTTTAGTGTCACTCTTCTGATGTGTTTCATGAATTCATTCAGTGATTTGACAAATACCAAATGAAGGGGGAAAAAAATGACATCTTAAAGTTCCCTGATTTTTGATGCTAAAAATACACATTTCCATCAACCAAATGGAACAGCTGTACCAAAGATCTACCTGTGGGAAGGAAGTGAAAATGCCAACAGAATTTCCTTTTTTACCTCAGCCTTGCGAATGCTCTCCCTGGCTTCATCTATTTTCTGCTCCAGTTCCGCTCGGGTTTGCTCGGACATCACGGGCCCGTGGCACTCCAGCTCCTCCAGGGTCTGCCAGGAGCAAGGAAACACACCACAGGTGCAGTAAATGCCAAAGACAAACATTTGTGACAACCAGGGGAGTGACTGTTCCATGGGATGCTGGGCATGACCACCAAAGGTCCATCCCAGGAAATGAAAGGTGATGACTCTGACTCTGGCAGTGGGGAGCCATCCCCTGTGTCCTGGCCTGCCAGCTCTTGTCTCAAGTACCTCTCCAGCTGTCTTGGAGCCCCTTTAGGCCCTGGAAAGGACTCTGAGGTCTTTCCCAGAGATGTTAGGATGTTCTGGATGTTGTTTTTCTCCAGCTTATGCTGTGCTCAGGGATTGGAATTGTATGGATGACTGGGAAAGTGGGCAGGGTGTGGGAAAGCACAGGAGGCTCCTTCATGGCTGGATTTTTGGGGGAATAGCAAGCAACTTTTGTATTTATTCTCCCTCCTAAAAGACACATTCAACACATTCCGAAATCCAGCTGCCTGACTGCCAAACACAGCCCTTGGCTCTTCGTAGCTGAGCCACAGACACAGAAACAAATTTATCAATTCACATCTAATTTTATGTCTTCGCATTAGATTTAAGGGCCAATTCCTCAGGGATTTTCCTGCTGTGGAACAGAGCTCTGACAGCCCTGTGAGTGCAGGCCCCAGATGACTCCCTGTGCTTGCAGCAGCCCCAAGGAAGGTGCTCTCCCCAGGCCTACCCGCTGGCTGTGGACGATGTTCTTGTGCTCGCGGGCCACGCGCGTCGCCCATTTCCGCGCCTCCTTGTTCAGGCTGTGCTCCTCCGTCGTGCCCGTCTCCGATTCCAGCTGTCGGCTCTGCAACAGGGAACCAGGGAATGAGTTAGGATGGCCCAGACCCCGGGCTACCCCTGTGATCACCTACAGGGTAACTTTGTGTTACATTTATCAGCCTGGGATCTTGCTTCTTATGAAACAAGGAAGGTATGACAAGAACTTCCTGGTGAACTTTGGGATGGCAACTCCAGAAGCCAAAAGTTTACAAGAATTCAAT